>RJWH01000660.1:0-605593 GCA_004363575.1 Solenodon paradoxus
ACACAGGCCTGCAGGTGCCAGGAGGCTGTCAGAAGACGTGGCTTGAAGAGGTTGATCTTTAAATGGGTGTCAGTGTCCATTTTCATGACTTTCCCCAGAATTCCACTTGCATTCTGCCTCTGGAGTCATATTGTTTGCGGATATCTACATAAGCAGGAAATTAACAAAAACTCTCGTGGGATGATGCACATCAACCTCAGAGTGGTAACTACAGCTTCTACACCCTGGTGGTGGGTGGCACGTGGCGTCTGTGCTACTGATGTCTATGTGTTTAAAGATTTAATGAACAAAGAATTATCACCAAAGAAGATATGTGGATGGCAGATAAGTACATGGAAAGCTGTTCAGTATCACGGGTCATTAGGGAAATGCAAATTCAAACCACCTGTTGGCAGGATTAGGCTAAGGAAGGAGCAGCCCCAACAAGTGTGGGCAGGGACGTGCAGGGACACTCTGCTCCGGTCCCCGCCTGGAAACGGTCTGCAGTTTCTTATAAAGCTGAACGCACACTCACCACCAAATATTCCACTTTTAGGTACTTAGCCAAGAAAAGTGAAAAAGTATCTGGCCCTTGCAAACATGCATTAATCTTTCTTTTTCCTGTATTTTTTTTTTTAACGGAAAGGTGCAGAGAAGCAGCAAGAGCAAGGAGGAAGCGTTTTGTTTTATTTTTATTTAGTTGTTCACACTGGCTGTTTTCCCTGGGACCCAGGACTCAAACCCAGGGGTCTGTGGGCTGTGCTCCTTCGGAAGTGATTGACCCAAATGCTGCTCTACCAGGAAGTGCCGATATGTATTCATCTTAAAAGCATTTTTAGGTGAAAGAAACCAGACTGCCTCTTATCTGATTCGACGTGCATGATGGTCTAGAAAGGGCAGAAACTGTCAGGACAGAGGTGGCCAGGGTGCTGGGATGAGGGGCCAGCTGGGAGAGCATGAGACCGTTTGGAGTTCAGACTGCAGTGATGGTCCCCAACTCAGTGACTTTGTTAAGACTCATACTCTAAAAAGAAATTTTTACTGCATATAAACTTTTTAATCTAGACCAAAAATGGGTATTTCTGGTGGCTTCAGATCTCAGAAGAATCATTTTCCCTTTTGAATAATGTCACAGAATTCTATTTTTCTAATAGATAACATCCCTAGAAGAGTCATACCTAAGTTAAAAAACAAACAGAAAAACAGGAAAAGAAAGAGGCTGACATCATCGATGACTTTGACAGCATTTCAAGATCAAGCAGTGATCAGAAAGGGAGACCAGCTTCCCCACAGAACCAGCAGGGCACCCCAACAGCCATAGATGATGGGGGCAGGCACCCAGATGCCCATCTAGAGCTGTTTCTACACCCATTACCAAGTGTCCTCAGCCCTCCTTGGCCTGCACTTCTCTTGGACAAAATTGACATGCGGGAGGACCCAGGGGAATTTCCACAAGCTTAGGCAGGGACCCAGCATTTGGGGAAGTGCAGAGCTGCACCCCTTCCTCTCCCTGGCCAGCGTGCCCACTGCTGGCTTCTCTGAGTGGGTTTGAAGATGAGGCAGGGTTGCTGGGTATTCAGACCCTCTTCTCCACACACATGCTTGGAGCTGCTGATGGAGGGGGCAGTTTCACCAGAAAGCCCCAGAGACCACAAACAACTCGGGATACGAGACTGATGATTCACAGAGGGGTCAGGGCAGGGACTGGCCCGTGCTGTAGGCTCTGCCACTCAGAAGAACGGGGCAAACTCCAGAGACAGAGAAGCGGACATCTTTTGAGGGAGAGGTAACTGACCTTAGCCCTCAGACCGCACACACTGAGAATGGGCATTTCAGAACTGAAACAAAGATGACTTTAGCCAGCAGTGACTAAAGGGAGCAAGGTGAACTCACATGGACCCAGTAGGAGCACAGGGGACCGCATGTCCCGAGGCCCATGCTTCGTACCACTGGGATGGCTGGGGTTTCCCCCCCGCCCAAGAGGCAGTCCCCACACCGCGGTCAGCGTGGTGACTCATTCCTCCACTGCGCTCATTTTTCATTCTCTGCAGGCTTGGTCAACTGTCAGCTTTCACAAGGAAAACGCCCAGGTCAAACACAGTTCTTCAGTTATTAGAAATGCTGTGTTTTCCCTAAATCCTTGGCTGTGGTTCCTGGCATCAGCTGAACTCCAAGAGGCGATTTGCCCACAAAACGGTCTCACTTGTTTTTGATTAAGATAACCTTCAGGGGAGAACGAGAAAGAAACAACTCCTGCAGCGTGAGGTAGCAGGGCCTCAGAGAGGTCTGGTCCCAGAGGCGCAGATGTCAATGGTCAGTGTGCAGAAGGTGCCCCCTGGTTATATGGGCTTTGACGGGGAGCTCCAGGGTCGAGCGAGTGTTGTCCCTCAGAGCAGTCCCCTGAGCCTCGTGCGCAGGACTGAGATGCCTCCGTGGAAAGGGGTGCCCTTGACATCGGGGCCCAGTCTGCCCTGTGCTGGGAGGTGCTGCTGCACTTTCATGGGGGCCCGTCGTCTCTGCGTGGAGCTCATGGCGTCTCAGCTCCTCGCTCACAGGGCTCTGTCGCTTCATCTAGAATAGTTTGGGTGGCTTCCCAATCAGCTCATTGGCAGTGTGAATAGTGTGAATATGCGAAAGAATGCAGAGCGTTCTCTCTGCAGGACCAAGGCAGGCAACAGAGAGATGAAAGAAACTGCTTTTAATTTTTTTAATACACATACAGCTGACCATCTCAGCCCTTTCAGTGGGCAGAGCAGTGGCACCAAGGGCACTCGCCTTGAGCACGGAAGTCTCTGGTCTTGCAAAACTGGCTTGTGTCTCCATCACTCAGCCTCCACCTCACGGGCTCTCTGTGATCGCACCCCAGGGACTGCACGGAGGAGGAGTCACACAGGAATCTTGTCTCTGCCGCCACGCTCTTTCTAACATAGAGCAAATGATCTTGCCGGCAAATCACCTCTTGTCATTCAGCTTACGCCCGTGGCTGTGGTCAGCTCTCCAGCCCTTTTGTGGCTGATTGTTCACGGAGCAGCGCGTCCTCAGGCTCACCCGTGTGGTGGCCGCATGCGTGCCCGCCACTCACCCTCCGCGCACGGACACCTGGGCCGCATCCCCAGCCAGCTGTGCGAGCACGGGCGCCTCTGTCTTTGTATCTGCAGGGTCTGGACTCAAGAGTCGCCACGGCACGTGCCTCTGTGCTTACGTGTCTGAGGAACTGCTGCACTGCCTCCTAGAGACTTCACATCCCAGCCGTCTCACCCGGGTGGGCTCTGGCCTGGGACAAAATGTCACAGGCTGGTGGCTTGTCAACACCAAATGCTCTTTCTTACCTCTGAGGCTGCAATGGCCACGTCGGGCCCTGTAGGCCGGGTCGAGTCAGGATGTCCAAATTCACAGATGGTTGTCTTCTGGGGGTGTCCTCCTGTGCTGGGAGGGGCATGCGTGCTCTTGGGGGGCTCTCTTATGAGATCCTTCATCCCAGGGAGCCCTCATGACCCACTGCCTCCCAAAGGACCATCCTCATACCGTTGCCCAGGGTGCTAGGGGGTGACAGACTTTCGGACTATGGCATAGCAGGACTTTATTCTTTTAATTAGAGACACACTGGTGTTAGAGATGTGACCTTCATCTCAGAGTCCGGGGGCAGTCAGAGGTGTGTGGGCGGCAGCAGGAGCCCTGGAGGCGTCACCAACCCTGAGGACCTTTCCAGAGAAGGCTGCTCCAGAGACGTGGGACCTTAGTCCAGTCTTCAAAGAGGGGGCCTTGGCAGGAGCAGTGGTGAAAATGCAGGCCCTCTCGCAGCTCCCTGGGTACACAGCAGGCCCAGGCACTCTGCCACGGAGCCAAGCAGCCAGCAGTGCTCACGCCTGTTGGGGAAACGGAGACAGCTCATTTCATCAGACTTGTGGCACCTTGAACCTACCAAGAGCTGGAGAGGTCAGTGTTCCTTTCGACAGATTGGTTTTTTCATCTGGGGCAAGTAGGTAGGCCTCAGAAATTCAGCTAAGGGGCACTGAGTCACAAGGATGACCAGGACTAGGCCCTAGAGGATGATAACCCTGGTAACAGAGCCACTGACAGGTGCTGACTCACAGATTGGTGCACAGCTCTGCAAGGGAGGTGCCATGACCATCCCTGTCACAGATGTGGCACAGAGCAGTCACACAGCGAACAAGGAGGGACTTGGGTTCAGCCCCAGGTGACCTGGCTCAGGCAGGTTTCTGTCCTCTGCAGAAGAAAGAACACTTACCCCCAGGGTCCACCTTCGAGGTGCGTGTGTGGACCATCCCTATGAAGGTCCGGGAGGAATTGAGCGTGTCATGTGGGACTCTGGACATGGAAGATTTGCATGTCTCATGAGACTGGGCCCCTGGATGGGGAGGCTGATTGTGGTGGGGAGACTCGTGCATTGCGTCCTTGCACGTATCTCTCATAGTGTCAGGTGTCTTCAAACTACCTTCCCTGGGACAACTCTGGCTGGCTGAATTTGGTTTGTTTCAACCACTCAAAAAATGTGAAACGCCTTAAATAACCTTGTCTGCGCAAAGCGGTTTTTCCATCGCTCACTGTCTCTCAGGCATGTACTGAAGCGGTGGTCCCACTCACTCGTTTCTCAGCTCACCACTCCCAACTTGGGCCAAGTCCTGCTTCATCTGTGACGCCCCCTCTCCCCCAACCCCAGGAGTGTTTTGAAATAAGTTTCAGGCAGCACATCCATCAATAAATTCATTTTAAAAGTACACATGCTTTAGGAGACTTTTTATTTAGCAAAAACATATAACTCAAAGCAATTGAGGATTGCATTAAATATCTATCAATTTGCATTTGGAGTCATTCAAGTTTACCAGAAAAAAAGACTATTTCCTGATATAAATTCTAGTGCACGTTCATTTTCCAAAAATAAATAAATAAACAAATGGCCAAAATGAGCCTCATGCAATATTAGAAAACAGGACATTTAAATTTCCCAGGAGAGCACTATTGATCTGCTGACGGGTGGAGAAAACCCACCCCTGCCAAAGTGGCTGTAGAAACTGGAGGGAACCCGAGGAGACGGTGTTGGCAAGGCTCTTTTGAAATCAAACGTAATTCTAACAAGATGGACCCAATGCCGTGGGCACATGATGTTTCTGGAATAAAAATCTTCTGAAATGAGCATCTTGTAAACTGCACTTGGTGAGTGGGCCATGATGAAGTATCCAGTCTCTGGCCAGCGCTTCTCAGCTCTCAGGCCGACCCCACGCCAGCCTGTCTGCCTCCACAGAGGCCCTGGCTCCCTCCACGCTCCCTCCCGCTGGCAGTTGAGAGTGGAAACTGATGGGTGGCTGAAACGGGCTGAGCCCAAGGGTGGACAGGGCTGGACAGGGCTGGACAGGAATTAGAGGGAGAAGCTCCAGCCCCTCCTCTGTGCACCCAGACCAGAGGGCAGGTGTGAGTGCTCTTCTCTCCGCACAAAGACCGGAGGTCATTTCTGTGGGCGGTGGGCTTCCTTCCACTTCCTTCCGCTGTTCTTCTGTTCTTCAGACAATCCCTCTGGGTCCTTCCAGAAAGCACCTCTTTCGGGCCCCCCATTTTAGGTGTGCTCCACTAACTCGCACTACATGCAGCCTTGCTCTGGGCCCGCCCTCCCCACTGCCTCTGCAGCTTGGTGCTGTTTCTCTCCTGCTGAGCTACAGACTAAGCCTCCCTGCCAGTTTTGCAGGTTCTCGGGGCATCGCCCCTTCCTTCCTCAGTTTGGCAGCGCCCACAGCCCCCCTCTCAGCCATACTGTTGTTCTAGGGTTACACTGAATATTCCACATTCCAGTGTGGCCCCGGGACTCCGGCTCTCTGCTCCTCCACCAGAATGTATTCTCTGGCCGCTTGGTGGATTCTAGAAGCAAACAGCAGACACCGTGGACAGCTCCAGCACAGCCCCGGACGTGGACCGTGGTGCATTTCCTGCCAGGGCGTTTGTTGCTCTCACTTTTTGTACTTTATTTTCTTGCAGGGACATTGCATCATAACATGATATAGGTTTCAAGTATGCCTCATCATAACCATCATCTGTATAAACTACATTAAATTTACCACCGACAAGTTCTCTCGACCCCTTTTACCAGCTTTGCCCACAACTAAGGGTCTGAACAAAAGCAAAAAGGAAAATTAGGGAAGGGAAGACCTTTGAAATGTCAGTCTTGTATTTCATTGGGCCAGAGTCCCGGAGGTCAGCAGTCAGTCTCCAGAGAGCATGCCACGTGAAGCTGGCCATGTGCTGTGCGCTGGGAAGGCCCCATCCGGCACCCTGCGGTCTTGGGCCCCGAGACTTATGCAAAGCCACCTCCCAGACCACTAGGCTGCAGGACAGAATGGAATGCAAGAAAACCCGCCCAGGGAGCCAGTCTCTCCAGTTTCAGCTTCGGGCCTTCCTGAACCAGCTGATGCTAACAACCATGCCGATGAGGGGATGTAGACCAAATCCACAACAATGTCAAGTCATGAAAGACAAAGGTCAGAGTGCAGTGCTGTCCCAGATTACAGGAGCCATCAGAGTGACAATGGAACACCTCGTGAGACCCTCACCTGTACAGAAGAGTCATCATCTTTTCTATAAAGAACAGTCACAAGGTCACCGGTGAAACAGATGAAGGACGATGAGACCATATCCACGTTAATTCTTGATGTGGGTAATTATGCTGCAGTTATGCAGAAGGATTGCCTTTGTCTTTAATTTTAGGAAACACACACTAAGAACTTAGGGGTGGAGGGGTATAATGTATGCAACTTGCTCTCCAATGGTTCCGAAAAAAAGGACACACAGAGCTGCTAAAATCCGTGGCAAGGAATTGACGTTTGGGAAAGGGGATGGGAGGCACGCAGGAATTCTTCATGCTATTTTTGCAGGTCTAAATGATTTCTAAATAAAGTGTTAAACAACAAAACAAAAGAAACTGGACCGATGTCTACAGAGCTATTACCGGAGGTCTAGGGACCTATATGAGGACAATCTCATAGTAGCTGAGCAGACAGTGCTCTGTACATGTGCAGGATACCGCTGATCTCCACATGCATTTAATTCTGTCGTGATGAAGAAATGCAAGCTTACTTATAAAAGTTACTGAACTCATTTTGGGCTATTTTGTATTTTACAAATCAATGCATATTAAAGAGAGGGGAGGGGCGAGGCGACCATAGCAACACTGGTCGGTATTCAGGCTGAGTGTTGGGCATCTGGAGGTTCATTGGACTATTTATAGACATTTTCAAGTATGTTTGAATTTTCCCATAGTAATATTCAAAATATGTAAATTGGGGTGCATTTGAAGTTTTCAAGAGAAAGTGTTTTTCCGGCGCCGCGTTGGGAAAGGCCTTTGCCGATGGCGGCCAGGCACTGCCCATCTGGCCGTGGTATCATCTGTCAAGGGCGGGGGTGACACTGTCCTGCACCAGGTCTCAGGCAGCAGCTGACCTGTGCACGGGTTGGGGCACTGTCCGACACAGGTCTCCTTCTGGTGAGGGAGCACCAGCTCCACCTAGGAAAATCAGGAACTGCATCTTGATAGAAATGTTTTGTCTGGAATTAGGTGAAAGACAAATAAAGACAAATAAAGAAATAGGATGATCGGGGAGTGGAGCTGGGAGGAGGGAGATTGGTTTTCAAATGGCCAACCTGGAAGAGACAAGCAGGGAAACAGAGGGTGGGTGGGAGGCGCCCCCACCTTGCAGCCTTCCTTTCAACAGTCTGGTCCAAGGAGAGAGCACTCGAGAAGGGGACACCAGTCATTGCTCATTCCGGAGGCGGGGCTGGCTGGAGGTGGGTGGGGCTCAGGGGGGGTTCCCCGGGGCAGTAATGCTCAGGGTGGAGGGGATTGGTGATCCTTAAAACACTACTAAGGTTACCAACAGGGGAAGGGACGGGGGGCAGGAGGTGCAAGCGGTGGCACTGGACAGTGGTGAAGAACACTTGGTGACTTGGTGGAGGGCAGGGTGGGTGGACATTTGTCTGAGGAATGGGGAAATCGTATTTATGGGGAATGTACACATATGGATTATTTTAATTCGTAAAACAAAGTTACTGCAATAAAAAGTTCTGCCACCAGTGCTTGGGTGAGTGGTCGACCCTGCTGTTTCCACTGTGTGAGATGGGGACATGTGCTTCCAGCAAACGACAGAGCTTAGAAGGGTGAGTTCCATAAGAAGCCTGCCCATCGGGCCTCTCAGGCTCCACCCACCGAGCACATTTCGCCAGGTCCAGACGTGAGCAGGGAGGACACGGCACAGTGGCTCCAGGTGCTGTCTGGTGAATGGATTGGATGACATATTCATCAAAATCCTGCTGACTGGACATGCCCTGGTGGCCTAGTGGGTAAGGCCGCCGGACACAGTCCACATACGTCCCAAGTACCCAGGTTCGAGACCCAGGGCCAGGGGAAACAACCCAGATGAACTATTAAATACATCAATGCTTCTTCCCCTCGCTCTTCCTGCCTACCGGCCTATTTACCTTAATTCCTGCCTGAACATTTCCTTTTAAAAAAAAAAATCTTACTGAATGAATATTGAATGAGTTTGAAATCAAAGACAAAACCACAGCTGTGAAGAGGAAATGAGCAGATGGTTCTAGAGAGTGGGGTACATGAAGAGAAACCATGGAAAGGCAGCCGACGCTGGGCGGCCCAGAACCCCAGACAGTGAGGCTGGGCGGCAGTGGCTCGCCCTTGTTTGTCTTTCCAGGTGACAGTAGTGATTGGTTTTGTTTTTCTGATGTTTCAGAGTTTGAGGCACTAAGTGAGGGTTTCATCAGAATCACTATAAACAGAATGGAGCATGTTTTCACAACCCGCTCGCTGGTGACGCTGGCTTTGTGGCTTCTATGTCTGGTATTATGAAATAGAGTATCTGGAACAAAAACAGGTACGAGGATAAGAGCTACGCCTGGGGCTCCAGCGGTGGGCCTTTCCAGAAGCCATGTCACGGGAACTGTTCACCATGAACAAAGTCAGCACTGTGCCCACGTGATTCAGGGGCAAAGAGGGCTGCTTGTCTGGGATGTGGAGGGGCCACATGCAGAAGCTGGTCCTCTTCACTCTGTGCATCGGAAGGCTCCCTCTAAGCTCTTGCCGAACTCGGGGCGCCCATTCCAGGGCCTGGGCAGTGGCAGGGCTGTGGGGCCCATCCTGACAGCAGATGAGGTCCTGAGCACACTTGCCTTTCGAGGAGGGGTACACTGGCACTTCCAAATCAAACAGAGAACCAAGAGCTTTGGCAGCAGAAAAATACTGGGGTCACTGTGGACTTTCACTGGGGGCCGTCACCCGACTGGGTGGGGGACCCTGGTCCTTGCCCAGCTCAGACTGCCCTGCACTCGGAAGGATGGGGACCATGGGTCCCTTCTGCTGGGGACTCAGCGTGGAGCATGCTCTTGAAGAGCAGCCCGCAGAAACTACCTACTTAGTCTGAGGCTTCGAGTGGGGGGTCAACACTAGAAAGTTCTAGAACAAACAAATGAGCACTAGGAGGACCACAGATGTGTGATGACAAGAAGGCTCGGCCGGCCTGTGACTGCCCTTTCAGCCTCCCCTTGGGGCACTTTGCTGGCTCCTACGCTCTGGCTGCTCCCTGCCTCAGTGTCCCTGACCTCGGATGGCAGTCTCCCCGTGACCTAGGGCACGTCTGCAGCCTGCAGGTGCACGCGCACGCGCGCACGCCAGAGCCGCCCTGTGCGGAGAGCAGCGCTTGGTGGAGATGACGAGCGCTCCCTTCAGCTGGCACTGACGGCTGCTGCAGGCCGGGCGCGGGGAGCGGGCCTGACTCAGTGGAAGGAAGTGGTGTGTTTCCATTGCAGTGCTCAAAACAACAAGGTGGTTTGAGGAAGGGCTTGCGTGTCATTGGCATTTCCCTGTTATGTTTATGAAATAAGGTGGGAATAAGCCTTCGGGTTACTCTCATCTCGTCTTTTACAGGAAACCGAGAAGCCCCCAGTGGAACAGTGCAGGGGGCTGTGGCAGCCCCGGCACGGCTGGGGAAACCCAAGGGCGCCCAGCCAGGAAGGCGGGCTCTGTGATGTCCTGTCTCAGGGATGGAGACCTGGGAACCCTCCTGCTAGACGGATGAGCAGCAGGTGCACTGGGGTCGGCGTCATGTGCGGCTGGGGCCACAGGGGTCCATCTGCTCAGAGGGATTTGCAGACAGCATATGTGTGGAGAGAAGTGTCCCTGACACGTCCTGACCACCCAGAGCACTGACACTGTCCCCCCAGCCTCCCTGTCCTGGGAGGACTCTGGCTAAGTGTCAATTTCCCTGCAAAGCAGGTCCTTATTGCAGAGACCAGACCACCGAGGAGTTCCCACAGGCAGAGCCTGGGGCCAGTTCCATGGTCTCTGCACAGCGGGCTATCCCTCGCTCCCTGGATGGCACCCTGTACCCAGCCTGCCAGCACCAGCAGCCCCACAGGGTTGGCAGTAACGTGGCGGGGCACATCGATACTGGGGCGATAATGAACCACACAGAGGAAGCCACGCCCCATTCCATTCACCTGTCTGGGTTGTCATCAGGCAGCAAAACAATGGGAGAAAAAAATCCCCACCTTTCACGAGGAGGTTTACTGGAAAATCTCTTAATAAACAGTATTAGCACAGCAATCTTGAAACCGCCTTCTCATCATTCAGAGGTTTTCAGAATCTTCCATCTCCTCGGGCCCGTGCTGGTGGGCCTGTCATGGAAGCCTGGGCACAAAGCCCCTCTGGAATTCATGCACCTCCACTCTGAACTAGACATTATCATCTATTTGGGGCAGAATCATGTCCCCTGAAATGCGTGTGCTGGAGTTCAAAGCCCCAGCACATGAGTGTGCATGTGGAGATGGGTCTTCAACCAGGCAATTGGGCTAAAATACAGTCATTGGGTGGATTCTAGTGATTGGCGTCCTTCTAAGAGGGCACAGACACAAAGAGGGCTGACCCTGTGAGGACGGGGAAAATGTGTTGTCCACAAGCCAACGGGAGATCTCAGGAGGAAGCAGCCCGGCTGACACTTCCATCCTGGACTCCAGCCTCCAGATGCGGAGACAAAATGCAGCTGCTGTGGAAGCCCCGTCTCTGAGCTCTGCCATCGCAGCCCCGACAGACTGGGACATCGTCATCTTTCTAGAGAGACTTAGAACTATCAGTGAGCCCCTCACTGAGAAATGAGGGGATGGAGACTAAGTGTAAAGGGTCTTGTCGGGTCACACTACTCCTCCTGAGCCTGTGGGTGCTAGGCCTGTCACAACGAGAAGACTGACACCTGCCTCCGAAGGGCTGTGTTCTCCCACGGGACCAGACAATGTGTCCTGCAGGGAAGAGTCGGGCCGTGCGGGGGGAGAGTTAAAGGGCAGGAGGAGGTGTGGAATGGAGCGTGGGGAGAATGCCAGGCGGAAGTCCAAGTGGAAGGGCAGGCCAGCGGCACTCACACACTGGAAGCCATGGCTTTGCTGTAAGGACAAGGAGCTGCGGGTTCTGAGTGAGGCCTGACAGAGGCCATCTCTGCTGAGCGGTCAGTGGGGCTCCGGGTGGGACTGAGCAGGGAGGAGGTCTGTTCTGGAGGTCTGAGGCAGAGTCAACATCAGCTAACAGCTTAGATGTGGGCACAGAGATCCTGGACTCAGGAACAACTCGACAGGGCTGAGCAGCCGAGGGACAGGGTGCAAGGGAGTAAGAGGAGCAAGTTAGGTTCCAATTCACGACGCGTGATGCCGACATCCCTGCACAGGGTGTGACTGGGAGGCACTGTGGTCAGGACACTAGGACTCCGAGATGGTGTTGAAGGTGCCTGGGACCCCTGATGGAGCCCTGGGGAACCCTGGGGGAAAGAAGAGCTGGGAGTACAGACACACCGATTGTGCTGCTGGCTCTGGGAAGCGGGAGCTCTGGTGGCCTGGACAGCAGCTTAGTGGGGTTCGGGAGATGAAGTCTGACTTGCATCTGAACACAAAGGTGGGAGCGGAGTCCTTCCTGCACATCCGCTCAAGGGAGAAGAGATGGGGCAACAGCTGAAGGGATACATGGGTCAGGGAGGAATTTCCTGAGGGCTGGCAGTGTGTCCATGCAGAGACGAGGAGCAGATGTGGCAGAGGAACTTGGGGAGGCCCTCCCCCCACAGCACTGGGCACAGGCTCCACGCCACTGCTGTGGGGGCCCAGATTGCCTTCTCTACCCCCAGAGGCCTTGAGGCCTCCGGCATCTGGCCTCAGCCCTCCTGGGGTGTGGCCAGGGGAAAGCGGGGCTTCAGGCGGGCCTTCCTCAGTCACCACAGTGCTCGAGGCGGCACTGCCCTCGCGTGTTCCAGCGCCGGGATGGTCCTCTGCTTCTAGCAGGTGTTGGGGAACGTGAATGATTTTAAGAGAAGCCTGCAGGCTGAGGAGGGCAGCAGCCGCACGCTGGATGACGGTCCCTGTCCCACAAACTTGCTGAGAGAAGTCACCACTCTGTCCAACATGGAGGTGGTGCTGGGTCTGGATGTGCCAGTGAAGTGGGCTCAGAGGTCCTCAGCTCAGCAGAGGAAAAGCCACGTGACTCCAGTGGTCGGACTCTGGTCACAGAGCCGGATGGGCCTGCTGCCAGGCTGCACGGTGCAGCCGGGCCCTTCAGCAGGACCTGGGCTACTTCGGTTCTCGGTGCCTCATTTTCCTCAAACATGAAGCAGAGACACTAAGAGAAGTCACCACGGAGAGACCTTAACTCTCCTGTGTAAGGCAGTTTAAACATGCCCGGTCTAAACTAAGAGGGTCTGTCTTTCAGGCAGTTTCCCCAGACGGTGGCCTGTCTGCAAATGCATCAGGCAACACCCCTCAGGAACCCGCTGCAGCCCTATGATGCGCCCTCTGCCTGCACCTGGGCCAGGGAGAAGGGCTCAGACCTGCTTTCCCCACGTGACCTAGGGGAGCCCTGGACAAACTGTGCCAGGAAACACTGAGCAGAAGCCCTTACTCTGCACAGGTCCACAGCCTCATGTGGTCCAGGCTTGACCTCGGGCACCTGGGGATACTCCTGCAGAGATGTGATTTCCTAGCATTCAGGGCATCGTTTCCCCAGAGTAACAACACCACACATGTCTGTGGCCAGGTCATGCTCTGCTCAAACCTCAAGGGCTCCGGTGGCTCCCATACATGTGTGCTACACACCTGTGTGGACTCACCTGAGGGCCCACTCTGGCCCCCGGAGCACAGCAGAGTCCCTCAGGGCAGTTAAGAAGCTGCCATCACTTCTGTCAGGGCTGAGCCTCCTGGAATGGTCAGGTGGCTGATGGGCCCACCTCGCTGCTTCTCAGGTTCTCCTGCACCCACCACCCACCCCGAAGCCAGGATCACTGGAGATAACTGTCGCTCCAACAGGGCAAGGGTGGAATCCCCAAGCTCTGAACAGGGTCCCCAAAGATGTCACTGGCAGCCACACGACTGGTGACAGAAGAGGTGGGATTGGACCCGATGCCAAAGCGAGTAGGCTTTTCTGCATCAATTGAAGCGATGATGGAGTTCTTTTTTCATCTTCTGATAAAATGACATCGATTATTTTTCAAACGTTGAATCAACATTTCTGGGCATGACACTCAGTCATAACATTTAATCCTTTTTACATGTTACTGGATTTGGTTTGTCAAACTGTTAAAGACTTTGGGGTCAATGTTCATGAAGAACACTGGTTAGTAGTTTTTGTTTCTTGTAATGTCTCTGGTTTGGGACTCAAGGTGAAGCAGGAATTAGAAGAATTGAGAGGTGTTCTTGTGTATATTCTAAAAGAATTCGATAGCCTAACAGAATTATTTTTTAAATGCCTAGATGACTTCACCAGTGAAGACATGTAGGCCTGGCCGGAGGTTTATGTTGCGTGTGGGCAGAGGGTTAAACCGTGAGCTCAATTTCTTGAATGAACACGGAACTATTTAGGGGTCTAGTTCTTGACAGAGCACCGGGAGTTTGTCTTTCAATTGTCCCTATCTCTGACGTCAAATTTAGTGCCATAAACTTGTTCCTAACATTCCCTTATTATCTTTTATGTCTGTAGAATCAGCAGTTGCAACCTCGCTTCCGTGCCCGACACAGGTGATTTAACTTTTTCCTTTATCCTCCATCACTCTGGCTGGAGAGTTATCAATCTTGATGATTATTTTTTCTAAAAAGAGCTAGATATTGTTGTTTTTAAAACTGCTTGTTTTTAATATCATTCATTTCTGTTCTCTGCATGATAGTTTTCCGTTCTTGTGCTTGCTCTGAATTTTATTGACTCTTCGTATTTTCTCAAGGTGAAGCTGAGTACTGATCTCAGGTTGCCCCTACTTTCCTCTATAAGCATTTGAGGTTCTCATTCCCCCTGAAGCACAGCTTAGATGTGTTGGCCAAACTGGGATGCACTGCGTTTTCATTCACTTTGCAGTGTTTTCTCAGTTACCAAGGGGACCTCCCCGAGGGCTCCCTGCTGGCCCGTCACACTGGACCTGTAGTGTCAAGTCACCAGCACGTCCAGGCTGAGAGTCCTGGGACTTCCGTCTGAGAAATTAAGAACATTTCCAGTCCAGCCTGGGGAAGCTGGGAAGGGCGACACGGCCGGCAGGAGGGAGACCGAGAGGAGAGGAGAGCAGGAGGGTGAGAGATGGCTGCGCTCTGCCTGTCAGGGAATCACTGCAGCAGCTGGAGTCCAGAGGTAGGAGGCGGAGTTTCTCCAGCAAACACTCACGGGACAGTGAGCTCACTGAGGGACAAATAGCTCTGCGTCACGGGGAGGTGTCTGGTGGGAGAGAAACCAGAAGGAACACTCAACTTCCCAAGCAGCGAGGAATCTTCCAGAAACGGGCATCCCTTGACTGCTTCTGACTAGTGTGAAAGGAGGTGTGGCGGGCACTGAAAACAGAGGTTTTCAAGGAGGGAGGGGCACCGTGACCGTCCCCGTGCTGGAGGTCACCTCCTGGAGGGTGCGATGCAGGGCACGGGGTGAAGGAGCTTGTGTGGAGCTGGCAGCCAGCGCCCGCTCTGATCCCCCGTGGAGACCACGCGCCCGGGGCAGCCCGGGAGCGGGCGGCCTCTGGGTCGCGCATCAGAGAGGTGACAGTGGTGAATGCTCAGTGACGTCCCTAACTGGAGGCAGTAGGGGCAGATGCTCAGCTTGGGCCACCTTTCAAACCAGGACCTACTCTCAGGGTCTTTTCAGAGGACCAGGCAGAGCTGCCGGCCGTCCCGCGTGCAACCTTCTAGCAATCATTTTAGACCGTGGAAGAGCTGACAAGATAGCACCATGCGCACATGCTCTTCACCTACGTTCCCCGGTGCTCACCCCCACGGGGACACAGTACAGCCACCTGTCACAGCAGAGGGCAGATCTCCGTTTGGCAAGGACTGGCTCAGAGTGCACTTGCTGGGTCATTTGCTTTCCCAGGGGCAGCAAAAGTCCACCCAGCATCTGCTCTTCCCCAGCGAGCGAGCGAGCCAGGACTTGGTTTCCACTCTTGAACCTGGGGGGCAGCTCAGTGGGCTGGGAGGGGCACACAGCCCAGCTCCCCCAGCAGTGAGGTGGGAGTCCACAGACTTGCTCAGACAAGGGTTTCGGAGCACTTTACAAACAGCAGTCACAGCGTGACCGACGGGTTGGCCTTGGAGCTCACCCCACGGGCCAGAAGAAGGAGCAGCTTGCGCCTTCCCGTCTTCATCCTACTTAGTCTTTCCACTCAGATCTCCAGGAGCCCCAAGTCGGGGGGAACTCACCTCCAAGAAAATAGACGGGACACACACCTGCTGTTGACAGCATCTTTTTCGTCAAGATGTGGGTTATGAGGCTGTGCAGGGAGGCGGTCTGAAGCAGACAAGGCCACCGAGAAGAGGAAGCTCTGCGCTGAGCCACGAAGGGAGAGTCAGAGGGCTCCCGGCTGGAGCACGGGCTTTTACTCTGACACTGCGGAGGTCACGCGCTCAGATGTGCTGACTTGAAGCGTCCTAAAACTCTGAACGCAACGGGAAGTTTTCATGTTGACATAGGCTCACTGTCTTTTGTGCTGTTTGTTCCAATACCAATCCAATAAATGAGCCTGTTTGTTAAAATACCCCTAAATACTTGAGTTTTCTTTGTGAGGCAAATTATCAGCTGTATTTTCCATTTTTAGGAGGAAACACTCTTTTTCTGAATGAAAGTATTTATGGGATTACTTACAAACGAAACAACTCTGATGTTTCCTGAGATGAGGTGCAGAAGTCTGGCCTCCAGGAAGCAAGCCCGGGAGCCTCTCTCTCAAGTCATCACATGGCCTCATAGAGACATCCCTCCAGGAGGTCCCAGGGGCCAGGAGAAAGAGCTTCTGACTGGCTTCTTTTGGGTCCCAAATGCCTTTTTTTATTCTCTGTCCCCATGAGGGCATGCAGGCTGGGGGAGGACACCGTTTCACGGCACCACTTGTGACTGGACTCAAGCCTGTGGCTGACGATTGACAGAGATGGCCTCCCTTGGCGGGTGTGGGGACAGACGCTAACATGTGGCAGGTGAGCTGGCTCTGAATGAGACTCAATAAATTCACACAGTGGGTGATAGCACACTAGGTTGGTGCTGGGTTCCAACACTTGCCAGAAGCTTCTGTCAATAAGGTGACCTGAACTGCTGACTGAGCAGACACTGCTGTAAGAAAGCACATTTTTTTGCCTACGGTAACTCCTTGCAAAGTGGAAAAAGGAAAACCAACATCGTATATTAGTGAGTCCCTTCCTCCCTTCACAATAAACCTCTGGGCTGAGGGTGGGGAGAGTGGGGGGCACTGCCCATTTGTGACCCGTGTTGACACGGCTGGAGGGCTTAGGTGAGGATGGTAATTGCAGAGTCATAAGGCAAGTGGCCACATTCAGGATTCTGCAGGCACCTGTGCATCCTAAGAGGCGCCTTCACCCAGGCAGACTAGCTTCTTCCTGCGGCTGATTTCCCTTCCTGAGCGGGTCTGCGCCCACCCTGCCCCATCCCATTCCTTGGTCCCATAGCAGACTCAGCAGCGGGAAGGTCGGAGGAGGGCCCCAGTGTCACAGCTCCGTAACACCGAATGCAGCAGCTTGGTCAGAGTCATTTGGTCTCATCAAATTTTGAGCCTGAGGTTTGGTCACAGAATTTAATAAAGCAGTTTAAGATCCGTCACAGGAAGAGAGAAGGCGTTCTTCCAAGGTGATAAATTTGTGGAAACAAAATCATTGAGTTCCATCACTAGGGAATGGGGTCAGGGGCCCAGCCAAGTAGAGTTGTTTTGGATCCAAATGAGGTTAAACTCTAAAGCAATATGACTCAGTTTCTCTGTGGTTCATAAACTGGGTCTGAGGTCATTTTCAGGAATTAGAACAACACTGCTCTGATGCTGGGAGCAGGGCAGACTTAAGCGTCCCAAAAGGTCACTCTGGCTCCTCAGGATGGGGCCTCCCAGAGTCAAGCACATTGCCACCTCTGCCCACCAGCTTTCAAATATCAGCAGCCAGACTCCATGCACACTGCCCGATTACCCCTAAATATCTTTACATGTGAGGCAGAATTCCTTTGGCGACATACATTCTGATGTGGTTTGAAGCCACCCCTCTAAACACCAGCCAACCACAGCCTGAACAGAAGGTACCTGTGCATCACACACCTAGCAATGGGCATAAACAACTCACAAAACGGAACAACGAAAACCAAATAATCCAATGGAAAAACTGAAGACCCAAAGAGACACTTCTTCAAACACACACAGCTGGCCAAGAGGCACATGGAAAGATGGTCACTATCTCTTATTAGGGAAATGCAAAACAGGACCATAATCAGCTGTCATCTCATACTTATGGGAATGGCTGTGATCCCCCAAACTGGAAACAGAAGTGTGGGTAAGGATGTAGAGAAAAGGGACACTTTGGGGGCCTTTGGTGGGAATATCAGTTGGTGCAGTCACTGTGGAAAACAGCATGGAGATTTCTCAGAAAAGTAGAGAGAGAACTGCTGCATGACCCAGCGACCCCCGTTTCTGGGTGCCATCCGAAGAGGAAATCTTAAGCTTAAGGAGGTACATGAACCCATGTTTACAGCAGCACTATTTACAGCAGCCAAGGAATGGAAACAGTCTGCATGCCCTTGGACAGATTGAATAAAACAGATGGGGTCTAGTACACAGAAGTCCACTATCCAAACATAAAAGCAGGTGAAATTTTACAGCAAAAATGTAAGAAACTAGAGGGAGGTATCAAGTGAAATAGGTCAGAAAGCGAAGGCAAATATCATGTGGAATATAACAAAACAAATGAAGAGACAAAAGTGAAAAAAAAAACCCCACGAGTGGACTGAGAAACAGACTGTGGTTCCTGGGGGCGGGGGCGGGTGGGGGAAGAGGTGGGAACGGGGAGAAGGGACCGAGGGGTTCAGGGGAAAGTGGTGGTTTTCCCCTTTATTGTGTTATTTAATAAAGTAAAATAAACAAAGACGTTGATGACAAGGAGGTAGTTTTGAAGAAGGGTACAAACAGGCGTCCGTTTCCGAGGTCCGAGTGCGTCTCCTCACCGGGCAGGGCAGCACCCAGGGAGGAGTCTGTAGGCGGGGTGCGGGTCACCCCCTTCAAAGCTAGTTGTGATCAGAGGAACATTAAGCTTACTTCTCCCAGTATCGGTTTTCCTCTGGGTAAAGTCCAAGTGTAAAAAGATGAAACATTTGATGGGGCACAAAGTCCTGCGCGAAGGTTCCTGGAGCAGCGCCGCGGCCGACGCTGAGAGTGGCGCGTGCGCAGTGAGCCTCAACATGGGTCTGCCCGTGCAGACTTGGGCCTCAGGACACCGGTGGGCACGACGTGTCTGTATTTGTGATTTGAATAATTAGCCTGTTCTATAATGGCAAATCGCCTATACATCCCACAAATACTAAGCGATATATTAGTAAAAAAAAAGTTAAAATGCATCCAGTGATGAGGCTGGTGTGGTATTTCCTCCTAAAAACTCTAGGACAAGATCAGTTAGATGGCCACATCTCACATGCTAAGAAATCCACTTCGACATGCTCCTTTGCTTTTGCCTGGAGCCTCTGCCCCTGGCCCTGCGACCACTCCAGCCTCCTCCCAGACCTGTCTGCACCAGCTGCCCTGCCATGGGGGTCCTGTGGAGTCCAGTGCTGGACCTGTGTCCTCTCATTCGATAGGTGCGTTCACACACTAGGGCTTCCGTCAGCATCTCCCTGCCACCATGCTTCTCGTGGTCTCAGCCAGGAGAGCCCTGAGTGGTCCACTGAAGTTCCACGCCCAGCAGAAACGCCAGGGCATTGGGGACAATGAGACTCATTCAGAACCTCCATCAGTCTAGTTTTCTTGGGTCAAATGACATTCCCCACTTTATGTGATGAGAGAGTAGTTGCCAAGGCAAGCAATCAGGAGGCCATGCTGGGCCTCCTGGCTATTTGGTTTACACTGCTCCTGGGAGCAAGGCTTGGGACCATGAGCTCCGAGCTCAGGAGGGCAGCCCTGTGTGATTCATCCCCAAACCTTGGGGGCCTGAGAATCACCAAGCAATCTAGGGCCACCCTTCAATTCTGCTTTGGCACTGGACACGTGGGCCAGTTCGTCCTTTTGTTTTGTGACTGTTCCTTTAAAGGGCACCTGCAGTCCACAACCATGGGTGCACCCAGCAGAGCAGGCTGCTGAGGGCAAAGTTCTGGAGCAGGACTTCGGGTTCAAGCCTGAACTCTGGCTTTCGTGACTTTGGATCAGTTACTCGACCTCTGTTCAGTTTCCTTGTGTGTGAAACGGGGCTAATAGTATGTAAAGATCTGGAAAGGCTGTTGTGAAACATCAGGGCTAATGTGCAAACTTAGAACACCTGACAGATGCTAAGTGCTCGATGTTACCAAGGTGCTGGATCCAGGACACATGCTGGAGCCTGGGAAGTGCAGATGCTGAAACTCTGAGTTCTGGAGCTCAGACCTCAGGATCAGCAGGGAGTGAAGACACAATGCAGATGTGTGGGGCCCCCACACCCCATCCCTGGTGATTCCCACACACGCCCAGTGTAGGAATCACCAGCCTTCTGTCTACATTCTTTCACACAAGAAAAACTTTAAAAGCAAGGTGGAAGCAAGTGACCAAGGCATGTCCTTCTCCTCCATCCTTCTAATGAGAATGTGGGTGAGAGCTGGGTAAGGGCCAACGTCTCTCGGAAGCATGTGGGCAGGAAGGCAGGATGCAGCCCGCCGTGAGCAGCGTCGCTGTGTGTCACTAATGGGAGGCAGAGCAGCAGCGCTAGTCTGAAGCACAGGCATTTTTCAAAGGTTTTGATTAGGAGCCTACATTTTCAAAACCCATTTGTCATTCAAATGTCATTGTGGATAATATATCATCCATCAGCTTATACATGACGGGATTTCATGTTGTGACTTGCTTCTGTCAAATGCACAATAATAAACCTTAAAAAAATCCTATGTTAGTTTTCTCTTCAAAAGAATATTTCTTTTTTTATGAGGCTATGTTTTAAGTTCTGAGTGATGTGACTGAGGGACTGGAATGGGGGGCGCTCACCCCAGTACTGCTTCCTGTCTGGGGAGGATCACAGAGCTGCTCGAGGGGGGGCCTGCAGTACACCTGCCCCTGACCACCACCAAGTCCATGTTCACAGCGTGCTCAGGAGCAGTTCTTTTTTTCAAGAAAGTGTCCGTATGTTTCATTGTTTCCCCTCTTCATTTTGAATATCTGCAGGCAAACCCTCTTCGCTCCCCAGATGGTATCTGTTGTTTCCCTTCCTTTTCAAGTTTTCTTAAAGGAAATGGCCTCACTGATTTTCTCACCTCTGTTGATCTTTAGTTTCTACTCCTTTCATTTGTTTCTTTATTTCCTTTCCTCTGTTTCCTTTGGGTTCATTCATCTTTTTTTAAAGAGCTTTTTCAGGTTGGATGCTTAGCTAAAGTTCACTCTCTCCCTCTCTTGGACTGTTTCTTTAACTGCCTCTGACATTTTGATGTAAAATTCTTCATTATCTACTCTTCAAATTTTTAGAAATTTTTTGATGTTTTTCTTTTGACCAATGTATTCTTCAGAAGTCTGTTCTAAAATTTCCAGACATCTATGGGGTTATCGCATTGTTACTGACATCTAATAAAATTTTGCTGTGTTGAGCGAACTTAATAATAATTCTGTTTCTTGAGACTTGTTTTGTGTCTAAGTAGCCAAGTCTCTAATTAAGTCTCAAAAATAGTCCCATAAAGAATCCTCACAGCTCTTCTCTTTACTGAGCTACTCCAAATCACACTGCTCCCTGTGGCCACCACATGGGGTGAGGGCCAGGACATGAATGTACTCACTTGACTATGAACTAGTCTCTGGGATTTATGCAAGCTTCCCTGCCTGGGCAGGATCGGATCCAGGACAATACCCTGTATTTAGTTATCACGACTCCAGTCTGGGACGGAGCCTCAGGCTCTGTTTTCCATGACTTGGCACTTCTGAAGAGTATCAGTGAACTATTTTTTAAGATGTCTCTCCATTGTGCGTGTTTAATATTTCCTTGTGATTAAATTCAAGCTCTGATCATTTCTCTGGTATTGTCACCAAAAATGTTAAAGCTATCAACAAACTGGAGGTGCTCCAGGCACAGAGTGCTTTCCCCGCAGACACGTGCATCTACCCACCCCTCCTGCTTCACAGACAGAAGACTCAGACCAGGTAAGCTTCAGAGCTCCAAGAGGGCGAGCAGATCAGCACTGCCACAGGAGAGACCCAGGACGGCGCAGGCATGGCTGAGAGCCAAGCCTCCTGGGAGCTGTTCTGGAGAACACACAGGAGAACACACTCCAAAGGAGCTCAGGAGAACAGTGACCTACCTATTTCCTTTCAAGTCTATGATTTTATAGACAAGACAAAGGAACAGACGAAACAAAACCAATCTTTGGCCACTTGCAATAGAACTGAGGTTACCAATAGGGAACGTGAAGGGGGCGGGACTAAATGGTGGCGGAGCCCACTGGACAATGGGGAAGAACATTTGGTGATTTGGTGGAGGGCAGGGCACGTTGACATATCTCTGAGGAATGGAGAATCTATACACATGAGGTTATTTTAATGTGTAGAATAAGCTACTACAATAAAAAATATATATTAAAAATCAAGTCTATGATTTTAGTGATGTATTTCCTTCTAGATGTTAAAGTCATACTCTGAAATGCTATTCTAAGACTCCAGTAACTAAAAAAAAAACAGTCTTTTTTTTTTAAGAAAGGTGCAGGCAGGAATCAAGGTGAGTAGGCAGGCAGGAAGAGAGAGAAGGATTTTATTTTATTTTTATTTAGCTGTTCACACTAGTTGTTTCCCCCCAGGACCCAGGAAGAACCCAGGGGTATGTGGCCTGTACTTTTTTGGAAGCAATGACCCAACTGCTACTCCCACCAGGGTGCGCCAAATGAATCTTATTTAATGAAAGCTAAAGGGCAAACAGGGACCCTCCTTTGTAGCAGCAATGTTAGCAAAATTTATATTATGGCAGAAAATACATTTGGCTTTGCTGAGTGTCTGATTAGGTCTTAAAAACAATGCAGACAAATCCTATGGGGAAGGAGGTCCATAGAACAAGGCAATGATTTCCCAAGAACCTTGGCATCAAGTCAAAAAGAAATTGAGCTTGGGATTCCAGCTTCTGGTTTTCAGTCTAACTCTGATGTGTTCACTTGTAGTGAAGACAACAGTGGGAGGTCTATGTCCCAGGCCAGCAGGAGACCAGGGCTCTACCTCTATGAGTGCAAATGTGGAAAGTCATGGGTTGCCAGACCTAGTGCAGAGCAGGGGCACTCCCCTGATGAAGTGGTCTTCAGCCTTCTTTCCTTTGCCTTCAGCACGCTGAGAGCAGTGTGTTCCCTCTTGGCATGGGACTGGAGAAACCATCTCTGGGAAACCTGATTAGGCTCAGAAAAATGACCCGAGTGGAATAGTACTGGGGATTCCTAAATGAAAAGGTCCATCACAGAACCCTAATTGAAACTCAGAGGTGATAAGTCCCACTCACTGAACAGTCCTGCGATACTGCTCAGCTTTTTGCGTATTGTTAAGTAGGAACAGAATCCAAAGCTTGCCAGAAATCTGAAGGAAGCTCATAATTATTCTAACAGATAAGACAGACCAATAAACTAAATTGGAAACATGGGAAATAGGGGCGTCGGGGGAGAGCTTCCAAGAGTGCTATGACTCCTGGAAAAAATGAGAAGTAAGCAGAATCCATAAAAAATATTCAGAGAATGGAAAACTTCTTATAAATTAAAGATACCATAACAGAAAAGAAAAACCAAACAGAAAGGCTGGCTATAAATGTGAGGAAGTTTCTCAGAAGGAGAACAAAAAGAGAGTGAAAACAAGAGAAGCTTCAAATATTTTTTAAAAGGAGCAGACGAGGATGTAAAACTAAAGAAAAAAAAAAAAGAGGGACAGAGGGTTGTCCAAGGAAATAATACAAGAAAAATCCCCCAAATCTAAAAATATTAGACTCACTACTAGCCCTGTGAGGGATAAAAGGGCATCACATCCAGAGCATTCGAAATTTCCAGACCATGGAGAAAGGGAGGTTATACCAGCAGAAAGGCAGAGAAAGGCAGACAGTGGGGACAATGGGACAAAGGTGGGAGACAGCTGAGGAGAATGACTGCAACCTAGAATTTTATATCCAGCACAGCAGGGTTCTCTCATAGAGATTTTCACCATATATTCAGGATTTCAAAAACTTTAGAAAGTTACCAAAGTTTGATCAAAGTGGGGAGCAAAACCACAAATGAGAGCAATGTGGGTTACAAGAGACATTGTCCCCACACAGATAAGAGGTGCAGAAAATTCTAAGGTCATTCTGATGGCAGAGCTCACAATGACGGGTGAGGCTGACCTAGACAGCACGTGCCTAGGCGAGAGGGGGCTGAAAGGCTGTGGGTGAGATTGCTCAAGATAAAGTTGATGGAATATCTACAAGGACATTTGCATAATCTGGATGGAAGAAGTATGAGGATAAGTGAAAAATACAGAGAAAATACAGAAACTACAGAACAGATATAGTAAGAAAGGGAGACAAGTCTATCCCTGGTCAATGCTGGAGACATTTCCACAAGCATGGCCTCCTGGACACAGAACAACCAACCAAAGTGAACACACCAGGAGCAAAGCGAAGTGGGTAGTTGGCGGCAATGAGAGCCAACTTCTCATCTTCCTCTGCACAAAGACTACAGTGACTGAAGCCGAAGAAATAAGCAGCAGAAACATAAGCCCGTTCAGACAGAGACAGTGAGGTTAACGGCACCGCACGAGAACCGGGCCAGCTGGATGGTTGAAGGTGGAAGGATTTCAGGAGCAGGCCGGGGGGAGGAGAAGAGGGGCCGTCTGCTTCACCACCAGCTCTGTGGAACCTTTGGACTCTTTAAATTATGGATTCGATCAAAACATATAAAAAGGCAATCTGACCTATTTGCTACTATATCCCCACCAAGAACATGCGACAGACATTTCCGAGGCTTCTGCGTACTGGGAAGCAGCCGCTGGACTAGCCCTGCCGTCGCTCAGAGGCAGCTCCGGGGCGGCCGGGGGCAGCGGCGAGCAGAGCAGGGGAAGCCTGGTGGGGGAGACAAACAGCTTCGCGGCATCTGCCTTTGGGTTCACTTCTAGGACAGGCCTGGTCCTGGCAGCCCCCATCAGAGCCGCAGAAATTTAACCAGCATTTGGAAAGGGAGAACTTTGGAGAAAGAGAGGCACAAATAGGAAGATTTGCCAGTTACTCCAAGAGACAAAGCAGCAGGGGTTCAGGAACTGACAGAAAGAGAGAGAACTGAAAAAGAGAAGGGAGCTGAGCAGAGCCTTGAAGACTGACTTCAAGAGTTCCACGCGGCACAAGGCCAGAATCCTCGTGCTCTTCTGGAAAGAGGCAGCTCTCTTTCCAGCCTTTCAGTGCATTAGAGAATCAGTGCACAGTATTAATGGTCTCTGGTCTCCTTCCTCGGTGCTCTCTGGTAATTTCTGATATGCCAGGTGTCAGGTCTAACAACCACTGCTCAGAGCACACCTTTCAGACACACCCACAACAGCTCCTGGCCAAACATCCAGTCCTTCGGTGATTCCTGCTCCTGGCTGAACTATCGCGGCCGCACCCATTCCTCCCTGGTCTCCTCTGCAGGTGTCACTGGCAGCCAGAGTTCAGGTAACGGTCTTGGTTCTCGGGGGGCTGTGACTAGCAAAGGGTGAGTAGGCAGGTGGGACAAGACTATTCAAGTAAAATGCCACAGAAATAATGTAATAGCCACAGCGGTGCCAATGATGGTCACAGCAATAGGACAGGAGTGACAGTCACACTGTACCCAGTGGTCTGGGTTCATGGTTCAGACAGGGGGAAGCTGTTCCGATTCCCTGCTAGTCTTCGTTACCAAATCCTACCCCGGTAACCCAAAGACCCCGATCCTGCTCATGAAACACTATTAGATATTGTAACCTGATGACATATCAGAAGCCCTCCCACTCACCCAGAGTGTCACTGAATGACTAGAGAAAAGGACATGAGATGACATCAGAACACAAAGGCATGATGATGCCAATACAGAAAAATGTGCAAGAAAAGCAATAATAAATAAAACTATTCTAATTAGGTGTGTATGCCAAATATTCACTCTGCATTTTAGTTTAATAACAATTTATAAATCCATAGGGAAACCTCTAGAATAGCACTGCTAGGAAAACGTTTAATGACAAAAATGTATGAATGTTTCAGTCTGTAGTCAAGCATAATTATTTTAAAAACTGAAACTTGATTTAAAGGCTGGTTGAAACTTCTGGTAATTTTTCAGAAAACACATTATAACACCTCGTCCAACCAATAGTAGGACACCTCACAGCACACGATCACAACAGAAACACCTCACCATCTTGTACTAAATCCAGAATTAAAATGCCATCTTTCTTGTGAACCCCCTTTAAGAAAGCTGCAAGCCAAGGGGACAGAGCTAGGAGAGTGACTCAGGCCCTTGTGCCCACAGCAATGGTGCCTGTGTTGCGACGTCAGAATCATTTCTAGAACATGCTACTTTCGTGGTACACTGATATAGAAAGTCTTAGTAAAACCAAATTATTTCTAATAGTTTTTTCACATGGAAGGTGAGGCTGGCTTGCTAACTGACAAGAAGCTCGCTGACCACGTGGTTGTGGTGTGCGAAACCCCAGTGCCACCGGGTGGGGGGCGGGGGGTCAGCACACCATTAGCTCCAAATTCTTAGTACATGTTCTTGTAAATCTGCCCCAGGTCCAGGCTTCTCCCTCGGCCTTCTTTCTGCTCGCATGATACCCAGCCGTCCCCTCTGAACCACTGGATTCTTCCGCAGCCCCAGCAACTTTTGGAATTCCCCTTTCTTCCAGCAAGTCTGTTGGCTTGATGAAGAGACATTCTTCAGCCACCTCACTGGGTGCTGCAGCTCCTTTCTCCAAGCCCACAAAGTCTCTGCCTGCTCCTCCTTTGCTGGCATTTTACAGCTCTGTGGTGCACACCGGCTCCCGGGGGCAGTGTCGCTGGCATGGACAGCGACACCTGGATGACAGAGACCCTGACCTCAGCAGCCTTGCAGTCTAAGATAAGTCACTACCACTCCCT
Organism: Solenodon paradoxus; assembly: GCA_004363575.1. Lineage (NCBI taxonomy): Eukaryota > Metazoa > Chordata > Mammalia > Eulipotyphla > Solenodontidae > Solenodon > Solenodon paradoxus. The sequence continues at coordinate 26,542 of RJWH01000660.1, forward strand.
CAGCCCTGATTTCCCCATCTACTAAATGAGCACACTACCACCCTGCTTGTAAGGTGGTCAAAGGCTGCTGGGAGGGCTGGAGGAGACAATTTCACGTGGTGCCTGCATGTGGTAAGCCCCCAACAAGTAGAGAACCAGCAGGACACCTGATAATTGCCTCCTGACAATGATTAGACACACAGGAAAGAACCAAAATTTCAGTATTTGGTGTTACAACTAGACATGCACAAAGCTATATAAAGAAAAAGTTGAAATAAAGATGCTTAGGGAAAATACGCCAACTGAATTTTCATCTTGTGTCCAGGACACATCCTTTACCAGTTGGAGGCCTATGCTAGATATTTAAAATAGAACACTCAACACTGCAAGTCTGTAACTGAGCTCATAGTCACGTTCCATACAGCAGTCAGCATGCTGAGGACAGATGATTTTCTGATGCATTTCATGTCCTTCTTATCAAACACATTTGTGAAAGATTAAACTTCCACTGCCAGCTCTTAGGATGCCCCTCTGCCAATGAAAGAACACAATACTACCTCACTGCAAATAATGGGTACTGCCTGTGGCTACACTGGAAATTACTAGGATTAATAAAGATATTAACTTCAGCACTAAAAAGGGGAATTTGGAGATATGTGGAATTGCTAAAAACTCTGACAAGACTACAAGCAGAGAACTGCTCAGCTTTCTGAAGCAGAGTCTGATGGAATGAGGGAGGGAAAGAGGTCACAGTGATCAGATCCGTTGGTAAAATGAAGTCAGCAGTGAAAGTAGGCCAGACGTCACATGGTTCCATAGTAGCCTCCACGGCAGGGCCATGGAGGAGCATCCTCAGATCTTCAGAAACACTGACAGTGGTGCCAGAGTGGTGTCCTCCAGAGAAAAGAGGCAGCGGGGAAGGAAGAGGCGCTGAGGGGATGGGGCTGTGGCAGCAGGGCACCAAGGGTCACCATCACTGGGCTGGTGTGAGAAGCAAGGAGACTGCAGCTGTTCCCACATTGAAGGGAGTAGCTGAGCTCCATCAGGTGTCACAAATAACCCTCAGGGAGAGCAGCACATGGACGTGGTGACACATCAATTAGTCACATTAAGACGAAGAAAAGCCAGTCTAAGAAGGGCCTTAAACACAAACTCTGTGAAAGGTCAAATTAGGCGCAAAATGCAAAGTTGATGCAGGGACATCTGGAGCACACGTCATCTGCCTGAGTGTGATGTTCCTTTCTGCAGATCACATGCTTTCCCTCAAATCCACCTAACTACAAGATTTGGAGTTGTTTGTATGAGGCAAAGTTTTAAGTAGAGCTGTGCAATTTAGGACAGCTGAGCCGCCAAAGGTGTCCACATACAAATTGGCACATCTCTTATCACTGTCTCCAAGTGTTCTGGAACTCCTAACTCTAAAAGTCTAACACCTGAGACACTGAGAAATGCTTTATTATGTCTCATGCCCACTCAGAAACACTTCCTGGAAAGGTAACTCTCCCTGCGACATTTAGCTAAGGCAGAAAATGTCCTGTTTTCCTTAGGCATTTTAAAATCATATAAAACCCAATATAATAAAAACGGACACACAAATACTGCCTGAGTATTTCAAATAATGCCATTTTTGACTGAAAAATGAAACATGCAACAGCATCTTTTTAAGTTACCAATTTGGGGTTAAAAAAAAATGAGAGAGAAATTGCAAATGAATGCTTTATACACAGATACCTTTAGGGAACTTAGTAAGTAAGAACTTAGGACTGGGATCTACTTGAATGGGCGGGCTTTGGGGCACTCATGTCTTCATGGCAGTCGCAGCAGCAGCAGAGTGAAAGCAGGCGAGCTGCAGGTGCATGCTGCTCTTGAACTTGTTCAGCAGCTCCTCCAGCGACCTGTGGAGAGACAACAGCACCTGCAGGGTGGCTGCCTGGCTGTGCAAGAACACGGGCCAGGTGCGGCCGAATTCAGTGTGTGATGCCAAAATGTTCGAGCTCTGACTCAGCAACAGATATCAGTCCATCAAAGAAGCTCATCAAAGGAATGTGCCGGTGAGTGTGTATATGTATGTATATACATACACATGCACATTTCTTTCGACTATACACATACAGACTAATTTGCAATATGTATATACACGTGTATGTATGTACATACATGCTTATATATAAAACCTCCATTCCAAAAATTTCCTTTTTAGAAATTTACATTTCTGGAACATACTCTCTTCAGCAAAGAGTCCCATAAATGTTGACGAGAACCCTGCAATCTGTCCACCTGTATCAGGGTGTCCATAGTTCTAGACTCTCCAATAAAAGTGCTGGCCTTCTGAGCCATGTTCCACATGCTAAAAATATTAGTGATCGCTTTAATCTTGCATCATGTCTATTTTAAAGATGGAAGCAGAGTTTGGAACCGGTTCAGACAGAGGGTGAAAGTCAGTGGGTGAAGGAGTTGTTAGGAAGATGGAGGGCAGGGCTGGAAGCGTGGGTGCCATTGGCACAGCACCCCTTGGCCCCACTGGGGACAATCAGCAAAAGAGCTGGTCTGTCACCCGGGGCCCAGCCGTGTCTGCCAGCACCCAGGCCCTCGAGTCCTGCCGCCCCTGGGCAGGACTGTAAACACTGGTGCCTGGCTGACTGCCGCTCACACACACAGCGGGCGGAGGAGTGAAGACACGCGCTGCTCCCAATGCTGCGGGTGAGGCCGGGCCAGGCCTCTGAAACGCGCCTGGCCCAGATTCTGTTCCGGGTCAGAATTTCCTGCTGTCTGAGCAGCAGGTCCGAGCTCGGGCTGAGGGTGCGGCAGCATGAGTGGAACGTGCAGGGCTTGCTGTGTGCCCTGTGGACAAGCTACTCCTTCACAGTGTTTACTCAGCAGAGTACATGTCGGGCAACTCGAGGGGAGATTAGCAAGGCCTGAGCTCTGTTCTGCATCCTCTTTTCACAGTTCTCTAAGTATTGGTGTCTTAGAAATGTAAGGCTGAGCGCGTCAAACTTAGCTTTCTTACTATGTTTACTGTGCCAGACACTTAAAACAAGGACTCATTTCCAGACTGCCTAAATTGTCATACACCCAGAAGAAAGGCTCTACCTTCGTTATGTCACTGGGAGACGCACCTGGTACAACAGAGTGGTTCTTAAGTACTGTTCTTCTTTAAATTAAATCATGACTTGAAACTAGAGAGCTCTGAACTAACAGACTTGCCCAGCCCACTGGCTGGCTTCTGATAACAGAAAATAGACTTACTTTTTATCTGCCCCACTGGCGAGCTGGGGCAGTGCTTCCAGAGCCTGCTTGAAGCTAGCCCTGCAAACAAACACAGCACACAGTGAGGCATTTCCACTTCCCAGGGGGCATCAGAGGATCACTGCAAGTCTTTGGCACCCTTACATATAAAGAAGCCAATGAAAGCCAGAGAAGCATGTAGAAATATGAGAAAAAGTAAAAGTGAAAAACAATAGAAAAAGCAAAAGTACAAGTAAAGTCGAGGGCAAACTTACCACACAGAGGCTTTGTAGGAGCAGGGTCAGAAAAACAACTAGGAAATGAAACAACCAGAAATGCCAAAGGAGAAACTACCTCGACAAAAGGAGGGCACTCGTGGTAGAGGGGACGTTAGTGTGAAGGTGCTTAATTAAAAAATAAACAAACAAACAAAACGCTTTTTTTTTTTAACAAAATTGAGCTATAGATAAAACAATTGGTAAGGAAGAAAGAAAACTAAGAATAAGGAAGATACTGTGAAAATTATACGAATGACGACATTTATGGTATTTGACATGTATAGGATCTGATTTAAGTCAGTATCTTAAAATAACCAAATATGGTCTTTATAGGATTAAGACATTATATTTAAAATTTGTAGGAAAATGGAGAGACGCATATATACTTAAAATTTAACATTATTTCATTTCATGAAAAAGGAAAAAAAAAGTAAACTTAGTAAACTTTAAAATGAACAATTTGGTATGTTTAACTTTTTAAATAGAAGGTACCAGAAAAATCAGTGAATCACATGGAAAGAATTTTAGGGACACTATTTGCTAGCAGCTAGCACTGATAACTAAGGAACAGTTCTTATTTTCTCTCTTTTTATTACATGATTGGTTGACCAAAGTGAAGAGATAAAAGTAATTATTCTTGATTTTAAAGTGTTCTTTGATTTTGTATTATAAAAATATCCTCCTCAGCATACCAGAAAATACACATGTGAGCAATGTGTCTCAGACTTGGGGCAGGTATCACAGCAGCAGTCAGAGTGGCTGCCAAGTCCCAAGAGGGTCCTCACACTGGCCCCAGGAAGCATCAGCTGTAGCTGGGGAGGGCAGGCTGCAGGGTATGGGTAGGCTCAGCTTGCGGGCACACTCGGTCCTGTCTCAATGAGGAGGGGCGGTGTCTGCCACTGTCTCCATCATCTTATTTCTTGCAAACCTCTTCTAATGAAAGCAAGTGTGATGCTATGTCGTTCTCTGTTTTGACATCATGACAGTAATGAAAATGAAGGTGAGACTACCTATTCGTTGTCATGTTTAGAAGGTGACTTGACACATTTTCTCAGTTAATTTCTTCCTTTTGAGAAATGGTTTCTGCTCAGCCATGGCAAACAGGAGTAAGAAGCTCACTTCACTTGTTACAAAAACACTGAAAACACAGTTGCATGATGAGAGGAAAAATGGTAACATAAGCCATGCTACCAGAAGTTGGAGATGAATGAGCACTATCTATGAATGAATACACATAAAGAGACCATAAACATTTTATCTGTACATGACTTGGCTTCTCCGGGACATTTACAAGTAAACCAGTATTTCCTAGGTAATACTGTCGGTGGTGTAAACAATTTGTAGAGGCCAGAAGTCAGTGCTGTTTCAGTTCACCTACTGATATTTCAATGATAGGAAATCCTGACTTTCATTCAAAACAGCTAAAAATTATCAAATTTCCACTACAAAATTTTGCAGAGAAACCACAAAGCTTCCTCCTATGCTGTTATTTACAACTCTGAAATGTCCTTCAGAGTCTGTTATGAATAGACACTAAATGCTTATTTTCTCCTTCTTTAAAATATGAACTAAAGCTCTCCTACCTCACTTAAGAGACTAAAGTTTTCTTAGTGAATGAAAACAAAATTTTATCAAGCCTTTTCTCCTTTTATGTTATCTACAAAGGAGCAGTCTTAGAAATCCTTGGATTATTATAGGTTTATGCTGTTTAGCTAAAAATTGTGGTGAATCAAATATAAACTTTATCATATCACAAAATCATGAGCTTTCTCTGGACTCAGTTATCTTTACACAGGCTTTCCCACACTAATAAGAGAAACCTTATTGCAAACAAGCGCACTGAGCATCTCACCTGCTGTCGGGGGTCAGATAAACAGCCACGGTGTCCCGCAGAGCACAGATTTCCAGTCTTGCCTAGAAAAGAGAAAAGGACCTGGTGACAATAGGGAACCATATGGGTTGTCAAAGGAAAACATGGGATGAAGGGACAGTGTCCATCCAGTACCACGGGGCATAGTTCCCCCATCACTGCTGAGGGGATGAGTAATTATGAATAGACTTTCCAAAGCAGTTCACAGAAATCGGCTCTGAAACCATTTATTGTGACTGAAAATTAACTTAGTCAAGTACAACTTGCGAGAGGGACGAAGTGCACCGTTCTACCCATCTGTACTTGCTGTCTAACCTGTCTGCCGTGAGGGCAGGTAGTCAGCGACATCGCCTTGGCTGACATCCTCCCCGCTTCCTGCACCTCTGCCCTTCCAGGCACAATGACAGAGCTCCGAAAGCTGAGCAGAATTTCCAGAGTCAATCCAATACCTATCAAAATCATAACTTTTCTTTTTTAAATATAAAAATTGACAAGCTGACCCCCAAATTCATAAGGAAATGCAAGGGACCCAGACTAGACAAAAGAATCTTGAAAAAGAAGAACATGGTTGGAACGACTCAAGCTTTCTGACATCAAAACTTACTGTAGAGCTATAATCACCAAGACAGTGCTCACTGACATGCACAGACACAGAGGTTCATGGAACAGAGATGTGTGTCCTACTTGACAAGGGTGCTGAGACCTTTTAATGAGGAGAGAGCAATCTCTTCAACAAGGTATCACAGCAAACGATTAAAGTCAGAGTTCCCCTTTCTTAATACAAAAATGAATGCCAAATGAATAACAGACCTCAATGCAAGCCACACAACTATAAAACAGTTTGAAGAAAACAGGAGTAAATCTTTGCGACCTGGGGATAGGTAAGCCCCCTTAGAAATGACAACAGAAGTACAAGGAACAAAAGAAAAAAAAATAGATAAATCTGACTTCACCAAAATGGAAAACTGTGATGCAAAGGACCCCACTGAGAAAGTGGTAGCGTACCCGCAGAATGGGCTGTCACTTCACACACACCAGGAGAACTGTGATCATGAAGACAATAATAAGTAGGGGAAGGGACAGGAGAAAAGGAACTTTCACATCAGGCTGGCAGGGAGTCACTGGCATGATCATTTTGAAAGCAGGCTGGCAGCTGATGAAAAGATGAACTATTCCCAGCCATTCCATCATTGCAGGCATACAGTAAAGAGAAATGAAAGCACGTGTCCACAAAATATTTGTACACACATTCTCACAAAAGTATTATTCTTCATCTTAACCAAAAAGCAGAAACAACCCATACGCCCATCAAGTGATGAATATACAAATAAAAGGTTCTTATGTGCACACGCTGTGAAAGAGTGAGCAAAGACGTAGCTACTTCTTTAGAGGCAAAATTCTGAACCAACCTGGATAAAACTTCATATATCATACGATACAGGATATTAACTGAAACCTTGTTTGGAAAGCAAATTGGTTTCAGTTTTCAGTACTTAGGAAGCCCGAAAAATAGTTTTGAACTAGAAAGTAAATGTCTGCCAATTTGTCTCTGTTTAAAATCTAGCAAGTGTAAAAGATCTACAAGGAAAATATCACGGAGAAAAAAATTATGCAATTCTTTTAGTGAACTGTTATAGGATTAAATCACTGTTAAACTAATCCATATAGAGATTTTATTCAAAGTGACAAGGTGTTAAAATGTACCTATGAACCGTGCCGCTTAAACACACTGGGTCATGTATATGACACACTCAGAGTTACCCTCCAGCAAATGTCATGCTAAAAGATCAGTCCAAATGGCAAGCTGTACCCCAACCTCCCCACAGGGCTCTCAGGGTGCACCGGTCCTTATGTAAAGATTGGCCCTCATGCAAAGGACTGCTCCAGATGAAGCAAGAGGCCCTATAAAAGTCATTTGCTCAGAAGAAGGGGCTCTAAACAGTCATTGTCAAAGGGAAAGGGTGAGGGGGTTTTGTACTCCTTTGAACTCTTTCAAACAGCACTGTCTGCCTAGTTACTGGACATGTCAGGATATAGAGGTGGCAATGGCCCGGTGGCCAGCACTCTCTTGACCATGTGACGATGGAAAAGATCTCCAACCAACTCTGATGGCTCCTCTTAACATCCCTGGTAACTTTGAGAGGAACCTGGCCATCAGGTACACAGGCTACAGAGGTCATTTGTGGAGACAAGAGATTTTTGCTATAGTTTCAAGACTGCCTAGGCCCACTGTGACTATTCCAAGTTCCTTTTAATTAACTTTCAGAGTTATACAATTCTTGCCACTGATCTCCTGTGACAGAGTGTAATAACTATCACCTTTCAACTTTGAGATCAAAGGTCTGCAAATCAAATTTTTACCGAAAACTGGTAACAACTGAAAATAGAGTGTATTTTGTAACATATTTTCTACTAATCAACTTGACAAATTAAAAGTATGCTCCATTCCTTTTGCCCCCAATTTTCATATGAAAAATTGAAAGTATATAGCAATTCTGAAGGCCACTCACAGTGAACACCTTACATCCACAAGACACTACGCTAAGATTTCCTAGCATTTCACGTGTGTACCGTCTATCAATCTATCATGTTGCTTTGGTCTTATTAACTAGTTAGAGTCGACTGCTGTGATTCTTTGGAGTTAAAATTTCCATAGTATATGATGGCCAGTCTCCAAGTGTACCTTCTGATGTGTTTTGACTGATGCATGCACCTGTGTAATGGAAACTGTGATGCTCCCTCTGGGCCCTCGCCAGTTAATTTCAACGACTCAGAGAAAAGCAGAGCCCTGCAATGATAACCAGCATGCGAGCACGTGGTGGTATGGACGGCATCCTTCCCTCAGCGGAAGCCCCTGAGGTTCATCTTGGTGGCAGCACCAGTGTGTCCTCGATAACACTGGGACTTAAATGAACACGCACCATTTATTCTACAGATGGACATCTGGGCTGCTTTCAGTTTTTGGCTGTCATCAGTCAAATTGCCATGAGCATTCTTTATGTTTTTCTCATGGACAAATACTTTCCAGGTCCCTTGGTTAAAGACCTAGGATTGGAAAGACTGGGTCATAAGGTATGTATGCACATGTTTAATTTTAAAAGAAACTGCAAGAATTTTTCCTGAAGTAGTTGCTTTACTCACACACCCAATAACATGTGAGAGCTCTATGTTCTCCATAGTCTTGTCAACATTTGGTATCTTCAGTCTTTCACTTTCTGCCTTCTGGTGGATGGACAGTAGCAGCTTATTGTGCTGCTAACTCTCATTCCCAGAGAACCAAAGATGTTGACCACCCTTTTCTGAGTCTCCCAGAAATCGATTACCTGTACGCTAGACCTGTTGACATTATCCCAGGAGGTCTGTGGAGCAATACTTTACTTTTGTCATAATGATCTTTTGTGTTCTTCATGATGGATAATTTCTATTGATCTACAAGTTGACTTCTTCTGTCCTCTCTATCCTGCTGTTATTGCCATCAAGCAGATTTTTAAAAAATTCATATATTGTATTTTTGTCATCCCAGAATTTCTATTCAGTTGCATTTTTAGGGTTTCTATTTTTATGCAGTTTTTCTATCTATCTACTCCTCCATTAACAGCCTAATCAATCTTCTTTATACCACTGAACAAAGAAGCTTTAAAATCCCTGTCTTTAAATTCCAAAAACTGAGTAATCTCAAGGTTGGTCTAGCTGATAGCCTTTTGTGTTGAAAATGGGTCAGGCCTCCAGTTCTGTTTCTACTGTACCAACTAAACATGGATCGCATCCTACACACTGTGAATGTTCTGTTGTGGAGACGCTGGAATTCCTTAATATGCTTCTGAAAGACATTTGATCTTGGTTTGTTTTGGCAAGCAATTAACTTATTTGTACTCAAACTGAAAACTCCTGGCTCTGGGGAGGCATTTCTTTTTCTTCTAATACTTATTGAGGTAACTTTGATTTACAAAATAATATAAATTCAGACGTGTAGGCTCCTATTCCGCAAATATATGCCAACACACCTTGACCACCACCAAACTATCTAAAGCTCTTTACCACTATCCATTGGACCCACCCCCACGTCCCCCACCCCCACCCCATTTCCAACTGGTAACTTCATTTCTATTGTCAATGTCCAAATGTGGGTTTTTGCTTAGTCTTCTGCTTTGCCTTACTTTATGTCCCACAAATAAATGAGATCATCCAGTATTTGTCTTTTTCCTTCTGACTAATTTCACTAAGCATAATCCCCTCTAGTCTCATCCATGGTGTCACAAACGGCAAGATTTCATCTTTTAAGGGGTGTGTCGTATTCCATTATGTTTATATACTGCATCTTCTTTAACCATTTATTTGACAAGGGGCACTTAGGAAATTTCCAATTCTTGACTACTGTAAATAATGCTGCAGTGAACATGGGGGTGCATAGAACTCTGCGAAATAGTGTTTTTGTGTTTTGGGATGTTTTGGGGGGTGAATGGTAAATTGTCAGAAAGGGGATAAGATCATATATAATTTCTATTCTCAAGTTTCTGAGGCGTCTCCCTATTGCTTTCCATAGAGTTACACCAACTTACACTCCCACCAACGGTATACAAGAGTTCCTTTCTCCACATTCTTGTGGGGCAGCGTTTCAATACTTTCTTCATTTCCTCTAGCGTGTGTTGCACTGGCTGGAGTGGAGGCTGCCCATACAACACCTGCAGATTAAGGCCAACTAGGGGTTTAGGCGGTACGCACGTGTAACTTAGGGTTCGAGCTCTGGCTGTGTTATGAACTTTTCCTCCCTTCCTATGATGCGGCTGTCTGAAGTTTATTCTCCATACTTGGAAAGATAGCAGATTTTGTGATGTTTTAGGCACCCCAGGGTTTGTCTTCAGGCTAAAAGTCATAAAAAGTGAAGAGTTCACCCAAAGTGCCATCTCTCCCAGAGTCACCTTCTGGTATCTTTGGGATTTTTGTTTTCACATTTTTAATTTTCATGTATTATTCCAGACTGCAGTTGTTATCTGTAGCGGGCTGGCCCAATGGTTCCCTGAGCCAAGATGGACAATCACAAGTAAAGGTCGCATTCCTGTCGGCCTACATACCTGGGTTCCTCCAATGTGCTTAAATGCCTTCTAAGATTCCTATGGGTTATGTAAGTCATGTTGCTATAATAATTAAGTAACTTTTAAATACAGCATATGGAATATGAGTGTAAAGAGATAGTTTTTTTGCTTCTATGCAAAGTGCACTGAATGCTTCGGAAAGACTTAGCAAACATAGTTGACGAAATTTTCCTATGAAACTGTATGTAGTGAAGACAACTGTAAAATGAAAAGAAGATCACAGAACTTCAGAAGGTATCTATACTCAAAAACTTCAGGAATTGCTAAGTCTGGCTCTACCCTACAGAAACAGAAACTCTGCACCTTGTCGGCAACCCATTAGGATGGCATGACTCCTGCGTGACTCCTGCAGAGAGACGGCATCACTCTCTAGCCTGCAGGCCCCTGGAAAAGCCACAGCCTGTCTGCATATCAAAAGACCGATGATGAAACATATGTTTTAAATGAAAAAAAAAAAAAGCCTCAGCAGGGAACTGCAGGAATCAGTACCTGTAGTGCTCCATTTCTGCTGAAGGACGAAACACACTGCATCAGTCGGCCCAACTCCTCAGAGACTGCTTCCACCACCTTTGACAGGACCCGGGGCACCAAGTCTTTGGAAATCGTGAACACCTGAGCATGGGTTAAATAAAAAGGAACCTGAGTTGGTTAAAAAACAAGAACACATAAAACAAATAGCTCACACATCATGTAAGTCATAGTTTTAAAGAATCAGAATTATGAAAAAAAGAGGAAGACACAGACATATTGAGAAATGGCAAAAAGAATCCTTATCACAATACATTACTAGCAAATATAATTTTGAAAGATATTATTGATGTTTTTACACTTTGAATTTTGTTATTTTCAAACTAAGTTATATTGGGAAATGTGAAATATTTTATCTTGATGTATAAATTAAATCATATCTTCTTTTTTTTTTAACTTTTCCTTATTTCAGATTGAGTCACCAGTATTAAATCTTTTAAGTCAACCCAAACATGTGAGTATTCAAGAGAAAGTTTAGTAAGATTAGATCATGTAGGAAATGTACACAATAAACTTCATGAAGGAAATGCTACTTTTAGTCACTGGGATAAATTAAGTGGGGGGGCTTGAAAAACCTCACACACAATGTCACAATTACTGATGATGGACATTAGTCAAAGCTGCCTATTTAGGAACACCCACTATCATTAACAAGCCCCATGCTTTTACACTTAAAAATTTCATGTACAATGCAAGATTACAGTTGTTATTTGTGGGGCAGTTTCTCTGGCAACCACCCATCCAGCTATTGCAGCACAGACAACCTATCTGCCCTGGAACTAACACAACATGGAAGCACTTGATAAGATCATGGTTGGAAATATATATAATTAAAAAGGATGAATGTGATAAATTCCTGCCCGAGTTAAATAATACAAAAACTTAATTTTTACAAAGGAATTTCGATGCTTTCTTTTACTAAGAAATGAAAACTTTGCCTTTCTGCTCTAGTTCAAACTTCTAGTCAATTCTGGAACAAGGTAGTGTGTTCTTCAGTCACTGTTTGTTTAAGCCTTAATTATCTGTGTTTTCCCAGTTTACTGATCTTAATAGCTTCTGGTACTCTGGGTGTAGGGGTATAAATAGCCCTAAATGCAGACCTAAATATCCCTGGGTCACTTGCACACTGCTTAGAAGGCATTTAAGTAAAGCTGACATTATTTCGTGAGAAACTCCTTGCGTGGCCCACGTGCCTGCTCACACCCAGTCTGGTGGGGAACAGGTATCCAAGTGGTCACAATGGGCTGTGGGCTCTTCCATGTTCCTTAAAAAAGTCCTCCTAAGAAGGATGTCTACTAAGGGTATGACTATCCACACCTCCAAATACCTGCTATACCCCAAAAGGGAACGGTACCTAGCTTCAGCCTGTCCTTAGAGCCAAATTTCTAACACATGTCTACTGCTCTGTACTCTCAGCACCAATGCTTACTTGTATATTGGTCAAAGAGGTTAATACATTTTCCAAGATAGAGAATTTAACATTCTTTTCAATATAACATAAGGGGAAAATACCCTCTTAATTTCTTCCCGTTACTTCTCAAATTTTAATGAATTTAGTTTTAATAATGAGAAAAAAAGAGAATTTCAGGAAAATCTTTTGTAGCCAAAAACACATACATTCATGTGCTTGCATGCAAATAGTTGTGTTTATTTATACCCCAGCTATGTTCTGTGAAGGGGAAAGAAAAGACCACCATGAAAGCCTCGAATTTGCCTCTTTTTATTTTTTTCCAGTTTTCGAATCTCTTAGGAACATCTAATGATAGCTTACCTCTGCATGCACAGCAATTATATTCACCAACGCTTCTTTTAAATAGTTTCTGACACCTGAAATCAAGAAGGGGGAGGGAAAGAGGCGTTCAGTGGAACAGAGCGACCGTCCCCCTGCTGGCACCGCTCTGACTGTGCACGCCCGCCTTAGAGTTCTTGACGGAGAAACAGAACACCACACCCTTTTTCCTTTTGAGAACCAAATGGTGAGAAGACTATTTTCATACAGATTTTTATATATTTTTTAAAGGTTAATTTAGTTAGGAGCTTTCTTTCATTGTTCTGCATTTCTGTCACTGTTTATGCTGTGAGTGTTGGTCAGTCTGCTTCAAAATGAAATTGAAAAATGGCCTTCAGTATGTCTGCATGTATATGTATGTGTGTATTCTTCATGTACAAACACACACATTAACATACAAAAAAAAATCAAAAAACAGAAGGAGGATATTTAACTTCGTTTACAGAACATATGCTAAATAGCCACTACTGAATTTTATTTTCAAAGGTCAGTCAAATTATAATGCAGAAGAACTTCTTTGATCTAAACAAATTACTTCTGGGAGAAATAGACAAACCAGTGGCAATCTGATTCTGTAAAGCAAGTTGAAGATGAACTAACACAGAAGATCTGAGGAAGGTACAGAATGGACATACTTCATCACCCAAAGCAGGCATACACAAGACAGTGCAGGAGCTGGAAGTCAGATTAGCAGGGCTCAAGAAACCCCAGTTTGGTTCCCACAAGCTGTGACCTGTGACAGGCCGTGAGCCAGCAGTGTTCTCCCCTATCTAAGAACAGCAGCTCCCATTAGGTTTGGCAGGAGGAAACGAGGATAATGCCTGTGACTGGTCCCAGCCTTCACAGGGCTCAGGAAGAGCTTTCACTATCATTATTTTGCAAGGAAAAAAAAAAGTGAAAATAAAATGCAGCTTCATTACAACTCCAAAACAATTATTGTCAATTCACTCCAATAATTCAGAGTGAGAGCTTTTAGAATGCCTTCCAGAATTAACTGCACATACTAAGAATTCAGAGAATTCAGAGAAAATTTCATTATATTATAAAATCATGGAGCTTAACAGTGAGGATGCGAAGGAGAATCTTTTCTCATAACGTCATCCAAGCTACTGACTATTTAGTCTATTATTTATTGCTATTACTGGTTGTAAGTTGAGAGAGAGGCCAAGAGTGAGTTTCTGAAGTGGCACTTCCAAGTTTAAGTGCACTATACATGCACTATGTGTATGAACAGGTACAAGCTTCCTTCTGGGGAGCCTGTTTTGTGTACAGCTCTTGGGGCATGTAGGATATGAATTCTGTTTTGCTACAGGACTATCTGAGAATGCTAACTGGAAAGTAACTCAACACAATCCAGAAATCTGTTGTTGTCCCTGAGAAAGAGGATAACCACCAGGTGACAAGGTTTATCTGGGAGGTAGGAGGAAAGAGTCAAGGAGCCTGCTGTAAGTGAAAGTGAAATAAACAGCTCCAGACCAGACCTTTTCTCCTGTAGAGGGAAGACAGACACAGAGGAGAGCTGTCCCCATGATCATGGTCCACAAGCAGACTGCCTACCCTCTGAGGAGTTCTTGGGTGTGACAGCTGAGTGAGGGGGAAGGCCTGGTTCTGTATCACTACCCAGGTTTGGAATCTTTAAACCACAGCCTGTGCAAGACTCACTCAGATATATGCCAGCATAAGAGGAATGCACTTCTGAAAAATAAGGCCAACAGTGGGCCAGGAATGAGCTTGGAACCTTAAGAGTCAATGATTCAATAGTCTGTGCCCTCCGTGAAAGCCACAGTGCCCGGAAAGTTGCTCTCTGAATAGTACCAGGGCCTGGGTTCTAGCAGTGTCCTAGCTGTGATGCCTGGAAAAGGGAGGGCAGATTTTAACTTGTAAAATTCTTCAATGTAAAAGAGAAGGGTAGGTCAGAGTGCTGACTAAAAAGCAGAAAATTAAACTTAGAATGAAGAAGGCAATGTCATATGCTCACTCCCACTCTGACCCCAAGACCAAAAACATTTCCTGGCAAGAGCCCATCAGACTGGGCATTACTAATAAAACACCTCGTGAAAGCGATGAAACTAAATTACTCAATACAATTCTAAAGGCAAAGCCATGGAGAGCAAGAAAAAAACCACAGGGTACTTTCAACCAATCGAACCTTACTTTTGTTGCTAGAAAACTGAAAAATAAAATCAAGCTTCCCATTTTAGGTTGATCACAGGCATCAAGAGGAAAATATACTGGAAGAAATACAGGGTCTTAATCCTGAACAATCAAAAACATTTTGTATTTTTTTTCAGATTTTAACTTTATGACTAGAAAATTGAAAAATTGTGCCCCCCCCCCAAAAAAAAAAAAATCTCACACAATAAATAACCGAGTTGTCATGCTAGGAAAAGAGAAGGAAAACATTTGTGCTCTTGGGAATGAATAGGAAAGAGTCTCAGTCAAACCCCATGTCAGGTCAGTTAGGGTTCAGAGAGAGCAGCAAATTAAACACATCTGAAAAATGCACGCCAGCCCAAGGCGGAGCTGCATGAAATATTTACCACCGTAACCTCCCGATATGTGTGCTGGTGTCATAGCGCAACAACACAACATTGCAAAGCTATAGAAAATCACTGACTACATTCCTGAAAAAGGCCACTCATTGTATTAAATGTAGAGGTGTCTTTATTGTCCATTGAGCTAATGAAATTGTCCAACAGTTCTGAGGGAACTGAGAAAAGTCCCTATTCACTGACAGCACTTTGATGAGACTCCGCTCCGTGGTGGCTCTCGCTAGGGACTCACCAGAGCTGGCAGACACGAGGTCCTTCAAGCAGAATGTGTGTCTACCCCAGTACTAACACTCCAATGTGCTTAGTGCTGTCATCCATGAACATCATCTAGGTATCAGAGTTGTATGTAGAACTATGGCTAAATAACTACAGGACAGGTTTTGATACTGTGAAAACAACCCAAAACTCCAGTTTAAAGTGATCTGTGACAGGTCTGCTTGCTGTCTCTGTGTCATGAGGTTCTTGAAAGGTTAAAGCGCAGCATTTGAGGCGGGTGGAGAAGGTCAGGGCCTGGGGCCTGGAGAGAGATGGCATTCGGGTGGGGACTAAGGTCTGAAGGTTCATAAACACGAAACAGATAAAATCTTTGTGGTCTTCCTAGTGAAGAATTTCAATTCCTTTCTCTCTTCACATCACTCGACAGCCAGTTGTCGGCCGAGGGAGAATGAAGCCATATTACACCCTGCTGGCTGACCTTCCTTCCCCCAGCCTCCACCTGCACTTGCTCGGGTCCACCCTGACACTCTCAGAGCTCTCTCTCAAACACTAAGTCAGATAACCCTTCTACTCTCACTGTCCATTTAGTTTTTTCTGCTGCCCCAAATCCAAATGTAGGAGGATTTCTGCTCTTTCCAAAATCTGTAGCAAAAGGAGCCTGAGACAGTGGCAGGTGCCAGAGGTCACCTTGCTTACTCCCTGAGGCACTGATGTCACACAACCTCACAGAGATACAGCTGGCAGCTATCTTCTCTCTGGTGGCCAGAATGGCCCATCTACTCTCTGACAGAGGAAAGGGCAGTACAAGGAAACCATGACACAAGTGTGGAAATTCAAACGCTCAGGGTTGAAGCAGAACTGACCAGGGCTTTGCAAAGCTGGGTCTGCGTGTGATCCCACTGATGGCCAAGTGAAACCTGGCAGCCTCTTCTATGAGTAAGGAAGTCAGATTTGGAAAGCAAAAGAAAAGCGGTATGAACATCAAGAAAGATGTAGCCTGATAAAGGCTCTGGAGCCATTGGAGAAAAGTCGTCTGTGGGTCTGTTTTCACTGAGCGGTCAAATGGGCATATGCATGAGACAGAGCAGACAGCAGGTGGGATATTAGAGATGAACTCGGATGCAGAGAGGCACCTCTGGCAATAATCTGATGGTGCTAATTTACACAGCGCTCTCTAGAAGTGGGGATGTTAGTGGAACTCTTCTACTTTGCTCGGTTTAGGGAAAGAACCTCAGAACATCACAAATGCAATGGCTAGGGAAGGCCTGAATGAATAAGAATCGTATATGTGAGCAGAAAGCAGAGGTGACGCTGACCTCAACACTCATGCTACTGACTAACTGGTTTCCCTGGGGCAAGTTTCTGAGTGGCTCTGACTCGTAGATTTCCCATTTATAGAACAGATGCCACTTTCAACTTTAGTTCTAAGAAGCCAATGACACACCTGCCATATAGAAAGAAATGCTGATCTCACACAGACCCCTGATGATTCCTGAAGCCTCAGCAGACCACCTCAGCCGCCCCGCCGCCCCCTGCCCCAGTGCGGCAGCTCTGTGTCTAAGTGACGACTAACATCCCTCTTCCCCACTGGGCTGGAAACACGCAAGCACAAGGATCATGCCTGTATCTTCAGCACCTACTGCCGTACTGGCCTGTAGCAGATGTGCATAAATATTTATGAATGAAGACATCAAAGAGGTCAAAGACTGTCTGTCTCCCCTACTTCTCAGCTCCAGGACTTAGCCCTCTTAGCCCTCCAGGACTTAGCACAGTCACTGGTCACTGAGCGCAGCTTTGGTCAACAAGGGCCGTGCACACGGTGGTGGCGCCAGCAGCCTGCGACACCCAGGTTTGGGTGCTGATGCGCTGACCTTTGCACCACGGACTTGCCTAATGATGCATCTCTCAGAATGTGTCCTATCATTAAGCAGCATCTGACTGTCAATGGACATATCAATGAATGAGTGAACAAACACATGAGAGAAAAAGCCTTAATGAAAAGAGGGCTCTATAATACATAATTCTACATCTAGGTCATCCCCCCAAATTGTAAGTGCCTCTGTTTATGCGCAAAGGAGGTACTTTCTGCTCAAGTGTGCATCTCTTTCACATCTCAGAATTTAAGAAGAAGAAGACAGTCCTTTGGAAATAATTGTTAGGATCCATTTGAAAAATAAAACTTGAATACAGAAAAGAAAAGCAGAATAGAATATTGCTGAAGATAAACATATTTGTTTTCAAAATCTCCTTTCTTTTTTCTAGCAGTACACTTAAGCAAAGAACTGCTCTAAACGATGAACCAGTACCTGCTCACTGACTGCTCCCCAGTGTGAGACGCCTGGGAAGAGGCTGAGGTGGAGGAGAACCCAGTGGGCGCTCAGCACCGTGGGTTTCAGCTCTGGGGCCGAGAGCAAGGGGCCGCATAAAGTGCCATACTCACGGCACCACGTGGGAAGGCACGGGCACTGTGGAGCACGCCCAAGGAATGGGAGGCAAATGCTGCATTACTGTGATGCAGTTATAAGCACTGCTGTTTAGAAAAGGTTCCTCTCAGATAAGCCCCCACAACTTTCCATGTTACTTCAGCAAGGGAAGGAGAACAGCTTCTAAGTAATTACAATGTGTACTTCTTCTACTCTCTGAATATGAAATTAGAATGTGTCATGATATTTGACCAAAAAAATGCCCCCACCCACATGATATCAATCTAGACTATCACTTAGCAATTAATTGAGCCGGGCCAGTGTGGAAACTCCCCCAGGAGAAAACAGAGCTCATCTCTGCTGAGCAGGAACTTGTAGGCTTCTCGCAGGGAGGCTTCCTGTAAGCTGGCCTGGACCACATCACATCTGCTCCAGCAATGAAGGCCTTGCTTTTCACGCAGCAAAGTGGAGCCACTTGTTTCACTGTATGTGTCAGTTGCTTCTTTTATTCAAAAAGGGAGATCTTTTGATTTTGGACTAGGCACACCACTAAAAATAGTTATTAAATGTCTATTACTATTAATACAGGTCAGACTTTATTCCAGGGGCTGGGGAAAGAGACCAAATAAGAGAACAAATTCACAAAAAACAAAGCCCCATTTCTTACAAGGCTTACATTCTCATGGGACACGCCCAGAATTAAGAAAACCTGAACCTCTTACACATAGGAGAGCAGTGATGTTGTCTCTAAAATAGCACAAAAACAACTGCATGAAATAAAAGAAAGCCCATACTAGCACACAGAAGGTTGTTCACTGAGAGTGCTCAGGCCAGTTGTCAAAGAACGGGCCCCCGATGTGCTGAGGGAGCCCTTGCTCCTGGTGGGCCAATGCCATGGAATGACGCTTAGAGACAGCCTCTAAGAGGTAATGACAGCAGAATGTGTAGTGCCTCGGACTTAGATCTCAGCTGAACCATCGGTTAATTCATTGGAGCTTCAGTAAATATGGAAAGTTTGCGGAAATGCTTTTAAACTAAAAAGTGTTATATAATTAGGTTTCATTTCTTATAATTAATGATAAGGACAAACTCCTAGGCAGACCTCTCTAGAGGATATCCATGTTAAAGAAGAGAATAATGCACAGTTCGGATTTATTTGTAAAAAAAATGAATGCTCATTGAAAAGAATTAAAATACATTAGTATAAATTTTCATAACAACAAGTGACAAATCCAGTGAACTCCTTCCTCCCTTTCCCTAACTTGGTGTGCATTCTGTCAAGTATTTTCCTGTGAATATGAACACTGAGACTCCACCCTTGAAACATACTTACATCGTTACAATGTATCCCACACATTCTTCCATGCTGGTGTGGGGCCAGCACGCTGCCTTCTGCATGGCACTTGTCAGGGTCTGCCTAGTATTCTACAGTTATGAGTGTACCACCGCTGACTTATTCTCCTACAATGTATGCAGTTGTTTATTTTGGTTTTCTTCCCCGGCCTCAGGTCACAAACCAAAACCCTTGAACTTTAGGCGAGTGCAACTTATTTTTTTAACTGCTGCCCCAGGTCCCGAACCCAGGACCACAGGCATTCCATGGCCCGTACTTTAGCTGCCTGAGCCACAGGGGTGACTCGACAACTTATTCTCACTTATTCATTTTTATTACTCTTTTATTATATTTATTCTCCTACTATTGGAGAGCTATGATGCTTTTCTGTAAATAATCCTATAAAAGATGCTGCCATGGCCATCAATCCTTGCATTCTCAGAGAACAAACTCTCTATACGATATCTGCTCCTAGGAGCGGAACTGCTGAGTCAGAAGTGTTCAGTTTTGATTGCTTTTGCCCAGCTATCATTCAGAAGGCCACACAAAATTGCATTCCTGCTTGGTTTCTTCTTTATACCTTTTTATTTTCTGAACTTGGATTCTCTAATTATTATAATCTATAATAACAATATACTCTCCCCTTCAACATGATAATGACAAAACTTTTCATTAAAACACTGAATAAAATGTTAAACAAAATACAAAGGTCACAGGAAATTCACTAAAAAACACATCTTCATTGGGCTGAATAAAAGCTCTTAAAAGAGCTAGAGAGGCGAACCCTGTGTAATTACAGAAAACAACTGCTATTCTGGTTGAACCTATACCAAGAATGCAAACTTTTCCATGAAGCGCCGCTTGCCAATTGACAGGCAGCTCCTTCAAACACAGACTCATTTCAAGGTACGCTGTCTAATGTTGTTTTGAAACAGGATACTCTTTAGTCGATACTATAAGAAATTAAACTTTGGAAACTCTGGAAACACTACCTACTTTATAAACCACATTTCCTGTTTTTAACCCCCACGCCCCAAATCAGTTATCAGCCCTGGTCTACGGATAAAAATAGACTGAAAAATACTATAAATATCCCACAATGTACTTTTTTTGGGTCAAACTGAAACACTACATGAAAAAACTTTGGGGTAACTGTTTTCAAGTGAATGAGCTATTATACTACACTCTGAAGACACATTATTGAAATTACTACCAATAAAAAGTAGGCAAGCAGAAACTGCATCAATATTAGCTGGTAGAAAGGCCGAAATAATCTGCAACAAAGTTAGTTTTCTTGAAATAGACTAGGTTTTAAGTCCAAGGTCTTCATGTTTTAGTTTGCTTACTTCTATCTTTTTCTAAATCGATCAATATGTTTTGCCATAGAGAAGATTTTTAAAAATAAAAATCTGATAAACCTTTCGTGTGTAGTAATATGGATAAATAACCTCAGCCTCCTCTACAATTTCCTATTTTTTTTTTCTCAGAATTTTGTTAGCTTTAGTTAATAATATAATCTAGCTTTTAAATATGAATGGAAAACTTTCTCCTAATGAAAATAGTAAATATCACAGGTGCAAAATAAACAAAATTATTTCAAGGCTTATCTCTGTCCATTTATTTTAAAATATATTTATAAGATTATGGTATTCATAAACTTCATAGACAAATAATTTCCCAGACTCAACGATGAGAAAGGCATCACAACGTCTCCCATTTTAAAGTCTGATTCCAAAACAGACTGCATTACACTAACATTAAAAATGACAGAACACTTCAGACATTTAGCATGGATTATTGGTTTCGTCATTTGCAACTTGATACACAAAACTGAAGACTGAAAAGTAGAAATTTAATTTAACATTAAATAATAAACATACTTGTTGCGATTTAGTCGTTGGGTAGAAAAATGCTTTCCATTCGAAGGTTACTCTAATTAGAAAAGTGAAAATGATAATAGGATTCATTCTGTATGTGAAAATAAATGTATTGTTTTACATTGCAGAGTGTTACACCTGTAGAGGATATTTCATGCACAGAACTGTGGTAACTGCTCAACTTTTAACATCTCAAGTTGTTGGTTTTTTTCCATTAAATAAGATGACTTTATTAAATCAAAACTGTCAAGTTCTTTTGAGAGATGCCAGGCTGTGGCCAACCTCAGGGCCAAAACCTGGGCGCCACTGTGGGCCCACTGGTCCGAGGAGAGGGAGTGGAAATGCCCTGGTTACGGAGGGAGCAGTCTGCACCTGTTGCTTGGGGCCTTTTTGGCGGGGAACACAGAAAAGAAGTCATAGGTACAGTCCCTATTCTCAATATACGGTTATATACACAACTTAAGAAAGCCCAACTATTGTAAGTTTCAGGCATTAAACTAAAGACTTTGAAATTAAAAGCGAATGAGTTGTAATCTAATTGGAGGTAGAAAAAATATGAAAGGCCAATAGCTAATTTGGACTTTAAAGTCTCATTTGCACAACAAAATATTTTTAAATCTTTTAATAAGCATTTTTAAGAGGACTGTTAAATTCACTTATTTTTTAAGATATAAGGATGTGCAAAATACATGGTATTGTTCCTCTCTGGTCTGACCCATTTCCTATACATGTCTCCAGAAAGAGTGACAAGGTTAGATTTTGGAGAGAGAAGAAGTGAGCTGGAGGACTAGTTCTCCACTTTGAATGTTTTTTTCTGACTTTCCATATTTAAAAAATCTTCCAAATGGGTAAAAGAATGTCTTATCCCAAATAATGTTATTAGAAGGATAAAATGCAATAATATACACAAAAATAACAGCAAACTGCAAAGTATTTTCATTTAAATATAGACCAAGATGAGATATCTTAGTAAATGTATCAAGTTTTCAATCAAAAAAAAAAAGAAGATATTTGGTATTTTATTGGTAATGCTACTTGCCTAGAACCGACAGAAACGTGTCAGCCCTACAGCTGTATCTCCAGTCATGTATTAGACTGGAATGGGGTCACAGGCCCCCTCCCACCCACTTAGTCTCTAGGGAGTTACCGAGGAGCGCCAAGCACCTATCTTTCTAGCACACCTGAAAACACTCCTGCAACCGCATGAAGTGTTTCCCACTCAGCAGAAACGTCAGAATAAGTCTCAAACTGGGAAACCATCCAGTTACTAAAGCATCCATTTGTTGGACCACATGCTAATAGCCCATTATGTAAAGAGACTTTCCCATGGTGCCTGCCACCAAGAGACACAGTCTAGTCGTCTTCAGACCTGTCCAGGCACACACGCCTTACGTTGAAGAATCCTGAGCCCTAGAGGCACATACAAATACACACAAAGTCATGCATCACTTATTGATGGGGTTTGCTTGTGCACTTCCGTTGCTGCGCACACGTCAGAGTGCACTTACCCAACCTAGGTGGTACGTCCACTGTTCATCTTGGCTGTGTGGCGTAGCCCAGTGGGGCCACTGCTGTCATGTGGTCTGCCAGTGACCAAATGTCATTAAGCAACATGCCTCACCTCTAGTTTTTAAAGCTATGTGTCACTACATTAACTCACAGGCATAATGCAACAATACAGTCTATGACATGTACATTTATAACACATACGAACTGCACGTAGAAGTACATCATGTAGTTTATGCTTTATAAATAAGACAAAGAAGTGAGAAGAGGAAGTGATCAAGAAAAAAAAGCAGATTCTCTTCGGGATCTGTGCCCAGCAGCACAGAACAGGGCCAGGAGCAGGGAGGGGGCTGGAGGCCACTCCTCAGGGCATGTCTGACCAGGAGGAAGCAGAAGGGCTTTGGTGGAGGGTAATATATCATCTACTACCATTATTTTTTTTTGTTAAATTTTTATACATAACTGTAACAAAAAAGCATTTCTGAGCTGAAATCACAGTGACTTGATAGAGGGCTGAATCAAAATTCATCTTATTAGGATACCCGGATTTAATGGCCTTTGTAGGTGAGAAAGTACTACACAAAGAAAGGCATTTGGAAGAGGTGTGTAGCTGGCTGCACTTACACAGCCAAGGGTTTTCAGAGCTTTGAGTTTTGAGAGTTTTGGTTCACACATGAGTTTCTCCTCTCTTTCAAAATTGAGTAAATAATGACATATAGAAAAGTACCTAAATTTTATCTGTAGAGCCTGACTTTTTACATTTGTATATGCACATGTAAGGTCATCCAGCTCAAGATGCAGATTAATCCTTTCCAGATCCCAGCAAGCTCTCCTGTACCTCTCCCCAGTCCACATCCGCAGAGGAAGCACTATTTTGAACCCTATCTCCAACTCTGTCTCCACAGAAGAGCTGCGCTCGTGTTAACAGAAACGTGACACTGCGTCCATCAGCGTAGCCAGCATGCACTGTGTCACGTCTGGCTTTCTGCTGCAGTAGCCCATGCCGGTTCGCACAGGAGCGGTCATTCTTACTGCTGCAAGCATCTCACTGCACAACCACACCACAATTCATGTGTCCTTTCTGCTGCTGCTAGACATTTGAATTCTTTCCAATTTCTAGCTATTTCAAATCGAGCTGCTGTGAACACTCTTGTCATGCCCTCTGGGGGCATACGTGTTCATGCCTCCTAGGTAACATAACGGAATGGAGTGAGGTCATTGCAAAAACATGCGTTTACTGCCAGTGGACACTGCCAGTTTTCCAATGGGGAGAAAAAAGCAGGGCGAGGTGCTCCACCAAAGAAAGAATTTCATCAGCTATGGACAGGCTTGCTGGAAGGGGCCCACATGTCCAAGAGTGGCGCTTGCTTTTAGTTTGAAAAAAAAGAATCTGTCGTACCTTGATCTCCGGCAGGAAATGAAAAAGTAAGGCATAGTGCAAAACCAACAGAGAGAAAAAGTCCAAGGATATACACTAGTTTTTCTTTTCATTGTAACAGTCTAACCACAGAGTGCAAGAATATTCATTTCTTTTATATCTATCATATTTAAAATCCTGAAAGGTGGCTTTTGTGATTTCACAAAACTTATTATTAAACTCCTTCAATACACAAACTTGCTAAAAGTGATATGCATTCTGGATAATTCTCAAAGTTCTTGTTACTATAATCATAGGCTGTCATACCATTTGCAATCAGAAATGACAGCAATTTCAAAAATGAAAAAATGGCTTTTAAAATACATGCTATTTATGAATTTACTTTGGTCATCACTCAAACATTTTGATTATTAGTATGAGATATTATCATAAAATTGAAGTAAATTGATCCAAAGAAAAAAACCATGTCCCAGATAAATATTCTATACGACACGAGGACTGTTAACTTTAATTTGTTCCTATAGTAATAAACTGCATTGCTGATATGGATAATGCTCTAACCACTGAAAGCCTGGCCCCAGCATGAGTTTTAGTTTAAACTGTTGGACTGGTTATACAGTGAGGGTCACCACATGAATCAGCCTGCTGATAAATGATAAAGTGAAACAGACAGAGAAAACCCAGAGTTTTGTCTAATAAAGGTCCTGTGAGGCTCTCGCCCTTCCCAGATCTGTCTCCTTAACCTGTAAATGAGTGTCAAGTCCTGAGCCCCATTCAGGCCTGGACTTTTCCTTTCTATTGTGGATTTGGGAAATGTTCAAGATGTTATTGCTTTAAAAACACATCTTCAGCACGCCCGGGCGACCCAGCAGGTAAGTCTGTGGGCACAGTCCACATGCTTCCCACGGGACCCAGTTTCCCCAACGGATCGGGGCCTGAGGGAACAACCAAAATGAACCACTAAATGAAACAAATAAAAATACTTCTTCCTCTCTCTTCCTGCCTGCCTGCCTGCCTACTCGCCTTCATTCTTGCTTACACTTTCCTTTAGAAATAAAATAAACACACTTAACTGAGTTTTCCATTGTGCTGTTCACAACAAGCCTCACACTGTTAATCATTTAGCTGCACTAAGTGTGTCCAGGGGGGACTTCTGCTGCTTCCGTAGAGAAGATGCTTAAGATAGCTGGATGTGAGTAATACAATCAATACTTCCTAGAGTGCTTTTTACCCCTGAGGCTCTCTTCTGGTACTGGGGGCTGTCGGGGAGACAGAGGCAGAGAAGGCATTTCTGACCTCCGAAAGATCATGAGAGCTCAGAGGACGGCAACGGCCCTCAGCTTTGGCCCCTCAACTCCAGCAGTGTTCACCCCTGCGCGTTTCCCACTGAGCTGCTTGGGAGGGTTGGTTACCCTCCCACCTTACTGTTATTTTCAGTTTGGGAATGAAGTCACAGTGCCTCCAGGGATTCTCTGAAGGCTTCCCGTAGTTGCCCATCAGTGTAAACCAGGTGAGGGGGCACAGGGCAGGCTGGCAGGGAGGGCAAGAGGTTGGAGTCCTCCCAGTGTGTGTGCAGGCAAAAGTTACAAACAGTGAGCTTCCTGGAGAGTGAAAAGCAATAAAGGCAGAGCTCTAAACAGTTTCAACACTTGGCTCTTTCTCAGCTACAAGAGTATATGAACGGTGCTGCTTTTGATGAAACTATAAATGTACTGGTTTTTATAGATCATCAAACCAGAAAAAAAAATTATATTATTGTGGAATAAACACTGGAAACACATGTTTTTCGGCTTGAGGAAATTGTTTTCACTTGCCCTGGATTAGCAACTGGAGATGGTAATTTACACCATCATGCCATGGTCAGAAACACAAAGGAAAACAAAGACACTGGAAAACTTTTAACAAACCAGTAAGGTAGTTAAGGAATAAAGGCACTGGAAGTAAGAGAATATGAACACAGTTCTCCTAACATCCGTCTGTCCTTTCTGGCCTTCTGATCTGTGTGCCCTGGCTTTTCTGTCATCTCTTGTCCAGACCCTCAGAGCAAGAGCACTGATGAAGATGGAAGTGCATTGGAGAATGGCCCTGCCTGGCCACCGCAAGCAGTTTGGGAGCTGAAGGACAGTGAGGACACACTGGTGCACTGGCGGGGCACACTGGCACCCCCACAGCCGCTGGTGTCTGCGCAAAGTAGTTTTCAGGATTTCTTCTAAACGACCAAGCAGTCCTTCGCTTCACTACTGTTATTTAATCCCTTAGATTATGTTGACCAGTTACTAAACTATCAAAGCACTTTAACGGCAACTTAAATTCATTGTGAAATCCAAATATAACATTTGGAAGTAATTGTAATCTTAGCTTTCTATGTGATGCATGTTATAAATAACTGGGAAAGCACAGCATTGGCCAGTTCTCCAGGTTAAAGTAATTATCTGGAATTGTCCATTCACTAGACTAGTCCAACATGCTCCACCCATCCAGATACTTGGTCAAACCTAAAGTGTTTTTGCTAATATTTGCATACAACACGGATCAAATGGAGACGTAATAAAGTTGATCGGTTCTGTTACTGTCATCTTCAGGATCTCTAACTATGAGCCAAGGTTTCTGGACTTAGGAGGGATCAGGGTAGAGCTGGTGAAGTCCTGCAGAGAGGCTACAATATCCAGGCTCAGTTCATGAGAGTGATGGTCCTAACACCAGTATGTGCCATAGCTACCAACGTTCCCAATGCAGAGCTCATGTGTTACATCTCTGGACGCACAGCTAGCGAGAAGGGAGTGAACGCAGCAGCCACTGTTCACCGTGCCTGGCAGACCCAGAGACGTGCTGCTCTGGGAGACAAGCCCTAGTCAGGGTCAGATCAAAGGCACGTCTCCCCACTGCCCATTTAACTTTATTTTTTAATATTTTTATTGCAGTAACTTTGGCTTTACACATTAAAATAAACTCACATGTGTAGGCTGCCCATAGGTGTGGTTTCCCTATTCCTAAGATATATGTCAATGGCCTCCACCAAATCACTAAGTGTCCTTTACCAATGTACAGGGAGCCTGCCACCACTTGTCATACCCCAACAACCCCTGTTCCATCCCATTCCCTACTGATAACCTCAGTTCTAATGCAAGTGTTCTTTGTTTCCTCTGTTGCTGTATTTTTATATTCACATTACACCTGTGAATGAGATCATCTGAAATCTATCATTGTTATTTTGGCTTATTTCACTTAGCATCATCTCCTATAATTCTATGTCCTTTGATTCAAATGACAGGAGTTCATCTCCTCTAAGGGCTGTGGAGTATTCCATTGTGTATATGCACCACATCTTCTTATCCATTTGTCTGACATTGGGCACTTAGGTGATTTCCAGTTCTTAGCTATCATGAATAGAGCTGCAGTAAACACGGGTGGGCACGAATCTCTGTGAATGGTTGTTTTCTATTACAGTGTTTTGGATCTTTTGAGTAAAAGCCAGAAATGGGATGGCAGGATCATATGGGATTTCCATCTTCAACTTTTTGTGGACTCTCCATACGGCTTTCCACAGGGGTTATACCAATTTGCACTCTAACCAACAGTGCAGAAGTGTTCCCTTTTCTCTACATCTTCTTTAGCATTTGTTGTTTCCAGACTTTGGAGAACAGCCAGAGAGTCTCAGGTGTAGGATGATATCTAATTGTTGTTCTAATTTGCATTTCCCTGATAGCCAGCACTAATTTCAAGTGCCTGTTGGCCATCTGTATATCCTCTTCAGAAAAATGTCTCTCCAATTCCTCTTCCCATTTTTTAATTGGCTTACCGGTTTTTTCTGCTACTGAGTTTTGTGAGTTCCTTGCATATTTTCGATAGTAAGCCCTTGTCAGGAATAGGGGACACAAATATCTTCTCTCAGAAGGCTGAGATTTTTTTTGTTTTGTTTTCATTTTTTGGATGTATTCTTTCAACGTGAAGCGGCTTTTTAGTTTGATATACTCCTAATTTCTTATTTTCCTTTTTGTTTCCCTTGATGCTGGAGTTGAGTCTCCAAAGGCCTCTCTAAGGCTAGTGTCATGGAAAGTCTTTCCTATGTTGTCTTTCAAGAATTTTATGGTTCTCAGTCTGACATGTAAGTCTCTAGAATACTTTTATTTTGTGAATGGTGTTAGAGAGTGGTCTAGATACATTCCTTTGCATGTGGCTGTCCAGTTTTCCCAACATCATTGATTGAAGAGACTTTCCTTTGTCCAACGTATGCTTTTGGCTCCTTTGTCGTAGATTGACTGTGAGTGGGTCAGTTTCTGGTGATTCAGTTCTACTCCATGATCTGTGCTTTTGTTATTATTCCAGTACCATATGGTTTTGATCACTACTGCTTAGTAGTATAGATCAATGTCTGGGAGTATTATTCCCTCCGGATTCATTCCTTTTCTCCATAATTGCTTTGGCTATTCTGGGTCTTTTGCTAATCCATATATATTTTAAGGTATTTTATTCTATCTTTTGGAAATTAGCCCATGGGATTTTAATGGGAGTCGCATTAAATCTATTTATTACTTTAGGTAAGATGAGCAGTTTAATGATGTTGATTCTTCCCAACCATGAGCAGGGGATACCTTTTGATCTATTTATATTTGTCTGTATTTCTTTCAAGAAGGACTCGCAGTTTTCATTGTACAGATCTCTCACTTCCTTTGTTAAGTATATTCCCATATATTTGATACTTTTTACTTCTATTTTAAAGTGTGATTTCTCAATTTCATTTTCTTTCAGTGCGTTGCCTGCATATAAAGATGCAAGATTTTTGTGCGTTGATTTTGTAGCCTGACACTTTACTATATTCATTGTAGAGTTTTAGTAATTTTTTGAGTTTTTAGGGTTTTCAACATATACAGTCATGTCATCTGCAAATCATGACTAGTTTAACTTCTTCCTTACCAGCTGGGATTCCTTTTATTTCCTTTTCTTGCCTAATTGCTCTGGCTAGGACCTCCAGTATGATGTTAAACAGCAGTGATGAGAGCCTTGCTTTGTTCCTGAACTTAAGAGAAAAAACTTTAAATTTTTCTCCACTGAGCATGATGTTGGCTGTAGATACACCATATAGTCTTTATTATGTTGAGGTATTTACCTACTATTCCTATTTATGCAGAATTTTTATCATAAATGGGTATTGGATCTTGTCAAAAGGTTGCTGTGCATCTATTGATATGATCATGTGATTTTTCCTTCTGCTCTTCTTGATAAAGTGTATTATATGAACAGATTTATGTACGTTGAACCATCTTTGCATCCCTGGGATAAATCTCACGTGGTCATGATGGATGATTTTTTTAATACATTGCTGGATGCGGTTTGTTAAGAATATTTGCATCCATATTCATTAGATATTGATCTGTAATTTCCTTTCTTGGTGATGTTTCCATAAGCTTTTGGTATCAGTGTGATGTTGACCTCATAGAAAGTATTTAGGAGCGAACCCTGTTCTTCAATATTTTGAAAGAGTTTGAGAAGAACAGGTATTAATTCTTCTCTGAAGGTTTGGTAAAACTATTACAACAATCATCTAGTCCCAGGCTTTTATTTTTAGGAAGACTTTTAATTACCTCTTCAATTTCATTGCTTGTGATTATTATGTTAAGGTTTTCCAATTCTTCCAGGTTCAGTGATGGGAGACTGCATTTTTCTCAGAACTGTCCATGTCCTCAAGGCTGTCTACTTTGTTGGCATAGAACTGCTCATAGTGGTTCCTTATGGTGCTTTGCATTTCTGTGGTATCACTGGTATCTTCTCCCCTTTCATTTCTGATTCTAGTCATGAGAGTTTTCTCTCTCACTTTTTTTTTTTTTTTTTTGGTGAGACTAGTCAATGGTTTGTCAATTTTGTTTATTTTTTCAAATAACCAACTTTTGGTTTCACTGATCTTCTGAATTATCTCTTTGCTTTCTATTTCAGTTATTTCTACTTGATTTTTAAAATTATTTCCTTTCTTCTGATGATTTTTAGTTTTAATTGTTCTTCTCTCTCTAGTTGCTTTAAATGTAAGGTTAGGTTGTTTACTTGTGACTTTTCTTGTTTCTTGAGATGGGCCTGGATTGCAATGAACTTCCCTTAGTACTGCCTTTGCTGCATCCCATAGATTCTAGCAGTTTGTGTCTTCATTCTCATTTGCCTCT
This sequence comes from Solenodon paradoxus, assembly GCA_004363575.1. Classification (NCBI taxonomy): domain Eukaryota; kingdom Metazoa; phylum Chordata; class Mammalia; order Eulipotyphla; family Solenodontidae; genus Solenodon; species Solenodon paradoxus. The sequence continues at coordinate 56,744 of RJWH01000660.1, forward strand.
AGTGTTTAAGTTCCTCTTTGATTTTCATTTTTATCCGAGTCATTCAGAAGCATATTTTTTAGTCTCCAATTAATTTGGGGTCCTCCAGCTTTCTTTGAGGTTGATTTCTAATTTTAAGCCGCAGTGGTCTGAGAGGATGCTTGTTACCATTTCAATCTTGGTAAATTTGTTGAGATGTGCTTTATGTACCAACATATGATCTATCCTTAAGAATGTTCTATGTGTACTTGGAAAAAAAAAGTAAAATCAGTATTGTTGGATGAAGTGTGCGGTATATGTCTATTAGACCTATCTGTTCCAAATGGTCATTTAAAGCAGCTGTTTCCCTGTTAATTTTCTACCTAGTTGATTTGTCCATTGTTATACATGAAGTGTTAAAGTCTCCAACTATTATTGTGTGGCTGTCAATGTCTCTCAACAGTTTTAAGTCGCTTAATATATTTTGATACTATTTCATTTGGTGCATAAATGTTAATAAGCATCATGTCTTCTTGCTGGACTGATCCATTAAATCACTGTATAATGTCCATCTCTGTCTTTTATTCTGCTTTTTAGTTGGCAGTCTCTTTCATCTAAGCATAGCTGTTCCTGCTTTTCTGTGGGTGCCATTTGACTGTAGGAGTGTCTTTGAACCACTGACTTTGAGCCTTTGTCTATCTTTGGAAAGAAGGTGGGCTTCCTGAAAGGTTGGGTTATGCTTTTTATCCATTTGGCCTCTGCATCATGTGACTGGTGAGTTCAGTCCATTACCATCTTGAGCGGTTATTGATATGTAGCTACTTATTGTTATTTTGCAATGTGTCTTCTGTGTGTTGTTCCAGACAATGCCTTTGTTTTCCTCTTTTTCTTAGGAGGGTTGGGTGTACTTATGTTTTGAATGGTTTCTCTTTTTTGTTTTTTCTCTGGGGATGTATTTTGAAGTTACCCTGAAGTTAGCATTAACAATCATATGTTTATATCCTATTTTTATTTGAAAGCAGATTAGTCTTATACCATTATAACTATTCACAGTTTTATTCTTTGCCCACTTTTTATATTTACTGTCTTACAATTTTTAAGTATTTTAAGTGTCTTACTATTTTAAGACTGACTTTATAGTGCATCCTTTAATATTTTTTGTAGACTTGGTTTTGTGATGATGATTCCTTTAACTTTTACTTATCTGAAGTGTTTTTTATCATTTCTTCAGTTCTGAATGTTAATCCCACAGGGTATAGTATCCTAGGTTGAAAATCCTTTTCTTTTAACACTTTGACTTTACCAAGCCATTCCATTCTGGCCTGTATAATTCCATTTGTGAAATCTGCTGACAATCTTATGGGCACTCCTTTGCGCGTGACATGTTTTTCTCTGGCTGCTTTTAAGATTCTTTATCTTGTGTTTTTGACATTTTGAAGACAATGTATCTAGGTGTAGTTTGTTTGGGCTTCTTTTATTAGGAACTCTTTGAGCTTCCTGGATCTGGAGGCTTACTTCATTCTTCAGGTTAGAGAAGTTCTCAGCTATTACTTCTTCAAATACAGTTTCTGTCCCTCTTTCTCTCTCTTCTCCTTCTGGGACCCCTATTAGGCGAATGCTGTTTTTTTGGATATTATCCCATAGGTCTCAAATGCTGTCTTCATTTCTTTGCATTCTTTTATCTCGTTGGATTGTTTAAAACATGCATTCTTCTGTCTTAATCTTCTAACTCACTGATTCTGCTGGAGTCTTCTTCCATGCTATTCTTGAGTCCCTCTATTGAATTCTTTAGCTCAGCTTCCATGTTCTCATTTCTTTGATTTTTTGTTTCATTTCTTCTTTTTTGTTGTTCTCTTTTACATCCTCTTTTGTTCTCTTGATTTTCACGTGTATATTAAATAATCACAGTTACCCTAAATTCATCTTCAGATAGTTGGCATACATCTGCAGTATGTATTCAGATATTTCCCTGGGTTTTTGAATCCATCATTTCACGTAAATTTCTCCGGGACTTTGCTCTGCTTGGCATTCTGTTTATATTTCTATGAGTTTGGTTTCTCTGCAGTGAAACCCACACATAGGGTGATAATCTTATTGGTTCACAATTGGCAACCAGGCTGCAGTTCCGCCTCTGTCCACAAGGTGATGTAGTGGGTAGCACTGAGGCTTCATCCCATCTGGGAGACTGTCTTCTTTAATCCTGGGGTTGGGAATCCGGTGGGTGGATCCTGAGACTCTAGACCAATATGGTGGTGGGAGGGAGTTGGGGTTGGGAATTTCCCCAGTTATCTTTGGTTATAGTGGTGCCCAGTGTAATTTCACCACACGGGCTCCAGCTGAGACCCCAGGGCACTGGTTCTCTTTCCACCCTGTGCCTCCGTGTCCTGGGCCCGTCAGGAGGGTTCTTTGCTGCTTTTGTAGGGACTCTCCAGGAGGCCCTATCTTCTCGCAGTTCCGCCCCCGTCTGCTGAGGCCCAAATCTGCAGTGTATCTCCGGACCTGCACATTTTCACCTACACTTGGTAGTTGCAGAAGCAGTTGTATCTCTATAGCTTCTGTTCTTCCTCAGTGTTTCTGGAGAACAGATGAATTCTTAGGTGCTCTGAGGGGAGGATCTGAATCTAGGCCTTATCAGGCCACCAGCTTCTGACTGTCTGTAGTCAAAGGGCCCTACAGCCCATTTTAACTTCATACAGATGCATTTAAAGACAAATACTTTTAAAGTCAAGGTAAAACTGTCCCAAATGTAGCCAAGATCACAAGGAAATAAAAAAAAAAAAAAAAAAAAAAAAAAAAACTGGGATGGAAAAAAAGAACATCAAAATAGCAGAGTATTTAGAGGTATCTGCTATCTAGGTGTTGACTGGTGCCCAGCTGTGAGGCATGTAAAGGAATGTAGAAAGTGAGGGGAAAATCCCTAACAGTTTCCAGTGACCCTTAGACACAGAAGTTACACGGGCAGTCTAGAGCACACACACAGCTTTTCTAAGCCTCACAGAAACACACAAGTCACCTCCCACAGCAGGAACAAGCTCTCACTCCAGACTAGCAGCAGCAGAGAGGACAGAACTATGCCTGCGAAGTGACCTGAGGAGAAGTGACAGTGTTGCTGTAATAGATGAAACCAGGAATGGGGTTGCTGCATTAGCACATCTAACTGCAGAACGGATTTGAGGAGTGACTTACAGAATAAGGAGACAGCATAAAGCCAGGATCAACTGGGCAGACAGGACAGTGCAGGAGGAGGGAGGAAAGGCTTTAGGAGAGAAGGCACTTTCACAGTGACATCATTCTTTCTCCAGGGGCTTCTTCCACATATGGGACAAGGAAGCTCGCAGTCAGGTGGGGCACCCGTAAACCAAAAGCCAGGCTGCATCCCCCAGGTTAGGAGCCCGCTTAGAGACCCCACCCATCAGAGATCTTATTCCAAAGTACGACTACTAGAATGAACTGAAACTCATTAAATATGCTCAAACCCTGAGTGAATAAAGATAATTGAAAAAATCTTGCTGATGACTTTAAAAAGATGTTAGGGAAACAACTCATTCTGAAAATTGCTAAATAAGGAGAAAGAATTAAGCATGCATCCTCCTTTCCTGTATGAAATATCCTTCAGAGGACATCAACCAATAGTGGATGAGATTTTTAGCTTTGTATTTAGTATTCTGGCTAACAGTCATGTAAGGAAATGGTAGATCAGGGCAAAATTACCAATGGTACTAAAACCATAAGATAAAAAGTTTGTGATGAATTATTAAAGGATGGATCAAGCTGATAATCCTTGAATCCAATCTTCAGTCTTAATACCATAAGGAGAGAAACAACCACAACCTGTATCTCCTGGAATAAGAAAAAAGGAAAAATAAAAATCAAACCTGAAACTGAGGAGGCTTCTTTATTAACCATGAATGTAGAGGAAACACAAGCAATGGAGGAACATGTTAAATGGCATTATGAGGAGTACTCTGAAAAGTTTAGAATATGAAATTATCTATCAATCTGATTTAGTCAACAATGAGCTAATGAAGGCATCTAGGAGAGTTGAAAAAAAAAAAGAGATGTCTGTCAAAGCAACATGTAGACCATAGCTGAATCTTATTTTCAACTAACAAAAAGTTTTTATGAGAATTTTGAACATTACTGACTAGATATTTGATGAAAGTAAGGATTATATTATTCATTTTATCCAGATCTGATAATGTATTTTGGCCATGTCTTTAAAAAAAGTCAGTCCTTATCTGAACTGTTTGGATGAAATGATCTAATGTCTGGGATTTACTTCAAAATAATATATCCTGGAGACAGTAGGGACTGAAGGGTACAGATGCAATAAGATTGGCCATGAGTTCAGAACTGTTAAAGTAGGCCAACAGTTCAATCAGGATTTGTTTTACTTTTTTCTCTATTTTAATAATTGTTTTTAAATGTCCAAAATGAAAGTTTAAAAAAATGAGTATTAAACTAATTGCACAACAGCACAATCTTTTATGATCCTTTAGCTTGTGTTTTTGACATTTTGATGACAATGTATCTAGGTGTAGTTCTGTTTGGGTTTCTTTTATTTGGAACTCTTTGAGAACCCCAGTCTAAAGCATTGTGTCATTCTTCAGGATTGGGACGTTCTCATCTATTATTTCTTCAAATACAGTTTCTGTCCCCCTTTCCTTCTCTTCTCTTTCTGAGACCCCTGTGATGCAAATGTTGTTCCTTTTGATGTTATCCCATAGGTCTTGAATTCTGTCATTGTTCCATTGCATTTTTTTTCAATCTTTTTGCTGGTTTGCTTGAGTGAGTCCCTCCGTCCTATTTTCCAGATTGTTGAATCTATTGGAAGCTTCATCCATCCTATTATTGCTTTCCTCTATTGAATTCTTTAGTTCAACTATCTTATTGTTCACTTCTTTGATATCTTGATTCATCTCTTCTCTTTCTTTTTTGATGTTCTCTTTCACTTCTTTTATAGTTTTCTGAATTCCCACGAGTATGTTTATCACTGTTACCCTAAATTCATCTTTAGGTAGTTGGTATAAATCTGTTGTATTCAGATGCTCCCCCTGGGTTTTTGATTGGATTCATCATTTCATGTATATTTCTCTGTGCCTTTGGTCTGTTTGGCATTCTGTTTATAGTTCCATGGGCTCAATTTCCCTGCAGTGGTTTGTGTAGGGTGATCACCTTGTTGCCGGTGCACAATCGGCAATCAGGCTGCAGTTGCCTCTACCCACAGGGTGGTGGTAGGGCATCGTGTTGAAGTTAGTCCCTTCAGGGAGATTACATTCTTCCTTTAATCCTGGGGGTCGGATATCATTGGGCGGGATATTCCATGAGTGGGATATCTAGCTGGTGGATCCTGAAACTGTGCTGCAAAACGGTGGTGGGAGGGCTAGGGGTGGGGAATTTCCCTAACTGCCTTCCGATTATGGTGGTGCCCAGTTTTATTACACCACACGGGCTCCAGCTCAGTCCCCAGGCCACTGGTTCTCCTTCCATCCCATGTCAATGCCATCTCCTCCACCTCTGCATCCCAGCCCTGCTGGATGGGCTCCTCGCTGCCTCCACAGTGGCTCTTCAGGCCATTCACGTTTTCCCACAGTTTCACCCTACTGCCATAGCAACTATGCCAAGTCCCAAATCTGCAGTTTAGCTATATACAGGGACATTTTCACTTGCCCTTTGTTGTCATGAAAGCCTCTCCATATCCACAGCCACTGCGCCTGCCCTTCCTTGGTATTTGCCTCTGGAGTTAGGTGAATTTCTAGTTGTTCTGAGGGGTGAATCTGAATCTTGTCCCTACCAGGTCTCCATCTTCTCTGTACTCCCTGTCCTTTTCACTTTAAGGGAAATAAAACATATCTCAATGGCTCTAAGATACAGATTTTGAAAAATCAATGGGCATAAGTTTCTAAGCGAAAAACAAATATGTCAGTAAATTATTTTTTTGCACCAACTAGTACCATATTTTTTCACCAAAACACTTTTGTGTACACACACACACACACACACACACACACACACACACCTAAAAACAAATAAGCAACTGAATGAGAGACCTGCAATAAGATTAAAACAGTCTGAGGTTTCTCCTCAGCAAACTTCATGTTAGGGACACCCCAGACCATAACAAATACAAGGCGGCGTGCCCCCAAGTTCGCAGCCCTGGTTGTCCGTTCATTTTCAACTATCAGAGCAGGATGCACAGTTCTGGAGGAAAATTTGAGTGTTTTCTAACACACTGAAGAAAGACCCACAACAATTACCTATCATGTACATTACTTCTCTATTTACATTTTAAATTTGAATATCAGGAACTGCCCTCTTGAAGAATTTCAAAGACTTGTGAAGGGACTTGTATATAAGAGACCTGATGATATTTGCGGAATTTACGAAAGGCAAACATTTTCTATTTGTACGTGAGGAAAATATTTTACAGACTTTGAATACATAAACGGACTGAGTTCACTTTTATTCTTGTCTTGGTATTCAAAATACATTTATTTCCCTACCTGTAAATTCACCTTACACTTTCAACAGGACAATGAATATAGTTATCTTTGGCCAGTGCATGCAGTATAATTAGATCCTTAACATCTTATTGGTGATAAATGCTAACTTGTATGATTGAAATGTCGCTTTATAAATTTATTCAGAAGAATACACTATTTAGAATGAAAAATACCTGGTTTTCTTGGAATTTACATGCTTATAAAGTTAAAAACATGACTTAAAGGTAATATTTAATGTAAGTGTGTATGTGGAGGCTCAAAGCTATTCAGAAATAAGAGGTTGGTATAAAAGCAAATGCAGTAACAAAACTGAAAACAAAGCTAAAGAATGAGAACTTGAGGTTTAACTAATTAAAGAGGATAACCTTTGCTTGTGGGTTTCTTTTGTTACCAAAAAAGTAAAAGCAATATATGATTAACTGAAGGAAAAATTTCTTACAATGCATACTTAGACATTGTTAGGACATTTAGATACGTAGGAGAACTGCTAGATTCTGTGATGATTGTGTTGTCTTATAAAATTAGCTCCAGTCAGGTACCGTCATCATTCACCCTTTCAAAGTTGGCCCACCCATGCAACTAGACAGTAGAGGGAGAGGAAATCTATTCAAAAGTTATCATTTTCTTTCTTCGTTTCATATCTAGTAACATCTCTAACCTGCGTCACTGAGCAGTGATGTACACAGTAGTAGGTAAACTAAGATCAGTGATGTGTTCCCTTTAATTTCCAAACATACATAAGATACTGAATTCATAGTCTAGAAAGCAATTTTATATACCTAACTTGAGACTTAATTTTTTTTCCTAGCAAAAAACAATCAGATACAGTGTGAATGAAAAGTGAAAAGGCTTGTTGGGTAGTTCTCATGTTGTAAATATGTTATGTTTGGTGGTCTCTTATCTGCCCACTTCTTCGTACATAAAATCCAGCTTCTCCCTCTCTGACCACAGCTTGCTCACCGTGCAACCTGCCCACCCAAAAGGTTCTGTGATGGCCTCCCTGCTCTTCCTCAAAACCCATAACCACGCCACTTGCCTTCACTTCATTAGTAATTTCCTTTACATCACACTGTTAATATATTAGTTCTTTATTTTCTTTAAACTTCAGGGGCTTGGAATGTCCTCCCATCCTATTCTAATTTCCCAAATCATGCTTATTTTACAAGATGCCTACAATTTGATGGTTGTGGTCACCCCAGCTACAAGTAGCAGAGATACAAAATCTACATGTCTCTGAGGCCCTTTAGCTTAAAGGAGGTTCCTGGTAACAGTGAGTCTACTTGTTGGCCAGTCATCATTGACGAGAACACTGGCAGTTACAGAAAATATATTTCCTAGAAGGCTGATAATTTTTAGAAAACCCTAATGACAACAAACCCTAATGAATAGGTAGTACTATTTGATTGTAATTCTAATCTCTGAAGTTAAACATTGTCTTTTTTACTCAGATTCTTAAAGAAAGCTATTAGATTTATCCCTGATCCTTTTTCTATAATAAACTGTCTGTTCTGATAACAATTTCTTAAGGAGTCTAGTTTTTGGGCCAGATGGATGGCTCTAGTCACAGGCCCAGTTCCCCCATTTCTGGACACTGCACTGTTAATACTGGAGCTGTCATCTCACTGGTTACTTGTAGCAACCACTTCAAAGCACTGAGAACAAACCACAAATCGACAGCCTGGAGGACTGATGCTTTCTGATCTTATCTCTTTTACCTGTTGTAAACGGTCATCCCCAGTTATGTCTCTTAATATTTTTTCATTTTCTATACATTCTTTACCAGTAAATCAAATTTTATTCTATGACTTAAATTTTTTCTAACCCCTGAATTTTTGAGGTAAAACTTACACACAATGAAAACACAGATGTTAACTGTGCAACCTGGTGGGATTTTATAAAAGCATGAGGCTGAGTACCTCCTACCACAATCAAGATTCAGACATTCCCCAGGCTCCTCGAACCCCTTCTACTGGCTCCAGTCAATCCCCATCAGCTTCCCACAGGCACCGGCATCCTGGTTTCTGTCACCACAGACTAGTGAGTTTGTCCTTACGCATTTAAGCAGAATCCTCCATATGTTCTTTTGTATTTAACTTTTCCCACTCAACATGATGTTTCTGAGCTCATCCATACTGCTTTGGTGCTGGACGAGCAGGGATGCAGGGAATGGCTGCTTCTGGATCCAGATGTATGTTTCTCTCCTGACGGATATGTAGGTTGCTTCCGGTGTGGGGCTTTATGAGTAAGGATGTGGTGTGACCACACTGAAAAAGGCTATTTATGCACCTATTTCTCAATTCTCTTGGGAAAATGCCTAGACATGGGATTGGTGGACATGGGGTAGATTTATGGTCAACTTCCTAAGAAGCTACTTCCAAAGCAGCTACACCTTTTGCAGGTTCAGCAGCAACGTGTAAGAGCTCAGGTGGCTCCACATCCTTACCAGCGCGTGGTCCGTCAGTCTCTTAACTCTGGTCATGCTGGTAGGTCCAGAGAAGTACAACACTGTAGTTTTACCTGTATTCTTGAGGACAAATGATAATTGCTTTTCACTTCTTACTGGTCATGTCTGGGTCTTCTTTTAGAAATGCTTGTTCTCAGATCTATCTGCTTGTTCTGCACATGTGAGAAGATTGCCTTGCCCCATGGAAATGTCCTGGAGCCTTTGTCAAAAATCATGTGTGTATGTGTGTGTTTAATTTTATATCAATTTAACTCCAACGATCAATTATCTATCCTTATGCTAAAATCACACTACCTTTGCTACAGTAGCTTAAGTGTAGTGTGAACATACCAACATTCCTCTTCTTCAGGACTATAAGCGCTATTTAAAGTCTTTCATCTTGTGATTTCTACAACAACGAAAAAAACTATTGAGGTTTTGATCGGGAATGACTCTATGAACCAGTTTGAGAGAAGTGACTTCTTAACAATACTGACACTTCCAATATAAAAACATGACAATATCACCCCATTTATTTTGCTATTAATTTCATTCAGCAGTGACTTCCAATTTTGAGTGAAGAGGTCTTAAATATATTGCTCAATTTATTCCTAATTGCGTGTTTTAATATAATTATAAATGAAATTAATTTTTTTTCAAATTTTGCTGTATATTGCTTCTTAAAAATACCATTGATTTTGCATTCTAAGACCTTAATAAATTCAATTATGATTTTGTAGAGTCATTAGGATTTTCTGCATAAACTGATATTGCCTTGGAGTGAAAATACTTTCATTTGTTTTCTTTTTCCATCTTTCTTTTTATTAGAACAGCTAGGAACTCCAATGTAATGCTGAGTACAATTGATGAGAGTGGATATTCTTGTCATCTTTCTAATCTTCAAAGAAAACATTCCATATTTCATTATCATATGACATGAGCAATAGGATTTTTCTTAATCTTGTTACCACATTTCAAAAATTTCCTTTTATTCCTAGTTGGCTGAGTTCTTGTCATAAATGGATGGTGTATTTTGTTAAGTGATTTATCTGCTTAAGTGATTTACTGAGATGATTATATATACATATCTACTTTTGAGGCTGCTGATACACTGATTAATTTCCTAATGTTTCACTAACGATGAATGCTTAAGATAAACCCTACTTGGTCATGATGTATTAGTAGTTCATTGTATAGATAATACTGCTTTATTTGATGTGCTAAAAATAGTTAAGAGAATTTTTCCAGTGGATCCCCAATGGAGACAAGGTCTACAGTTTTCTTTTCATGTAATGCGCTTATTTGATTTTTTGCTTGGGAATCTGTGGACTACAAAGAGAATGAACCTATTTCCTCTTCCTATATTTTCTGATAAAGTTCATGTAAAATTGGTTTTATTTCTGACTTACATGTCTCATAGAATTTACTGGTAAAACAATCTGGACTTCAAATTTTCTTCAAAGAAAGGTTTTTTTATTGTGAATATAATTTGTTATAGAGATTTCTCTCCCATATAATTGTCTTAAAAATTAAAAAATGAAACAAAATGAGCCTTTTATATTTGTGCACACTTTCACCATTCCTGGTGCTTTTCATGTCTTCTTTTAGATGCCATTTCTAACCACGTTATATTCTCAGCCTGCATGGCCTGGAGTGCAGGGCTGTGGCTTTCTGCTGGACATTGTAGAGTGGACAGAGAGCCCTCAGGGGAAAGCTCCCACAGGAAGATTTTGGTTTGTCCAAGATGCCTTCCTTCCAGGACTGTTTTGCTTTGTATGACTCTCCAGTGCTCCAAAGGCTTGTCCCCTATGTATACTAACTGTAGAAGAGTCAGCCTGGGATGCCCTCTTTCTCACATTCCCACACTGGAGCTTCAGTGGAAATTCCAATTAATAAGTCATGCTAAATGCTGCCATCACAAGCTTACATAAAAGCACTGTAGAAATTTCTAAGTATAATGTAAGATCATGCTAAATAAGTCTCCTTTACTAGGCTTCATAAATTTGGCTAAAGTCACTTTAGTTCTTCCATTTTCAAATGGCTAATATAATGCTAAACACTGTTTTAAAAATTCCTCTTGCTGGAACTAGATTCCCTGGATAGTTTATCTTCACTTTTTGAAAATGTGAACATCTTTCTTTAGACATACAACTGTGTGTTCCTTGCAAATATTCAAATAATGTAACACTTTAAAGCAGAAAATCAAAGTTTTCTGAAATTCTACTTTCCATCAATGTCAAGTATGTTTGTACATGACAAATTGTACATCTTGTATTATAAATGATATATCTTTTTAAATAAAAAAGAGAGAATAATGAACACAGCTTCTATCAAATATATGGACAATATCTGCGTAGGTGTGTGTGCGTGTATACATTTCACTCATTATAAAGGGTTTAATTGTGTGGATATAGCACAATTTATATTAGCCCCAAATCAGTGGACATTCATATTATTTTTCAATATTTTGGTATATAAAAAGTACTTCAATAAACATCACTGCACATATTTATTTTTTTACTTGTTGGTTTATTTTCCTTAAGATTATTAAAAATACAAATTCTAAATAAATTATATACACATACATAGGCACACATATGCACAGGTATGTATCTGTGTATAGTTGTGCCACCTTACATTCTTAGAAAATGACAGGAGAGTTCATTTCTCAGTATCTTTGCCAAAAAGGCAGTATTAAGCTTTTTGTCAGTTGCCAATCTAGATAATTTTTTTAGGTGACAGCCTAATGCTACTCTAATTTGTATCCTTTGATTATTAATAAGCTTTCATATCTTTTTATGTTTATTGGCCATTTTAGAGCTTAGGTGAATGAATTTCGGCTCTGTGCTGATTCTTCCACTGGTTCTCTGCCCAGCCTCACATCCTAGTGCCTCCAGGTAAGGCTGCCTGGAAGTGCGCCCTGGAGCCCAGAGTCACCACTCCCCACGGTGATCTCACAGCCCCCTCACCTCACCCTCCTCTGTAAAATGAGGGTCATCTCCATACTAGGGAGAAAAACACACTTCTTGAGGTGCTGCTATGAAGAATAAATCAGATAACAAGTAAAGCCTTCTGCCTGGCTCATAGTGCCTGCTTCCTAAGTGTTAACTACACTGCCGTGTACAGACCTGGTAACGATGTGTTTGCATAGAACACGTACACTGTGTACACATTATGTGCATGCACCAACACAAGCACATAACATATACAATGCATTCTTTTAAAGGGTCCGCAAGCATTTTAATTATCCATTTTCTCAAAGAGCAATATCAAGCTTTGAGGTAGGCAGTTTTGCATTTTCTGAAAATCAAATAAAAGATACTATTTTCCTTACCTCTAGCCTTTAAATATCTTTTTTATTCTCTAGAAAAGCTGAACTGTTTGAATTTTTGATTAAAGTTACAAGATGCAAAAATTAACCACACAACAGTTCTTTTAGAGTTCACACAGTGAAAATGTCTAAAAGATAAATTCTCAAAGCCAGATATCCTAAGTTGTCGAGTTGAGAATGAGCACACACAGAGATGTTTGTTGGTTTTACCTCATTATCGCATTTACTTTTTCTCTTTCTTCAACCTCTCTGCATGTGCTGCCCAGCATACTGCACTGACCACAGACATCCAGTAACTCTCACAGCTGACACTGGGCACTTTGGGCCTGTGTCCTGACACGATTCGTGTGTGTGGAATGATTCCGCTCTCAATTATACGCCTCAAATACAGAAGTAATCCACTCTTTACGCTGCTAGATCTCTAGAAAGCATTAGGCTAATTCATGTCAGGAATGACTTAAATGTCCTCTCTTCCTCTTATTGTTCCAGTCACTACAATTAGTACAAAAGCATTTTGAATGAAACGTTAAGTATATTACCTATTCAAAAATGGCAAGGTTTAAATTCATTTATTAAATCTCTTTAAGCATTCCCTGAAGATACAGAAACACACACCCCTACACACACATATATTTATACACACATATACACATCACACATGTGCACACATATATATGTTTTTTGTATAGAAAACCAATATTTACATGAAAATTTAGAGAAAGATTATTTTTCTTTTTAAATATTTTAGAGATGTATATACATTCATGCATATTTATAAATGGAGACCAATTATAGTCTTAATTTGGCTAAAATTTATCATATGCAAATACTCAGTTCTTAGTAACCACAGATACCAGAATAATTAAAATCTTAAGAACAGTCAGTTAGGTGACTCAGAACTAACCAGAAAATCTCTACTGATAGATACACAAATACAGAGGTGACAATAATTTAACTATCCAACTGTCAGGTCAAGAAAGCGGAGCTATGCCTTTAACGGATATCTCTGCTTAAATCATGAAATTAATCAACTAGACTTTTTTTATAGCTACACACTAATTTGGAAGGTGAATTTATTGCTAGCTGTAACAATAAGTAATCAGTTACCCATACAAATCATAAAATTTAGTTTTTGGAGATGAAAACTCTAAAGACAATGCTGAAGCTGGCTGTTAACTGAAATCTTTTTGGAAGATGAACTGTCAAAGTATTTGGTTCTTCACTTTACATGAGGGCTGAAGTTACTGGAGTAAATTTTAAACAGACTAAAGTCACTATATGACTACACATGACTGATGTTCAGTTAATGACCATGAAGTCGAAACTACACAGAACAAAACTAAATATGGTTCATAAAGCGAAACACCCTGGAATCTTGAGAAGGGCTAGATGAACGAACGGCTGACACTACAGCACTATGTGCTGTTTGCTTTTGAAAGGTTAATCTAAAAAACAAACAAAACAGACAGGTAAAAAGCCATGTCATCTACCGTCACACAGCCAGCAGAATCTTAATGCTGCATCAAAAAATCATCCAGAGGCCACAAACTCAGACCAAACTCTTGATTGTTTGTGGACTACTCCTAACTCATCAGTGACTTCTACTAGTTCAATTCATTGTTGAGAAAATATGAATATAATGGAGAGAGGACTTTGGGTACCTGGCGACTAAGTGGTATCAGTGGAAACTGAAGGTCCCTGCAGTCAGGCACTGCCATCCCCACACCCTGTGACCTCCTATGGATACTCACTGAGGCCATCCTATGACCTGCCATGGCCACGGCTCAACCAGAATCCGCTGTTGCAACCGTGGTCTCTAAAGTGCTATGCCTGACCGCGTGTGCCCCTGCAGGAAGCAGAGGACCGCTGCACTCCTCTTTTCCAAAGACACCCTGCCAGGGCGACTGATGAGGAAGAATGCCCGCACTGTGGCTCCTGGTGTTCAGTGGCAGAGCAGATACCTGGAAGACTGACAGGAGAATGGGCTGGTGTGAAGGGCTGGAGAAACGGGGGGCTTCCTCTGCCCCCCTCACAAGTGAGTGTTGTTTCTCAGTCACAGTGAGGGCTCTAGGTGGGGAGGGCGTTGCAACTCTTTGTGGAGACAGAAGCTTAGACACCAAGTGGAATTTGTTGCTGTGATCATTTTAGAGTGCAGGAAACTGGGAGCAACTGTGTCCTGATTTTCCCTATTCCCACAGAAATGTCACAGGTAACTTAACAAGTCCGAGATATTCCAAATAATTTAAGAATGAAAGTGCTAATAGTTAATGTTCAATGCATAGTTGGCATTGAGGAAATATTGATCTTAGCAGAACTTGTTAAAAATATCCCTGAAAAGCACACTCCTTTTTGTAAGGTGATGTCACATAGAACCACTGATGTGTATATGCTTGATAATTACATTTTAATTCAAATGCAATTGCTTAAAATGCAGGGAGTGCATGAAGTTACCATATAAGTTTATGGAAGCCAAAATAAGTGCAAAAATGCCCATTTTAATTCAATACATGTGTATATCATTAGAAAGTAAAGGGGGAGAAGATTGAGACTAGAACACTGTGTGATTTACTTTCCAACTAAAAGCAATTTGAGAACAATCACTGCAAACCACACAGCAATCACAGGGCACACTCCGCTGCCCAGACTGCGCTACGTATGGGACATGGCCTCGTCCCTGCCGAGGGCACCCAGCAGATCAGCTGGGGATGCAGGAGACAGAGTGGGTCTCGCGGCAGCACATCCTGCCTGCATCCAGAGGTCTGTGAGGGTCGAGGGGGAGCCTGAGGAGCGATGAATCAAGGGCAGTGGAAGCAGCAGTTAGGCCTGAGGCACGCGGGTCATCGGAAGGGTTTCTAGCAGAAGAATGATAAATCCAATTACATTTCTGAAAGCTGACCTTTCCAAAGGCAGGTGGAACTGAACAGACAAGGCTGAGTGCTGGGCCCAAGAGGGACTTGTGGGTGCCAGGAAGAAGCCTCGACAGGTAACAAGGAGGTCGTACCGGAGGGGTAGGAGAGGCCATCTTGACGACCCCGCCCCTGCCCACTGTGTAGCCACAGAGCAGGAAGAGCTGATTCGGAGACAGTGATAAAGGGGCTGTGAGGTCTTTGCTGCTCAGCTCACAAAGCAGAAGAGGCCTCTGGAACAGGCCAGGGGAGGCGCCTCCATGAAGATGGAGGGAACACCCGAAGCTCAGAATAGCAGCTGAGCTGCGGACAATGCAGGGAGGAAACCTCCCAGACGAAGTTGGAGGGAAGACCATCAGCAACAGAGGTGGCGGGTCCAGGGGATGGATACCAGATACATGAGGTGATGCAGGGAAAGGATGCCAGACCACGAAGGGCCCCCAACTAGCAGAGAACCAGAGACGGCCCAGAGAAGAGGTCTCAGTGCACTGTGGAGACGCAGTGTCAAAGAGCAATCACCACTCCCAGCTAGGGTGCTGGAGTGGCCTGCGGGGATGAGCAGACTCCGGCAATGAGAGGTCGTGAGAGGACAGAGAAGACTAGTGTGATCTTTAAGGGATGATACAGTGACTTTTTTCAAGCAGGGCTGTAAAGGAAGGAGTGACGAGGATTTACTAAAGGAGGCTATGACTTACAGTTGAGGTGAACACAGTTTCTGATTCAGTGCCTCATGTCCGAGGGCCTATATGATTCTCAAAAGTGTCCCAGCTTGGATAACAATTTGTATTTGAAGTATAGAAGATTCTAACAAAAATTAAGTCACAATCACATGCAAGCATTAAACCAGGTGTTACAGGGAAACACGACTGAAAGTGTTTGCAGGAGCTTAAAAACCTATGGTGCGTGCGTGTGTCTGCATACGTGCGCCTACCTTGTACAGGCATCGGTATTCTGAATATGCGGCCCTGGGAAACTGTTTCCACAGAAGTCTGAACAGTAGCCCTCTCCTTACCCATGAATGGTTTATACAGGTCATAGACTAAGGAAGGTGCCCCAGAGGAGAAAAGAGTAGTCTGTGGATGTACCCTTCCCGGCCACCTTGCACCTGAAGTGGAGGCAGGCCGCCCAGAGTGGCAGTCACCGGGCACTTTTTCTAGCATGCCTAAGACTGGGGAGAAAGAGCCGGCAATGCCATTCAGTTCTGCTCAAGCCTGGCTAACAAGCCTGAAAGAGACGTGGGAAAGAGTTCTCCAGCAGAGGGCTAAGCACCCAGGATACGGGGCGCTGTCTTCATGGTTTTATTATAGCTTTGAGTAGAAAAAGAGGAGGTTTTGTTGAAAAACCCTTCTGATATCAGCCCCTTGGAATTCTGAAACTTTCAGTCACTGCTCCAGAACAATATAATAAATTTGAAATCTGGGAATGAAAAAGGAATCTTCATATCTTTAGAAAAAAAATATATCTGTGTATAATACGCACATACATAAGTGTAGAGACATAATGCATATAAAGAGCTATAGAGGGGTTCGAGGTGTGATATTGAGCAGAGGACAAGAAGACAGTCCTGTCAGGAAGGCGAGGAAGACTTCCTGGCACAGCGGGGCAGAGTGAGCATGGAAACCAGGTCATCCATGAACCACTACGCAGGCATGTACTGACCAGCCACCCTGCACCAAGAAGTAATGTCGATACTGCAGACAGAGTAAGAAGGTGGGATGTTCTGTCTGTGCAAACCCCCGAGGTGGCATGTCCTACATGAACTGAGTAAGGACACTATTATCACTCCTAGTCTATACATTCAGGCGTTTCTCCGCAGGAACCCCTGCTATAGATGGAATATCATCTATATTAAAAGCACTATATTATCTTTCTAAAATCCCAAAATATTGAAATTCCAAGTCAACTGGACACAAGAGTTTGGAAAAAGGACTGCAGACCAAAAAGTCCAGCAACTGTGGACTCATGAATCGAGAATAACGTGCTCTAAAAAGAATGTTTGTTCATTTGCAGCCATAAAGCATGCTCACCCCAGGAGGTCGACTTTATCAACACCCTTATGTTAATCAACCACAAACTATGCCCTCATGGATTTAGCTCTCGTGATCTAAACAAGTACAGAGATCAGTGCTGAAACTACATGAACGGGATTCTCCCTTGCAGAGAGTTATTTGTGAATTATTATTTTACAAGTAAAGTGAGTAATTTTCACAGGTTAAATCTAATACGCCACTGGCCCTGTCATTTCTTCAGGGTGCATGGCTGATGTGGCAATATTTAAATTGAAACCTGAATGGAAAAGGGGGTCAGCCCCAGAATACAAGAGGGAATTATAGTCTAAGCAAAGGCAAGGCAGTCTTGCAGAGCCCCTCAAGTGGAAGGGTTTGTAAAGCCTGGACAACGAAAAGGTCCACTGTGCTGAACACAGCTAGAGAGAGGCGGTGCAGGGCGGGGGACAGGCCTGCGCGGGACAGCGCCGCCCTGCAGACTTTACTGCAGGGAGAGTGGGAAGACAGCGCAAACGTTCTAAGTCGGATACTCACAGAATCTGATTTATACTTTAAAAGAATATATTTGAGATATGAAATGTAGTCCAGATTAGACATAGCCAACTAAAATGATGAGGTTGAAGGAACCGAGATCAATTACGGCAGCTGGAGGCAAAGGCCTCATATGACTATAGTGACTGTGACTTCAGAAAATTAACTTCATAAAATATTTAACTAATAGTAATTGAATGATTCTGGTTTTTAGTTAAACCTTTGGCACTGCTGTATCGCTACCACCCAATGTCAACATTTTACAATCAAAACTGTAGGTGTTCACAGAGTAAAGTCACAATCTAACAAAAGCATTATACAATAAAAATGAGAGGTGATTAAAACTATTAGTTAAAAGAATGAAGATTAACTCAAACCTGCTGATGTCACTGATACATAATACGCACATCTCCAAAAAGAACCTATGTCCATACACACATGACCATTTCTATATGACTACTTCAATATATAAAGTTTTAATAGTTTTAAGTATTCCACACTATTTCATACAAAGAAACAACAAAGACCAATCAAAAGTTTGATTCAGCAAGCAATAGCTGTTTTTAAAATATCTATTGTGAAGTGATTTAACTGATTTTCACTTGACAACACAAAGATAATCCTGGAATGGTGTCAGTCATCCTTTGTGGTTCAATTTTCTTTTGCTAAATTACTATAATAATTGACTCCTACACATATTCCTTCTTTCCTTCACCTTTTTCAGCATCATTAGTTTTGTGTAGAAGTGACCAGATTTCTAAGTACAGTTTTGATGAGTCACAAGCTCACTACATAGACCTGTCACTCAGGGTTTAGTTTTTCTGTGCAATTCAGGGATAGAAAGGAAGCAAGTATGCATTACCAAAACAATCAGCTATTATAAGGTTTAATTATTCTCTGGAATTTAAGAATAACTTTAAGCCATTAAGCATTAACAATAAAATGTGTCCTAAATTCCAAACTATAAAAACACAGGTTTAGGCTAATAATAATTTAAAAGTAAACCAATCCCTCAGTAAACATGAGGAAAATGTGGATAAAAAGAAAAGCACTGAAGCATACACTGACTGACAGCATATTGGTATTGCTACTCTAGCTCCTTTAGACGGCTTGCAGAGAACTATAGAAGCCTGGCAGAACTTACCTGTCGGAGGCAGGCAGTCTTTCCAATCGAAGTAGCCTGCATAAATTCCGGGTTCTAAGGAGCCAACGATGGGGTCTGCTTTCAACTCAATATAATTTTCAAAGAGCTTTTGGTCTAATTCTTTCAGTGAGGTCATGCTCACCTATAAACATATAAAAAATGATAAAAATCTCAGTTTGAACTAAAAGGAAAAAGTAAAACAAATAATAAATATTTCTGTATATTTTCAAAGTACTTACTATTGTGCTAAAAAAAATTGCTACCATTTCTTTTCAAAATTAAGGCTATTGGCAGGACATGAATGGACCACAGTACGGACTACAGGTCACCTTGGGGACAGGAGGTTTGGGTTCTGGCTGGCGATGGGAACACCACAAGGTGAGGAGGTTCACATTTGTCCCCAGGGGTCCTGGTCTCATTGGTACCCAAAAGGCACGAAGTTGCAGAGTCCTGAGTTTGGGAAGGTATGCGGTCTCTGGGGACCCATAGCAGCCTGTCTGCAGCTGCAGGACAGGTCTCCGAGGAGACCCGCTGTGTCACCAACACAGCTCTAAGCCATGACAAGCTGACAGTGGAAAAAAAACACCTCCAGCAACTACCAACAGGAATGTCTGTGGAGCAGTGAAACTCAAAACCACAGAAAAGACAAGCAACTTGAATTTAGAAAAACACCAGGTGCGCCCGGGAAGAACAGTGGCTAAGTCAATTACCTCTGAAGGAACAAGTCACATATCCCTGGGTTCGAGTACTGGGGCCAGGGTTGGGCGGGGGAACAACCAGTGTGAACGACTGCCTAAAAAAAGGCCTGGAGGAAGAGGCAAGATGAAAAACTAAAAAGAATAAAGTGCTTCCTCCTCTTCTCAATTTCTGCCTGTCTGCCTACTCGCCTTCGTGCCAGCCTACATCTTTTCTTTAAAAGAAAAAGGAAGAAAAATCATGAAAACCTTTAAGGAGCTTAAAGTACAACGTAAAACAAGACTTTAGAGAAAATAAAATAGAAAATTTCCAAAGCTAACCTTTGAGTAAATTAAATTGAAGGAATCACTGGTCACCATTGAGATTGAAATTAAATGTACTCAGTGCTTCTATGCAAGACTGAAAATATACAGAGGTAGAAATTATGAAGAGACTTAGACGAGAGATCCAGGGACGGAATCTGCAAACCACAGAAGTTCCGAGTAGAGAAACATGAGCAGCTAGAAAAGAGGTGACAAATAAGCAAGAGGAAAAAGTTTAACTGGGTCTAGAGACTGAGTCTGTGATGTGAAGAGGTTTGCTGAGTGCCAGGCTAGGCTGAGGAGGCACCGCACACATCCAGGAAAATGCTCAACATCACTGAGAAAGGGGAGCAACCCAACATAAATCAAACAAAAAGAATTAAACACACTTCAAAAAAGAGGACACTGAATATAAAGAAGTATCTGAATATATCACAAACGATGCTTAACATCATTATTTATCAGGAAAAGCCAATTAAAACAAGGAAATTGGCTAAAATAAGAACAAATGACAATACCAAGTATCGGTGAGTACTGGATGCTCTACATGCTCACAGCAAGCGGGAGATGAGATGGCCAATTTGGAAAACCAAACCAGTTTCTAATCAATTTATCTCATGATCAGCAATTCCAATTCTAGGTTTTTATCTAAGAAGAGAGTACAAATGTCCACGGGAACATTTTTAGAGCAGAGTTCACAGTAACTTTATTCTTTAAAACTGTAAACTTCTAAAGTCTACTCCCATGAGAATGATAAGGAAAATTTGGTTATCCAGACTCAGCAACAAAAAATAATTACTGACAATTTGCATAAATCTCAAAAAATTACTAAGTTGGAGCAAAAACGCCAGGCACAAAACACTCCATGGTACACGTTTTGAGATTTTTAATTGAAATAGGATACATAATCCTATAATTATTGAGGTAATCGTGATGGAAAGTTGGAACTGCATTCTTAAGATGTGTGTTGTACTGTCTATAAACAATACTTCAATTTTTATAAAGGCTAAAAAGGCTGAAAATGAATGGACGAGGAGAGCAAAACTAGGCAAATCAAAGGGAGGAGCTGAGTGGCAACACTAATGTGCAGCGAGGCAGGTGAAGTCACCAGTAGTCGCCCTACAGGTTCTGCTGTGAGAGTTTCAAAGATCATTTGTAAGACTTGCATGGCAGATTTAAATTTCATTGTAAAGGCTGCTATTATTAAGATCACAACAGTTCTTATTCTAACTGCGCTGTTTTCACTAACGCCCTGTTCACCAGGTGATGAACAGAGATGCTAACTGTGTGACACTGTCGCAACGCAAAAGCGAGGCCCACCCATCAAGCAAAGCAATACCAACAGTGAGAAATGAATGCTCGAAGGAAAACCCTGCTGTGAAAGAATAAGGCAGAACAATGAGAAACATAGGACATTTTCTATGTCCAAAGTATAAGACTGCTACGGAAGCAGAGGCTGCTTAAGGGGCAGGGCTGTGGGGACTGAAGGAGGCTGCCCAGGGAGGGGACACAAGGACACTAGATGTCTCTGATGAAGACAGGGCACTCCTCTTCAAGAAAAAGAAAAGTGCTGATTCAATCATTATGTACTCACTAAATTCTTACCTATCTATCTATCAATCCTACTTAACACCTATCTCCACAGTTACAGCTTTCCTTGTGATGAGAATGTTTAAGATACACTCTCTCAGCAGCTTTCAAAGACACAGCACAGTTCCCACGCTGCACATCACTTCCCAGGGATGATTTATGTTATAACGGGAAGTGTACATCTTTTGAACTTCTCAGCCCATTTCACCCATGCCTAGACCCTGACTGGCAGCCACCAATGTGTTTTGTATCAAACGCTGATTGTTTGTTTATTTGCTTGACTTTTAGATTCCACGTCTAAGTGAGATCATACAGTACTTGTCTTTCTCGATCAAAAATTAAGTCCAGTATTTAGTAAGCAGGGCCATATACGACCAGCTTATAATTCTTATCTGAAAGATCTTAAACATGAAAAAAAATTAATACACTATATACAAATAACCTACAAACAAAATTTTGCTAATTTATATTATAAAGAGATGGGAAAAATAAGACCACAAAGTTATCATCATTCACATCTATAAATTCAAATGGTGTCAAAGAGATTTTAGGAATTACATCCAAACTAAAAACAAATATGCAAAATAGAGTACACAGGGTTCAGGTGACTAAAAGTCTTTTAAATTGACTGGTAGGTAAGGATCTTCACTAGACATATCAAAAAAGAAGCTGCTTCTTCCAATCTTTCATGTTGGAATTTCTGAAAGAGATTTAGGGTCTTAAAATAAAACCTAAATCAAGAATTTAATGCCAGACTTAATGTAATTTAAGATCCAAGTCAGTTGAAAATCTGTAATTGTACAGACTCTAAATTAGATGTTTGTTTTTTAAATACTGGGACAGGTTGAAATAGATTTTACACATGCAAAAAAACCCTTGGATTATATGATCATAGCTACCACAGTAAAATCATATGCCACGTTGACTAGTTGTACAACTCTGATTTTCCCTTCTCAAAGATCTCAAAAAATTAATGACTTGTGGCAAATTTGGTCTACATGATGAAAATGCAGAACTGCATTTCCTTAACCCTCTAAGTAGCTTTAAAAGAAACTTCTAGAATCTCAACAGTCAATGAACATATGAAAAAGTATTACCCTACCGAGTAGGGAAAGGTGAACAAAATACCATGATAAAGTATTTTCATATCAAGTTTAAAAATTATAATTGGCGATGACGGTCAAAATGTGATGAGACCAGATTTTGAAAAGCAACCTGGCAACATTTGGCAGGAGTCCTCAGAGCTACATAATTCTACTTATAGGAATTTAATGTGAGGAAGTAAAAAGAAATGTCATCAAAGATTACCTTCATCCCCCAGTGATAACAATGATAACAAAAGTAATCTGAAGGTTCCCAGGAGGTCAAAAGAAAAAAAAAAAAGGTATATCTAAACTGACAAATATTTTAAAATCACAGAACTCATATTTACACAAAAATTTTAATAAAGAGAGGTGCTCACATGACAGCCAGCAGAAAAAAGTACATTTAGTACAAAGTGAATTCAGAAGTGCTATTATGTTTTGTAATACATAAGCATTAATACTGATTACTACATGTTCTAAAATGTGTCAGTGTTATCTTTGATGCACTTTGATGCACTTTGATGGAGATGATTTTCACTTGCTCATAGACTTCTCAGAGCTTCTCTTTCATACAAGGAATCACGGTTGGCACTTGCAACAAGGAATCAAACAGCACGAAGCCCACTTACTAGGCTTTTAAGGAGACTTACTTTACAGACGCTCTCTTGTTGTGCACGATTAATTAGTTACTGTGAGTTGATGAATTACCATTTAATGCTGGTTTATTAAATGATATCTCTTATTAATCAATTGGCTTCATGCCCTATTTCTTGGTTATATTTTCATGGGAGCAATTTTGTTCTTTATTTCAAGCTGTGTAGTGCTGGCTGGAGGCCTTCTGAATTTAGAATGAGAGAAGTTAATTTTGAGTCCTACTTTGCTTTGGTACTTATAGGTCAAGTTATTAACACCTCTGAGTATCTTTTCCTATAAAAATAAATGAAGTTCATAGTACCTTCCTTAATTACTTCACAAGGTTACCTGCATTAAATAAAATTCTATGTGTACAATCATTCTAGCTTTAAACGATCATTGACCGTTAAGCTTTAAAACTACAATACATGGTTCTTACTGATGCGCTATTAAGGTTAATTCAACTTTACTTTGGAAGATGAGGCTCAAGATGAAGGGAATTAAAACTGGACCCGCTCACGCTCCTCCTAGCAGAAGCGAGCAGGAGGGGCCATGCCTGAAGCTGCTGGGCAGAAAGATCCGAGAGGACGCTCTAGAGCTAGAAGGTCACTGAGAACCAGAATCTCCCAGAACAGAAATAAGAGAGTGACAACAAACGAATAACACCATTCACGCAACCTCTGTGTTCCAGGGAGTTTTTTCTGAGTCCTGTCTTAAGAGCAATGCACTGTCTGTCTGAAAAGTAACAAATAAGAGTGGTTGCGGCCTTTTCCTCCTAAACAAAAAATATTTTCACTTGGCTGGCATCATGAACTTAATGGATTCACTAAGGGTACAGAATGCTTAATCTAAATCTAGTTTATTGTCTAGTCATCTCAAATACAACTAATTTCAAAATGTTCAATGGTCAATTTTAAAAATTCCATTCTGAGTGGGAAAAACAGCCCATTTACCCTAAGATGCACCCCGAGATCCTCCATAGCAGCTGTTCTTAAAGTGATCAGGACAAAGACGCGGAAGAAGAGCAAACTTAAGTGCATGTCAAATTTATCCTACTTCTTCATGATATAAACGGGAACAGATTGTTCCCACAACTCATAAAAACCTAAAGAAAAGCAAACATACTGCTTCATTGATACACAATTCCTAGTCACTTTCTATTTTTTTAAATTGATAAAGGAAAAAAACCACTTTCCCAATAAATATATCCATGCCCACTCTCTACAAGTACCAGTTTTTCACTGCAAGAGAGCACCTTAAATTCTCAACATAAAAATTTCTGGAAATAAACTTGACATTTGACTCCATAGCCTTCAGCTACAACATTTCTCATCAGGATGATTAATCTTTACGAAAACGCAGGAAAACAAGACAGAACCAGAACCACCCACTTTGACATTTTCATTCTTTGAAAAAAAAAAAAAATCCCAATCAAGTTCATGAACTGGAGTGCTCACTTGTGAAATGTATGTGATCCATCAAGAGTACTTTTCGATGCTAAGAGTAACAAGATCATTATCTTTCTTATTCTTTGCACTGAGAAAACTGTACTGACATTAAAAAGTGGTTCTAGCTTAGTTTTACCTAGAAATCTGATAAACCTCTGCCCAGGAACCAACCAACCATAAATACAAAGTTACTTAATTTTTTTCCCTTTTCTGCTTACTTCAAAAAATAAAAACAACAAAGCATAATTTTTAAAAAGCATCTACTCCATTAATTTATAAAGCATTCATTTGTGGCCAACCTTACTGCACTCATGACTGGGACAGGAAGGAGCATGTATTTTTCAGGTTAGACATCAAGCACCGTAGAGCGGTTATGAAGCCAGTCTGCACACTTGTGCACGTGTGTACAAGTGTGCATGGGCAGGCCGTGGGCGTGCTTCAGCAGTACAGCAGCAGAGTCTAGTCATTAGGGCAGGGAGAGAGGAAGAGCTGCAAATACTAGGAAAAGGCTGTTCTGTGGATTCAGGAACTCAGCTGTTGCTCTAAGTAAAAGCTTTACCCTGAAAAGAGACATATCTGAGGTATTCTTAAAAACATGAGTTTGATGTCTTTCTTGTGTTCTTCCCTCATTTTTGTACAGCTCAGGTGGAGAGTAAATCAGCTCTAACCTTTGCAGACCTTGTTCTCGAGAAAAGAGCATTAAATAAATGACTCAAGATGAGCTGTGAAAAGGATGGAAATCCTTGAAGACAGGGAGGGTGAGAACAGAGAAGAAAAGTGGTGGGGGGATGCAGACGAAACAAACTGAGGAAAGTAGAAGACAGAAGGTTCTGTGAAAAGTTTGGAAAATGAGCTGACCCAAGAGCTAACTTGTCCATTGCACATAATTTACCTGTGTTATTTTTTCTATGCCCTGGAAGTTGTGCTTTTCAAAATGTTCCGCTATATTTAGGAAGGTGTGACGCTCCAGATAACAGCAATTGCTTAGGACTATCAGGAGTCGCTGTTCCTGAAAGCAAAACAAGTGGTCAGAAAATCACATTTAGTAACAAACGGAGGGTCTGAGAGAGATGATTTATCACATTAAAATTCATCGTAATCTCTTGGTGTTTACTATCAATATTCACGGTTTAGTTTTTCTTGGCTGTTTCTTTCCTAAAATTAACATAGAGAAAAAAAAAAACATAATATTATTCTAAAGTGCTAACTGCTTAGTATAATAGTTGTACAGAAAAGAACACTGAAAAAAATACAATTACTTAGTAAAGTTGAATCAGCTGTTGTTCTGATGAAAGGGGGTCTACTTTATTGGTTATTCTACTAAATACTTTGCTTACAACAAATGCTATAAATTGATTTTTTATTAAAAAATGTATACATTCTTAGAAAATAATTTATAAACTCACCATAACTTGGAAGAGAATTCCAATTCCAATTCCAAGACCCCTTATGGGGGGCTCCTTCAAAATATATCAACCATGGCAGGATTTTTTTATGTAGAACGGTGTCCCACTGAGGGGACAGGGGACTGCAGGAAAGGGACAGGGCTGCCTTCTATGCGCTCCAGGGCTCTAAGTCACTTAGAGCAGTTTCTTATCAAAACAACCATATCCCAGTCTGATGAGTAAAACATCCTTTTACAGTTCAGAAGAAGTATTTTTATAAATAAAATTCTGGGAATGGCATTTGTCACCATGTTCCCCAGGTATGGGTGCCTTCTCTGGAACAGCTGTGACTAATTTTGGGTCTTGATTTAAGAGCCCTCGGCTAAACTAGACTAAAGCAAACCACTTTCCAGGAAAAGCTGCCACCCAGATTCTGCCTACTGTTTTGTGTATAATACTATTAACTCCCTCTGTCCTTTGAGGTTCATGGTCCAAAGACGAGCAAGTGTCAAGTCTATCTTGTAACTCTCAGCAACTTCTCTTAGCACCATTGAAATGTGAAAAACTTTCAAAATTTATTTATTTAAAATGTTCCTACCTTTATTTCTGGCAGAGTGTATCCTATTCCCCGCCTTTTCTGGTTATCAACATATACAATTAAGAGACCAAGAAATTAAGGTAACTACAGAACTAATTAAAGACTGTGCTGGCCTGAGTTAGTCTATAGATGGGAAATGGAATATAAAACAAGGTGTGCAGGGTCCTGTGAATACTGCACCTGACTGGAAGCTGGCTCATGATGAAGGGGTGAAAGGCCATACAATCCCATCTGAAAACTAGAGTTACCAAGTGTGGGCTCCACAGAGACACACATACATGCGCATGTGTGTACATACATATGGCCATACACAGACACAGAGGCTCATATACATAAAGACACACACAAACACACAGAGAACATGCAAGCACATCCTTCAAGCTAATGATAAACCAGAGGAATCTAAATATAGTTAGTTTGGATTTCAACTGGATCTATTTAGTGATAAAGTATGTCTGTGAGTCGTCCCTAAATATATGCCCATTAATATATTTTAATTGTCGACTTTACTATTTACAAAATGTTTTCCTTTGAATAATAAGATAATTATATGTGTTCAGATTCTCAACATAGCTCAATAAGGCTAAGATGAGTTCTGGAGAAAAAGATACTGTAGAAAAAATAGGTCAAATATATAAAATATAACTTGAATATGAACAATATATCTCTCTTACTGGAAGTCTTATGATGTAAGACCAAAAATAAAATATCAATCTGTATTTTAAATCCTTCCTAATTCATCAGTGAGGTTAACTTGAGCTTTACTCAACTTACTGTGAAGTGTCCATACACACACACACACACACACACACACACACACACACACACACACACACACACATCCTTCAAGCCAGTGACAAAAAATAGTTTTTTTAAATAGAGTTTGCATTTCAATTAAATCTACACAGTGATAAAGGATGGCTGTGAATCCTCCTTTAACAAATGTATATGTTTTTACATATTTATACACAAAAAAAGTGGTTTTGCTTTGTTTTTTGCCATGGAACCTTATGTTTAAAAAACGATGTTCAGGAATGTAAATAAAAGAGAGAAAGGCAGAGTTTGTCTGGGACAAATGGGGCCTGTCCTTTGCCTCTACGCATCTTTCAAGAACCAGGGAAGGAATCATTCCACACCCTTTGACATTCAAGAACCTGCACAATGCAGAGGCCGGGTGGAACTACTTACATTCAATTTTAGCCAAAATATTTTTAAATACAGAAGATATTTAAAATTATATTTTCAATAAAATTTTCAGAGAATATAACAGCTCCAATGTACAGGGTAGTAAACCACACCAGTAGTATATTAGCAAAACAACAGCGACTTTTATGAAACAGCCATTGCTTGGGCCTCAAATGACATATTTAACCTTCTACTCATCATCTTAATGATTTATCATCTTACTTACAGAAGTCAGACTGAAGTCTTCATGGATACTTCCAAACAAATCAGGAGAAGAAACATCAACAGAAAGACTAAACAAAGAAGCAAATAAGAGTTACAATTAAAACACAAAATGTAATGAACCCGGATGTCAATTTGACTTTAAAACCATTTGGTCAAAAATCATATAGTTTTCTCCAAGCTTTTTACATTTAACATGGCCATAGGAAACTTGGTTTTGGGTCTTTCTAATGCTAATTTAGTTAAATTGAGAGAGAAATCACTAAGGGTGAAAATACTAAGCAATTTAACTTTTAGGAATATACTCACAAAATTTAAAAGTGTTTGCCACTCAGAATCTCTGGGGGTGTTTTTTTGAAACACATTTTTATAAACCACTTATAGGAGGAAATTAGTTAATAATCCCTGAATGACCAGACATACAATTGCTGGAGAATGCTAAAACCACTGATTAATTTATAGTGATATGTACCATACATTACAAATATATAAATGTCTAGTATGTATATATATTTAGATATAATTTACAGATGGAACAAAACCATAACAGTAAGCAAGAATCATTTTCTTTAAACCTAACCAAGTGATTTTAGAATTTATATGCAGCACTGAAATGAAAATATCAAAGAACTCAAAATAGAGAAAGGATATAATGTGAAAAACATTAAACATAAGCAAACGATAATTAAAACAGCATGAACTAAAATAAAACATATATGAATGGAACATGTATATAACAGAAATTATAACAAAATAAGGAAAAGACTAATCAATAATATTAACAACACAAATATTAGGAGGGTTAATATATTACAAACATACAAAATCAAATTAAAGAAAACCTAGAAAAATTAATAAATATTTATTAGGTCTCAGAGAGGCAAAAGCAATGTCAGACAGAGAGATGTGGAAAATCCTCACATTGTCAAGCCAGATTTACAAGGCATTTATTTCAGTATTATCAAGTCAGCATAAAGCTTATATACACAGAAGTTTCATATGCCAATTATTATTCAGAGAAACTAGATTAAAAAAATTCTATAGAAGATTATTATAAAAGAATTACCACACACGTGGTCCCCTGGAGCTGAGATAACAAAGCTAGACCTAGACTTAAGGCTACTAACATGATGAGTCTTTAACAAGAGTATGTTACCATGAGAATTGTAAAAATTATCAACTAGGAGCTATATATTTTAATTTTCTACTGTATTACTTACAAAAACTTTTCCTTTAAATAATCAGTAAGATAACTATGAGTTGAAGATGGAAATTTCATATGATCCCACCATTCCACTTCTTGGTATTTACACAAAAGGCACAAAAGCACCCATCGCAGAGATGAAAGCGTACTTAGTGCTTAGTTCAGTTTTTCAACATCCTAAGTAATGCTAAAATGAGCTCAGAAGATAAAGAAATTGTAGAAAAAAAGACATCAAACATAACTTTAATATGAACACTATCTCTCGTATTGGCAATCTTGGGATACAGTAATAGTCTATATGCATCGGTATGAGATTATTTTAGTTTTACTTACTGTGAAGTATCTATATCTGCATCACTCTTGGTGCTCAATTGTTCCAGACAGTATATAAAAACCTACAGCAAAAACAAGAAGTTTCAGTGATTCTATACAAACCTATTTAGATATTAAAAGTAATTTTACATAAATTAAGAAGCAAAATTACATGTAAGTGGCATGCATGGATGGATGACTTATCTCTCATAGTGACAGAATATACACCCCACCCAGGTACAGCAAGTCTTGACTGAATGTCGTCCACAGGGCCTTGGACATTAAGCTAAACTATGCCACAGAATCAGTCTTTGGTCATTTCATTCACTAATGCCCAAGACATTTTTCCCCATCAATGCTATAATGAAACATGGAAAGAAATGACCTTATTCAAGGACCTGCTGTATATCACAAAAGTGACAGAAAATTAAAGCAACTATGTTTTGGCAAAATTTTATTTAGTTCTTGAATATTTTTAGGAAAAAGACCTTTTCATTTCTTGATTTCACTCACTCATATGCACTCAGCTTTGTGGGCTTACAAAGCACTGGTCCCAATAAAAACTTCATGCTCTAGACACAGTGTAAACAGCTCTATCATGTCATTAACCTTTGCAACACGAAAAACGCAAGAAGCGGGCATAATACACATGAAATATCAGGGTATTGCTAAAACAAGTCAGACTCAATCTTACCTTGAACATTAAAAAATAAACTTTTTTTGTTACTTCATGATTTTTTTCTTTCTTTTTTTTTTTTTTAAAGAGAGGAAAGGAGATGAAGAGGTAGAAGCATTTTTAAAGAAGGAAAGAAGAAAGAAAGGAATAAAAGTAAGCACTTTTATTTATTTGTGGTCGTTTCCCCAGGTCCTGTGTCTCAAACCTGGGTCCTTGGGTTTTACGTGGTCTAAGTCCCAGCTACTGAGTTAGCACCTGAGCCACCAGGGCGCTCCTCAAACTTGATTTTATTACCTTACTTACCGTCAGTTATTGTGTACTTAGACAAGATTAAAAAAAGAATACATATTTAATACATGTTGTATTATACATATATTATAAACAGGAAGGGTTGACTACTAATGTGTCTTATTTTAGGCTTCAGGGCATCTGTGCTTTCAAATATTACCTGCATGATATTGATGCTTAGTTGGCAAACCTCCTCTTGTGTTTTAGGTTGTTGGAAGACCTATAAGGAAGAATTCTGATGAGACATTTTGCATTTAAAACACACTTTTTGCAAATACCATTCACTGTAGAACATCAACAGGGAAACTGTTTCCAGAGAGAGAAGCCCAGTTGGAAGGGGTGGGTGCAGGGTGGGTGCTGCAGTCCCTCCCACCAGTTCTGTTGGGAGACACAGACACATTGCAGCTGGACAACACCCAGGGCAGCAGTGTCCTCTATGTACATCCTCTCTCACACTTACACCACGCTCAAATCTCCCAAAGTCTATCTAAGACCCAGAAATCAACAACCATGTGCTTACATGAAAGAAAACAAGCAAGCACCCCAGGGAATGCTCTCACGCTGCAAGGACACAGAAACTGACAATGATGATTCCCACCGGCTCCTTGGGGATTCTGAACAGGTGGGTGCAGGGACAGAAACTTACACTGGCTTCTCCAGGCTTGCACTCTAGAACTCCCTTCAAGGACTGCAGGGAATGCAAAATGCACTGTTCGAATTGACATGGCTGCAGGAAGAAAAATGTGTCTTAGAATTCAAACAAAAGCACTGGCAAGTAAGACATCTGACAGAAACAAAGATGTCCCCAACTCTCACTTTCCAGACTGGTAGAAAGGCCTAGAGAAGAAATAGCTGACAAATAATCTCCTAAGCAAGGAGATTTAGATGGCGTGGTTAGCACCTGACAGAACAAGAGGCTCTAAACACCACTTCAGGGATTGTCTGGGCTGAGCCAGATCCTCTAGCTCCTCCATAGCACTGATGCATTCAAACAAATCTAATCTTGATAATAATGATGAAGAGGAGGTCAGAGATCATTAATTTAAAAAAGGTATATGCTCATGTTCTATACACATGTAGTCAGAAAATGAAAAAGCTAAGCCCTACAAATGACATTCAAGATGAACGTGAAAAGGGAAGGAGGACCCAGGAAGAACAGACCCTGCATGATAAGAGCCACGTGTCACATCCACTGTGGGTAAGTGAGATAGTGACAGAGGAAGCTGAGGTTTGGGTTTCATTGGGGCCTTGGAACTGTGCATAGCTCAGTTCAACCAGCTCTGGGCAAAAATTGGGAGCAATGCATGTTTCAATTTCTTGAAGAGTTTGGGGGTAAAAATGAAGAAGATGATACCTGTACACAAACAAAAAAAGAAAAAAGCCCCCAAGTTTCTCTTACAAAAAGGAACGCAGACATAATAAAAGCTAACAGTGCCCCAGCTTTGCTGTCACTTTAACACTGCACAGTGAAGCCACCAGAGGGCGCATAAGGAATACTTTGAACCAAAAAAGGAGATGGAGGATGAAACATCACTGCACAGGAAACTGTACAAAGTCTCAAATATCTGTTAGACATCCACCTTATCCCTCCAACCTACCTGCCTCAGAAAGTATAAAAGTCTAAGATACTAAGCTGATGACATGTGGTTAGATTTCCTGAAATTAAAATTTGAATTCGATGTTAATGTTCTTTGTATCGATGTTAATAAGAGAAACAGACAGACAATATAAGAAAGCCCAATGAATAGTTTGAGCTAAACTGGAAGCAAATAATAGTCTAAAGCCTTGCCATTTCTTTTTATAAGAAGAATTAGTATTATCTCTGTATAGTGTCAGTGAATCATCCAATTTGGCTGACTCTAAGGAGTTATCACAAATCTTCTATTTCTTCTGAAAGAAAATTCTTAGAATTATCTGAATTGAAAAAAGGCTGGAAACTTTTTCAACCCAAGGAAATAGGACCCATACAAACTTTCAGAGTGGAGTGTCTGTGATGCACACAGTACTTGAGCTGAGGAGAATGAGAAGGCAGCTTGAGGCTCCATCCTGATTCCAGGAGGGGCCTTCCTTTCCAGTCACAGGAACGGGAAACATTGGAATGTCACAGAAATGTGACTGATACTCAAAGTCTAGGTGTGATTCACCTTTTTTATTCAGTGAGGGCCACAATGAATAGGCAAAACTGTACTCAGTCTTAAAAGAATCTATCCTGTTAGAGCATATTTCTTCAAAGTGTCTGAGATGGATTGACACCAGAAGTGTGACTTCTGGCAGGGCATTCACCCACAGGAACGGACAGTGTACCGCTCTAACTCATGTGAGTGAGATCAAAGAAGATTATCCATGGTACACTTTCTTATTGTTATGGTTAAACTATATACTGATGACATACATCTCTATAGCAACCATTTCAAAACATTTCTAAAAAGCCTTATCTATTATAACCAGTCAAACATACCGTCTTAGATGTCTCAGCTACCAGGTTAGTAAACAGCAGGATCCCAGAGGGGACACTACTAGGTAAGCACCTTTTGACTATGCACGCAGTAAGCACGAACCAGAAGAAGACCTAAAGCCAACCACTTCTTTATGACTAAATTTTGTTGAATTTATGTCAATTACTTAAAACAGAAGTCCTTGAGAACATATTCTTCTATTTTCTCAAACTGAATGTATATATAATTCTTTCCATTGTAAAAGACTGATGAGGCAGGTATGGCCACAAAGACAAGGACGCTCTGGCTTATATCACTGGACTCAAGTTAATGTGCGGATGATGGTTCTATGATGCCTTTCCTGACCTGCCTTCCTGGCTGGCTTCCATAATTAAGTGGGATAGGGTTACACAAAGAACTCTGAAAACAGTAAAGCAGAACATAAAACTCAGGCATCATTCCTACTACTACAACTATTACTACATCCCAGTATTACAAGATGGCTTAATAAAAACTTTCGTATGTGTACACAGCTTTGTCATCCACAGCATCTCACTCAATCTTCACAGCAACACCATGGGACTGGCTCGTTGCTTCTTTAACTTGGGGCAGCGAGGTTAAGTTGCTTCAAGATTGTGTGGTATTAGCTGACAAAACTAAGGACTGACTCAAATTCTGACTCTAAATGCAACCCAGTCCACTTTTTCTGTACTGACATGACAAGTATAACTCAAGTCACACAGGCATATATGTGATTGTTCATATTAAGCTAGTAAGCTTTAGAAACCTACAAGGAAAAAGTTAATTTTGATATATGCAATGCAATATGTCTAAAGATCATTTTAACATGCACTCAACACAGAGGTGGGGAATCTGACATCCTCCTTCTGTGCCGAGTCTCTGGAGCCTGCTGCGTGCGACAGGGGCCATCGCCCAGCGGTCTCCTCATCGGACAGTGCAAAGGCGCCACACTGTCTTCTCTAAGCATTTAATGTGACAGAGTAAGTCAAAGGATCGCTTCATCCAAATACAAACGATTGTGAAATAATAATAAACCAATTAAAATTTTTATTAGAAATTCTATAAAATATGGTCACGCTAGAGCTATTAAAGCTAATAAAGTTCCCTAACTTATTTTAAGCATGATTGAAGTGACAAAAATTTAGAAGTGAGCACTGCTGTTCTAAACCACATTCCTTCATAAAATAATTCTCTCTATTTAATTAAGTTAGCACATTGAACTTTGGAGGAAAAGAGGAAAGAAATTCAACTTGGGAGCACCCTAGTGGCTATGCGATTATGTCCGAGGTCTCTGGCCGGCCCAGTCTACATACATCCGAGGGACAAGGGTTTGCCACCCAGGTAGGGGAAACAACCAAGATGAACAACTAAATAAAACAAATGCATGCTTCCTTCCCCTCTCTCTTCCTGCCTGTACCTTTCCTTCATAAAACGGAAATTCGCTTATTAAAAATTTCCCAGTTCCTGCAGGAAAGCTGTTGCTAAGAAGTACAAAAACTCGGGAAACGAAGAAACATCACACGGGAACACGGTTTCCGAGCAGCCAGAAGCGCCACTAGCTTGCTAAGCTGGGCTAACAGCACCATTTACTGAAGCTTCCTTAGCTACGAGGTAGGCAGCAACTACTAGCGGTCTCCCCGGCATTTATTTTCTCCTTTTTAACAAGACAAACCGTTGGGACAAAGTGTGTTTTCTACTGAAAATTTCTTTTCTAGTTTCCATTGTAGATGGGGTGGGCATGTGACTACATTCCAGTCAGTTAGCTATAAAGAGATATCAGTGGGAGCTCCCAGAGGGACAAGTTCGGGTCTTTTCACCTGACAGGAGTAAGGTCATGGTAGCAGGACTGGCAGTGGCCATCTTGTGATCGTGAGGCCATCCTCAGCTAGAAGCCACACTCAGATCGCAGAGAAGAAAGTCAGAAGGTGCCCTGGGCACTGGTGCTTGACACCACTGCCATACAAGTCCTACCGCCTCTAATGAGAGAGACAAAGGAAAGTCTGCTGGATATTTCAGCTGATGAATGTCAAGTGTAACTGACATCCCATCCACAGGACTGTTGCAGGAAGTCAGGAGAGCTATGAACACTCAGTGTATCATGAAAACCACCAGAAGTATTTAAAAAACCTAAAAGTTGCATCTGAAAAGATGATGGTTCTAGAAGGAACAGATCACAGTTCTAAGTGCCTGCCAGACCTCTGTCTCTCTCTGGAGAGGTCTGTTCTTTGTTTTGCTTCAGGGGCAACAGTATTCTTTATATCCTGGTTTTCTTAAAAATTCAAGTTTATGGGGCAACTCGAATACATCTATTAAAAATGTAATGCAAACAAAAAATACTGATACAGGATGAAGACCAATTTAAAAGCAATCTAGTGATTGCATTAATTTTTAAATATTTATGGTCACTGTAACCAAAAATAATTCTGAGATGGAATTCTTGAAGCAGCTTATTTTTCTATTTCCAGGAACTATTTAGAGTTGCAATACAGAAAGCATATGCTTATTATTATGATCATTTATTTTGACTATAACATCCACTAATGGTTAATAATTAATTGAAAAGAATTAAAACTTACCAGAGAGGTCAGTCCTTCATTATCGACAATCCAATCTTCCTTTTCAGCTAATCTCTTTATTTCTACGGGAAAAACAAGTACACAAGTACTTCTTGTAATGCTCTCACTGAACTTAATATAGATAAAAGTGTATAATGGTTATGGTTTTTCATTGCTTTGTAAAAAAATGATGAAAGCAGGGACCATATAAATCTGACAGCTCAAGGATTTTAATGTGTATTATTCACTGTATTTTTCAAATAAAACATGTATGCAAATAAACTTACTTACTGTATAACAGATTAGATAATGCCAGGCTAACTGACAACTTCAGACAATGATTTATTACTTACTCAGCTGTCTTGATAATATTAAATGAACAAAATAAATTAAAACCATTTCTCCCTAAGTTTCTAATAAACAAATTAGATTATTTTAAACCTGCACATTCCAGATGATGCAGAATGATTCTCACTTGGCTCAAGGAGCGTCACTTGTCATACTGCAGGGGTCCTGGGTGCTGAGAGGAGGGGTGATGAGTGACGAGGACATGGTTTGGTACCCTGGACTCTACCCTCTTGCCCTTTGCAGGGTAAATATATTAGTTTTCTATAGATGTGAGCTTCTTAAAAATCCTGGTGGCAGTTTTAGTAAAGGCTTGTGTCATTTGTAACAATGTTCTTATTTTTGAAAATATTTAGTAGCCAAAAGATTGCTTTATGAAGTTTATCTTTGTTTTTATTATACACAGATAACCCAAAAATCTCTAAACGTGAAATCAAAATAAGCATTACCTATTTCACTTCTACTACCCAGGGTGTATCACTGTTAATAGTCTTGCTTCTGATTTTACATTAATATTTCTAAAGTAACACTTAAAACTATATATTATATCCTCAAAATTACAATCATACTGTATGTATATTTTATAGTTTACTTTTTCTATATAACATGGGACATAAGAATATTTTTATATATTTTTCAAGTATATCTATCTTAATTTCTTCATGGTTTGGCATCTCAAATCAATAGATCTGAAAAGGCAGAAAAAATATTTCTCTTGAGCTACAGATCTAATATACTCAAATTTCCGTAACCGATTTTCTCCTTTTTAAGGATTCGGAAGCTGGAGAGAGGTGGCACAGTCAGGCAATCAATCCCTGTGCAGTGGTCAGTTTTTCTTCACATACCTTCCGCCGTGTGCCGCAATGTGACCAGCACACAGCGTACCCGCAGGTCCAGAATGAGATCTTGGATGGTCTGCAACATGTCATTAGGAATTTCAAGGGCAGTTAATGATTCGTAAGTAAGCCTGTGAAACCAACACCAAGACACAAAAGTGAGGAAGTCGGATCTGGAGGGGAGACCCAACATCTTGGCCACCCTATGATGACTCATCCCAGACGTGTAAGCAACAACATATGCTGGAAACTAGGGAACAGGAAGACCACGACAAGGATTACCATACAAGAGCAATTTGAATGAAACAATAAAAATGAGGCACATATTGCATGACATTGTCATCCATGGAAACACTGGGAAAGTCTGAGTTGCTAGATGATACATGGGAAGTGGACACATTTTCTGTGGAATTTATTAAAAGAGCACATTCTACAAAGAGTATGGTTTTGTTTGCTCTAAAAAGACAGAAACACGCTAACTCATTTTCAGAAGAATGTGTCCATATTTACCGTATGGTCTGGATGATGTGTGCCAGCCACTGCCCCGAGAGCTCGGCCTTCACGTCCCAGCCTCCGTAGTGCCGCGCCCCGCCCTCTGGGATGCTGAGCGGGAGCAGCGCTCCACGGACCAGCTTCACCAGACAATGCATCACGTCCTGAATCATGCTCTAGACAGTAACCAACAAGCAGCAGCGCAGTGAAAGACATTCACTTGACTGGATCAAAGGATTCTGTCCCAACGGAGATGAATATCTAATGTAACTGTCATTGAGAAAACCCTACCCTTTAAAAGGTCTACATATTTATCTTTCACTTACCTTAAAATCATTTTGTCTTTGCCTTACATTCTTTGATCTTTCAACCTGGCCTGACTTCTCAGCAGTCTTCAAAATTAAAAAAAAAAAGAAAACGAAATACAAAATGTATTAGTTTTTACAAATAATTTATAAAATAAGAAGTGTTTTGGGGACTGCATACAAAGAGAGAATGACAATGAAATATGGTTAAAACCTAATTAAAAATAGGTATAAGAAATAATCTATGTTTATGATTAAAGGGTAACTAATTAGAAAACCTCTTTTTTTAATTCTGGCAAGAAGTTATTAATCTTCCTAAAAACTTTATGTTCAATACCCATAAATAAACCTAAGGATTAAGCTGAAACAACCTTCATTTTTAGATGAACTTCATATGCTAGTTTCATTAAGTTTTTATTTCTTTAAACCCAAAAGTATCATTCCCATGGTAATATCCTCAACATCATTTTTTATTAGCTAGTATGAAAATAAAAGGGAGACTGAATGATAGTATAATGTCTAGTAAGTTTAAGAAACCTATTCCATTCCTGAAACCCATTCCATTCCTGTAACAAGTAAATATAAACATTATCGCTGGCATTTTATTTAAAAAATTATAAGCCATGACTCCTGTTTCAGGGGTTTTATAGTCTAATTTAGGAGAGGATATATTCTAGGATTCTAAAATTAATTTGTTTTGTTTACTGATAGCCAAGTTCTCTGATATTTCTTTTCCCTTAAAGCAATGTATAAATGACTCATCCTTAAAGTAACGTATTTGCTACGTGCTAAAAGAAAAATTTGTTCAATTGGTTTTCACTTTTTATATCATATTTTCAAACAACTAAATATTATATAAAATGCCCTGGAAAGGCAAGACTAGGAAACAAAGAAGTAATAACAAAAGGGTAATGTAACAGAAAATTCTAGTACTTCACTAACATAATGTTCAAATTATCCTTTAAAGTTAAAATATTTATATATTATTTATTGGTTAGAGATGTGCAAAGAGAAATTTCAAAGGAAGAACTACTACATTACAAACGATCACGATACTGACTTCAAATTAATTTTTAAACACTAGTTACCTTAAATGTTTTAATGTGTCAGCTAGAAACCAGTGTGTACAGCTGGTTTAGATGGTGAGCATTACTGCCAAGAGGAGTAAGAGGGCAGGTGGGCTGAGCATCTTCCACAAACCTATAGACGTGCCTGCTAACAAATGGTCAGCACTCAGACATGCAGCTCTTCAGGCTCCAAGTAACACTTACTCTAAAGTTTTACATTACACAGTTATCACTTTTTCACGTGCATTACTTTTTCTTTATAGAAATGCACTTTTGCTCTGAAAAAAATTAAAGTTTAGTTTCTGAAACGAGTAAACTCGAAATTCATACCTCAATAATAATTCAATAAGCTGATTCCTAAATTCACTGGCCAAGAACACTCAAAAGTCTTGGCACCCTGGGATTTGACTCAGAAACTGATGCTCTGCCCTGCTGTCTGTAAGACACATGGGAAGCAGCTGCAGTGTTCACAGCTGCAGCAGAAGCGGTCAGACCCGCACGGCGCACAGCCAGCTACCAAGGGCTCCGCTAACCCAGGAGGCGCTGAGTGCGCCCCACACGGGCAGGCGGACGAGCGCAGGTGGATGGCGGAGACACAGGTGTCCGCGGAGATGAGCAGCAGCAAGAGCGGTCGCTTCTGAGTCGTAACCACTCAGGTACGTCCAAACGGCCCGGGATGTCTGTTCGCCTACTTTCTGTTCCTGCCCAGGATGATTCAAAATAGCACTGGTGACAGAACGTCGGAGGTGCAGAAGACCAACAAATGGTCTGCTGACTCAGGTGATAAACAGTTCTTCCCTGTTTCCTCTCTAGCATCTAATTTAGTCTCAAGACTTCAAAAGTCCTACCAAATGCCTTCCAGTTTTCGATCTTCAGCCTGAAACTTCCCTCTGAGACCCCGATTTGGGTTTCATTGCCTGCAGCTCCCTCACTCTGACTGCTGTTCCCTGACTGTCTGGTTGTCTCCAACAGGCAACTGAGTGGCCTTTTTAAAACGAATCACATGAGGTGATGCTAATACTTAGAGCTCTTCCTTGGCTCCTGGGGAACTGGAACCTGTGCCCTTATCACATATGTAAGGAAGCCCACCAGCAGGCCAGCCTCCTCCTGATACCTCGCCTGCTGCCCAGTCTACTTGGGGTTGGAAATGTGTTTCTGCTGCTCAAAAGCGTCAGGTTTTAACTTCAATGTCATCTCCACAGTCTTCCCTGATTCCATCCCACTACCATCTTCTCTATTTTACGATTTCATTTGTTTTCACGGATCTTACCAGAATTCTGTATTACTTTTCAAAAAGGTATTTTGATCTACTTCTCCAGCATGGGAGAGCTCACTGTTTATCACGATCACTATTTACTTACATCATATATGTGCATTTTTAAAATGTACGTGTGTATACTTACACTTGCATATATAGATGTATATACATACACACACGTGAGTGTCTGGCAAACAGAGGTTATCATTCGGGTACCCAATAAATACTGGTTATTGAAGGATGACTTGGGGCTGTGGTTCTTCAAAGCACCCTAGAATATCATTTAGAAAGCCCGAGGACCTGAACACCACTTTAATCTGCAGGCCTTCTGTCAAACCCCTCAAGTCCTGGACCTGTACATGGCAAACAGCCCGCTGAACATCTACCAGGCATATCCTTGGACAACTCAAAGTTCAACAGGTCAAAGCTTCTCCTGCAGACTTAAGGTGTCACCTAAGAGGATGAGCAGAAAATGAAGAATTTTGTGTGAATGGCAGGAAGATCCAGCAGCAACATCACGCTGAGGACCTTGAGTCAACTGGACAGGGCCATGGGGTGCCTGGACATTTGGTGAAATGTTCCCGTGGGGGTGTCTGTGAGGGTGTTTTAAATGAAATGAACACCTGAATTGGTGGGCTGGGGAAAGCATATTTCCTCCTTACGTGGAGGGATCCATCCCATAAGAGAAAGGCCTGACTAGAACAAAAAGCTGACCCTCCCTCCAGTAAGGGGAGCTTCTCTCGCCTGACTAGCTGGAGCTAGGACAGTGGACTTTTCTGGTCTTTAGACTCTTAACTAAAAGACGAGAGTTTCCAGGATATGGAGCCTGTAGGACTTCAGACACAACCTACATGATTAGCTCCTGGGAATGCTAGCTTGTCATCTGGGGAACCCCATCATCCTGTGAGCCAGTTCCTCATAGTACAGTCATATGTTGCTTAACAAAAGAAGGGGACGCATTCTGAGAAATGCATTGTTAAGCGGTTTGTCATTGTAGAACTTCGTACTTAACACAAATCTAGATGGTGTAGCCTACGACATACCCAGGTTAATATGGTCTAGTCTACTGGGCCACGATTGCATGTGTGGTCCACTGCTGACCGCAATGCTGTCATTAAGTGACACCTGAAAAGATTCTCTGTGGGAATGGAACCAACATTTTCTTGGTTCTGTCTCTCTGAGCGCAGTGAGCACAGACCTGGCCTGTGTGCTGTGCAGGAAGGGATGGGACTCTGAGAGTAAGGCACAATTTTTCTCAGTGAGGGTCCTGCCAGTGAAAAGTGTAAGTGACCTATCAGATGGTATCTTTTCTAGTTGTATCCTCCATAGTACCAATTACAGAACTTTTCATATAATGGGCTTATTCAGTAGGAAGATTTTATTCTGCGAAATATTTTTTAATCAAAGAAAGGAATTGTAAAAAAAGGACCTATCAAGTTTAATGCTAAATATTAACACCAGACAGGAGCTAAGCAATGCGTGATGAAACCTAGTGGGTACACTGTAAACTTCCAGGACCTGTCTCCAATACATGAAAAATTGGAAGAGGTAATGAAATTAGTGTAAGGCATACCTCTTACAATTTTAAAAGTAACTTATTGTTTTAATTTGATGAAGGTTGAACATCTCCAACAGTGAAGTTTGTAAGCTGTGCAATGTTTTTAAAAGAAAATCTAATTCTGGAACATAAAGTGCATTTTAATTTACCTACCATGAGTTACAAAACTTTTTAAAATGCTGATTCCTAATGTTTAAAAATTATTTGGATCCTTTAAAAATTTTACCCTAAAATACACATTTAAAATATATCTGAAGGTAAGATCTTACTCTACTATTAACCATTTTGTTAAGTAAAACCTTAACTCTTTCCTGCACACACAGACCAAAACTACTCTGTGGTAAGAGCAACGGCTAGATTTCACTGTTTTGATTCACATATGTTATTTCACATGGGCTTTTATTGCTTTGTAGAACTGACTATTTTTTTAAACTGTGAAACTCCACTAAATCTTTAACGGATGGGTTTCTTAATTTAAAAAAAAGAGCTGTACAACTAGAAAAATAAGTAAACTGTGCTTAACTATTACAAAGCCTTCTTGTTAATATTAATTACCAACTATCAAAGACCTAGATTCTTTCCAATATTCATCTAAGTTTCTAAGTCTTGTGCATAGATTGACAGAGGTGGGCATATTTTCTTAAATTTCTCCACTCGTTGCTAACTGCACATTAGTGCCTTTCTAGCTTTATGATGAAGGAAAAACAGTTTTAAAACATGCTTAAATCTGTAGAGTGAATTACACTGAATTAATAACTACTACTATAAAGTTAAGAGAAGCCTATAAATATAAGGTAGAAATACTATAGAGGCATATCTAATTCAGTATAACCAGGTTAAATTGAAAAAAATTTAGTTATTTTTTCAGTGGCAATGTTGTTCCTGAGTGCTGAAGATGATCTAAGTTTCATCCAGAGCTAAATATTTCATTTACATTTGAATGCTTTTTTACCACACTTGGTATAACCTGAATGAAGGAAAATATATTCCCTTTTTACTAAAATATCCCAGATCAGAAACTCTTAGGAATATCATGAACTGCAACAAAACTCAAGCTAAGACAACTATAGTTCCAAGTGTGGTGGGTCCCCCTTGTGAGAACTGATGCAACTAGAAGGAAATGCATTTGACTAGAAAGAAATAACTAAGTTTAAAATGTATTTCCTAATGAATTTCTTCTTTGAGTTATTCCAAGTTGACATTATTCAACACTGTTCTACTAATTCATTGGTCTAATATACCTTAATGCTACTAAAGAGATGTTTACTAAACACCTATTCAGGTTTCAAATAGTGGAATAAATGTATTTAAATAACAAGAGCAAATCTTGATCTTCCAGACACTCTTATTAGCACTGAAGTTAAATGATTTAAGTCTCAGACCAGCCCTATGGAAGTGGGCACAGAGAAGTTACTTGCCTAGGGCCACAGCTCATATATTATACACATACACACACACACACACACACACACAGACACACACACACACACACACACACAGATGATGGTCCTATTATACCATGAGTGTTCTTCAAGAAAGACTGTGAGCAGCATGAGTCCAAGGTGTGGACACAGAGACATCTAACGCTTCTTATCCTTGTGGTAATGTGGTTTAGAGATGGGACAGATAAGAGAAGGAAGTTACACAAGATTTGAGTGGTGTAGCTCTTTCCCACTGTGGCAGAGGGTGAAAACCCAAAGCCAAACCTGTCTTCACAGTTGGCCACACAATCCTCATGCACCTGAGATGAACAGAAATACAAAGTGACAGAGACATGTTTGAAAGCAGAACGTTGAGAATGCATTTTCGGCACCCTTAAACCTAAATCAAAGCGTTCTCTTCCTCAGTCTGCAATAAACAACCTTGCATTTATGAGGGCCAAGCATACTGCATTTGCTTTATGGAACACTGACATGACTGCATAGTTTTCAACAGAAAAATTTGCTTTTTCATGCACTATCACTTTTCTGTTTGTCATGCACTAAATAAATTTTATGGTTTTGATAGCAAAGCACATAATCAAGGATCCAGTGATTTACTAAGCTGAAGAGGAAAGAGACAGTGGGCAAATAACTGAAATATGGAAAAAGAAAATCCAGAGAACAACTCTCTTTCTTGAATACAAGTGTGAACTGACATCCATGGTGAAAGGAGCCTGGACCATGCCCCAGAGCACCGAGAGACCCATGTGCTCTCTCCAGGAAGAAAAGAGGTCTGGACTGGACCACAGAGGTGCACCTTGGTGCAAGGGAGAAAATCTATTTAGCCCTTGTCCATGTCCACCTCAGCAAGTTCAAAAGAAGAAGGAAATAGCCTCTACTCTCAGGAGGATCCCTACCGCTCCCAGCTCTCGGGCTATACGCTGCCAGTAGAGACGCATAACCAGAGCTGTCTTCTCTACGTTATAGGCAGGACCTCCTTGGCATCTGGGGCAAAGGATATTTGAGTCTGTATTCCAAACCTGTTGGGCTTTCATGGGGCACCTGAAGAGACTAAAGAGTGACCTGTACAACACACAAAATTCAGAGTCAGATTCAATTATAAGATGATGAAGACACTAAGTGATGTATGACTTACGAAGATGTAAAGGCTTATTACAACTTCGCAGGATGACCAAACAGGGTTAAATAAAAAAATCTTTACATTCTTTCCAACAAGGAAACTCAAAATTACACAGGTTACTTTGGACCTGTGTGCAAAATACAAACCTGTTATCCTTGTTTTACTATTACTTTACGGACCAATGCTCAGACATTTCATTCATAATTTGACCTGACTGGCAATGTACTCAATTCAGAACAATCAAGATAACTGATCAAAGGTATATACGTGGTAAGTGTTAGGGCTTCCTGACACCTTTATCTGATTCTAAAATATCTGACAAACACTATGGAAGCATATGGTATAAGGTTTTAAAACAGTTGACGCAAAATCTAAAACGTTTCACACTAAAAACCCGCAATGACTTAGCTACACTGATATCAAAGGTGTATACATACCTCACTGAAAAGGCTTCCGTTAACATATGAAATCCAGAGTTTCCAGAAGTTAGGCAGCTGACTTAAAACGAGCTTAGTCAGTTTTTCAACAAATGCCACCCGGTGGGGAGTTTTATATCTCCATGCTAAGCAGGAAAGAATAAGACAATGGGACCACACTTTGAATCAAGAACAGACATCTCTGGGCACACCACCCCCTTG
The DNA here is from genome assembly GCA_004363575.1 of Solenodon paradoxus. NCBI lineage: Eukaryota > Metazoa > Chordata > Mammalia > Eulipotyphla > Solenodontidae > Solenodon > Solenodon paradoxus. The sequence continues at coordinate 101,262 of RJWH01000660.1, forward strand.
CACAGAGCCCCACACTGCCCCACCTTGGCCTCAGGGCTCACTTGCTAAGAGACTTGCCCTTTTCTATTTTCCAGCACACCACCAAGGCCCTATGTGGAGACTTACCTTAACCAGACTCCCCTGCTGCCCCATGGGACATGCCACTGGCAGGGCAAGGCAAGGAGGATTGGGAGGCACAGCAGAAGAGGTAGGGAGTGCTTCACAGAGGCAGTAGTTTTTGCTCTTCAGCACCATCTTCTACATGTTATATTTTTCTTCAAAAAGTCAAGTCTTCAAATAGTAAAGTAAGCAAAGACAGACTGCCCCGCAACCAATAATTAAGTTCAAGGTTAATATCAACCTTTTAGAAATGCTACTTATATGCCCTATATGGTGAGACTTGAGTAAGGAATCATGGTATCTTAAAGGGTCATAGTCAAGCACAATAATGTAATGAATACCTCCCCCTTTGACAAAGGAAATTTAAGAAAAAAATAAGAGTATCAAAGCCTTATAGGTTATATATCATTTTCTATGGCTTTTGCAGAAAGTTGAAAGAGTAAGTTTGTGGGATAAAGACAAATGCAGGAATTCAGGGAGCATCAGTAATTTCCCATTCCTTCCCTCCTGTGTCAATACCTCCAGAGGGCAGACACAGATCCTCAGGGTCCAAGGTCAACCTCTAACTTCTCATCACAACTTCAAAGACAGGGAAGAGGACTTTCACCCTTTATTAACTACCAGCTCCCTTTCAAAATACAATGAAGCAAAAAGTTGTTGCTGCTGGAGACAGGGCTCCCCAAAACTGACACTTAGGCATGTGGATTACTTCCATCTGAGATTAACTGAAGACCTGCAGGCTCTGGAGAAACTTTTACCACTCCCTTAACTTCGTAGAAGAATGACAACTGGAGGTACTACCTAAAATAAGGGTTTTTGTTTGTTCGTTTTTGCCTTTTTTAATACCAGAAACCACCTTTCTCTTGGAGAAGTCTATCTCTACGACAAGACAAACATCTAATCATAGAGCTTCTGCTTTTCATCATGAATTCCTTCCTCTCTCCTTGAAGCCCTGGGCCCATCTCACTGTCTTTGCAACTCTCACATCTGTGTAGATTACCTATAGGTATATAATTAAATTGATCTTTTTCTCCTGCTAATCTGTCTAATGTTAATTTGATTGCTCAACTGACCCAAGAAGAACTCAGAGGGGTAGGGGAAAATTTCCTCTCCTCTCAGACAATATTATTGTTGTTAATCCATTGAAGAGTGGGTTTTAGATAAGTCACAATGTTTAATAATGTTCCAAACAGACTATATGGTTAGAAAAGAAACCTAAAAAGTATACAGTGGGAAGACTACCTCCCACTCTCAACCCTCATTTGCCCAGTGCCCAACTCCAGCTAGAAGTAACCACTGTTATTTGCTTCTTGTGACTCTCTCTGACATACATATACATATACACAAATACAAATTTGTGTTCTTCCTACCCAAATGTTCTTTTCATTTTCATTTTTTTACACAAATGAAAATATACTCTTTGATGCTTGCATTTTTCCATTTAACAATGGATCTTAGAGTTCTTCTATACTCATACATAAAGTGCTTCATTTTCTACCCTCAGTTACGTTTATTTTATATTTTGAATAACAAGTCCCCTTTAAAAGTACAAGATCGTTTCCTATCTTTTTGCAGCTAAAATTAGTACTTCAAGTAAAAACCTTGTACCTATATGATTAGCACAGATGCAAGTAATAAGGGAGAATAAATTCTCAGAACAGGACTTACTGGGTCTAATAGCACAGGAAGTTGTAATTTTGACAGGTATTAATACGCTGACCTCTGAGGGGTGCATTTATAAACCCACCAGCAATGCATGGAAGTAGCAGCTTTCCTGTAAGTTCATCAATCAAACAAAACCCCAAACAGTAAGTACTTGGGGATTTTATCAACTGGTATATCACTGCAATGTTACACTGACTCTCTGATTTTTATTATGAGTGAGATGGAATATCTATTCATATGCTTAAGAGTCATTCAGACTTTCTTTTGTGGCTTGCAGAGTCTATTAGGCATATTAGTCCTAGGTCTGTGTTGTGAGTTGTGGGAACAGCTTAACATTTAAGTGCCACATATGTGAAAGGCATGGTTCTTTATTTAGGGGCAGAGTGTAGACTTATGTGATTAGCTATGTTAAAACGCAGGAAAGGGTAAACATAACCAAGAAACCAGAAGAAAAATTTGCCAATAATAACAGATTCAGAAACGGCAGATGACAGAATTAACCGGTAAAAAGACAATGGTCAAATATTTAAAGTAAAACATGAAAATAATGAATAGAGAAAGGAAAGATATCAACAAGAAGAAATGGAACAGCATTAGATTAAAAAAAAAACATACTACCTAACATTTTTAGGTTAGAAACTGCAGATGAGAGGCCAGAGACGGTGGCGGGGACAGAGCCTCAGTGATCTATGGCATATTTAAAAAGATTCAACCACAGAAAAAAATACAACTAGATTTTTAACTAAACAAATTGAATAACGATTGACCAGTGCCCTGTGACTTATTAAAAACATCGAATGGCATTACTTTAATGTATAATGTGAAATTCATTTTACTTATTTAAATGTAATTTCTGGGTAGCAGTAGCAACATGGCTAATGATGGGATTTCCCAAGAGAAGAGCATTTGAAATGACACAGGCTCACACTTGGAGACAAAGTGGGGTGACTTACTGTCATCCCGACCAGACTGGAAACTGCTGCCCCTCTTCAGTGACGCCGTCTGACCAAGGTGGCCCAGCACCGAGGGCCGCGCATCACTCTCCAGATCTAGCATGGGGCTGTGAAGGCCCGCGGTGCCTGCAAGAGAGGTGGCCTATTCACACACAGCTGATCGTCGTGCACGCAGGCTCAGGCGCTGACCCTGACCATCGAAAATCCACAGACAGCGCCACTCCCCCAAAACTGAACAACCAAACACTGCTGTTGACTGGAAGGCTTAATACAGTCAATTAAAACATCCTTTGTCTAGTCTATGTACTAATACTGTTCTTACAATAAAGTAAACTAGAGAAATGTTATGAAGACGGTCATAAGAGAAAATACACTTACATTCCCGTACTGTGTTTATCGATACTGTTTATAAGAAAATCCCCATATAAGTGGAACTGCACAGTTCAAAGTCTTGCTGCTAAGTGTTAACTACTGTCCATATAGTCTTACTTAGTTGATTTGCTGGACTGCTACTAAGTTATTTCTTGCTGAACTGCTCAATTTTCTTGAACAAAGTATTACTAAGTAAAATCACAAATATTTTCTCTAGGTGTGCCCCCGGTGGCTTAGCAGTTAAGTCCGTGGCCTCTGGCCTGTGCAGTCCATATACATCCCAAGGACCAGGATTCAAGACCTGGAACTGGGAGGAACAACAAAGCAAATGCTTATTTCTACTCACTCATCTTGTCTGCCTGCCTACTCACCTTCATTCCTGCCTGCATCTTTCCTTTAAATATTTATTGCTTGAAATAATAGTTTTTAAAAGTCAATTCCAACAGGACAGATTAGGAGAACTCAACCCATTCCGTTGGCTTACAATAGAGGACAACAAACCAAGGAGTAGAATATATGTATCATTCTAGCAGGAATGTTAAAAGTAGGGCAGGGCAGGTTCTCCAAATATGAAAACCAGGAAGCAACTGTTTTTGAAAAACTACTGGGCACTTGGAGTCATGGAATGCTAATTCTCCTTAAAATCTAAATCCCCAAATCCTATCATTTCTTCCTTTTGGATAACCATGCCAAAGAAATACATGATAGGATTTGGGTATTTAAATACTACTTTCTTGATTCTCCTTTCAGAAAACCCCCAGAATTCTAACCCAAAATACCCTAAGAACTAGGAAACATGTTTCTAAAATGGATCTAAAATCACTATCAAGGTTATTGTGAAAGGAAAGGAATTCCATGTTGACAAGAGTTAATAAGACATTGGCGCCAAGGGGCATTTTGCCTTTTCAGTTTAAAGAGGTGTCTTCAACCAACCCTGCAAACTCTTCAGCTGAGCACTCAGAGGTCATCAGAACAAAATGAATTCAATAAACATTTACAGAGTACTTACTGTACACAGGACATTTAAATATTCTCCCTGTAAAAAGGCATTTTACATTTTGCCTGTTTCCAATCCTTTTTCCCATCCACTTTTCACACTTAAAAATATACCTGGAATTACTGCTGTTCCATGAAGATGCCTCTTACTATTCTAGCTCAAAGCATTATCGATCTTCTCTGCCCTCTATTAAAAGAAAATGCTGTAATTTAGCCTATTACTTTCTAGTGTTTATTAACAATTAAGTATCCCTTATCTCTTAATCAGTCCTCACTTAACCTGGATCGGTTACTGGAAACTGGGAATTTGACATCTAACACAACCAGGCTCTCAAATAACACCACTGCAGTCAACACCAGCCACCAAAACTATGACAAATAAACACTCAGCAAAACAAGACTGTGCGAGGACTGCTGCACTGCTCGCCTGCAACAAGGACTAAACATTCTGTTTCCGTGTCTGCCAGTCAACGGACTGTCTATAATAGCTCCCTTAAGAGTGAGTGACTGACAATTATTCAGTAAGACCCCTAGTTCTAATAAGTCAATAGAAGTTTTTCAGGTGCTAAAGGTAGAACACATTTGTAAAACATAATTTTATGCCAGTGATATTGCAGGTTAGTCGCTAACAAGGAACTGCATTTATTGACACCTCCTCTGTGCCAGGAGCCATAGGTGATGAAGAATAGGTGGGCTCTGCTTCCTACATGTTTATATTCTCATGGTAGAGGAAAAAAATAGCCAGTAAGTAAAGTAGTAAATATAACTTAAATACAACTAAAGTGTTTCCACAGGCTCCTCCTGTCATTAGCCATTTGTCCCAACAGAATGAGCTTTCCCTGCTTCCTCACAAATCCTACCAAATAAGCTTCACCAAAGTTAAGTCACTGAGCAGATTTTTTTTGTAGAATAGAATTCAGTTGAAGACTTACATTTCAGTTACTCTGCTAGATGCTTTATTTACACGCATTTCTATTTTGGAAAACATGACATCCACAATAAGACATTTAATACAATTTAAAAATAACAGAATAGATATGTGCTACAGGGTGAAAGTAGTCAAGAAATGGTTTTATAATTTATCTTTTTCTACATTAAAGAGAAAGTTATATGTGAAAACTGACGATTTCTGACATTTTTTCCTTTGAAGTTTAGAGTTGCCACTACTATTAACTGTAGAATTCTGAAAATTAATATCAATATTATCAATTTCAGACATACTTTAAAAGGAAATATAAAGGAGCCAAACCTGGCATTACATTAAAAATGTACGTAAAATTTGTAATGTACATAAAAAAAGGTGCAAAAAGAGAATGTTTCAAAATATTCTGCATTACTCGAGTGTTTCAGAAGCATATATTTCATTAAGAAGAAAAATACAGCGCACCCTGGTGAAGCAGCTGTTAGGTCAATCTCTCCGAAGGACGCAGGCCACATACTCTGCGGGGTAGGGTGGGGAGAGTGGGAACAACCAGTGTGAATAACCAAAGAGAAAATCATAATAATAAAATGCTTCTTCCTCTTCTTTCTTCCTGCCTGCTTACTTGCCTTCATTCTTGCTTGCACCTTTCCTTTAAAGAAAAAAAGGTAACCATGGCTTCCCCAAAACACTATATATTCAGCTGTTTTTCACAAAAGTGCAGAAAATTACAAAAGAGAGCGCAGACCATCTCAGCAGGTAGATAGCTCCCCACTGAAGCAGCTAGAGAAGTACGAGAATTCGCGGCACCACTCAGCAAGGACAGCGATGACAAGGGGACTGGCGCGGATGACCCTGAAGCATCTACACCAGAAATCAGACAAGGCCACCCCATGAGACCCAAGTAATACAACAATCATTGTTTAAGTTAGGTAAGTGCTCAGAAAGCTTTTTGTCCATAATTGGTGTACTTACAATTTTAATTTAAATGCTTCAATATTGTCATTTATGTAGTTTAAGTAAAACAACTTTTCAAAGTATTAAAAATTCAGTTTTTCTTTTAATAATAGAAACTGCACTAAGAACATGCTTTTCTAATAGAAACTGTATAGTTACTTTCTGTATCAGGGGAAAATAGCTGCACATGCGCTAACTCTGAGTTGGCAGTGTCACCAGCGTGTCCCCAGGGCCCCAGGAACCAGGCAGTGGGCTCAGGACTCCACACACTTGAAGGAGACAGGTAGACTTCTGCCGAGTGACCAGAAGATGGCGCTTCAGCACCACGCACAAATGCAGGAGGGCTGCAGGCTAACAGTGGGTGGAACTCAGAAATACCTGTCAACATTTCACTCCTTTTTTTCTGTCAAAAAAGGATGATGAGTTATTTACAGAGTATTAGGAGGATTACCCTTTGAAGAGAAAACTAACAGAAAAATTTTAAATCTCAGTTGTCAGAAATTATTTACTATCATGTCAAAGGCAAAAAACCCAAAAAAACTACCCTGAGGATTCTGATACTCCTTTCAAAGTGAAATCACATGATTTGCTATGTCTATCCCCCAAACTGTTACAAATATGAAGTGATTTTGAAGCTATATAGCCATTACTATAAAGAATGAAGAAAAAGAGGGGGGAAGATAATTTCTGTGATACATAAAATTGCTGAAGGCTTTTCAAATACCTTATAAAAATAAGCTTCTTTTGCTTTACATCACTATATAATAGAAGTATCTTCTGATGTGTTTAAGAAAAATACATATCATTATATAAAACATATCCTTATAGATGAGATTAAGAAGTTTCATTGTATCATACTCTCATTTGTGCGCAACTGAAAATGATGTTCCTTAGTATATTTTCCCTGCAAATCTAAATGATCTCGCTTGTCATCCAGCTGCGGATGGTGTCCCACAGGTATATGCCCATCTACGAGCTACTTCAGGCTACTGGAATGCCAGCATGCAACAGCACATTTTGCAGGGGAGAAACTAAAGTTTTTGTAAAATTGTATTTGAGTCCTTTCTAATGTAATACTGCATTAATAAGAGTATGAAAGGTCATTTGTTTTCTTACCAATAAATTTTCTCTAGAAATGTTACTAGGATTTTTTTCTAGATGAAAAATGTTAAATGCCTTGAAGCTATAACTGCTTTTATTGGTGCTAAGACTAATAAACTGTCCCCTATATTTGAAAACAGGAAAAGGATGAATTCTAAGATTCCTGCAGCCATGCAATATGGGCTCTGCAGCTGGGTCAGGGAGTGATAATTAAGCCTATCTTTCATCCCTTCTGAAAACCAGGGCATGAAATTGTAATTTCCAAAGTATCTTTTAGTTGAAAAATTCTGACTCTAAGATAAATTTTTTGAAATGAACTTTAAATCACCACAGAGAACAAAATGGAAAATAGGCTTATACTTTCTGTCTACTAGTCCTACAATTTAGGACACTGATTAGTGGTGCTACTTAAATGTATAAAAAGTCTGTCTCTACACATAGAGTCAACGTGAAAATGATTTAGAAGTAAATTATATAGATGTGCCCTGGCGGAGCATCAGTTAGGTCAGCTGCCCTGAAGGAGCAAGACACACACCCTGGGTGTGAGTCTGGGCTTCTGAGTCAACAACCAGTGTGAACAACTAAATGAAATGAAATGCGTCTTCCTCCTCTCTCTTCCTGCCTGCCTGCCTGCCTGCCTGCCTGCCTGCCTGCCTGCGTACGCGCCTTCATTCCTGCTGCACCTTTCCTTTAAACTGCAAGAAAAAAAGAAGCAAATTACATAAAGAAAAATTTAAAGGTGACCAAAAAATGTTGTAGTGAAAACTTCATCAGAATTTCGTAATGTCTGTTAAGATGGACAGTACAACCTAGTTATTTTAAAGGCACTCAGCAGAGTACCCTATAAATATTTTCAAATAATTACATGCTTATAAGATCAACATGATTTGGCTGTAATCTGTCAGGTATCTGAAGATATAGACTACTCTGGAGATAAAAATTGCAGATAGGAACATATCTTCCAGTTTGAGAAGCCAACACTAAACACTATTTTCAATTCTAAAATGTCATGTAGTATTTGTAGGATAAGTAATATAAATGAAATTCTGGAGATACAGTCTTAGAGTTTAACTATATCTCCTAAATGCTACAAACTATTTTTTGAGTCAATCTTACCTACACCTACAGACCAAATAAAAGATATAGATGCTTGGAAGAAGCATCTTGGAAAGAAACCTCCCTTCAAACACTTAAGATTTAAAAAAATAACAAGGACTAGGCTCTAAACTATAAACTATTGTTTAAATTGTTGTCAGTTGAGTTATTTTTTTTTTTCTCCACGAAATAAAGCTTCTGTAATAGTAGCATTCTCAAAAGGAACTTTCTGTCTGATAGTGAAGATGCAGGGGAAATCTAACAGACTATCAACTAACACAAAAGTAGAAAAGTCATTTTTGGAATAATATACAGAGAACAGAAATTTTGTTTTAATAAGAGAAAAATGGAACTGCTTTCCGAAGTTACAGAAGTTATTTTCTTCAGAACGCTAATAAACCAACTTTAGTCACCACATTAAAAGAAAAGCTACAGTGTAGAAATAATCAACTTAAAAGATGTATTTATGTTCTGAAAGAAAATAAACCACCCATCTTTCACAATCTATTAACACGCTGAAGCAGTTACTATTTTTTCCCACAACTGTGCGATGTATACTAGATAGAACGTCTTTGATTCTAGGCTCATCTACAAATCCAAAAGATCTTCCCAAAGCTCAAAGGCTTCAGGATTTACGTTAAACCTACAAACAGCGGATGACTACTCTAAGAAGACTTTCCAGAAAGTGCTTATTAGACCTTGTGCTCCCTAAGACTTCCAGGAAACCTTATCAAGTATCAGCTGGATCCTTTCAACTCAAGCTGTGCAAGTTTTCCCTGTTTTAAATGCAAACTGCTGTCAATATTTGGTTAACAGACTGCACAATAGAAAGGGCAGAGGGACCCTTCCGAAGGACGCTGGCAGATGTGAAGCAGGTGAGCGGGCTGGAACTGGACTCCTGTCCTTCGTCCTCCTGCAGGAGTTTCTCACAGTCCGCAGCGGAGGGAGCACAGACCTGCAGCCCTGGCTCTCAGAGGGCGGCCCACTTCCTCGCTGCCCCTGAACACCTTTGAACACGTCTTCCTGTGCACAGCAGGCCCTTGTCCTGCGCTGCCCGGCCACCCACTGTTGCTTGTTGACCAAACACTCAGGGCCAGGAGCCTCCCCAGACACCGGCCAGACGGGAACCCTTTCAAGACACCACACAGAAGAGTTTCAGTGCCAAAGCTGGGGGTGGGGCGGGCGTATCAAGGCAGAATTACAAATTCCTCACAAATCAGACCTGTGTCAACAGATAAAAATGTTTCTTTTGATGTTATGAATCTATATCTATTTAAAAGTTCCTACAGGGGCATTTCCTCCATTTAAGGGGATTATGGAATCTAAATTAAACAAAGGAAACATTTAACATATGCCTTAAACTCACTTCACTTTTTAGGGCGTGAAAATGGTCCTTCACAGGTTCCAGGCGGCAACAGTTTTTATGTGTGTTTGTCACATCAGCCAAAACAAGAGTTGAAAAGAGAGTATGTATTTTAAAAGCAAAACCAAAGGTGTAAACTCTGAAGATGCATCCAGTTAGCTCATGCCACCTATTAAAGAACATCTATTTGTAGTAGGCTGGAGAGGTGGATAACCAAAACAAAATCAGCAATGTCTTTACTAAAGCACTACTATACGTTTTCAGCAGTTACATATAGATTTAAAGTGAGAAAGCATGCTTAGAATATATAACAGAACTGATACAAAAATAACAATACAGAATTAAAATATTTCTAATGAATATTCCTAAAATACTAGTTATGCTAGTTGGCAGTCACTGTGAAGGTTTTTGCTTCTGAGGATTGAAGATATGGCTTGACACAAAGGGTTCCCAGGTACAAGCAGCCTTCCCCAGACAGAGCGAGAGGCTGCTGCAGGGAGTCACACCCACAGGGTCCTCTGGCACTTTCTTCTAGGATGCTTCATCCTTCACAGAGCCACACCACAGTGACAAAGAATAAGCCTTCTAATGTGAGTTGGGACGTATTGCAAAGTTTTCAAAGAGAACCCGTCACAAGTGCGTTTCCTTCTGCTGTGACTATTTTTCATTCTTGCTCACCTAAGCTATTGCTCTCGAAATGTACCCGACTGTGTCCTTATTCTAATACATCCTTGGGAGATGTCCTATTTATAAAGAGTCTAAAAGAAATGAAAAATTACGCATGAAGTAGACTGACACCTTTCCCCTAGTTATTAGATATAGCCAGCATATACTTTAAGAGTTAAGCTCATTTTCAGAACAAAGAGAAAAACACCTTTGAAGGTCACGTTTAAAATCCTGTTGGAGAATGTCAGTAGGGGGGTTTAACCAGGTTTTTCCTGGCAGGAAACCTGAAGACTTAGTCTAATTTTGGACCTATTTCACAGGCATTTTAAGAGATGATGACACTTCCTATAAGGTAGTGAAAGTTTTCCATGTGCAACCAAACAGGGCTGGTTTGGATATAGTGAAACAGGAGCAAATGGTTAATCAGTCAGGCTAGAAAAAACAATCTTCCATTAGTATTTAAGCTCTCAAGATGAGTTTTCCAAATTTTATTTGCTTTTCCCCTACCTTCTTCTCTCCTTAAAAAACAAAACAAAACACTGGGACTCGAGCAGCAGGCCTCATAGAGGCGCAAGGAGGTCTGCAGCTAAGTGACTGGGTGTATAGGAGTGACGGTGGCCTCCAGCTCTGCCCTGTCCCCAATCTGGAATGCACCATCTATGAGGCTCGCTCTATGCTGTTGCTGTAACAAGGATCCATCGGAAGAGCTAGTGCCCTATTTATAAGAGCATCAACCTAGGGACCCACCTCTGTTGATGAATGACAAAAGAATCTTGCTTGCAAAAGGGTGACTTTTTTGTCGGACTGCTGTTTCTGAAAATCTATCACCATCTTTGCTCATGAAATTCTCTCCGAAGACCATCAGACTAAATAAAATTCACATTCCCCACCCACTTGACATGTGTACATATTCATATTTAACTAAGTTTTTAAGTTCATGCCAAAAGACCAGCTTTACCTTAAAAGACACCAAAAGAAGCTTTTCTTATCTGATATATATCTAGTCTATATATTTTACATGGTATTTTGTTTCATAAACTGTCATAGTTCTTAATTACTGTTTTCTGCCTAGGGGATTTACTTAAACGATTACAACCACTTCTATTCTCTAATGTTAACAGTCCAAGAAAAGACATTAACATAGAAGAACTTAAATTCTTTCTTCGATTTTGAATGCAACAAGTGTTTGTTTCAAAAAAAGCTTCCTGAGAATACCTAGGTTTTCTAACACGGCGTCAGAGGAAATGTATGCATCGCCCTCTTGTTGTTGAGCACACTCAGAAATCCCATCCGATGAAACAGTCGTTCCAACAAGGGAAAGCAGAGAGGGATTCTGGAATGTGCTGCCCTACTGGTCTGCTTCCGAAGGGGTGCTTGGGTGACTGGGGAGGAATCGGGACCACTCACGGGTCCTGCCCCTACCCAGCACATGGAGAAGCGGAGGTGTCACCTGGCATCCCCAGAACACGCCTCAGAGCTGCAAATGCTAAACAGATCCAAAGTCATCTACTGAACTAGAAAATCCCCTGGGCTTCTTCCAGATCGAAACTGCTCTAATTATGAGAGGATGTCCAACAGAAAGCCGAAATGATACTTAGGAGCCCTTGCCCCATGTTATCTTACATTTATAGAGAGTAGCACACTCAAATAGCAGCTGAATCATCATGAACAACAGTTGTAGGTACGTAAAAGAACAGGTGTACTTAATCCCAGTCAACCTATATTTCAGACATTTTATATAAACACATTCATGTATGCATACGTGTGTGCGCTGTATATAATTACACTGCCTAAATACATAAAAGTGTATATTAAGGAGATACATGTATTCAATGACAAAGACATGCAATAATGACGACAACCAGAAAAGGGTCCCTGTGCAAACTGGTCGAAAAGGGGCGTATTTGCCTGACAGCAATGTGTCCATTCAAGGAAATGAGATTATATAACTTATCTTTTGCCTTTGCATGGAACATCACTTAAAATTCTGTGGTACTGATATACTTAGAAAGATCTAGGCACATCCTGGTGGAGTAGCAGTAGGTCAGGTGCCTCTGAAGGAACACAGTCCACATACAACCCAGGACCCAGGTTCACATTGGGGATCCAGGGGAAACAACCAATGTGACAACTAAAGAAAATAAAATGCTTCTTTCTTTTCTCTCTTCCTGCCTACCTGCTTGCTTTCATTTCTGACTACATCTTGAAAGAAAGGGGTGGAGGGGGGTGAGAAAGAGCGAGAAAACGAGAAAGAAAATGAATGAATGAATGAATGGTAAGTCAATCTGCAGACATTAAACTGTTTATAAATTTGCAAAATAACTGAAATTCGATTTAAAAAAATTATAGTATTGTAGGTAATAACAATAGTGGTTTGGTTACAGTTCTTGGAAAATCACGTATTGAAATAATTATGGATGAAATGATATGACCTGCTTCAAAAATAATTCAGGGTGAGTGAGAGGCAGAAACAGATAAAATAAGATTGGCTGTCAACTGATAGCTGTTGGACGTGGGTGGGCACATGGGAAGCACACCTTTCTGCTTTTAATTATGCTTGGAATTCTCTAAAATGAAATAATAAAAACTGATACTGATGTGATCTCAAAAGAATGTATCAATCTCCCAATTAAAAGGCTCTTCTAAATTACGATTATCTTTGCTGTTTATATCAGTGACAACTAATTTAAACTTAAAAACATTTAAACTTAAATTTAAACTTAAAATGAAAAACAATTTAAACTTAAGCATGTTCTTCTGAATGTTAAAGAAAAATTCAATCAAAATATAACCTATAAACATTTGACTAATTTAGGAAGTTGACATTGTACTGTCATGAAATTTACAGACTAAGTTCAAGAGCTTTACGTTATGTTTATACTTAATTAAAAAGACAAACTTATGAAAATAACTTTAGATAAAGTTCATCACTAACAAATGGACCCATTTAATTTATATTCTTTTAGTTATTTTACACATGATAAGCAGGTTCTCCAACAAGCGTGGTCAGGGGTAAATAAAAAAGTGTTCTAGTTTCACATAAACTATCGTCAGTTTTTCCCTGAAATGTCCATTTTTAGTAGTTCCGGATGAACAGATGGAGAGACACGTAACATGGACACAGCAGAGAGAGAACGCACCGGGTACAGTTATGTCTCTCTCCTCAAGGAGGCGTCTCATCTTTGTCAATGAAATAATACTCATCAGATATTTTAGATATGGGTGTGACAGTAAGATACTGTCCCAATTTCAAATAATCTAGATGTCATCTTCATAAATTATATACCAGCCCAGAAATTCAAATATTTTCCTAACTACATGACAACGTCAGCTTGTTTCTTACTAACATTGTGGGGAGTGAGGTGGCACTGAGTTCCTACTAGGCATCTAGAATGTTCCTTCTCCATGACATTTTCTAGATAACTGACAAACAGGCTCCTTAGAAATACCAAGTCTCTGGGAAACCTTCAGTACCCCCCTTAACTAGATGGGGGGGTACTCCCCACTTTACAATACTTCTCACAAATACTTACGTGGCTCATTTAAATGTCTCTCCTGCTAGCCTACAAGGTCCAAGAGGTCAGAGACGCACTAGCCTTGCGTCCCACTGCACTGCTGTCCCCAGCACGGGGTCTCCCCAATGCCATCAAGCCAGCTCTGCCTGAACCACTGAACCGCTTTAAAGAATGCTGACGTGTGGCTCACTGCTGGAGTCTAATGTAATCAGTAGGAATGGGAGGAGGCCAGGAATCAGCAGAAACACTCAGACTCATCTAGTGGGCAGTCCAGTCTGACAAGAAAGCAGATTCAAATACACATGCAGGCCCGCTAAAGGTCCCCAAAGACTAGACACCATGTATATCATTTAATGTTATTTTCCCTTGTCCAAAGTATAAAATAATCCATGATAGTTAGAGAAATTGTGATGTCACATCAATAAAGAGAGATTTGGATTTCCTAAGTATCAAGAATAGAAGAAAAGAACAGAATCACAGCTGGAAAACGCTCACATCCAAGCCAACTATTTCATGACAAAACGATACTGCAGATAAATGATGGCAGCCTCTCTTCCTCTGTGCCAGGACTCTTCCTGTTACTTCAGTCACTTCTCCTAGAAACCCTGCAAGCATCACTCTGCCTTATTTCATGTCATCAGTTCAGTCCCTCAGGCTGTACTTGCGAGGTCCCAACAGCAGCCTCGCTGTGGAAGTTAGCAGACACTTCTTTGGCTTCTTCTGAAAACCTTTGCTGATGACCCTCCGTCTCCTCTTTGGTTTCCTGACACTGTACTGCTGTTTTCCCCAGCCCTGGACCACCCCTTCATTATCTCCCTCGCACTTCTCTTGCAGCCTCGTGAGATTTCCCCCCCTACCTTTCACCTTCTTGAGTGACTATATCAACTCCAGGGACCACCTGTTCACAGACCACACTCAAATCTCTGCTCCTGAAATCCAACTACTTACTAATGCCTCCACTGGCATGTCTGACAACTCCAAACCAACTAGTTCCGACAAAATGAAAAAACTAGTTTTCTTCTCAGATCCCCAAGCTCAGTGGTGCCATCACCCTAAGCATCTGTAAAAGTCACAGCTTGGAGGAATGCTGCGCCTTCTGCTAATCTTCAATCACCAAGTCCTACCAGTTCCAGCTTCTGAACAGCCCTCCGCCCTGGCCCCTTGTCTGTCTGCAAGGGATTCCTGCAGGGAGATATTCACACGCCACAGCAGCCTCCAGGTGGCGCTGCTGTTCAGTCCCTGTTCGTGCTCATCCCATCCCCTCCCACAAAGAAGCCAGAGCTGTATTCAAGAGTCTCACATTCCTTCCTTCCTGGAAGCCCTTCCAAGGCATCCCTACCCTCAGTCAAGTCCAAGCCACCCCATGACCTCAGATACAGTCCAAGGCATCATTATGCCCGCAGTCCTGCCCAAGGCCCAGTCTAAACCTCTCCAAGTGCCTAACAAAGTCAATCCAGGGCCTGACTCTCCTTTCTCTGCCTTATCCCTGCTGCTCTGACAACACCCAAAGTTCCAGACACACGGAATTCAGCTCCAGGCTTCTCAATCTCCCTTCTCTTGCCAGAGTAGTCTAGAACTACTACAGCGTTGATGCCATTTATCCACTCTCCTCTTCTCCACTCTCTCAACCAGTCAGGACAGATATGTCAGTTCTCAAAAAAAAAAACATGTGCTACTATCTTCAGTTCTTAGAAATTCACTTCCATGAACTCAAAATGCTACATCAGATGCCGTTCCACATGTAACCTTAAAACACAGCAACTGTACCTTCCTGGGCTGGACAGCATACTATTCTACCAGAGTTCTCTCCACCTAGGTCCCAGCTCGTTGTAAGCATCCTGTGCCATCCCCGATTGGCTGTGCCGGAGCACCGTGTCCTGTGGCCATGACCAGGAGACAGGCAGTCCGCTCAGCATTTGTCAAGCAATAGGACTGTATCAGTAAATGCTAATGAGCAAACATGTAATATAGCTGTGAATTCTCCCTTCAAATCTCTCTCAGGCCTCTGCAGAGGTTGTTCCTATTCTCAGCTAGTCTCCCACCAGGCAAGCTCTCACCCTTCCAAGGAGATGTCTTCCTGAACAGCCAGGTGGTACCTTCTCCCCATTCTCCTCTCACAGAGCACTGTGACTTTATATCACGTGTCACAACTTAGTATTGGTTACTTGCATGTTGCAAGCCAAAGGGCAGACCTGTCTAGTCACCCTGTCTGCTGTCCTTGAAACAGGGCCTGACAGGCTGTGGGGCTCAGCACAGAGCTGAGGCTACACCAGCGCTAATGCCATTTATCAGTGACTACCATCGTTTCAACAATGCCATGTTATTTCATGCAAAGTCTAACTGTTCCCTAAACCACAGCTTTGCCAATACTGTCGGTCAACCATAAACACTGGTATATTGAAAGTTTTCTCCTTTGCCTATCGTGTTACTCACACAGGTATGGTGCTAACTAGGGGCAAATAAAAGAAAAAGAAGACAGGCTCATCTATCAGGAAAACAAAGTTATCGTTCCTGCAATCGTGCAGGGCTCACCTTTCAGATCCTGAATGTAACCCTCTTTGCAGCTGTGCATCAGCTGCAGGACCCAGCGGTGCTGGGCTCCGATGCACTGCCACGCAGGGTCGCCCGGGGCATGAAGGTCTGACAAATACCTGCAAGACAGGACCAGGTGGATCAAGGAGACTTCCTCTGTACAGCCGGAAAGGAGGATAAAAGGAAACCTAGAGTATTTTTAAATTACTACATTTTCTTCAAGAAGATCTAAAATTTTATCAATTAGCAAAACCACTTCTCAGTATCAATTTTAATAGTCCTAAATGAAGTGAATTCACATTTCTTTTCATTCAATTAAATGATAAAAAAATTTTTTTTTGAATAGGACTTTACAAAGAGAACCAAGATGACAAAGACAACTTTCACAGATCCTACATACCTAGTGAGAACTTATATTTAGATTTTTGTTTACAGAGTTTCTACTTAGGTCTCAGTCATTATAGAGCACATTATAGGGCCAGCAGAGGACACCTGATGAGTGTTTTTCAGCGGTTTTCTTCCTTCCTTTCCAGTCTGAAACATGGCCACTAGATGGCAGCATGACCTTGTTTTCTATACAACCCAAAGGAGGAACAAGGGAAATTTAAGAGCCATTTTATTCCATGGGGAGAGATTTGGTGACAAGCACCTACCTCTAAAATCAAAACTCTAATTCATGACTGAGAAAATAGTCTCTGGGAAATACAGTGTGTATGGGCATCTTTCTTATTTTTAAAACAGTTTAAAAAGTATTTAAAGTCATTTGTATATAAAATAGCCAAATCCAGAGAGCCAAGTGAAATGGATTTCAGTTGAAAAATTTTTGCTAAATATCATTCAAGATTTGACCTGGGGCCATCACCAAATATGTAAGAACAAGTTAAACCCAACTGGAGCAATTCCAAGTGTGTGCTCGGATAAATGTAGTATCTTAAAATACTCAAACTGTAAAAAGTCTGTTGTCCTAGGGTTAAAGACTTTTGTTCGATGATAAATTTTAATGACTGGTGACAGCTGTGCCCTCCGGTCACATCTTCATCTCTCGAGAGGATACATCTGAGTCCTCTCTTGTGTCCCTCAATAGCATTTCCTTAGTCACAGGCATCTCAGTTAGTGCTAATTAGAGAAGTCTATTTTGCAGTATGTTAGTAAAAGAGAAAATGTTGAGAAGAAATTGGACATCAATCACATTTAGGAACTAGTCCCCCTGACTGATAACCTTCATAGGTTACTGAATATGGCCTAGCCTCGGAGACCAGCAGGGCATGAGAGAAACAGAGGGTCCCCCCCACCCCAGCACAGAGACAGCCCTGGAGCTGGACCAGCTACGCACAGGCTACAAACAGGCCTTGTCTATACTGACAAAATGACAAATCAATGAACAGCAACCCAAGGAGGTGAAAAGCTAACAAACAGCACTGAGTTTGGCAAATCAATTAATGTCAGAGCCTTCAGTACCCAAACCAATTCTGCCTCACACTCAAGGCTTTCTTTCCTCTCTTACTGGCTGACATAAAAATATGACAAATAGTAAGTGCACTGTGTTATTTGTTTCCAAAAAACTGTGATTTCATTCTGTCTTACTGGAGATAACTTGTCTCAGCATTCTCCTTAGGTGGGTCCATTCTGCCTTCAAATACTTCTGCAACACTTTCTGCTAGCACTTCACCCTGGAAATATCCTCAGATTTGGTACTGGAAGTGAAACACAAGCATATTCTTTTAGGAAAGCTGCTTCCTTTTCATTTGTCCACTACTGAGGAGGAACATTAACAGCCTATTATAAGGGCTCTTTCTCAAGTAAGAGGCATCAGTATACCTTTTTTGCTTAGTAATGTTTGAAATGTTGTCTCTTCAGTTGACTAGGTCCCTGTAAAACTTAGTAATAATAATCCTCTTTCTATAACCATATTAATAAGTCTGACACTAAGTATTTTATAAAGAAAGATACGTTCTTCTCTCAAAATTTCTAGTGTTTCACTTCAGAAGTACAACCCCTGCGAGACATTTCCTTGGTTCAATACCTTAATCTAGGCATTTTTCCTCTGTTAGTATGTGGCTTAAAACTAAAACGCTTCATTTCATAATCATTTCAACGATCTTTGTCTAGAATATGTTATTACTATTTCTTTTAAAACAGCATATAAAAAGACTTTTTAAAGGGGTTTTTTTTTTTTGAGGGAAATCAGGCAAAATATTTTAATTATGATGAGTATAGGATGCATATTTTTAAAGGTGAGAATTCAAGTTTTTAGCCATATTCTGACATAAATTTTAACAATTCCCAGAGAAAGGACCACACTGACATGGAAAGAAGTATACGGAACTCTGCTTCTTGATAAATCCATTAGCATCTAGATAGAATAAGAAGACTGAAAATAATGAGAAGAAAAAGAAAGATAAAATAAGGGGCAAAAGACAATACCGTAACTATCCGATTTTCACTCATATACACACAGGACTTCTGATTCTGTTGGGAACTGCCAGAGATGTATTTTTGTAATGATAAAGCTGTATCTGCCCCTACTTGGCGCTCACAGTGCCTGTCACCATAGAACCTAAAGTCAAAAAGATATTTGGCCTAAAGGTGACACTATTTTCCCTATGTATTAATGAATAAAAACTTAATTTCAAAAAGGTAACAGTGTCTTATCAAAGCACCAAAAATAAAATGATTAAAACATAAATAAACTATTCAAAATTCTTGTTCTTTTCCCATTAAAATGACATAGAAAAGGCATTTAAATAGATCATTTAAAAGACCTAACCAAGTCCATAAGCACAGGCAGTCTACCTTATACTTCCTGGACATTCAATAAACTTTATTAATTAAAGAGAGCACTACATTTGTAAAATAGCAACTTATGCTGAAAACAAAGGCTACACTCAAAATATGCCAGCAGAAAATATTTTTAAACCACAGCTGTAAGGTTTATAATTTATTTGTTTTAATTGCCTCCAAATCTTGCCATAAACACTGTATGTAAGACATATGTGCATTTAATGTATAGACTATTTTCCATGTGTCAGGTGCTAAATTAACTTCTTAAATATATCCTTGAAATGACCTTGAGACATAGATTACGTAGCTTCCTTCTAAGGACTCTTTGTCACAACCTGTGATGGTCATTGCTTCTATTTTTATTTTTTAAGTATTCCCACTTGCTTTTCAAGACTACGGCCTTTCAGAACATTCTCTAGGGCTGAGCTGACTGTGGCTGCAGAACTTCCCTTGGTATGCGACTAAGCAGGCCGCCTGGGGTGGGGGCCCACGGTGGGGTGAGCAGTGAGGGGCAGGAGGAGGAGCCAACTGTGATGTGGCCATTTCCTAACAGGCAGAGATCTGCTGTTCTAACAGAGAAAGTGCACCCACATTTAAAGACGTTCGCTGTGCTACACAAGACACCCCAAATTTATGCTCTCTCCCACCCCTTTTATCAAGCTCCTAATTGTCTCCTAATTAGCTTTAGAGATATAGATATAACTTCAGTACCATACGGATAGATACAATTTGTCAAAATGCTTGTGGGTTTACCTTATATAACGTTTTTGGTCATGTAAGGTCGATGGTGTCTCAAGCAATTTATCCAGAAGTAATTCTCTTAAAGCCTCAATCCGTGTTTCTACTTCAGCATAATCTATTGGAAAAGGAAAGAACATACAAGATTTAGAGAATGGAAATTTAAAATCAAAATGATATAAAGCAGAACAGTGTTTGCCTGGGAGTGCAAGGCTGACTGCTTGAAGAGGCACACGGCACAGGAACTTTCTAGGGCTGGAAACATTCTATCTCCAGTGTGCATTCCTCGGGTGTAACATTTGTCAAACTCAGTGACCTGAAACATGTAAGGCCTGTGTGTTTCAATGCATGCAAATTTATCACAGTGAAAAAAAATGATGTTGCCTGAGTCCTTATGGATTTCATTTCCAGATTTAATAGAGCCCTGTGATGTGTCTCCTTAGAGGAGAAGGCATTACCTTAGGACATTTAAAGCTTGTCCTGCTAATGACACTAGGAGGAATTTCAAAAGTGGTTTACTTTACTTTAAAGTAGGGCTAGAATTCATAAATACATTGGTCCTTCTAAACAGGGTGGATTAAAATGTAGGTTTCCATTCCATAAAGTATTTGTAATTGATAATTTCTAGTCAAAAGAGTTTTTTAATAGCACCATGGTTAACAAGTGGTACAAAGTAGCCGAGACAACACTATCCTACTGTCATGTTTGCTCAAATTCACTCCATCTTAGTAAGAAGAGGCATGCTATTATCTTTGAAGTAACTGTTTCACTTTTTTTTTAAAGCACCATGTAAACAAAAACTAAAACACATGTAACAGTCATTGCAGAATACATTCCACGTTTTTTCCTGTAAAGGAAAGGACGAGATCTAAAAGCAATAAACAAATCTTACATTTCTTGAAAACTTGTACTTCGGTTTTCCCAAAGAGTGACTTGGCCTTTTCATAATCATTAATAACCACATCATAATCTCCCTTTAAAATAAAGAAACATTTTGGAAGCTGTCAGTAAAGTATAATGAAGACATTTGATTAAAATAAAATCTTAACTGTTTAAAATGGACGACATTTATAACCATAGTTACATAAATACGTGCTCTACCTTCTGAATATTCCTTTCAATATTCAGAGGAAGGTTAAAAAGAAACTTAAATCGCTGAAGTACATTGAGGGCATTTCTCGTGGAATCTGCCTTGTCCTTCCGACCTAATACTTCTTGAAACAATGTGTCCGCAGTAGTACTTGCTCCTATGTTAAAAGAACAGAAAGAAACTTAGATAAAAACCAATTCTTATGAGAAACTGTGGAATTGGGCAATAGAAAGAAAATGTTAGACTGCTAGTGTAATGGTACATTAAAACTCAACAGACCACATTTTTAAGTTAGCTCTATTAGCTGCCTTGTATGGTTTGCTAAAACATAACTTCCATTTTGCCCACTAAGTTTTTTCGTATATTCAGAATGGTATCCAATTAAGAATAACCATATTGAACAGATCCAAATAAATTCTCTAATACAAATCTACATTTATTCTAGCCCCTTTTCTAAATTTTATAACAATTATGGGTCATGAGGTTATTTTATTAATTCAGACAGTTAGTTAAGTTAAAACACACACACGTACACATGTGCACACACGTACATTATCTAATTTCCCTAGATTTACTATCTATATATGTGGCAATAAACAAGGAAAATATTTTTCAGAAAAGCTATTCCAAAAAAAAGTTAGAAATACTCCCTATTTTGGTAAAAATTGTCTCTATGTAGCAGGCACAAAATATTACATCAGTAATTTAAAATGACAAACTTTAATATATCATCATTAATGAATGTTTCTTAAATCAGCTAATTCCTATAAAATAAATATATACAAAATGGTTATTTTATATATTTTTAAATCTAGAGGCCTCAAACTACGAATCACTGTACTGGAAGAGGTGCTTTCTCTAAAGCAAAATTTATTGTGTATAAAAGCAGTTAAACTTGTTCAACTTGTGAGTTATTTTTAATTAGCCACAAGGAAAGGGGAGAAAAAGGATAAACTGTTTTCTGCTGTTTGATCACTGCTCATAAAAAGCTTCTACATTATCTGGTCTACTGACTATACGTTAAGCAAAGATGAAGAAATGACATCAGTCTCACTGGGTGGCTGCATGCCATTTTCTAGTTCACACTGTGGGTGGCCTGGTCGTGTTAAAAGTCGTCTTTGTAACATAATTGTTTCATCTAAATAATGTTGAAATTTTGTTGAAATTGCAGAGGTCTGATATAAAAACTTCATTTTGTCACCACATGCCATTTAATGTAGACTACAAAATTTCTACTGTGAGATGAGAAATAATATGTTCCCTTCTTGACTCAAAATCTGAGTAAGGCCAATACTCTTTCTTCAAAGAAAATTATTATTTCTTTATCATTTAAAAAATATTAAATTCATGAATGGAGGTTTCACAAAGGAATAGCTATATGAATGGGACAGAGGATTTCTGAAAGGCTGACAACTGCTGACATGTAAGCTGTGAACATTAAATCCACAAGCACTTTTTTTCTTTTTCACATATACAACAATGGAATTTGGGGCACAAAATCTAAGAGTTCAAAATTAGATTTTTCTCACCTTATCTTAAGGGAAACAAAAATGTATCAACTAATAATTTTAGCTCCTCTGCAATGTATGAAAATAAGCATAAGAAAAATTCACTTAAATAAAATATAAACATTTGATAGAGAAAATTCTCTGGGGAGAAAATATAAACTACACAATTACTATTTATTCATATAGCTATAAATACATAGATAATTTCAATTCATGCACACAGATATTTATACGATTTCAAGTTTAATTTGTAGATCATTTCTGTCTGTGAGTTATTACGCTGTTGTGAATTTACTGCATTCACAATAAAATTTGGGGAGTTCATAACTCCTCTCACTGGATGATTATATCCAGTCATAAAATAAATGAGAACAGTGAAACCAAGATTTGTGCAAGCAGATAAAAATCACCGGCAGCTCACAAAACGCATTTATGTTTTTATTCTCTTGAGCTAGTAGTAAGAAAACGAAACTGCTGGGCTCCACGGTGCTGTTCTACAGAAGCAGGGTCAGGCCTAGTTTCCAGAAGAGTCCCCAGCACGGATCCATCCACCGCCCCAAGTCACCACCTAACACCAGGACACCGGCATTCAAGCAGCTGGCGGGGCTGTGAGTGTTCAGTGTGTGACACAGAACAAATCCAATGGACCAGTCTGGTCTCACGGGCTGCAGCACCAATAGTGACCTGACATCCACCAGCACTGGGCAAGTCTGGGCCCCCTGTTCCCAAATCAGGGGCTGTCTCAACACCAGTTACCTGGACAGTGACTGTCCGTTCTCAGCTACAGATCCCCGGAGGACGAGCAGCCAGGCTGCCCTACGACTATGGAAACAGGAGTACATGGAGGGGCCATGGGGACATGAGTTGTGTGAGACAGAGAGACAAATACTGCATGGCATTACTTCGATGTTGAATCTAAAAATGCCAAACTCAGAATCAAAGGAGAACAGCAGTTACCAGGGGCTGAAGAGCAGGGCAAATGTTCAAAGGGAAGAAGTTTCCAGGGGAGATAAATAAGTTCTGGAATCTAAGACACAGCACAGTATATACAGTCAGCAAATCTGTAACTTAAAGTTGCTGAGAAAGATCTCAGAAGTTCTCACTACAAAAAGGAAATGGATGAAGGGTGAAAGATCTCAGAAGTTCTCACTACAAAAAGGAAATGGATGAAGGGTGCTAATGGAGTGCTGCTTAATGCTACGGTGATGATCACCCTGTAATTATATAGAAACACATCAGTGACTCCTCTACACCTTAACTACCCAGCTGTCCGTCAATTACATCTCAATAAATGAAACCAAAAGACAGGAAGAAAGGTACTGCATGTAGTACTCCACTACTAATCAAACTCATATCTGCTCATTAATCTTATATCCTTAATAACAAAAAAAAACTTTTTAATTGTGCCAGGAATTCCCATCATCTAGAAAACTAGTGATGTAATTCCAATGGTGTCTTATGCCATCAAGCATGCTTCAAGTATACATGATGACTTCTCTTACTTTGAAGGGATTTTATTGGTCCTTTTCTTGGCCCTGGTCTCCAGACAATCAGCACAGAACGGCTTGGAACTTGTGCTCTGCTGGAGGTGAGCTGAGAGACAAAGGGAGACCCCAGCCTCACACTCACATAGCACTGTCTGCCCCAGGAGCAGGCGAGGTGAAGACCATTATTAAAGCAGCTGAAACATCATAAAGTAGTTTCAAAATCTACACTTAAATTCACAGCAAAACCAGGAGCACAGAGACTAACAGTCTGCCGTGTCCATCTTACATTCTCTTAGCAGATTCCGAAGATGACTGATGGGGTCACGTGACACCACATGAGTCACGCCACTACCCGAGGTGAATGCTGCTGACGCACCAGGGTTGACGGACTCTAGAATACCAGTCTTGGGGGAAGAGCAGAAACTGGTTCACACATCAAAGCACAATTATTCCCATTTATTCTCAACTTCTACTCAGGACTATCCACTTGGAAGTTTGAATCAACTATGATGGAAGAATTCACACACTGGAAATGCTAGTATTAGGATTCATGTTTCTCTCTCTCTCTCTCTCTTTTGGGACATCATCGAGGAGAGGTCAGTTCCTTTTTTTACAAATTCGACCTTAATTGATAGTTACTGGCTTTAATCTTTCACTTCTAATTTTACACACATTACTCAGGTGAAATAATTCAATCGGGTTACTTTAATTACCATCCTTAAGGGAGTGACTTCCACATCTCTATTTCAAAGTGTGTCTGTGAGCTTGTGCCTACTCTTCACATGTTTTACTCACTACGGGAAAATGACAGCTAATGTACAGAGCCTACTCTACACCAGGTGCTATTCTAAAAGCTTACATTAATGCTCCTAAATTAATTACTCTAAAAATTCATAGTTCACGTAATTTGTTTATGTCCCTGTAAGACAGGCATTGTTTTAGGCCCGTTTTACGGTGGAGGCACCCGAAACATGGAAAGGTCCTTCAACCTCCCAGCGTGACACAGCGAACAGTGATGCCGATGCCCCCTGCTAGACCGCAGGCACCCCAACCTCAACCTGTTACAAATCCAATGGGATGCTGTCCCTCTCCTGCTCTCCTCATGCCCCACACCTGCTCACCCTCCCTCTATGAGATCAGGAATAGGGGAGTCATCACCACTTCCTTTTTCCTACTTCCCACATCAAACTGGAGACCTCTTCTTGTCACCTCTCTGCCACTCATGCCACCTCCTCACCTGCGCTTCCGTCACAGCTGCAGAGCTTCACCACTCTCACAACAGTCCATGTTCCCCTGCTCTCTCTTCCAGCCTCTATCCCTTCTAGCCCATTCTCCACATTGAGGGCAAAGTATCTGACAAACGTCAGATTCTCGCTACCTTATTTAAAACCCTGCCACAGTTACCCCAGCGTCTTCAGGATAAAGATGGATTCCTGGAACCAGATAGAAGGCTTGTCATGAGCAGAGTGGGCTGCAGCAGCTGGCACCTCCCCTCAGGTCTGCACACCGCACGCCAGGAACACTGGCCCCAGCTCCTCTGGTGTCAAAGCCTCCTCCCTATGCTGCCGGCCACACGGGCATACACCTGTATCCACTGAGCTGTCGCTCCCAACCTACTAGTAACTTCCTCCTCCTCTCAAGGCTACAGGACAACCCTGCACACTCCAGCCCATTTCGAGAAGGCACTACTTGTTTGGGCTCCACGTGCACCCCAGCTTTACCACAACGGAGTATTATCATGGCACAACTGAACCTCCTGCCTACACGTCTGCATTCCCCTTTGCATTACAAACTCTTAGAGGTGAAGACATAAGCTTCATCTTTATTTCCCTGGGGTAGAACAAATGCACTCAATAAATGCTTACAGAGTGAAGACCGATCAGCCCTGACCTTGGGCCCAGTGCTCTTTCTACTTAGACAAGTATCAGTTCAGAGCCAACCTCACCGCACACTGTACAGGATGCACAAATGACCACGCAGGCTGAACCCAGAAGACAATCTCAACCATCAATGGGAAAAGTATGCTTGTTCGACGATTTTTAAATATTTTGCTGAAACATTAAAAACTCGCATACTGTTGGCTCTAAATGATTTAATGCACTCTAATTTCAAACATTAGAAACATGGAAAATTCAGGTGTTCTATTTCTTAGTTAAAAAAAAAAATCAAAATTGCTTGCCTTCTTTCTGCGTCATAAAATTGAAACTCTGTATCAAGTACATGTACTGTGTATCATTTTTGCTTGGACAAATATCTGGCTCCTCCCTAAGTTTATCCTTTTTACTTTGGAAGTCACCTGCCCGCACAGCCGCGCCTCGGGCACAGTAGCAGTGCCAGTGCTCACTGCCAGTTACTTCTCGGAGGACTCCCTGAATTTACCAACATTGTGAGCGCCATTGTTCAATTAGCACTTGTTCCTGCTACACTTTCATCTTCATGAGTCAACCTTCCCTTTCTGCAAAATGCCAAGTGAGTTTATCACCGGGAGATGTGGAGGCCACATGTCTACACCTCGTCTGCCTGAGAATGACGACAGGTGGGCTGTGTGGTCACACAGACTCTGCAGGTGGGTCAGGGCTTCACTGTGCAGTAATCTCTGTGGAGGAGCTGGTGGGGGACTCTGCACTTGATGGCATACAGTGACGACTTGGTGGAAACTGAAACCTGGAGTCCAGTGCACATAGTTGAACAGGTACCTAATTCACGCCTACTGACCCCCACACAGCGAGACCTATCCTAAATAAAACCACACACTGGGAGCCAGATTTCTAAATATAAATCCCAGCCCTGCCACTTACTACTTATTGGACTTCAGCTTCCATGAACTATGCTGTCTGTGCCGTCCATGACTTAAGTCACACATCTAGTCCCTGTCTAATTCAGCAGTTACAGATGGGTCACATGGGATGGTTTCATTTTAAAATTAAATGAAAATTAAAAACTAAGTTCATCTGCAGTGCTAGCCACATTTTTAATGCTCATAGCTCATGATTCCACCGTCAGTGAAGTTCCATTGAACAGCACTGTTCTGTACTCCTTGAATAATAGATAAGGATGTAGAATTGTATGTGTAAATTGGAGGTAAATGAATAGTCATCACTTCGTACTGTCTAGAAATCAAAGAATCAGCAAGTTCAAAGGCACATATGAGAAGCACTTCAATGAAAACAAAAAAATTCCAATGAAAGTCTTCAACACCGATAAACTGAATAAAATGGACTAAGTTTCTTAGAGCCAAGTTTATCTTTTAGAAACTTAATGTAAAAGGAAAGGTGACCCAGATTTTAAAACTCTCACTTCAATAACTCAAGAGAAATTATGCAAATCAGCATGTACAGCTGGCCCTGAGTAGGTCTGAGCAACACGTATTCACGCAGACCTGGACATTTTCAATAAACATAGTGTTATATATGTATATCTTCTCCGTATAGCTTTCTTGATTTTCTTAACGTTTTCTAGTTTAAGAATCCAGTATCTACTGCACGGGACATGCAAAATATGTGCTAAACAGCTGTTTATATTGTCAGTTAGGCTTCTGGTCAAGAGCAGGCTTTCGGTGAACAGTTCAAGTTTTGCAGATTTCTGACTGCGTGAACGCTAACCCCCCCATCCCCATGCTGTTCAAGGATCAGCAGTAATTACATGGAAGATAAAAACATTAATTATTGATCTAAGCAAAGTGAACTAAATCAACATTCATCCATTTATTCTTTCCTCTCCAGAGGAGAAATTCCATAGTGCTTCTAAAACTGCCTTTCTTGCTTCTCCACTTGGACGGCGCTGACGTCTAAGCAGCAGAGGACAAGCTCGCGGGGCTGGACCCCATCTCTTCCGGTCCGTGCTCCACACCGGACCCAGCATGGCAATTACGCACCCGTATTAAATAAATGGTGTTCAGGTGACCTGAATTAGCAAAACCTTATCCTAAGATAACAAGCAGCAACATGAAGCTGATTAAAAAACAGTTCTAGGAAAAGAAAAAGAGTTATTATAAAGGAATATCTTGGAAGGGAAATTTTTACACCACAAAGTCCTGAAGGAGCAACTTATAAAAAAGCAAAAACCACTTAAAACAAAGTCCAACTCTATCCAAAAAGAGCAAACCTCAATAGAAAACTAATATGACACATTTCTAGAAAGCCTGTGGTTATACAGGAACAGAAATAAAAAATTTTCCCTTACAATTTTTACACCACAAATCCCATAGGAGGATTTTCTAAACTACTCTTTCATAAAAAGAAAAAAATTATCTTAACACAGCATGCAAAGGGTAACATATGAAATTGATATTAATTCCCAAACCTTAACAAGTATCTATTTTCTTTCACTGGCATAATAATGTACATATTATGACAGCTTCTTCTACAAATGATCTATTTTTTTTAAACAGATATCACGGTTTGATGATAATTCTCCAGTGAAAATAACATGCCCAAATAGAAAATATTCTTTCAAGACCTTAAAATGCCCGAATGTGCTTATATAGAAAGAGCTTGAGTAAATGTTTATTTGGGTTGAATTCAGAATATATTCATTTTTATAAAGTGACATGCTTCTCAGTCAGAAAAAATAAGGCAAATAACAAGACCAATAAGAGAACTGGAAGGGAAAATTATTTAAAGTATTATTAATCTCATAAATTTAGGCTGAAATTCAAGTACTCAAAGTCTATATCAAATGGAAGCTTCTTTCTAGAAAATACTTTCTTATCAGAGTCCCAGTTTTATGAACAATTCCAAAAAAGCTCCTGCAGTTCTGCTTATGGGACTAAATTAAGCTAGACATGCAGAACTAAGCTGTCATCACAGTCCTATACTCATAGAATCTCAAGAGAGCCTATGTGAGTCCTCTTTCATTATTCTTCATCCTATATTCTGGGGTCACTCCTATTCTTGTGTTTACACACAAGGAGCCCCCGAGGCACTCCTGCTCCATGTCAAACATTCACTATGGGCATGAAAGACAGAACTTACCTTTATGCCACCTAATATTTAATAGAGGTTGATTTGTCTGATGAGTTTGCTCCCAGTCAGTAGAGCAAGTAGCTGGGAGCTAGAATGTCAGAATCTTTTCTCCCTTTCTCTTTTGAAAGGGAAGCTGGGTAGGACCAAAAACTTTGCACACATGTGTCTCTCTTGACCTACAACTTTTACAAAATGTCTCAAATTAAAAACACTCCTAAATATGGAGCCGCCTTAAATTCTTTTAGAAAAAGGCAAGTGAGAAATAAAGGACACCTACATATCTGTCATTCTGCTGGCTGGAATGATTTGCACTAATACTGGTAGATACTGGAAGGCACTTGTTCAGGGTTTTGGTTGACGCCAATCCCGGCTGTAATTACCTCAGCACTTTTCTATCTTGGATGATGTTATTTTTATACCAGTCTCTTTTATGGCAGCACATGCTACTTCTTAAGCAGCATACTGGCCCATTTTCAAATTATGATTTCTGATAAATAAAATGCAAACAGAAATAAAACATTCATTTTCAATGTTTGTATTCCCCTTTACATTCATTAAATCATTACTATTTAGAAATACAAAAATGCAACTTCAAGCATTGTTCTGTGAAGAACTATATTAAAGCTTGTTATAAAGTCCATAAATAGTATTCAGTTATAGGACAAAACTTACTGTTCAGAACATTCTCCAGTTTCTGCGTCATGGATCCTTCTACTTTTTCCGTTCCATCCGCTTCTAGTTTTTGATGGATGGCTAGGAAAAAAAACATCTAGTTAAAATGTGGGCTATTTTAATGGGTGGGAACATATTACATCAAAATGACATTTTTAAACAGCCTTTAAAAATGGTTATATTATTTTCATTGCTGGAAAGAAGCACAAACATCCACAAACTCTGCACATAACCAGCAGACACTTGTCTAAGTTATTCATTGCTTAACACTGTCAAAATAGCACATAATGCATATACTCAATCATCTGCTCATCAAGGCTGAGTGGAAAAACAGCTGGATTAAAAATTTTTTAAAAAAAAAACGAAGTGAGACAAAAGTAACTAATATATCTATGCTATTTGGCTAAAGGAAAGTCATTCTATTTCTCAGTTTCACTAACTACTACTATTTGAAGTCAACCAAGTGAAAAGATTTCTTTTCAACCTTGGGACACAACATGGAAAAATACATAGTCTCTGTGTTCTATTCTTTCTATAATTATTTCCTTAGAGGAGCTTCCAATAGCTGTACAAAAGATATACAATATCAATACATCAACTGTGGATATACAAACCATCTTAAAATTATTTTGCTATTATTGATCCATGTCTGACTGGTTCTGATTAAGATTAATAGGAAATAATTTATATTTTTAGAAGCAGATTTACCTCCTGAAGAAGGGAGGTTGTAAATAAAGCAAAGCAGGCTTACTTAGTGACACACTAAGAAAATGTTCAAAAAACAAAATGATCAAATACAATTTCAAATTCAAAACTGTGACATAAGGAAAATAATCAAAATAGCATGCTAACATTCAGTGAGCCATGGGTGTAAGTTAAACACTATGATACATTTCTAATGCATACTGCTCATCTTGTAGGAAGCCAATGACACAGGTTCTAACAGAATTTCTATTTCACAGGTGGAAAATGTCAGCTCAGTAAAATTAAGCTTAGATTGGTCACAAAGCCAAACCCAAAATCCGAAGTCAAGCAGTCTGGTTCCAGAACAAAAAAACTTCATCCCAAGCTCTCCATATTTCATACGCAGGCAGTTTAAATTGTCTAAGTCTCTTTTTACCCCCATCTGTTAAATGAGAATAATAGACTTATTATGTCAGTTCATTCAGTTGCAAGTAAAAGAGATCTTTTCTGTTCAAAATAGTTGCCATTCAAACACCCAGGATTGTACTCTTTCACGAACCTGCTCGAACAACACCCAAATGCAGGCTGAATAACTCTCCGGCTTCAGCACACACTGAATTTAACATCAGTTGCAAAGCCACTAACAGTCAAGTCAAGAATCAAACTCTTTCTTAAAAGAAACTTACAAGCTCTTCCATAATCTAACAGTTAAGGTGGCAGATTTATTTAAAAGAAAAAAATTTAGGCAAAACCCAAGATGTATACTTCTTTAATCAATTACCATTCAGCCTGTTTCCTTTAACTCACTGGTTAGAAAGCTCACGGTCAAATTTAGTGCTCATGTGTATTATAAACATAGTCTCAATACCTGATAACACCAACTTCTCTGCCTCTCTTCATTAGTTCCTAATTCTGATCAGGTTCTTTTTTACATACTGTTTTTAATAAAGCAACTTCAAATCTTGTTTGAAATTCTAAAATAAACTGCTTCTCTTTTGAACAAATATATTCATAGAAAGAAAAAGAAATGCAAGTGCCAAAAAAAAAAAAAAAAAAAAAAATCAGCCACCATATTTTGAACTGTATTGGCTGATTCTGGTGTAAAAAGAAAGTTCTTATTAATGTTTCAAATTAGGGTTATGATGTGGTAATGGTGTCTTTATATCAAAGCTGAACTTAACGAACTTGTTAAATTAAATGGAAAAGAACTTCCATATCTAAGAAAGGAGAAAAAAATGCTCAAATATTAAAAAGAAAGTAGAAAGGGTTTGAGATTCTATATAAGCAAATCTGCTCACATTGTTTATTGAAATGTTTCTGTGATTTCCTGGCAAAACCGGTTGCAAAATGACCCTTGGCACACATTGCATTTTTATTTAGCAAGCAAAATGTAGGACTTGTCCATGGCAATAAGAAATTACATTTCATAGTAGCTCTGCCTCAAAAGCTACTTTCTACATCAAAAGTAGCATACAAGGAAATCATGAGCCCCATTTTCTGTTGCTGAAAAAAACCCATAGCTGGTCAGTAGGTCAAGATGAGGTGAACCTGGCTCCCCCCAGCTCCGCTTACAGCCCTTTCTGCTGACAAAGCCACTTCCCGCCACCCACCTCCACACAGCACAGCCACTGTCAAGCTGTCAGCCAAGCATGAGGACCGAGAGATACTAGGATCTGATAAAGGCAATCCTATTTTCCAGAAAATTAAACCAAATAACCCAATGTCTGGTTCACTTGACCTTTTATTTTCTCTGAAAACATTTTTAAATAGTGTAACTTGGTACATGATCACAGGTTTGTTGTTGTTTCTAATCTATTAAAAACCTAAATATGTGAAGCAGTTGAATACCATAAATCTATATTTGGGAAACAAAAAACGTATACACAGAAGTTCTAGTCAAAGGAAAATTAGAGTTACAGAAAGGCAGTCTACTGATTCTCTAAAATTATGAATTTTATTTAATTCCAATAAAATGTGGACATCAAAAGCAAATTTGAACAAAATAAAATTCTTAATTGTCCAAGCACTTATCTAACGCTGTTATTCAATGGGCGCAAAGACATGAGGTATGTAGGGACAATGTAAGGATTCGGAGTCAGGCACACAAGATGTGCACACTCTAACCACTACCCATCACTGCAGCCTGGTGACACCCGAATATCCAAACTAGGGCAGAGATCTGCAAACTGCAATTAAAAAAAAAAAAAAAAAAACCTGATGGCAAGTATGTTGTGGCCAACGTGAGTCTACTTTATCAGAGTAGATAAATTACATATTTAATTTGGTTGCACTAGGGAAAAACACAGTCAATAATAAAATAATTGCAATTACTGCACAGAAGACTAACAGGTAGGACTGCCACTTAGGTACAAGTCCAAAATGACCACACTGGTGTGGATGAGCTTCATACGTTACAGAATGCACCAAAAAGTCAATAATGGCCCCTGCCACCCGGAGCAGAAACCAACAACAGCTACAAGGCAGGAAGGCCAATGGCATCCCGAGCAGCCTGCATCCTCACGCTGCCTTACAGTGCTACCAAGAACAGAGATTCCCAGTCATCATCACAAGGAGCACATGACAGTGCTGGAGTTGTCACTAGAGAATCAGTGACTGTGAGAGGCCCCCCAACAGTGAGGATCAGAGGCATGGAGGCCCTGGTGCTAGGAAGGTCCGCAATGGCACTGAGACCATCGGGTGTCACAGGAAGGTGGAGGATGGAGGGACAGCTGTGTAAAGGAAAGGTGGGGCAGGCAGGGCTACTTCTCAGGACACAGCAAAGTAAGGAGCTACGGCTGACACATGGAGCTGACCAACCAGTAGCCGGTCAGAAAGCCAGCACGTCTTGTTCTGATTAAAACACGCATGGTATACACAGGAAGAGCAGAACCGTCACTGGCACAAAAACTTAAAAAGAAAGAGACATTTCTAGACATTCAAGACCTAAAAATAAAAGCAGAAACGACAGACCCTACGGTCCAAAAAAAACATTCACAAGTGGGAAAGATGAACTACAAAATGAGACAACAAACACGACAGCCAGTGAAAAGTACCTGCAGTACAGGCATATATGGTGAATTTGAACTATCTGTGACACTTATTTATAAACTGTAATAATTAAATACAAAAGATAAAAATAATTCTAGAAACATTGGAAGTGGAAACGAAAAAGTAAAGAAAGAAGTTGCGTCTATAATTTCAGGTTAAATTAAGACCAGAAAAAAGAGGAGAGCATGATGTGCTAAACTGTTATCATACACAATAGAGGTCAAAAGATAATTAACATAGAATTTCAAAACATTTCTCAAATACCTGCAAACAGCATGGTCTATACAGCACAGAGGGAAAAAATAAACACAAAAAACAAAAAACAAAAGGATGAGAATTTCAGATATGATTAAATTATTCTATTAGAAGGCAAAGACTCAGAATTGTATAAAAATATAAAAATCTTACTACATTTACAAGGTAATTGCAAAAAGTTAAAATATCCGAATATTAAAATAATACAACGGGTAATGTAGCAAGCAAGTGCATAAAAAAAAAAAAAAGAGTATGAAATATCAATGTTATTGAGCAGTAAAGAATTTAATCTTGCTCAAAGAGAGGAATGGCCTGTGTTCTCAGTTCCTAGGAGGTGACCACTAAGTTCTTTGGATGTTCTACTTGGTTAAGATAAAATATATGTGTGTTTAAATTTTTTGAACTTACTATTAAAGTTTTCTATATGCAATATAGGCATTTGTTTATTATTAGCTGGTTGGTATTATCTTTGCTAAACTTCAAGTTAACAATATACTTCTAGAGTAAATGTCTACTAAATGAGATTATATAAATTTAGTTCACAAAATAAAACATCTCAAGATCTGCCAAGAGTGAAGTCATTTTTGGAAACAAAACTATAAATAAACAAGTACAAATGACTACAAACACAAATACGTACATTAAAGAATTTAGAGAAAAGTCAAACATTTTTGCTAAGTGAAAGAATTTTAATAATTTATCAGCTGCTAAAATCATGACAAACTATCATTGGTATAGCTAGTAAGACATTAATAACTCAATGCTATTGATAACACTGAACTCTTAATAATTTATCAGAGATGCTAATCATGACAAACTATCATTGGTATAGCTAGTAAGACATTAATAACTCAATGCTATTGATAACACTGAACTCTGTTCAGATGTGCTCAGGTTTCCACTGTTGACATATAAACCAGATGACTGATAGAAAGCATCAATAAGCACACAAAAAGAAAGGCACAACATCAAAAATTTAGGATGCAAAATATTTATCCAAGATCACGTAATTTCTCTGTCCCTCCTAGACATTCACACTCTACTCCTTCAAAAACTTAACCTCCGCCAGCAAAGAAAGAGCTGCACCAGATGTACAGTTAGCTTGTCAGAAGTCAGCTGTGCATGGTGAGCCCAGGAGGAGACGGGTTTAAAAAAATAAATAATATCTATACTTTAAGAATACAAATTAATAAAAACAAATTAAGTCTTTGAATTTAAAAAATATGGTCTCTTAGTTAACAAAGTTACAGCACTTAACTATATAGGGGTTTAGTAGCAGAGTATCTTAGTTATTTTTATAATGGGCCATAAAGAATAACTTGATTTTTTTTAATTAAAGGTAGTTTTAGGAAGAAGAAAAAATTTATCCAAAATTTTCCCTGTAATATTTAAAGCTACTCAGTTAACTTTGGGTATTGTGCTGGGAGCTAGTGGGGTGATGGCTAAAAAGAATATGTTATTGCCAGTCCTTTCCAGACCAAAGACACCATGGATCACATTTATAGAATTAGTCACATGTTAAAGATACTGATGTCTGTAAAAGGATTTTAAAAAATCTAAAACTTTACCCAATGGGGTTTAATTGCTTATAGGTCTTAGAGATGGGGCACTGCGGAGGGGCAAAGCAGTCTCCTATTTCACACAAGTAAGATGGGTCAACAAAAGCCTCAGCGACAAATATTCAAAGTATCAAGCCTTCAAAGAGATTCCAGCCTATTCGGCAACAAATATTTATGGCACATTTCAGATCTCTACTTTTATAAATGCAGACCCCATGTCACACCCTGTAAACACTTTGGAGCACAGTGTCAGGTTTCCCTGGCGGGAGCCCCAGCAGATGGCTCTGAGGGTCGCCTTACCTGAGAGAGCATCCTGTGCTTCAAAGAAAGTGCTAAGGCCTCCTTTCACACATGCCAGGCTGCCCTCGCTCTTCTTGTTAGCCTGTCTCTTCAGGTTGGTGACTGCCATTTTGAGCTGTTCAAAACTGAAATGAAATCAAGAAACCAAAACTTTGAGACTCCTAACAAGCAGAAAAAGAAAGAAGATAATGCATTAAGTGTAAAATACTGTGGCCCATGTTAGGAAATGACTAATAGGCAACTAGAGGAAAACAAAAAGCTCTCTATTCTTATTTAGATCTAAACCTTGTATTTCTTATGAATGCCAGAATTACAGCATCTCAAAGAGTTTTGTAGCCCTCAAATGGTCATTCCAAATATGTCAGGCCCCTACGAGGTAAATATTTGTAGACGCTTGTATAATTGGTACCGATTATAAGCAGGAATCTGCAGGCACAGAGACTGCACGGCGTCTCCTTGAGGAGAAGACTTAGTGGTACAGTGGTGGGCATGGCTGCAGGCAGTGCTCCTGCGTGCTTGTCTCTGTACCATGGGCATAAGCAGGGCGAACTGCTGCCCTCCCCACAAGTGCCCAGTCCTCTGATGTTTGTCTTGAAATGACAGAAGGTCAAGCCACAACTTAATTAACTGGAAAGGAACACTATTTTATTCCTACATCTCAAGCAGGGGAGTAGGTAGGTCCCTATATTTCAGAAGAATTATTTCCATCTGAGCTAAGAAAATCTGGCTATAAAACACTGATTATATTCTTGGGTGCCAGAGAAAACAAAGACCAATTGTGACTTTGTTATAACAATAGAAAAGCATACCCACAATGTAACATTAGAACCATCATCCACAACGAAAGATTTCAGAAATTTTCCTTAAAAGTTATTAGGCTAGATTTTCTCTATGCATATACCAACTTTTCCTTATTTCTTCTACTAATGGTTTTTATTCTAACAGATATTTGTTTACTCAAACATTCTTATTAAATAACATTATTTTAAAAACAGAATTGCAAATAAATTACAAACTTCTTCTTGTAGAAAGTGTGGATAAAATGTAAGTAGCAGACAAAAAGGAACAATTTAATTTGGATTGATGACCTGTCCATCTTTGCAAACTGGTAACCAATTCATCTTCCTTTGCTCTGTGGTCAGGGAAAGTGTGTTCCTGATTCTGTATCAGAACCAGAAGTTTAGTCATCTGAGTAGGGAGAGGTCGCATTCAGACACTCAGTTTAGGTGTCCAACTGAGACTTCACAAAATCTTACTGGGTTGTACAAACAATGAAACATATAGAAAGCATGACATGGTAATAGGAAATAAGGGCCCTCTGATTAAAAATCCCACTCTATAAATAAGGAAATCAATACCCTGAGATGTTTACAAGTTTGCCCAAAGACAGAGGACTCACAAGTGGCAGAGGCAGTCCCAAATCCCACACTATTCCATGAGCCCATCTGAGCAAAACTGCTCAGTCAACAATCAGCACTCACTCACCTGGTGGTTGAGTGGTTCTCTACAAGATACCAGGCAGCCGAAAAGTTCTCACTTGTGAAATCAGCACTCATTCCAGGGAACAGCATTTCTAAGTCCTTCTGGGGAAATTTACTTCTGAGGGGGAGAAACGGTTTAAAACATATGTCAAGGGTCACGACTACAAAGATAAAACAGCTGCCCTGTACTGCCTAGTGTAACAGCTGTTACAATTCTCCTTCATACGCTGCCCAGCCTAGGTTAGGTGCACAAGAGACACTTTCTACGCCTCAGCAGGCTGCCTATTTTAGAGATTTTGATCACAGAAATTTTGATCGTAGTTAAAAGATAGGAAATGAAAATACAGAAATCAATTAATGAAGGAACACAAGAGTTAGGGTGCACCCTCAGCTTGGTAGTCAAGTATGCCTGGCTTAGACCACACGCGTCCCAAGGACCCAGGTTCAGCACCAGGGGTTAAGGAAGCAGCCAAGAACAACTAAATAAAATAAATAAAATGCCTCTTACTCTTCTCTCTTCCTGCCTGCCTGCCTACTCACCTTTAATCCTGCCTACACGTTTCCTTAAAAAAAAAAAAAAAAAAAAAAGAGGTTAAGTTCATATTTTATGAAATCTATCCAATATGAAACTCCCCTACTCACTGGATGAAAATCAGAATCTGGATACAGTGAAATTTAAAACCATTAAATACACTTGTTAAAATGCTTCTTGTTAAAGACCTATATGAAAGTTGTTTCAGGATATACTAATACCTAAAAAATCATGAGACGACCAATAATTAAATATAAGTTCCAAGCACTCATACATACATGTCCACGTCCAGGATAATCCTAAGCTGTGGCAATATGCAGCACATTACCCTCAGCTCATTTCTCACCTACATTTTAAGGTCAAATTCTGGATCAATTCATTTACTTACCTATTCAATATTATCTACTGATGATAAACTCCCGCTATGTGTCTGAGAGGAAAGTAACAAGAGTAGACCCGGCCCCCAAGGACAGTTAGCAGCCCTTACTGTAGCCCCATCCGCCCTCCAAATACAGGACCAAGTCCACATTCCTTGTTAAGTATCTCTGTGGTCTCAATCTGCTGGTTTCTGTTGTTCGAATTCAGTGGGGAAAATTATCCTACGCTGGAGGAAAATGTGGGCAGGCTGATGAAACCTACTCACTCTTACTGAGCATCTTAGTCACATTGTTATAATCAGCCTCAACTCATCAGGCAACCGGTGCAAGACTGACACTCCAACTTGAGCCTGAAGTAACACTTCTTCCCTTTCCCAGCTCAGATCAGTAGCGGGTGGGTGCTGGGTACTATACTTCTGTTCTGGCCCTACTGTCTCAAATAGTAAGGGCTAATGATGGGATGGAAGAAGGAAGAGGGGATGGTCTTTTGGCCCCGAATGCTAATGTCACAGGCGGCCTGAGCGCTCTGCCTGCCAGGTGTTATAGGCTACTGGAGTGCTGTGGGCATTTCCAGAGTTCCCTGAAAGCACCTGAGAGGATCCCTCCCGCCAATCCTGGATGCATTCTCCCGATGCCCACACTCAGCCACAGGGCTCCCGCAGCCTGGCTGCTCACAGCTCTCCTGGGGGAGTCCCCAAGAGGCACAAGGACCATGGCCTGGGGGCCCCCCAGTAGGGCTCCTTTGGTCCCAGAAGATACCCTCCCAAGCAGACACCTCTCCTGTCACATGCTCTAGTGCTGCTGTGCCACAGCCACAAGAACACTCGACCAAGGCCCTGCAGGCCCCCTCGCCAGGCAACACTGTCCCTGCACAGCAGCACTCAGACCACATCTCCCACAAGCCCCTCCTGCAGTGCTCCTCTCCTCTTGAGCAGGGTGCAGGAAGGGCAAGCTCTCCAGACTCCTCTGTGAGTCCTGCACTTGCACTCAGGCGCAACTTCTCAGCTGCCAGCACCTTCAGGGAGAGAGCTGCCTACCTTCCTATCTTTATGTCTCTCTGTGAAGCTGTCTCTTTAATTAGGGGAAGAAAGTCCTGCCAGGTGCTGTAGGAACAGGCAGAAGGTGGACTTCAAGGAGCATAGCAGCCTCAACCTTCCGGAGGGTGCACATGGTGAGTGTCTACGTGGTGTGTGTGTTCACGCACGTGTTGCATGAGCACGTGTGGCTTGTGTTACATGGTGAAGTGTGCAATGCATGTGCGGTGCATGGTGTACACATGGTGTGTACATGAGGCGTGTGGTGTGCACAAGCATTTGTGCGCTACAGGGGTGTAGCGCATGTGTGTATGCATGTTCCAAAAGTCATTTTCACCAGACAGCCGTCTTAGAGAGACAACCAGAGAACTCCGCATTTTCAGAAGTTTATTTTGGTTTGGACTCTTCATGCTGGTTTGATATTTTACTCAGGAATAAAATCCTATTACCTTTGAAAGTTGTTCTCATTTTATTTATTTGTACTCCATGCCTCCAGGTTAGAACTTGTGAGGATGTTAATGAGCGGAGACTTAGTAAGAGCCCGAGATTAGTAACTAGAAACCCTTCCCTCTGCAGCGCAGAGACTCTGCCCAGAGTCCTGCGTGGACTGGGCTCTGCCTGAGCTGCGTGGGGACCGGGGACCTGCGGCAGTGTGTGCACTGTGGAGCAGGCCCAATCAGGGTCAACACTGGTGTGAGGAACGAGAGCATGCCAGCCCCTCCTGGACCACGTTATGTTCTACATAATCCGTGCACTTCAGTTGCTCAGAAAGCTAAAAATCTGCACAGAAGCAAAAAATAACCTAGAGAATCACCTAACGTCAACTAAACCCTGCCTACTAACAGTCTATGAATTATTCAATTACATGAAATCCTCATGTAACAAGATCAGTTCCAAATGCACAGATTAAAGACAGCCAACAAAAAGGCAGCAAATGGGGAATCTGAGAAGCCAAAGTGCACTTGCTCAAGCCCTGTCATTTCCCTTTGGCTGGTTGGGGGCTTTCGTACCTACAACTGAAGCACAAGTGTGGAGGGGGATTTGTCAGAGCTAAGAAATAACAATTAAAAACAGAACCTATGATACAATGAGAACAGGGAAGCACAGAAGTATAAGATGGATACAAAACTCAAAAATGTGCCATTGGATGCCATGGCAGAATGGTTCAGCCTACACAGTCCCCACAGATCAGATCGTTGACTGACAGTCAATAGATATAGTTTTAAAAAAGACTATTTGTCCTTCTCTGTCTGGGATAATGCCGTGAAGGATTATTCATGTTGCTCAAATGACAGGACGTGCTTTCTCATGGCTGAGCAATACTTCACTGCATGTGTCTGTCACCTCTTCTCCACCCGCCGATGAAAAAACGTAGGTTGTTTCCATCATGGCTGCTGTGAACCTGAGGGTGCAGATATCGCTTCAGTATCCTGTTCTAATTTCCTTTAAATACATACTACGCCCAGAGTGGCGTTGCTTGACAAATGGTAGCTGTGTTTTTAATATTTGAAGGGCTCTCATGCTGTTTTCCATACTGTTTACACCTACGTGCACTTCCACCACAGTGCACAGGGGTCACCTTTGCTCCTCATCCTCCCAACATTTGACACCTCTCGTCTTTTTGATGACAGCCATTCTAATAGGTGTGAGGTGATATTGTATTATGGATTTGACTTATACTTCCTGTGATTAGTGAAGTTGAGCACCTTTTAATCTACCTGTTGACCATCTATAAATCTCTCTGGGAAAATACCTCTGCTCATTTTCTTAAAAATCAAATTTTTTTCTTTTGAGTTGCATGAGGTTTTTCTATATTTTGCATATTAACCCAGTATCAGGTTTGTAAATATAAACTCATCAGATATATGGCCTATAAATCCGTTTTCAGAGTTATAAAAATGTAAAAAAAATTTTAAGCCACAAGCATAGAAACAGAGCATAAAAGTGGTTGCAGGGACTGGGTCGGGGGCAGCGGGGAGTTGGGGAGAAACTAGTCGGAGTGTATAAACTTTCAGCTACAATATGAACAAAGTCTGAAGATCTAACAAAACATATATTGTTGATAGCACTGCATTACACTATTGAAATTTGCTGAGAGTAGAAGTTAAATGTTCTCTCCCCCAAAGGAAGATAAATATGTGAGGAGAAAGATGTCTTAATTAACTAGACGGTGGGAATTCTTTCATTATATATATAGATATATATATATATATCTATATATATATCAAATCACCAAGATGTATACTTTAATTATCTTACAAATTTGTCAATTATGCCTCAAGAAAGCTGAAAACAAACCAAACTGAACCAAACAAAAAATTACCACCACCAAGTAGATGACATGCAATATATAAAAGAAGGTGACCGCCTCAACAGTCAAAAGCTGCTTAAAACTGGTGACGTGTAAGAGAGGAACCCAGAAATAACTAGAATATCCCGTATTAAAATTCATCTGATGCTTCAACTTTAGTAACACCTCACTTGCACGGTTCTAAACTGTTATTTTACAAATGTAAATAGTTGGGTTTTATTACAAGATAAGGCCTGATGTCTAGAAGGTGAGGAGAGCTGTTAGGAAGCTGTTCTACCCAGGAGTGCCCTCCCTCCTCTGGAGAGCCCACAGTGCCTGATCCATTCTAGCACATGGCCCCACAGCCACAGTGAGGAGCAGCCACTGGAGAAGCTCAAGGCTCAGCCAGACCCCGACAGGCTCTGACCCTGAGGACAAAAGGCCCTGAAACCGAGGTCTGGTATGGGCATGAGTGGTGACAAGGTACTTAGACATGTGGAACAGGCCAAGTGCACCAGAAAGCTCCACTCAGACCTGGGTCTCACATCCCTACTATGATTTCTCAGATATGTCACTCTTCAGGTGACTGAGCAGCTGAAGCACAGTTTTAAAAGTATTGTTTCTCCTGGTCAAAATTCTTTTTCCTACTCCCCAGACTCCTTACAATCATCCCAAAAACCAAATTTGTTCTACAGTGATTTCTTACCGAAGACATTAAAACTCTTTAATTAATGTTGCTATATATTTTCTAATTAAAAGAGAATTAAGATGTACTTTAGGAAACTGGTTTATAAGAGTAAGACAGAAACCATATTAAAGATGACAAAATTCTAACGCAGACATATCAAGCAACTTGCAAATTGTCAAATAATTATCACCAATCAACAATCACTGTCAGTTAGTACCCAGCATTCATTTTCCACCTTCCCAGATAAGACAATACTGCAGGGAGCGCCGCTCCTTAGTAAATACTCACTATCCTGAGCCAATCATGCTTTCAAGTTCCCTTTGCTATTTACTGATTGATGCTATTTTGACCAATGCTGTCTCAGGGAAATCTACTGAAGCATTTCCAGAAAAAGTCTCTATACTTTTTAGAAGGAAAACCAAAAGAGAGATAGCATCTTTCTGCCTCTAAACATGATTATGTATTATTTATTGTTTACTGCTTCAACACCAGAAATTGCTACAGCCTGGTTGCTGTTGTGTTAACCCCATGTTTACAATTATGGAGGAAACCAGTGTTATGCTAACAGCTGCTGAACAGCAAACCCTGGCTCCCTATGTCTCAATGACATTGCTGAGTTTATGGACTCAGTCAGTCATGGAGTCCAACATCTCTGGATTTTGTAGATTAGGA
This sequence comes from Solenodon paradoxus, assembly GCA_004363575.1. Lineage (NCBI taxonomy): Eukaryota > Metazoa > Chordata > Mammalia > Eulipotyphla > Solenodontidae > Solenodon > Solenodon paradoxus. The sequence continues at coordinate 143,655 of RJWH01000660.1, forward strand.
GAAAGCCAATCTATTTTTTTTGTTTAAGCCAAAATCATTTTTCATTTTTCTGCTGCTTTCAGTTGAAGATATCCTAACTCAGTATTTTACCCCAAAATATATGCCTAAGTATACCGATCTTTCATGCAAACAATCAGAAAGACTATGAACTAGACAATGAATGGCAATGCCAGCAATTAAGCTCTGAGGGGACGTATCTGGAAGCAGAGATGACTCCTCCCAGTATTTATAAGGAGAGGCAAGAGTAACAAGGAGTGGTTAAGGCTCTAGTTCAATTTCAAAGTTGGCTAGATTTACTTGTATAAACCTTGGGGAAGTTATTCAACCTTTTTAAAGTTCTATTTATACATGAATGATAATGGGATCATAATATCTTCCTTTAGGAATGCTTTTGAGGGTAACAGTAAAGTCTGCATGTGGAAGGCTTAGCACTCTGACATATAATCAGTGCTCAAAAATGTTATTTGCTGTTGTTTGTATACTTCTTTACATTTTATAAACTATTCCCAAAAGCATCATTTTATTTGAATCTCAAAACAACACAGCAAGTTAAATCTTCCCATATCACAGCAAGGAACAGTCTCAGTGAGGTTACATTGCAAATAGTTGAGATATGAACCCAGTATTTCTACCGATGAATAAAGAACAAGAGAATCTTAGGTATGAAACATACACAACTACAAATTAAGACAGACAAATTTAGGGGAGAAGTGGAGGGGGTGATTTAGAATGCAGAAAAGTGCTAATGGTCTTAAAAATAGTACAGGAAAGAAAGCGGCACTCTGTCAAGAGAGCTGAGGAAGTATGGAGAATTAATATTTAAATGGTCAAAGAGCCCCCAGGAGAAGTGATGTTGTACAAATCAGAAAAACTGAGCTGCTTTCTGAGTCACTCAAAAGGAACATACACTTTAAATCGACTAAAATGGAGCTGGAGAGTGAAAACAACACATGTTCTGCTATATAAATCAGGAAAGACTTTCATCAAGGAATCAAAACAGTTTTGGGAGCTGACTATTGTTGCCACCCTTAAAATGTCCACTCTCCATTAGGTGGCAGTGTGAGCTCGGATTTCAACCTGAGAAGCATTGGCCGGTGCCATGGGGAGACTCAGGTATGTGACTGAGTGGACAGACGTAAAACTAGCAGTAATGTTTCAACATGGCAGCATTAGCTTTCAAGTGTAAGAATGATCTGCAGTAATGACCGGTGAGCAAGCAAAACAATGAAAATCACTTTGAGAAAAATTCTGACCACCCCAGGCAGAGTGAGGCCTGGCTGCAGTTGTGCTAACTGTCTCTGCGTGAGGAGAATGGTCTTTCTAGATCTGGCAGATGGGAAGATGAAAGGCGAGGGAGCTCATGCAGTAAAAGTGAGCTCGAGCAGTTCTGAGGGTATGCATATTGTCCTCAGCTCCTTTAGTTTTCCATTCTTAGCACCACTGTGTTCACTGCAGTATTACATATTATGAGCTTGATTTCGGTCATATGTGGGGGTGTTTTTTTGGTTTGACACTATTTCTAGATGTAGGCGCTTTGGGCAGCCCACAATCTGTCTTTGTGACATTACTAAGAGGTAAGTGTACCAAGGATCTTCTACACTCACACCAAGAATTCTTTTGCCACCTCTCTTTGTTTCTGAATGCCGCTGGCAAACTGATCACCTGTCTTTTCTACAGGAAAGTCAAACTGATGAGAAGAAAATCAGATCTCAATGCTCATAAATCCACCTGGAAATCAAACAGATGATAGTAGCGCATCCATCGACTCCTGCAGATGGCCATTCCCACATAATCATTTCACACAAAAAGTAGATCACATAAAAACAGGCAAAGCTCCGTATTTATGCTTCTTTCTACCATACATGCACATTTCCAACTTTATATATAAGTATCCTCATTTAAGCAAATATCAAGTAAAACCTAATGAAGGCTTTCACTTAATATGAACTTGCTTTTACCCTTTTTTTAGTTTAAATACTTTTCTCCATGACAACTTAAACTATGCAAAGACACATCTATTTGTGACATCGGGATAATAAATCAGAAATATAGACTTTTTACAAGCAAGTCCTAGTCTCAGATCAAAGTGAAGCTATTTTTTTCTCGACAATTAGTAACATTTTTTATAAGTATCAAGGCACCATGTGCGCAAAACATCAGTTAAAAATGTAGGAATATGAAGGACTTTAGCAGTCAAAGGAGGCCAATAAAGGCAGCTGTTAAACTTGTGGACTGAAAGACGACAGCATGCATGCTGGGTAGCACCATAAAATATTTATTAAACTCTGACTCACACCAAAGAGCAACAAGAAAACTCTATTCTGCTACTCTCACTTTCTTTTTCATATTCAAATGAACTGGCCACCACACTCCAGGACTCGACTGCTCCACTTTGTACATTTTGCTGTCTCTGAGGAGACTTTCTACACATTCACAGTCCAATCACCAGCAGCTGACACATCTTCCAAAGGCGACCCCGCCACCCTAACGCAGCAGTTCACTGGGACCACAGGAGAGTACTTTGTAACAAGCACATATAAGTCTTCATACCTTTCCGATGAATATGTTTCGATAATATGCAATAATCAAAATCGTGTTATTATATCTCCAATGCTATTTTTTTATGCATATTCTCTTGTCTTTTATTATAAAAGAAACCTCAAATGATTAACAGAAACAAAACACAGAAAGGATTCTAACCTGCATGTAACATCATTCTTTATAGAGACTAAAGCTTTTATCTAAAAAATTTTAAGTGAATCAAGGAAATAAAACGCACACTAGTATTCTAACATCTGCTTTTCCTTTCTTTTTTCCTCTTTTCTTAAATAAGATTTCTCCATCTGAGGTCAAAGAATTGAGTAAAGTAAATGCAGTTTCCTGACAGTATCTTTAATAAAATTTGAAAAAGCACCAGAAAGGCATTTTTCTGGCTCAAAACATTCTCTTTTCTTGGTTCAGTATCTCTTGCTACCTTTATCATTTATTTTCTTGCTTTCTTGTATCTCTACATTCTCTTTTAACTAGAAAAACTGCAGAAGATTTCAAATGAGCAAAAAGGCTAAGGGGTCTTTCCTTCCACCACCTGGAGGGCCTTTCCAGAGTCTCCACATCGTCTCCAGGGATCTCCGCCCTTCTTTGTCTCTACTCAGCAGCTCTGCTACAGAATTTAACCTGTGGAGAACTGGTGTGAGCCAGGACCCCGCATCCAGTAGGAGTGGCTGGTTTCTCCTCCCCACAGCCTATTATGTCTGTCCTCTGGAATTACCTTTGAACTGGTTTTGATGTTTGATGGTTCTCCTACTAATTAATGAGTTAAGTGAATGCCGACATATATTCTCAATAAGTTTGTATGATCATGATTTTTTCTTCTCAAAAACTATCTTTTAATTATCCCATGACAGCAAATACAACTGAAATGTAACAGCTGGCAAAACACTCCGTTAGTTTTATCCCCAAAAAAGCACTTCTTGAATTAATGTACCTAATAATATTTGAGACAGCCCAAGAATTTATTGCTCTGAAATCTTACCACTGAGTGAAGGATTCTCTCTTTCCTGAGTGGCAGAGGGGTGACTAGTGCAGACCTGAGGAGAGGAGGCACACAGTGACAATGACGACTCCCTACGAAGCCTTGCTCTGAGGAGACACCGCTCTGCTCTTCGTGTTTACCTCACTCACTGCGCCCCTTATAACCATCCTGTCACTGGTACCAAGCTTCACACTTGAGAAAATTGAGGCAAAGAGAAGCCGAGTTATTTACTCAAAATCCTACCGCAAGTAAGTGGCAGAGCTAGGAGTCAAACTGGATGAAGGGGCTCCAGAATGAATTCAATACCCTTCAGAGAAGAAAGAGCGAGCCAGACACTCTGAGCGCCACAACTCCTGCTGGCTGATGCCACGGTCACCACAGGACTACCTTAAAGGGTATTAAGAAAAGTGCTATTTGAGAGGGTTGGAGAACACCGCTTGGTGGCAGTAACAGGAATAGCAAAGACAATCAAAAAGTGAGAGGACATGAGATGCTAAAGAGTTACTTGTCAAACTAAAAATTAAGGAGTTTTATAATGGAAACATCCACTTTAATCCTAACTTTGGCAGCTTTACTAAAATTCCTACAACATTCAACAATGGGCCATGCTCTCTCGTGAGATGGCGCCCCCAGAGGCTCTGCTGGGTTCCCCACGGTAGGCCTGAGAAGGAGCTGGCTTCGCAGAGTTTTGAAGCAGGCACTGAAAGTCCATACACACTTGAAACTGTGCTCAAGTAAAGATCTAGCAATTGCCATTCTTTTCTGGACTTTGATTTTAAATTCTTCATTTACAGAGTACTAAAAGCCTTAAAAAACAGCTCCAGAATGCCCCATGCTCCCAGAGAGTGTCAAAGGTGACCAAGGAGGGGTCAATCTCAAAAGCTGCAAAGCCCCAGAACTTTTCAACACATGAAAACTTCCCAAGACAAACACTGGCTCCCTCCCTCTCAGCCAGGGGTAAACCCAGTAGGTGAAAAAGAAGTCTGCTATTTGAATTACTAATGGTCTTCAAGTGTAGGCTTGAAGGTTAAATATATAAATATTAGTAGAGATTTTTCTCTATGCTAGAAAACCCTAAAATAAAGCTACGGTTAAAGTGTTAACAGAACTAATTTGTCACCTTCAGTAAGTGTTTATAGAGCAACACTCAGTGCATAACTTCATAAGCAGAAAGGCCAAACCATAAATTAAGACACAATTAATGTGTTAGATGAATTGTTTAAAATAAGATATAAGGATAAAAATACTAACTATAAAAGTTACTAACACCTTGAACCAGAGATTAAGAAAATTCTGGATTTGGTTACAAAACAGCTTGAAACATATCATTTAACTAGCCGGCACTGCGACAAAGTAACTAAATCTGCATTATGTGTGAATGATAGGCAAGAGTCATAAACAAAATGAAAGACTACATTAGGTATACTTACTCTAAAATATTTTCCCCCAAATCAAGCAAATGGACAATTCTACTTAGAGTCGAAGTACCATCTAAATACTTCAAACTTGCCAACTCCTGATAATATATTCTCAGATCATTAAAAGTTATTAAAAACTTCGAGATTTTTCTTCTTCATAAAATTTAAAACTCAAAAAACTAGAGTGTTGTTTTTGTCAAAAGTTTTTAACAAATTAGAGCATCATTCCCTCGAGTCAAGCTGACTAGCCTCAGAAATAATACACGTCTCCAACAACTGAGCTGTATCATTTGTGCCACTGATAGTTCTGAAGTTTTATTCTTCACTCTAAGTACATAAAACTTACCAGCAGAAAACAGAGACAACTGAAGAAAGGATTCTACTTACTTTTCAATCTCAATGCCAAGTGGATTAGCAGGACGGAGGGACAAGGGAGGAATTCCTTTATTCCTGTCCGTACGCATATCATAGTAATTCATTTCATCAACCCACACGGCAGACTGATCCAAAATACCTACCAAAACAAGGGGGCACATCCTTAATGAGAGAGAGACTCCCTCAGGTACTTTCTAAGTTTTATCACACTGCTTTACTTTTTAAAGAGCTAAGACAAAATGCTAAAGTAATTTTTAAGAGCTATGAGACACAAAAACTCAACTTTTTTTCTAATAAGCTGGCAAGTTAATTTAAAACACTAAGAATCTATAAGAAGTCAGAATTACACCTTTAGGATCTGGTTCTATTGTATATTATTCAACAGAGAAGACAAAGTAAGCCACTGAGTAAAAGTTCTGGTGAAGCAAAAATATTTTACAAATAATACACAGTATAAATAATTTGATAAATTAAACAAAATATCCACAAAATAATTCCTTGTATGAGGAATTCAAACACTTTCAAGGAAGGCATGGTTAGTATATCATCAATGACTAGAGGAAAAATGACGAAGGAGATCCTGTGAACAAAATGTCATCTCTGAAAAGTGTCCCCTTTTACGTGACCTTGTTTTTATTATTGATAGGACACAACAGGAGGCTTTGTCAGAAATTATGCTCAAGTCCAGATACTCCCAAGGTCAGTTCAACAAGCCTTTATTGAGTTTACACTGTGATAGGTGCTAGGCAGGTGTTTTAAAATAAAATTAATACTTTCCAATAAATTTTCTTTGTCTGGTATATAAACATGATATAAGATGATGTTAGAGTTTGTCAAAATGTTTTTAAGTCTCTCCAGAAAACTGATGACATGTTCCCGTGATGTGTGTGATAGTCCTAACATTTACACAAACATGTATCGACTACTGATCAAAACTAAGACATTACAAGTTCACAAACATGCGTCTAATGTTACTCTTACTTAGCAAAGACGATGGCTATGTGCAGAAATAGTTACGTGAATCATAATCCTTAGCTATTAATTTATTGAGCACTTAATTTGCATAAGTGATATGCTGACCTGTATGTCCGAGCTCATGTGAGCCTATGAGGTGGGTAATGCTATTAACCACTCTAACCCATGAAGGAGCTAGGCCCCGAAGTCACATATATAATTCACAGATCTAGAACCCACAGTAGCATTCAGTCTTGGTTCTCAGACCAACATTGTAACTATTCCTAAAAATGGAAGCAAGTATTCGGTTCAGAAAACAGTAACATGAAGTGCTAAGAGGTAAGGAAGAAGAACAGTGATTATTCATTTGAAGGGCTAAAGGCCTGTCTAGGTCAGGCAACATTCCGTCCCAGTCTGAAACCATGGAGAAAACGAAGGGAAAGAAATTGATTAGACAACATTACAGCTAATTTGGTCAAGTCAGGAGGCTATTTCACTTCAAATCTTAACTGTAAAAAGAAAGAAATGCAATTACTATGTTTAAGCTCAAGGAAGTAAAACTGGCATACCAGAATGTTAAATGAATAGATTTAATAAAGAATTTAGAATAATGTTCTCTCGTGTTCATAAACCTTAGGTTTTACCATTAGCTCACCAAACCATCTTTTCAAAAGTAATGCAAAGCTGAACCATATCCTATTCATGTCAAAATAAACCTAAAAAGAATCTGATGAGATGAGAAGGTAAATTTTATTCTAACCTACTAGTTCTAAATTTTAAAAGACAAAACTTTTTCTTTTATTTTTTAGATAAAATCATAAAAAGAGGATACCTATTTTTTCAGGTTTGAGTAGCTTGAAGGAGACTGTGGAGGTCCCTCTGCCACCTGACTTGGTTGTGACAATAATGTCCCCTTTGTCATTTCTGGTCTGCCCTACTCGACAGACAATTTTACTTGCAGACATCCACTCAGCCGTCAGGAGGCAATTATGCCCACAGATTGTCAAACCTGAAAACAAAGTTGAAAAAGAAAACAGTAAGACCTTAGACTGGTCTATAGCATGAAAAGACAATTCTTCTCCTTAAGTATTACCAGGACTTTTGCATGAAATGAAAAATAAATCCAGAAATAACATTTCCTTTCCTTGTTCAAGAGTTATATTTCTCTTATTACCCAATATTACTGTAAATATATATATATATATATATATATATTGCTGTTTCTATTGATTTTTGTCTGATTTGTTTTTTTTTTCCTCTAGTATTTAAGACTCCTTTTAGATTACATTTGTTTCTTCAAACTTCAGTGGAATTAGAAGATCATAAGAATTAGGTCCAGGCATTCCAGAATATTTATAGACTAATCTTAAATCACTTTCACAGGTTTTCGAAGGAAAGTTTAGCACAATTATTAGAAGTCTAAGCTATTGACATAAAATTCTTAGGTATATTCACAAATGCATATCACATTCCCTAAAAATATTACATATTCATCCAACTTCCTAAAAATAATCTGCATGTCTTTTGCCATATTCAATAATACTGGGGCCTGTGAGGTAGATAATAATATTATTCAACTTTTACCCATGAAGAATCTAGGCCCTGAAATCACTCAGCTAATAGTGAAAGAACAAAAGAAAGTAGGTGCTCTGCTTTTCTTTAAGCATAGCCTGTTGTCTGGGACCCAGTAAATGTTCTCAGGCATTACTGAATTACTTAATATCTGAGTATCATTCCTGTAATGGTGTTCCTGCTGCCTTAGCTTTTCCCTAATGCTACTATCACTATACTGCAATCTGATGTCACAGTAAACCGTCACTCCCAAAGGTCAGCTCATGGCTGGCTTCTCAGGTCCCACATTCTGCAGGTTAGTCCGGGCACGCAATGGCCACGCAGAGGCCCTGGGGACTAGAGGGAGACACACCCAGCAAAACTCCAACATATGGACACACTGCCAGTGACTTACTAACTGGTTTCCTTTGTATTTTCCATTTCCGCAAAACAGAGACTGATGTAATAAACATTTATGGAGAAAATAAATCAAAATGTACGTGGCAAAGACCCAGACACTTCACACCTTCTTTTCTCATTATTTAACTTCTTCTACTGCTTAGAGGTCAAGTTTAGCAACTGCAGTTTTTGTTTTTTTTCCTTCCAAATACCAGGAACCCCTCAACTAACGCCAAATTTGGTAGGAAAAAAATGTAGGGAGAGATTCAAGTCATCGTTTGTTACAGCTTGAGGCGCTAATTAGCAAGAATTTTATATTAACCAAAAAGGAATAAAAATAACTACTTTTTAAAGATGTATATGATGAAATAATGAATTATAGGGATTTCCCTAAAATATCTGTTATTTATTCATACATGGAATTTTATTTTTCTAATAACAGGACTGTTTTCAGTTCATTTTGTTAAGTGTAAGGACATTTATACATTTCTAAATGCTGCTATATTTCAAAGTTATTTTTTCAAAATAGGAATGTCTTTAACAACTCTCCTGATAATCAATTTTTGTTTGATTTAAACAAAATTTAAGCAGTTTAAGAGATTGAAAGCACTGTGGAACTCCCCTCCATCCTAATATTAATACTGAGAAAGACTTTAATGTATATTTTTTCAAATAATTTATATGGAAACATAAACAATTTTATGTATTTTTTTAATGCATGAGGAAAGTCTTAATTTATAAACTGCTTTAGATGGTGGATATTTTGTTATCACTGCAGGTCAATATGTAACTTAATATTTTTAAATTTTATTATGTCAGAAAGATTATTGTGAGTTCAAATATTAACTCCCTTCAGAAAGATGAATTACTCAACAATGTCAGGGCTTAATGTAAAATCATTCCTAATGTAAGTTCCATGCTCGAGAATGATCTTTGACCGAACCTGAGGAGTTGAGTAGAGTTCAAGTATATGGAAAGAAATTCCTAAAAACAGGTTCTGATAGGTACACATGAATACCCATGATGGTGCAAGTTGGGGGAAAAAAATCAAAACAATAGTGCATTCATCTAGTCATAGCTGCTATCAAGATTGCTATGATTTAAAATGATCTTCATTTTAATTAAAAAATGTAATAATCACCATATAATTTAAATACAGAGTCCAACAGATCATTTTCAATGGCATGAAAATTAAATAAGATCTTAAGTCCTATTTCTTAATTTAAGCACATTTTTGCTCTGTTACTGAAAGCTATGAAATCTGCTTCATGAAATATAATAACACCTTTTTTTAAATAGTAACTTGTAGAATTCCAAATAAAGTGTTTTATAGTGTTTTACTTAGCTAGTGTAGATATCATCTGCATTAAAAACACTTAAATTATTTAGTAGGTTAAGTTTGCTTTTTTAAAAAATCGTTTCTTAGCAATACATAGACAGGTTGAAAGCTGAACTAGCAAGGTTTATAAAAGTAATACACACTTAGTCAAATAAGAATAGCACTGCCTGAAGCTAAAACAAGATTAAATTTACACAGACTGGTAACTGTCATATTTGGGAGTGTACAGTGACTGCCAGTTAAAATCTGGGCCATCCCCTAGTCTGCATGGAATATTTCCATGCATTCTTGGGATTTTTCAGTTTGACTAAAGAAAAATCTGGAATGAACCATGCCCAAAACGAAGACATAGGATTAGATAAGCCAATCTTCATAAAAACACTAAATTCTAGTTTTATTTGCTGAAAAATTAATAGCTCAAGCTAGAGAAAACAATGTAAAATGAGACATACTTAAATAAACTAGCAAATAGCACTAGCTGGGAGGTTCAAAACTCAGTGATTAAAACAGGGTGCTCAGCTCCAATCATTTTCCCTTTTCAAAGGGTTCTGTGGATGGTCAGAAACCAGCCTATAGTGGCTGTAATGCAGGAAGAACAAGTTCCAACTCATCATCTCCAGCACTTTACCAAGGATTCCACATAAATTAAGAACTGGATTGGGAGAATTTCTGAATTCAGGAAAATGTATGTGAGAAGTCAGCATTCATATTCAGTAGAATACACCTCATTCTGGATGCATTCATATATCCTCAGGAAGAACTCAAAGGAAATCAAACCTCCTCACCAACCAAACACTTATATTTAAAATTTGCTCTCTACCCTGGCAGTGTCTGACATTCAGTGTGACTTTGCATTAAAAACAAGCAGTGATGGGGCACGCCTTGGTGGTATAGTGGTCTAGTACACCTGAGAGTAGTCCCACATATACCGTAAGGTCCCAGGTTCAAGACCCAGGGCCTGGGGGAAGAAAAAATGTGAACAACTAAATAAAAAATAAAGTGCTTCTTCCTCCTCTCTCTCCTACCTGCCTACTTGTTTTCATTCCAGCCTGTAATTTTCCTTGAAAGAAAGAAAGAAAGAAAGAAAGAAGTGAAAGGCCAGGGGTGAGAATCACAGGCAAACACCAAAGTCTACACAGCCAGCAGTAAAGGGACTCCATGTTATGAAAGAGAGGGAGCTCTGCAAAGCAACATCTACAATAATTATGCAGCCCACTGGATGCACAGTGTTCTAGCCGTTAGAGCTGATCCAACGGATTCCAAAAACTAAAATGCAGCTTCCCGTCAATGTGTAAACATTAGGAGAGCCCAAACGAAAAGATTGGCATGAGTGGGATTAGTCTGAAGTGTCCTCTTGGCTGCCCATCTTAAACCTGAGCAGGCACAGAATACACTTCTAATACACTTGTAATACTTCTGATTGAGGGTGCTCCTCCCAATTCCTGGGAAGCAAAAAAAACAGGGGAACACGCCTAGGACACTGCGAGGATCTGCACCTGGTAAGAACCCAGTCTCTTGTAGGTGGGGTGACTAGGAGTCAGTAGTACCAATATATCCAGGAAATGGCGTTTAGATTTGATTTAAGGAACACTAAGGAAAAAAGAGACTTAATTCATAGAGCACTGGAGCAAGAATACAGGGGAAACAGAAGAGAGCAAAAATAGCTAAGAGGTTGTTTTTGCATCTAACAGGAGAGATCAAAGTGGAGGAAACGGAGGCAAATCTCAGTGGTGGGAAGCTTTCTGAAGAATGGTGAAAGGCAATAGTGACAAATTTTGAAACAATAATTTTAACAATATAATCAGAAAACCATGCAATTTTTTCATTTTTATTCAGCTCACCTGTACCAACCACAATGCTGTGTTCCTATCACCTTCACTATTCCATAACATGTCCAGTGTTAGGTACCCATAAAAATGCTTTATCCATGGTATTGGCTTTGCCCTTACCTATGAGGTCAGGTGGGCCAGTCCCTAGGTTTTCTCCTCTAATTGTCACCTTTGTCCATGGTATGCCCTCATTTGGAGAGATGCCTGTCACCAGGGGAGGTTGAGGGGATCGAGACATTGTGCTCGATCCAGCAAACCAGATTTCTAGTTACAGAAGTAATCTGTTAAAAAGAAAGAAGAAAAAGGTTTAGTGCCAACTGAGATAAGTTTTGATTAAAAATACAAGAATGCTAGGCTAGACATGCAGTAACAAAATAGAAAACATTTCCTAAACAGAATACTTTTTTTAAGTTTTCTGAATATTTCAGTTGTTTTTCAGCCTGTCCACCACCAGTCACTGGACATTAAGTTTACAAAGGGCTCTCTAGTTAGTACTGCAAGGGAAATATAAGAATAACAAGAGAAAATTAAGCTCTTGGTTCTAAAAACTTTAAATATAAAGACAGAACCTATAATGTCTTCTCTATACCTGCTGAATTCCCAGTATATACTAAAAACCGTTCTACTTCCTAAGTGGTTTAAGAAAAATATTACGATTAATGATATTCATGAAAATTAAAATACATTTATATTCCATAGGTATATTGAGTTTATTTCATTTTTGTAACTTTTTTAATTGCTCAAATCATTTCATCATTTAATGTGCTCGAAGTTTTTTTTTTTTTTTACAAACCCAGAATGCAGATGTATAGGCAGAAGCATGAATGTGCTACCAATCTGATTACATCAGAGTTGGTAAAAAGTGCAGCTTCTAAAATTAAAAATTCTTGTGTTCAAATCCTGGCACTCCAATCCAATTCTGCTGTAAACCTGTTGTCATGTATGTAAAATGGAGCTAATAACAGAAGCTTCCATTAGATTACATGTAAGACTAAGTAGGAAAAACACAGCAAAGCATAATACCAGCACAGAGTAGGCAACCAAAGAAAAATGAAATTTCACAAACACATTGCTACAGACCCCAGTGCTTGGCACTTTGGCTGTAACCAGTGAGGGTGCACTTCAGAGCAGAATGGTAGAGCTGGCTCGTTATCTAGATCTTGCTAGCGGTCAGACACTCTGGTCCCTGCCTCACCGTGTAATCAGGCAGGAGATTAGAAGTTTAGCCTCCAGAAAAACCAGACAGAAGAGGGCCAGGATTTAGGGACACCAGGAACAGTGGGGGTGACTAAGTGTCAAATGCACAGCAAACTGTGGGAGGAACTCCTCAGGCCTTGTCCCTAACCTGCAGTCACCACATCGTCAAGTGTGCAGGCTCTCCCCTGGACTCCACCCTGTCTAGACAACTAGAATATTACTCTCCAGAGAAATCCAAAGCCCTGGGGAAAAAAAGAATTTAGGATCCAGAAATACAAGGCTACTCCCCCAAAAGGAAGTGACAGCACCTATGGAAAAGCCACTTTCAGACAAAGTCTGCCCATACACCAACTAAACAAACCAGTTGTTCACAGCCTTACTCTAAAACATACAAAGGTAGCCAAAGACTGAGGGTCAAGGAAAGTATGTGAGAGAGAAGAAATGGAAGGAAACAGACATAAGAATGCCAGTGTTACAGATGGAGCTGTGCCCCCTGCCAATCAAACTCATGCTGCAGTATCATACCCCAGTATTTCACGATGTGACATTATTGACAGATCAGGCATTTAAAGATGTGATTACGCTAAAATAAGGTCCCTGGCATGGATCCTAATCGTATGATTGGAGATCAAGACAGACATACACAGAGGGACAACCACGTGAAGACACAGGGAGAGGACCTGCCCGTATGAGCCTAAAAGAGGCCTTAGGATAAATCAACCCTCCAACACCTTGATCTTGGCTCGGAATCATAAGAAAACAAATTCCTATTGTTTTGGCCATCCTGTCTGTCATATTTTCTCTTGGCAGTTCAAGCAAACTACACAGGAGGTAATGGACCGGAGTGGGGGACGGACCCAAAAAACCAACAGGAAGCCATGATAAAGACTCATTCTGAGAATAAGAGCTCTTGAAACCTTCAAAAGAAACAAGATTTGTATTGTCCTATACTGAAGGAATTGACTAGTTTAACAAAAAGGTGGTTCTAAGGCAGCAAACAGATGTTTGGGGAGTCAGAGAAGGGAATGAAGAGGAAGAGAGAGTTATAATTTTCACCTAAAATTATCAAGATAATGGTGTATTAGATATAGAATGAAACTGTAGTGGTAGATCCACAAGAGATAAGGTCAAAGGACTACTCAATAGCCACACACATGCAAAAGGCTGGAGTTGGAACCTTTCCTTAGCTCACATACAAATGTACTCCAAATGTATCATAGATCTGAATGTAGAAGCTGAAACTCTAAAGGTGATTTGAATAAAGCACAGGAATCTTTGCAACCTGGGGTTGATAGGCAGTCTTAGATACAATACTATAAGCAAAAATAGCAAAAAAGACAGAAATTGAACTTGAAGAAAGAAATGGGTGAATTTTCCCTAATTTTATTGAAAACTCTGATTCTAAATATTGAAGAAGCTCAGCAACCATTAGGCAAGGTAAATGAAATAAAACCACACCTAAACACCCTGAAGTCAAATCGTTGAAAATCAAAGAGAAAATCTAAAAGCAGCCCGATGGGGGAAAATAACACATTATATAAAAAGGAATGACAACATGGATGACGTCTAGTCAGAAAACTGAAGGCCAAAAGAAAACAGAACATCAATAAAGTGCTAGGAAAAAGGTCAAAGATGAAGATTAAAAAGAGCATTTTCTGATATTGGGAAAACTGGGTATCATATACATTAAGAACAAAACTGGCCATCCCTATCTCAGAGCATAGTCAAAAAATCAACTTAAGATGGATTAAAGATTTGAGCATAAGACTTAAAACATAAAACTCCTAGAAGAAAACAGAGGGAGTAAACTTCTTTACATTGATCTTGGCAACGATTTTTTCGATTCTGACACCAAAAGCAAAGACAACAAAAGCAAATATAAACAAACAGGACTACATCAAACTAGAAGGCGTAGCAAAGGAAACTATCAACAAAATGAAAGCAGCATATAGAATGGGAGAAAATATTTGCAAACTACACATCCAATAAGACATTAATATCCAAAGTATACAAGGAAATCATACAACTCAATAGAAAAGAAATCAAATAACCCAATTAAAAATAGACTGAGAATCTGAATAGACATTTTTCCAAAGACATACAAATGGTCTACAAGTACATGAAAAGGTGTTCCGCATTACTGATTAGAGAATGCAAATCAAAACCACCATGAGCTGTCACCTCACAGCTGTTAGAACAACTACCATCAAAAACACAAGCAGTAACTAGTGATGGTGAGAACACGACCAGAAAGAAGCCCTGTGTCCTGCTGAAGGAAGTGTAAACTGCTAAAGCCACTATGGAAAAGTTGGGGGTTCCTCAGGAAATTGAAAATAGCTTTGCTGCCATAACACAAGTATCATAAAAATCACTGCCAAATCTAAGCCAAAATGGAATGGAAAAGACTCCTATCACACCATTGTCTTTGGACACATAGGTTCAGACACGTCTACCTCTGCTAGCCATCCAACCTCTAATGTGATGGGATTTAAAAAAAAAAAAAAAAAAGATAAACTTTGAGGAGAAGTTTGCAAAGATGAAAATAGTTCCTTCAATTCCATCTGAGACCTGGAAAACCTGAACACGAACCCTGAGCAAAGCAGTCCAGGTGGAAATCAATAAAAGAGAGGAAAGCTCATGTTAGTAAAGCCTTTCCAGACACAAAGATATATGACAAAGTTCCAACACTGCTTTAGTAAACAGAAATTACACTGCTCAAAATACCGTAACATTGCAGGTAAAACAAATATTACACAAATATTAACCAAACTGCCTCTTGATTCATGAATATAGCAACTCTTGACCAAGAAAAATATTTCATTCAGCTGATATGGAAAATTAAACCATCACTGAGTGGTGATTTAACTATACTGACACTAATAACCCCTACCTAGTTTTAGACTATGAAACAGATAAGCATGTGGCTTCAACTGATTATTTTCAGAATCTGGTCTAGTTTACAAAAAAAAAAAGACTATAAGCAGAAATATTCTAATATCTTCATTTCTAGAAAAACAGGATGAAAATAGGTTTAAAATATTACCAATTATATTAATATTAATAAAAGGATTAATGAAAAATTAGACTGTCATCAATCCTTAACATAATGGCTTTGATCATGAGGGCAGTCGTCAGTATTTCACAGATGCAAAGCCAAGAGGCTAACTCGATCCAATTAATATCAAGTCCCCCTCTCTGAAGAAGCTATAACCAAGAGTCATTAAGTGGTTTTTTCCAAGTCACATACCTACTTAGTTATAAATCAGAACAGATTCTTTGTTTCCTGACTTACAGAAGTTTAATATACTTTCATTGCAGTACTGTTCATTTATAGCAAGAAATATGTATTTGGTCTTCCTCATTTCTGGTACACCTCTAAAGCCCTTGGGATTTCCTAAATGATAAAAGCACCAAATATGTCACTTGTGACCTTAATGAGCTTGGGACCCCACCTAAGAATGGGGCTGGTGCCAAGAGAACCAATCAGGAAACCTGCAGGGAGGAGGGAGGAGCTGGAGTTTGAATCAGTGGCCTTTGTACAGCCTCCATAGACACAAATGGACTGGGTCTGGAGAGACTCCCCGCTGGAGATGACATGGAGATGTGGGAGAGCAGGTGCTCTGAAAGGACATGGAAGTTCCATGCCCTTTCCCCAACCTTTCCTTGTGTACCTTCTTTTCCATTTGGCTGTTTCTGAGCTTTTATCATAAATCAATAATGCAACAAGTCAAATGGTTCTCTGAGTTCCATGAGTTGCTCTAGCAAACTAACTGAATCCAAAGTGAGAGGAAGGCATGGGAGCCTCTGATTTATAGCCAGTTAGAAGTACAGGTAACAACAGCACAGGTAACCACTTGAACTTGTGAGGAGTGTCTGAAGTTCAAGGAGGAAATCAATGGGAACTCCCAGCTTAAGACTGTTGATCAGTAAGTATTTGTGGAGTGAATAATGGAAAGAGTTGTCTCTATTTAACCCATCTCCAGTCAGAAACAGACTGCATTATAAAATTCTTATGTTTAAAGTCACAAATAAATGACATAATTTCTTTGCATGTTCAGGAAAAAAATCTAAGACTAAAGAAAACAGAATTTAGCTTCTGAACATTTTCAATTTCACAACCTGTGTCAGACAAAAACAGATATTTTTAAAGGAAAGTTCTCATTTATAGTTGTCATTGCTTATAGATTTTCCTTACAAAGATTTTCCAACTGCAGTAAGATAGTGTTTGAAAATTTATTATAAGTTCTTATCATATATACTGAACAGAGGTTAACAAACATCTGACTTTACCTATCATCAAACTCATTTTTTAAATGAATGTAATATACAGGCTTTATATTATAAGTCGTTTCAGGTAATGAAAGAGGTAAGGAAGTAAATAAACCTGCCCTAAAAGTACCCACCAAAGTTAAATTTTATGTTTTCAAGCAGAAAGACAATAAATACGTAGGATGTTAATTACTACTCAAGTAAGGAAAATTATTACACATAAAAAATTAACATACCCTACCCTATCCTTGTTTGTTTGTTTTTATTCCCAGTTCCAGTTCTCAAACAGGGATCCTTGGGCTTTACATGGTCTGTACCTTTAGCAACCATATTTACCATTTTATTGCAAATAAATAAATTCCTTCATACCTGCAAGAACAGAGGGAATCTTCACACAAAAACAATATGACTGACAATGCCCGTCTTAAAAATTTTGGCTGTTTTTCATGTGCATTTCATCTTTTTGGATAAATAATACATTTACACAGTAATCTAGACTTTAATGAGCAAAAGTATATCCAAGCTGCAAGTTTCTGAATTAAGCCTTGCTAGAACAAGTTCAAAAACTTAACATTTATGAACAGTTTGGAGACCTGATTTCTAAACTGGGATCTGGCATTAGCAATCAAAAACCCTTATGTTCTCTGAAACGTTCTCATCTATAAATAAGGTGGCCAGATGACATCATCTCTAAGGCCCCATTTAGCTCTTGATTCTATAAGAGTCTTACTTACGGGACCAAGCTTTTAAATTCAATTACTAATGTAAGCAGTTCCACAAATGAAACTATAATAAGGGCATGTTATTTTAAAATGTCTGTATTTACTATAAAAATTTTTAGTATATCATTAGAAAAATCTAATGGCATATTAATTTTTCTTTAATAGCAGCTTCTCCAAGTTAAATAGAAGAATAAATTATCCCTCTCATTTTCAAAGTTATAGTGCAAAGACTAGGCTTTAAAACTTTTATAAATGTATTTTGTTAATTAATAAAAAGAAATTGCTACTAATTCGCCACAGATCAAAATTATTTATTTATAATACAATTATTTTCAAAACAAACCATGGATTTCTTTTTTTCATTTCCCTGGTTTTATTAAATATAAATAAGAGAAACAGAGACAGACTAAATGATATAAGGAAGGTGAGGGGGTAACAGGTGAAAATATAAGACTTTAACTATTGCCTGAAAGTTCTCATTCAATTAATAAAACAAAGAAAAAATTTCGAACAGACACTAGAAATAAGCATGTCAGTCATTATGACATAGAAAAATTAAACACTATAGGCATTACAATTTCTCACCATGTTAAAGCCACTTGCTTTGCATTTTCATCTTTTATTTAAAGTTTACAAAAATGCTGATGAGGGTCAGGAAATCTTTAAAAATTAAAAATAGCTTTAAATAAAACTTCACAAATGGTTCTGAAAACATTCACCAAAAGGTTGGGTATCACTCAGAATTTATAAAATAAGGAGCTTCATAGAGCTTAAATGCCTATTCTGAAAGTGGTTATGCATAAATCATTTAAAAATACTACTTTTGAGATATTTTTGAAAATACCTGTTTAGTCTTCCTATACTACATAGGATATAATGAAGAATGCTGAATTAGAATCGATTAAGGGTCTTAAGGAGCCAGAGTTAAGGACTTGCCCAGGTCCTACATTCCTGTATTCTTTCCACAACACCATGAATGGAATTTAGAAATCAGCAAAACAAAACAAATTAACAAATTTAAGTATGTTATCACCAAATCTAGTAGGAAATTACTCATTATTTATGAAAAAGTAGTCATGGGAATTTACAGAGTCTGCAAAAATGAAGGCTGCAAAGTTAATGGCTTGTCTTATTGCATAAGCCATTAAAAACTAAAATCTGAAATGAAAGTATATAAAGTTCCACACGACTGTTAATCCAGCAACTTATAACCCTTCCTTCTTTTTGCCAAAATAATGAAGCATTAAGAATTATTTTTCTAAATAGAATAAAAAATGTCAAGTTGGGGAAATGGAAATTTGTTTTATTCATTACCCATAAGAAATATCTTGGTCCACATAAACTTGACTATTTCCTTGAAACCTTGTGTGAGTAAGATAAGCCATTAGTAAACCTAATAAATAACCATTTTCAAACTTTGTAGATGATAAATTTAAAATCATGAAATACACTAATAAATCCTTTGACAAATCACATAGATAACAAAGATTATATAATACACACAAGTGCTAAATACCTTATCATTCAGATATACTGCGCTATCTCATTTAAGAAAAATCCCTCAGAGACTGTTTATACAAGTTTTAAAATGATGAGGTTCCTATTTTACACAGCAGCATTTTACAGTAAAATACGGATCCAATTCTTTCAGGATACAAAGTTATTTTTATTTTGTTATAATTATTCCCCCCCCTCAAAGAATTGAGATAGAAAATCTTTTCTTGTTGGTATCTTAAAAAGCATGGAAAAAAAAAAAAAAAAAAAAACCTGACAAAATTACTATCCAACTCTTTCATCAATAATTTTTTAAATGAGAGCTTTGCAAACAAAAAAAGGTTCAACAAAATATATAACCTATGTAAGACAGTGAGGCTGTAGAACTTCAACCCAATTAACAGAATGTTTTGTTTTGAAAAGATCATAAACTTTATACACACATGTATATTGACTATACATGTATGTATGTACGTATGTATATATGTATATATGTATGTATAGTGAGGTTTTATGAAGCAGAAAATCTGAACAGAGACATCTTCATGAACCAAAACTAAATGAGGAAGGAATATTGCTCAAAATATTGCATAAGGCTGCTGTAGGATTAATTTGCTGTCCCCCGAGAAATTGCAGCAACTTCCCAGTCTCTACCCAGCCTGTACCCAGCTCTCCTCTGGTGTCAGTCTTGTGCATATCACTGACATACTGGAAGAGTCCCAAGATTGCGAAAATAACCTACCCTCCCATCCATGTGCATGACCCTGCACTTCCCTGAGTTCTTGGGATAACAGCGCTCTTGACAACACACAAGCCTCTTCCCAAACACCTTCCCTGCAAACCTGAGAGAGCACCTCCGCACACACCCCACGTCCTACTGACCAAGGCACCAGAAGGGCACGCAGACTGTATGGATGTGTAATCATTTAACTACTCCATGAGTGACATTCATATGATTTCTCACTTCTTGCTAGTATGAACAGAACAGTGAACATTTTTCGAGAAAACACTTTTGCATGTTCATTCATTATCTTCTTACATCTGCAGTTATCAGCTGGCAAAGGATGAACATTTAAGATGTTAACAGCAGCGATGATCTCGGTAATCTGTTTAATTTGTTGCAATCTGATAGACAAAATAACTGGCTTCAGTTGGCATTGGAAGCATGTAAATACTACTGTCTTCACCTTTGCATCTTTTTATTAGGTTTACTTTCCCAGATTTTAAGTTCTCTAGCAAGAACATTAATCCTCTGTCCATTATTTATACTGTCAAATCTGCCTCAGTCTATCATTTGTTTTTTCATTGTTTATATAGTTTTTTGCCCTTAAGAAATTTTCAATCTTTTAATATAAACCTATGACCTTTCCTTTCTACTTCTAGAGTACTCCCTTCAAAGTCAAGTTCCTGGTACTTCAACACTACCTAGTTTTAATTAATTATTTCATGCATTTGAAATCTGTTTCATGTATTGAATGGGTCAAGCACTGAAGAGCTACTTGACCACAAAACAATTTAACTGAACAATCACTGATCTGAAATGCCACTTTTATCATTGATACAAATTCTCATTTTGAGTCTCTTTCTTGACCCGCTATTTTAACACCTGGATCTATTTTGCACTTATAATCTATAACAATTTAATTTTTACAATATAATTAAATATCTGAGATGACAATTCATCTTGGACAGGATTTCTTAGTCATTCTTTCACAGGTATTGTTTCAGATGAACTTTAAAATATTTTGTCAGATTCTAAAAATAATGCTATTAGAAATTTTCGATTTGATTATCACCACCCTGACACATTATAAGGTAAGTTCCAGGGAAGAAGGGGTTTTTATCTTTTTTAAATATATATATATATATATATATATATATATTCATATAATTTCACACTCTGCTATGCACTACACATTTAATAGTATTTGGCATATAACTGTTGCTCAGCACATATTGATTAAATGAGCAAATGTTATCAATTACACTGAATTTTTAAATAATTCTGGGACACTTAAAAGATGGACAATATTGAATCTTAGTATTTAATTAATTTTTATGACATCAATAAACTGCTCAGTTGGGGAACAGGGGCACTATGACAGGGGAAACTGATGTAATTTATCTTAAAACCAGTCTCCTTACTGAGCCTTTCTTAACCAAAATGATTTTCCAAACAATTTTTTTATGTTTCCTCTTTAGAAAATATTACTTCAAATACTCTTAAGAACTTTGGCTCTTCACTCTTCAATATTTATGTGTCACTTATTTAATTGTCTTAAATATTTTGCTCTAATTTCCAAAAAGAGGTTGAATAACAGCAATATTTGCAAACAACTTTGTGTCTTTGTAACTATAGCCGGCAATTCAACAGAGAAGTGTTTTCCAACCTGCTTTTCATTATGCCCCCGCCACACCCTGAGGAGCCTTGTTAGGTCTTTTTTTTTCCCCTAATAACACCAATGAAGTTTTAATAACCTAAAGTTACTGTATATTTGTATTATGTGCTGTATGTATATTTGTACAATATAAAAAAAGACTAGGATCTTTTTGACCCCTCCAGAACTATTTTTCAATTTTGCTCCTACTGCAAATGTATGCTCTAACATTTTACCATTAAGTTTCATGTCTGTCATTGATATTTACATAGCTAGTATTTCATATGTTATAGAAAAATAATTTCCATTCTTAGTTTATTGAAATTCTATTGTTAAAATGAGAAATAAATGCTGAATATTATTAAATATTTTAATGAATTAGTCTATATTTTAGGAATAAACATTACTAGATCTATTTTATTAACCCTTTAAGCACTCTTGGATTTGATTTGCTGAAACCTTAGTCAGTAGCTCTACATCATTAATCTTATTTATAATGAGTCAGATATTGTTATCACCAATACTTCGTGTCTGTTGTAGTATCAAGAAGCATTCAGCAGTTTACAAATATTACAAATACTATTGAGCTTTATTATATCCAGAACACTATGCTGACCTTAAAAGAATTTGAAGTTTCCATATTTCCCGGCTTGGAATTGTTCAAATAGGATAGGAATATCCTGTTCCTTGTAGATTTCCTGTTACTGGCTTGCAAAAGCATCTATAGTGCCTTACTGGGTATGATGATTTGGAAATTTCTTTATGGTTACAAGTCAATATTTTGTAAATCTTGTTAAGACAATTTTAGTATATTTTTTCAGAAAATCAGATATTTAATTCTGATTTTTTAATTTAATAACATACTACTGTCAGGAGGGCTGCCCTGTGTGTTTCAGGAACTGCGTAGCATCCCTGGCCTCTCTCTACCCACCGGATGCCAGTAACATACCCTCAACTGCAAAAATCAAATGTGTCCAGGCAATGCCACTGTCCTTGGAGAGAGTAGAGGGTCACCTAGTTGAGGATTATAGCTCTGAGGCTCTGAGTCCTATGTGCTCAGGACAGAACCACCTCTTCCAAACCCTCTGCATCACCTTGGAGGACTGAGAGTGAGGCTAAGATCTTGGAAATCTTGGCAAGCCTCTCGCTCTCCCTGTCTCAGCTCCCAAACTCACTGCCATCTTCCTAGACGTCGCATCCTGCTGATGCCTACCTCAGTCAAAGGAAGAAGCCTGACTATTCATCAACCATCAGTTTTGAATCTCTACTTATTCCAACAGCTTCTTTCCTAGTCCTTATCAAAAATATGAAGAAAATGACTCAGAGGGAGGCCCTCCAACCACGACAGCTATTCACCCCCTTCCAGTCGCTCTACGGTTCCAGGCAGAAGCTCACATCATACCATCAACAAGCACAGATACAAAAGCTCAAAAGAACAGCCCTTGAGAGGTCCTTAATCCAAAAACAGGAAACTACGAACGACCATCACTTCTAATTAAATTTTATATTGCTATGCTGGGTTCAAAACTATCAGAATTCTCAAACTCCAAGTGAGAAATTAGGTGAAAATGCCAAATTGCTCACACTTCACATCCAGGTAGCCTAATTTGAATAGTTACCTAAAGATGTAACTCTAAGTTCAAAATCAGTTTTCTATTGCCATGATCATTACAGAACAAGCGGTTTTAAGTAAAAGCTAGATTGCTGACATGATTATTTCCTTTCCTTCACATAAGTCTGCAAAACAAAATAAATAAGGAATCTGGCCTTAGAAGCACCTGATTTATTTATTCATTTAGCTGGCTCGCATTTGGGCCATGTTTCCTCTAAAGAGTTCATATACCCATAAAAAATATATTTTGTACAAAATGTGAGCTATGGATAACTTTTCAAAGTCTAAATATGAAAATTTAGTCTGGACCAATAAAGAAAAGAAAGACTATCTCCAAAGCACAACAGTAACTTCATGAGCAGCTGGGAAAAGGGGTTAACTCTCAAAAGCACTTTCTCTAGGACTCTTTTCTAGGTCAACTGGATGCCTCTTCCCACCGGCAAAGGGAATCACTGCTCCACTGCTCTTTTCTCCACTCTGCCACCAAATCCTGGAGCTGTGACACAAGAGTTCCGTTCTTGGATTCATCATGTCTTCACTGTGTGATGTTTTGACATCTTGGGGCCTTGCAGACCAGGAAATGAGCTGCCCCTCTGAGGTTAAGGGATTCCTAAATGGCAAACACCAGACCATGCCTTTGATAGGAAAACCAATAAATCTCAAAGTCCACACTTTCCACTCCAACTACCACAGTCAGGGCATTGTCCCCCTGCCCTAAACACCCCAAGGCCAAACCTCAGACAACTAAGGACCATGTCTAATAGCCCATTGCCTGCTGAAATTCTTCAAACTGCACCCCGCTAAACTTGCTCAGTATGCTCTGTTCCTTCCTGCAGAAATCACAATAAAGGCCCTGGCGGATTCTCACACCTTTCCTTCCTAACCAATCTGACCTGGAGTGCTCCTCCTTTTGGAAACTGTGAGCAAACCATCTTCTCAAGGATTAACTCTGCAGCATTATTGGCTTCACCATATCTTTATAATAACAAAGCCTACATTTTAAGACAGTTATCCCTTTTCAATCTTTTCTGGGCTTCTACAAATCAATGCCAATCCTCTTTAGAGGCCAGGGATGCTTTGCAGCTCCTGAAACATACAGGACAGCCCTTCCCTAGCAGTAGCACATTCTTAGATTAAAAATCAGAATTAAAGAGACAGAGGAGAGGAACAAAGAATATTTAGAAGCTCCTAATTCCCAGGGATTTAGGAGGATCTGACCACAGTAATCAGGCTTCTTGTCATTTTTCCAACATAGATGCGTGACAGGACAGGACGGACGGGAGAATCCGGCATCAAGGACTCTGATTTGTCCTCTCTACAGTGACACTACCAGTCAGCCAGCACTCCCAAACTGACTCAGGAGAGGACGGCTCCTCTGCGGATTGAGGAGAAAAGAGCTGCAATTTCCCTCAGTGCATTTTATGGGAATCGAGACAATTTAATCAGCGGGCTGAAGCTTTCTGTGTACTGGACAGCAGTGCAGGTATATATTTAAAAACTGATATGGCTCTTGCCTTTAAAATACTTTTCAATAAAAAATAACAACACAGATGACATTACTAACAACATTACTAAGGGACGCAGCTAGTCATTAACCAACAGAGAAACAAACATCTCAATAACAATAGTTATATTTACTGAATGCAGATTACGTTCCTCCCCAGTAGTAACTTTCAGTCCTCACAACTCCCTTATAAGGCTCTCGAATTAAAACTCTGCTGACACCCACAGTTAGTAACTGGAGGGGCCAACACCCCACAGTTAACTGAAGGGACAGGAGTCTCACATGGGCAGACAGGCAGACACATACACACATCTTCCCGACATAAAAAGAAAGTGCCAATGAAAAAATGGTTTTTCTTTCAGAAGTGCTGATGAGCTGCCCTGTCAGCCCACCCCATAGTGTAGCCAGGATGAGCGCTGAGAGCAGAGGACTGCCATTAAGGACGCTAGGACCAACAGTTTCATCAGCACAAAGCGAAGTGACTTCTGGAGCATAGATGCTGGTTCCCTCAGCACAACACTTCAGTCAGGCAAATCAACTGTTCCTCTGGGAAAGATCTAAGTTAGTAAAACGAGCCACTTATCCAGGAGTCGGAGGACACAGATTCAAATCTTAAGTTTATGACTTATTCAGGTCCCTTTCTCAGCTTCCCTGTCTATAAAATGGGAATAACAAACTTCCCATGGATATTAAGGATTAAATGAAATCATGTATGTTAAATATTTCTGCAAACTTTAAAGCCCAAAATAAACTGTCTAATACAGTAGTGATGTACTGCTCCTTTGCATCTGTAAGTGCATTGGGAGCTGGATGGGTCAGTCAATGTCCTGTCATGTTGAAGAGAAGAGGACAAACTTTATAGGAGGGTGATCCGAATCTGTTTTAAGACAGAAAGATGTTCTTAAGGGAAAAGAGAAAAGCATGGTATTCAAGCTACATAAATTGGGTAGGAAAGGCCCAAGAAGCAGGGGGGAGGGAGCTGGATATAATACAGGAAAGTAAACAGTCACCAAGGCCTCCCAGGAGCCACTGCACCTCACATGTGCCAGGGAATCCAAACACTGATTATGAGCCAGAGGCTGGGAAGCGCAAGCCCCTGCCTCATATCATTCTAAACCACCGCTGCCTTATCTTCTTTCCTTAATTCTACCACACTAACTACAATTCCAAAAATGCCTGTTAGTCCAAGCATAATTTTCTTGCTTACATTACTTCAAACAGCTATTTAGTTAGAGAATTCCTAACTATATTTGAAAGAGTCAAATATAATTTTAATCAAATCAAAAACCCTAGAACACAACAGTACATGTGTGTTACGGCTGTGGGGTGGGAGGACCCTGAGAGGCCTTGGCAGGAGTCCCCACAGTGAATGCACTACACTTTTGACCTGCACAAGCTTTCCGTAGCTTTAGAAGTGAGAAACCACGGAAAGTAAAAGTCAAACAGGAAGTTGGAGGAAATATTCAAAATGAGAAAACACAAATAACTTTATTATAACTCAAAAGATCAATAACAAAACAGAAAAAGGCATAAGCAGATAATTCAAAAGAGAGGAAATACAGTCAATAAACAAATGTGGGAGAAAATTCAACTTCGCAGAAATATGAATGAAGAGATGACATGTTCTTCTATTAACTTAAAAGATACTTGAGGCGCTCATGAAGGCTTGTGACCGTCCAGTCTCTGCACTACGGGCAGCAATAAAAACTGCTGACACCTTGGAAAACAATGGAAAATGTGTCAAGGTCTTACATATGATTCAATCAACCAACTCTAAACATGTTCTTAAATGACTTGAAAGTGGCAAGGAAAATGTGAGAATCCAGTCAAGAAATTATTATGCAGCAAATGAAATATTATGCAAAATCAAGAGAATATATATTGAATTAGTGAAAGCTTAAAAAAAACACATAAATGTGTATATATGTGTATGTATGTATATATATATATATATATATATGTGTACTGATTTATATGGAAAATTATACAAGCATTTACAGATTCCCAAAAGAACCTATCAAATCAGAGCAAACAGGAACGTCCTACTTTCAGGTAGTGGGAAGACCTGGAAAGCATACATGCTGGCCGGAATATGGAGAAAAGACTGAGAAGGATAAACACCAGAAGGCAGGCTGGAAAGGGTACTGGGGTTAGGGAAATGAGTTTTAAAATCCATCTGCTCCCCCAAGGCTGTGAGCGGGGCTAGGCACAGACTTGGTAGCAATGCAGTGGGGCCTAGTCCTCTGCACTGAGAGTCCACCCCAGAGCAGGGCAGAGCAGTCAGTGCCTGGCCCCAGCATACAGCTTCTTCCCAGCAACTCTGGGCCTACTCACGACTACTGCAAATCAACTTCGGAAAGAGATTATAGCAAAAAATAGAAAAAGAAAAAGGGAGAGAGAAAAGAAAGAATTCCTATACCAGGGCACCTGGTAAGACTGTCCTTAGTGGGCTTAGCTAGGGGTGCATGGGACTCTTCCTGTGCTCCTGGCTCAAAACAAAGCCATCCCAACACGGAGAGTTCCCTGGCAACTCTCTTCTTCTGACTGTTCAAAGGAACTTCAAGGACCGTGGAAATCCAGCAATGAGTGACTCTGGAGGTGGCCTTGGCTTGGTCGGTCACACTACAGACCAGACACCACTCCCTGTGGCGTACTGTGCCCCATACACTAAGTTTTAACTAATAAATCTGTATCACAATAATAACCACCAAGACTAATATGTAAACTGAAAGTTACCTAACTACATACCACACACGTATTGGATCAACCTAACATGTAAAGCATAGGCACTACCAAAATGGAGTCACTTGTGCTAAGCCTCATGGCCCAGTACTAGTCTGGGACTCCGCCTGACAGACCCTGCCATCCCTGAAAGGAAAGTGACCTTACAATGAACAACCCACTTCTTTGCCTCTAGCAACTTTGGGGACTCGTGTTTCCTTTGGCTGTAAAGTCTTTCATGGTCAGTTCCTCAGAACTCCTTTCTATCTGCTACATGGGATGTTGCATGCTTCAAATCACTTTTTGCTCAAATAAACCCTTACCACTTGCAGTATGCCTCCATTTACCTTTTAACAGAGGGCAGTCCGCAGTGCCAAGGGAGTGGACGGAGGAGGGCACCGCGTGTGATGAAAATGCTCCAGGTTGCACAGTGGCAGCGCTGCACTTTGTGTGGCACAGCTCTGTGAGTATGCTAACTGTGCTCTAGAATTCTTGGGAGCATTTGTTCTTTGTCATAAGGACATCGAAAG
The DNA here is from genome assembly GCA_004363575.1 of Solenodon paradoxus. Taxonomy (NCBI): domain Eukaryota; kingdom Metazoa; phylum Chordata; class Mammalia; order Eulipotyphla; family Solenodontidae; genus Solenodon; species Solenodon paradoxus. The sequence goes on from RJWH01000660.1 coordinate 171,479, forward strand.
CCCCCAACAGGCACACAGCAGAAATATAAGAAGGTGGCATTAAAAAAAAGAACAAAAGAGGGTGACACTACTCAGTTCCTAAAGCCTACTGCTTGGAGATCAAATGAGATTAAGGGAAACCAGGGGCCAGGACTGAGCAGGACTGAAAAGGGGGAGGAAGCGGAAGAGGGCTTCGCCCTCTTGGTGAGGGAAAGTAAGCGCATTTACTCACACTTAGGCTGAAAGCAGTGGGAAAGCAGAACAAACTGCGGATGAGCCTCTTCAAACAAGGCACCACTGACACCAGCCAAACTAGAAAACGGAGATGCCCAACAATGTCCAAGTGATCACAGGAATTCATGCAACAAAATCCCTGACCATCTCAGTAAGAATGTTCAGGAATGGGTGAGGAGCAAAATCAAGTAAGTACTGCTAAACCATTTATAATGGAAGAATTCCGGGAAAAAAAAAAAAAAAAAAAAGATATCATCGTAAATTTACATTCATGCATAAAACAAAGTTTCATTTGTCTCCACTTGTCAAATCTTTATGATGAAATAAGCCAATATCACTGCTGACAAATATAACAACTTACAGTAAACAGGCATGCCAAAATCAATGTCGAATTTTCCCAAAAGGTCAAGGAATCAACTGTCAGCCTAAATCGGTTCATTTTATTAAAATTGTGAAACATGGCAGGATGTCACTGAACTCCCAGATTCTTTTACGAGCTGAGCTGGATTAATTTGACCCAAATTTTGTATAATAGTTTTCCCAAATTCTAAAACTATATCAGCTTTGTCACTTATTTTAAAATTTCTGCTTTACTTTCCTAGCTCTACCTCAAAAGAAACTGCTTCAAGGCCATCTATCTTGACACAGTAAAAGCAAAATAATCAGGGCACTCAGCAGCGCCATTAACATTTCTGAGCCGCGGGGATTAAACCAGCAGAGGCTGTACAAAGTGCCTGCAGGGGACGACCGAGCCCAGCCTGCACCACAGCTGGGAGGGATTGAGGCTGCAAGCTAAGGAATCAAGCTTGGAGAAACTGGGCACAATTCCGGCATCCGAAATAAATTAAACAGTCTTGCTCTCTCTCATCCCCCATGGTCAGCAGCCTCTCGGGGAGTGGAGACCACACACTCAGACCACACAGCGCCAGCTGAACTCCTCGCACGCAACATCCACAAGCTGTCACTCGGCAGCACGGGGTGGGGGCCAGGGGGTGGGGGAGACAGGGGAGCCTCCTGGACGTACAGCTGGACAGAGTGATGTGTGGCTGGAGAAAGGGGAAAAACCTCCCTGAGAAAACAAGCCGGTCGTGGCCTCCTGTAGTCTCGTCCTGCACTCCCCCAGACCAATTTAGTAGCTGATGAAGGATTAACAAAGCATCCATTTAACATCAATTAACCTCCAATCCATCACAGGTCAAAAGAGAAAATTACCATTAGAAAAGCATTTCATTGAAAGAGGGAGGAAAGGTCACATTTTCTTCTAATTGATCATATATAGCCAAATACATTTTTTTTTTAAGATTTATATAATTGTAACCCATCTGCCTCTTTTCCTTTAAGGAAGCACAGAGGGCAAATTTAAAGTGTTTCTGCAAGAGGGTTCAGAAGGTTTTTTGCTTTATAATTTTCCCATATTTCACGGTGGCAGAATCTTTAATTTTGAAAAATATTTATGATAGAATTAAAGGAAGTTTTTTATTTTGTTTTGTTTTACAGAACTTCAGGAAATAATAATAATGAGCAGCAATATTAGGGGGAAACAAGATAATTTAACCATAAAATCAACATTAGAATGAGTAAAAAAATTAACATTTAGTAAAGAGGAATTTTGCTGATTTCAATGGGACACAAGAAACCTGAGCTAAGAGTGACAGGCCTTGCCCAGTCAGGTCCCCAGAGGCTCCGCAGGCAGAGCTACAGGTAAGGTCAGGAGCTGGAAGTGTACAAGTTCTGCTTCTTTCAAGACTTGAAGAACCTACCCCAAAACAGTCCAGGGAAAACCTGATGTGAAAGCACTGTTTTTTTCAGATCAGGCCACAGAAAAGTGAACACACACACACACACACACACACACACACACACACACACACACTCTAAAATAACAATGCCAAACATCCAGCCTTCTCCATGCTGTTCAATCTAGCATCACCAGGAACGAGGAGAAAAGCAGAGTGACAGAACCCTGCCCCACAGATGAGCACCTGCATTCAGCTCTGTGTACACATTCACATTTGGGAAGCACTATTTAGACTAAACCTATCACGGAACTATCTTAGATCCAAAGAACTCCAGAAAACTCTCCCGGTTGCAGAGCTGCCTAGTGCATTTCAACAACAAACTACTCAGCTGGCATCTCAGGTCACCTGGCACAGAACCAAATTCTAGAATTCACAGGTTACTCTGGCATGGCGCACAAACTGCCCTAGGGCAGACACTGCCCCCAGGCTGGGCTGGGCTGGGCCGGCCCACAGAGATCTTCCATAGACATGCAGGGAGACTGAGTGCAAGTTATTTACTCCTCTGGTCTCTGCAAACTGGAATTCCACCTTTCCTAAGCAGATCAAAGTGAAGTTCTGCCCAGCACTTTACCTTCCACCAGCACAGGGTGGCACAAGTCTGAAACAGGGTCATGAACTCTTCCATCCAATTTTCTAAATCAATCATCAATGTCCTGTTCCATCTCAAAATTCTGGTTAATAAAACATAATTAAATAAAACCTGAATGCTGCTGTGCACTAAGTCCTGTACTAAGTGCACAGTACTAAGATGACTCCTGGGATCTCCCCAGGGCTTGGGCAGAGGGGCAGGTAAGGGAGCAGCCCTGCTTTCCTGGCTCTCTTTAGGCCTCTCTCCTTCATCATCACCACAGGCAAAATATAACTGAAAGACTATATTTTTAAATGAAAATGTTAAGTATTTTTAATTCTTTCAGAAAAAAACCTAATGATTGAAAATATATTAACTGATAAATGGCACTTCCTTATTTTTTTTAAAAAGGAAAGGTGCAGGTAGGAACTGAGGCAAGCAGGCAGGTAGGCAGGCAGGCAGGCAGGAAGAGTGAGGAAGAAGCACTTTATTTTATTTAGTTGTTCATCTTGGTTGTTCCCCCAAGGTCCCATGGTCTCAAACCTGAGTCCATGGGATGTATGTGAACTACATCTGGTGGCCTATCTGGCAGGCGACCAGGGCACATCACACTTGCTTTGCTTTGTTTTTGTTTTTGTTTTGAATGAGGGAAGGAAAAAAACTCCTGAAACAACGCTGGGAGGTAAGGAATTAAAGGGAAGAGACTGTGCAGATAACAATACTGGACACAAGTTAGAATACAGAGGGAAAGCTGATGAGTTAGCTCTCCAGCGCAACTACATAAATCCTACATGATATAAATACTTGATTACACAGCTGTTCTCTGAAAACAAGCCCTAGATTCCATCTTAGTTACAAGAGTTAATTAAAAAAATGTTATTTCCCAGAAACTATAAATTTTTCTGCCTCAGCAGACCCTCTCTTTCTAGAATACAGTTCCCTTCACTGCATTCCCAAGACAAAGCTCTAAGTCTAAAGGTGGCTCGTCCTCTAACTCATGCTACTGGACACTTAGGATGTATTAAAAATGAAAGAGGCCAATGAAAATTCATCCCTGATCTACCACCACCTCCAAAATTTTGAAACACAAGCCTCAAAGAAGATACATTACTTAACGCAAGGAAGAGGGAGTAGTGTCATGTAAAAGTTCAGTATTATTTATTCACCAATCCAGAGTCAATTGTACTCATGTCCCTACCCCTTACTAGATTCACATTAGATTCACAGAGGTGGACAATTTACTACGTCTTGATTATTATTATTTTTTTTTTTTTTTAAGGAAAGGTAGGAATGAAGGTGAGTAGGCAGACAGATAGGAAAAAAGAGGCAAAAGCATCCATTTTATTTAGTTGTTCATCTTGGTTGTTCCCCCTCCATTGTGAGGTATGAACCTGGTCCCTTGGGATGCATATGGCTTGCGCTGGTCACTGACTTAACTGCTAAGTCACCAGGTCAAGCCAGAAATTTTAACTTTTTAATAAAAAAAAAAAATCTGGGAGTTGTTTGATTTTTTTCCAGAAAGACACATCATTTGGACAACACTGAGGGCGTTATTATCAAATAAAATTCACTTCTATCATTGTTCAGTCCAGGGGAGGAGATCTGGGACACAGAAGTTGATTAGCAAGCACCTCAGAAGAGGTGCTAGCCCTCAGAAAACCAAAACAGACATAATCTAGGATTTGGAAGAGGAAATACTCTGAGACTGTGCAGTCGAAACAAATATTTATTAACGCTTGCTATGCCCAGGCCCTAGACTGGGAAAAAGAGAGGAACAAGGGTTGTTAACACAGATGACCTTGGCCTTCAAGAGAATGATGGGCATGAAAACCAGACAGCAGTGGGTAGAAGTTGAGTGGAACAGCTATTTAGCAAGTTTGGCTGAGAAGGGAAGACTAATGGAGGGAGGGAGGGAGAGCGGGTGGGGGGAAGAGGGAGGGGGCATAGAGATCACAGGAGACTGTGAAATAAAGAGGATGCTACTTGTTTATCCTTTCAATGTCTGCTTTAGTGTCATCTGTCTCTAGGCATGCTTGAGGCTAACAGGAAGGAGACAGCAAGAAAAAAAAAAAAAACAACTGAATGACACGCTCCCAGGGTAGGAGAGGAGGGGGGACAGCCCAGCTGCAGGGATGGTCCTGGCGCTAACGCTCCTGGGGAAGGAAACAAGAGCAAGCACGGAATTCTCCTCTATGAGTTCTGAAGTAGGTGGCAAGATTGCTAGAGTGTTAATTATGGGAAAGGATGAGAGGTCTGAGAAAAGTGAAAAATGCTTAAAATGAATTCAGCAGGGATAGAAACGAGTGCTGAAGAGGAAAACTCTAGAAGGTTCCTTGATGGCTTATTGAGATGGCTGAGCATAAGGGTACAAATTCAAACTACGAAGGTGCCCAAACAAGTGAGCACACTGGAGTGCCTGAGCAGGGTCCTATGCAGAGGTGACTGGGGGAGGGAGGGGAAAAGGAGACTGTAAACTGGGTGGGAGGTCACAGGTCTGGATTCTGAAGAGGACTAGCTTCAGGCTGGGGCTCTACAGGGGTGCAGCCCACCCCACCTCCACAGCTGGAGGAGAGACACCCTCTCCTCTGTGGCTCCAGCTCTCAGCAGGGCCTACAGTCTACTTTTGTCCCTTTTGTTGTTAGTTTCTCCTTGGGTCTCACCATCCCTTGTTTGTTCCCTAACCCTGCCCACACCTCTGCAAGTAGTCCCTTTATTAAAATGTCCTTATTTGAGCCATCTGGTATGAATTCTAGGCCTGCTGAGACCCTGACTTCTCCAGATACACAGGTCGATCACATGGAGCTTTCATTAAAATTAAACTAAAACCAAATATTCCTGGTTTGTCGTCGTTCACTAAAATTATAATACACTGAAAGTTAAAATCACATGCCCTCCAAAATCACTTAACTTTGTAAGTGAAAAAGGCCTTAAAACATGCATCAAAGCTCACAGATGAAACGAAGGTCAAATCTCACAAGCAGCAAAGCGAGAGGGATCCACTCAGTAGGGCAGAATGGTTATGAGTGCCAACTCTGGGCAGGCTCAGTGTTCTGTGCACTGTGGGCCTGCTTGGCCCACCTGTGCAGCCTACTAACTAAGTCTATTAACTAAGATCTAGGCATCCAAAGCCCAGACTTCACTGTTTTGTTATTGGCACCAAGGTTTATTCTAAGTGAGAAATAGGCAGTTGAAGAAATTACCCAAACAAAACCCAACAATAAAAAATCAAACCGTATGGTGCACCCCAGTCTTGTCACCAACAATATTAAGTTAAAGAATTCCATAAAGCTTTCGAGCAAGCCTAATAAAATTTTCTAGAACAAAGTGTGTAATAAATCAGTGCCGAATCCCTCAGTCTGACTGTCAAGGCTCTCCATAACTGCAAAGCACACCCTTCCCAGTTAGAGAGTTTCTGTTCCTGGTGTGCCCAGGTGTTTGATGCCTCACTTTGAAAGGCCACACCACCCCCTAACCCCATCACCAGCCAGCAAGGTCCTTCCCACAGTTCTAACAAAAGATCCTTCCCTTCTCTAGTTCCTTACACTGAACACTACCGTTTAGTCCTCAGCTATTCCCTAATTTGTTGGGCAAAAAGACCCCTTTCTGAATTCAGACTAATAATTTCCTTTTAATGTGTCAGGCATATGCTAAAATTGGCAGAAACAAAAATGACAGACCAGCAGGGGCTTAGTCTTTTGACAGGTATATAAACATCATCAATAGCAAGAGCAACATCATCAATAGCAAGAGCAACTTCTAGGATTCATGGAGCTGAAAATTTCATAGCAGGGAAGAATACCTGAAGTTAATCTAGCTTTATGCACTCTCTGACTACAGGACAAAAGAAAACTTAAGCCCAAAGAAGCTAACTCATCCCATGCTGGGTGCAAGGGGCAGGTGGAAGCAGGGACTGCCTTGACTTTGATTTTCAAATGAGTCCAAGGACGCATATGGATGTGTCCACAGCTTCAAGATTCATAGTTTTCTCCAGTAACTTTAAATATGTGTGTTTGTACCATAATAATTCTTTTAAATTAACCTAAGTGCATTCTGAATCATGGAATCATAACTGAACTCTAGTACCATGCGATTTCACAGGCATTCCAGGAGACCCATGAAGAAAGCCCCAGAGTTTGAGAACATTCACTCTCTAGCTTGCAGCTCAGCAAAGTGATCACGGCTACTTCCCATTACAACAGTTTCCACATCCTCTCTGAATAGAGAGGCTTAAAACTCACTCATCCAGCGAACATTTAATCACCTCCTATATGGTTGGTGCTATACTGGGAAACCTGGTGAGCTGAAGAAGAGAACATGGAGAAGGGTTAAAAAAAGTAAGTGAGCATTTCCTGTATGGCTTGCTTATGATACTTGGAATAGTCCAAAGTCCTTTATTAAAAGACTGAATTTGCAAAAAATTCTTGTGTTCCAGTAAGATTTTCCATAAGATTTATACAGTTAAGCTCTCATATATTTGTGGAATTAAAAAAAAAAAAAATTCTGTTTCTTTCTCTTTCTATTACCATCCTCTGAACCAGCAACTTTAAAAAAAAATATTATTAAATCTTTTGTTCACAAATGCTACATTCATTTTTGAATATTGACATTGTACCTCAACCTCTATCTCACACCACACCTTCCACCAGAGTTCAATGTCCTTTTCCACCACCTGTTCCCCTCTCTACCTAATTTGTTGGTAGACCCTGGCGGTCATTATCTTGTGTCTTGAGAGCTTTTGCCGGGTGAACCAGCAATTTATAACAAACATATGAGCCCTGGGAAGTTTTTCGATGCCAGTTTGTTTTGTTTTTGTTTTTTTGTCAGTAGTCAGTTACAACAAAGCCTGACCAGAATACGTCAACATCTATAAACAAAGTACTATCCTGCATTAGGGCAGGGAACCACATAACCTCGGAACTATCGTGTCATTATAGTGCACCCAAGTGATTTAATTAAAGTATGGTTGATTTTTTAAATATTTTTTAAACTGTCTTTGTAAGTTTGCACACATATTTATAAAGGAAGCTAAGCTTCTCACACTTATTAGAATGAATGACCTTTGGTGATTAGAAGTGTTTTTCCAATTAAAGGCAAGCTCTCTGGAACCAGAAAGCGTCTATATAGAGAACCTTGAGCTGCCGGAGCAAGCAGCACCAGGCCTGCGGGCGCACGAACAGTGGCAGGTGTCAGACCCGGTTCTGGTAGCTGTTGTGTCATTACGACTCGAAGGAACTTGAAGCCAGCTAAACCACCGAGCTTCCGAACGGTACAACCGGCAACACCGAGGATTAAACCAGCACCACAGAGGTAAAAAGCTTACAAGCACCTCCTCGATGGTTAGTACAGGTCTAAGCGGATGCAAACCTCAGTCAAACTAGAGAACGTGTCGATTCTCAACGACAGGTTCTCAACCTTCCGCTGTGAAGTGTGCGGGCAGGTGAGGCCAAGCACCATTACCCGGGTCCCGTCGGGAGCCCGGCAGGGCCAGCGATCACCGGGTCTGCCGGGAAGCGGTGGGTCGCCGCGGGCTCTGACCCTGACGGGGCGGGGGCCGTGCTGTGGCTCCGGCCCACGCAGGGCGGGGAGCGCCGCGGGCTCTGACCCTGAAGGGACGAGGCGGAGAGGCGGCCGGGGCTCCGACCTGACAGGGACCAGGTGAGCCTGGCCCTTCCTCCTCCGGGTCAGGGACCAGGGACCAGGGACAGAGCAGCGGGGCGAGCCGCCGTCCACCCTCCCCTTTGAGGGGCTGGGCCGGAGTCTGCCTTGGTGCCTCTGGCTGGCTCTCGGTAGGACAGGGCTCCGACACATACCTGCCGCTGCCGGTCGCCGTGGGCCCAGCCCCCGACAGGGTCCCGCTCTCCGGGTAAACGCTCGGGCCTCAGCGGTCCCAACCAGCGCCTTCACTTCCGCCCACTCGGATCGCCGAGCGCATCGATCCGTCGGTTAGCCGAGCGCAGAAGCCCTGATGGCCCGAGCCGCGGAGCGTGTGGGCGGGGCGGAAGGATGGTGGGCGGTGTCACGTGGGTGTGCTAGGCGGACACCACCTCGTGGGGCCAATTCTGCACCCGGGCGGTGCCCCAGCACTTGGGTAGCCCAAGGAGGCCAGAGGGTGACGCTGGGCGCGTCGTGGTGGGCCCAGCACCAGGTTGGCATCTTGGGGCTCCGGCCAGTCCCTGGAGGCTTGGAAATAAGCAAAAGTGCTAGACCAAGGAAATAGCTGGGGATGCCAACGGCCAGCCCCGCCCATGGGCGTTGATGATTGCTTAAGTTGAACACATTTAGCGTGCACCTCCCTCGACTGGGTGTATGAAAAACACAAGGGTGAATAAAAAAGCAGCCACTCCTTTCAGGGGCTAAAGGAACACGATGCCACTGCGGTACCTAGTCTAGTAGTTAGCTCTTCATGAGGTTGATGGGTAAGGTGGGGGAGATGTGAGGAGAAAGGCAATTCCTTATCTTGCGTACTGTGAAGCAAATTTATCAGAAAATATGGTACGATTTCCAGACAAGGCTGAAAAGCCCCCGTAGGATCGTCCCAATTTTAAAATGGAACCAGTCCCCTGCTTGCCTATGTTCTGTATGCTCTTAAGAAGGTAGACAGTAGTTCGAAAAATTTTTGTAACCAAACTTGGCAGGGTTTTTTGTTTTGTTTTTTTTTTTAAACAGTAAGGAAACAGGCAGGAATAAAGGCAGGCAGGCAACAGGCAGGGAGAGAGAGGACGAAGAAGCACGAAGCACTTAATTATTTAGTGATTAATTTTTATTGTTCCCCTGGTCCTGGGTGGAGAGCCCAGGTCTTTAGATTATATGCAGGCTGTGCCCCAGCAGCAGACTTATCGCCTGAGCCACCAATATGCAGCCAGGATTGGCATTTTACAAAGTAAAGGAGCAAGGGGCCAAGGAGTTGAGAGTCAATGCGATGGAATGATGTGATTGTAGAACGCAGAGCTGGCATGTGTGACAGGGCATCTTGAGGGTGTCCTGGAATTGGCCGGTTAGAATGGACAAGGTGGCAGATAGCTAGGTCATGTGTCTCACTATGTCTGAGAAAACTCTGGCGTCTGTGCCCTGGGTCCCATTATTGAGTGCTTCTTTCCCTGTCACAGTTGCCCCAGTCCGATCACCCTAAAGTCATTGCACATTATAAAGACAAATAATTGCGGTCTACCTCTTGGAGGTTAAGAACGGATTCACTCCATGGCTCTAAGCCAGGCTGTACAAAGTCCTCACTTAATGTGGGTAAGTTCTGGGGATAACACTCTGCAGGGCTGGGCGCTATGCTAGGGCTACAGTATATACCATAAAGTAACGCCAGCACACAGTGCTATGTCCCTGGGTCCTGGCTTCTAGGTGGACAGAGACCAGGGAACACAACTTTCCACTACATCTAAAGGTTTCAGCCTGCTCTAATGGAGCAGTGGTTGGGTCAGTCACCTCCAAAGGAGTCAGACCACATACCCCTGGCTTTGAGTCCCAGGCCAGGGGTGAAACAACCAGTGTGAACAACTAAATAAAATAAAATACTTCTTCCTCCTCTCTTCCTGCCTGCACCTTTCCTTAAAAAAATAAAAAATCAAAAATCTGAAGGTCTCTCCTCATTTGGGCTCCTGATACTGGCAACAAAAAACTGACCCTGATGATCAGGATGAATCAGGTAGGAAGGATTATTGCTGAAACTCAGGGTCCTCCCTGGCAGCAATACAGCAACCTGACTGACAAGGATGTGACAACCAGGGCCTCAGACCCCGTGATGGAGTTTAGGGGGCTTCATTAGAGAAAAACGGTGATAAACTCCACAGCCTCAGGCTTCTGCAGTAGATGCCACAGAAGTGTGACAGGACCATGGACACAGCAGGGTGCAAGGGAAGGACAGAAACAGAGCCCCCTGACACCACTTTCCTGGACACCTGCCCTCTGAGCATCGCTGCATGAACCCAGAAGCAGGATTCAGCCAGACTGCTGCCTCCCTGGCAGCTCCAGTCCTGTCATCTGGGTCTTCCAGAGTCCCTGGGAGCTTGAACTCCAGGGTCTCCAGGAATGCCTAGGCGCCCAGCACCCCTTTTCTTGGCTCCCTTGACTTTCCTGCCTGGTCTCCCTTTCCCCTCCTGGTGCTTCCGGATGTCACCTCCCAAGTAAAATATCAGCCCTTGGGCCTTATCTCAGCATAGGCTTCTTGAAGAATCCAGGGAAAATAATCATTGTCTTAGACCTAAACAACCTGTACCAGCTGCGACTCGAATATCATTATGTGCTGAGTTGCACACCTACTTGAGAAATATATCCCGAGAAAAAGAAGTTTGGTCGACACTTTGTATGGGACTCGGCATGACTGTGCGGAAGTGTGGCCCCAGTGTGCAGTCTCAGACCCATCCATTTTAAAACAGACAGGGAACCTGAGCCAGCGCCCTGGCAGCAGAAACTGAAAGGAAATGAAGATTTCTGTATCCCCGGCAATGCCCTGCTTGACAGGGAAAACAAACGCTTTTCTGGTCTCCCCTGTGGTCTCAGTGACGCTCCATTTCTCAAGTTAGGTGATCCTGCCGTGGGGCCAGAATGAATGGTTCTGGAAGATGTACAGATCTTTCCTGGATCAGAAAAATGACCAAAAAATACTGCATCCCTGAAACAAAACTCTCTAGAGAGGAAAGAGAATCTTTTGCTAATATAAAATTACTGGTGGTGTTTTCTTTCCTTATTCTTAACTCTCTGGTTTCATTCTGGAGCTAGTTAGCAATAGTTAGTGCCATGTATACAGAAGCCAGCAGCAAATACAACCCTCTCCCTAAAATTGCAGTACTGGCTGTTGAGACAATTGCGTATCATTATAGACCTTTGAGTTTCCAGTTCTGCATCAGAGTTAGTTTGACCTAGAGAGAGAAAAGAACTTTCAAACATGAAACTCTTTGGTTTCAGTCTTTGGAGACACTGTGACACAGTTGCCTGTTCTTTAGACACTTTTTTTTTTTAATAGTCCATGAACCTGAGGTGTTCCATACCGTACAGCCTGTCAGTTTGTGATGGACTATAATTACTATAAAGACTGATGTTCAAAACAACTATAATTTGCACATCTTAGTGATCATTTTTCCAAAGACTGACTATTGTCTGGTATTCAGTTATTTCAGAGTCTAAGCTGGCTGTCTCCTGCCTTAGTCACTCTGTGGACACCACACTGCTTTATATAGCAGGCATTCAATGCACTAGGTCAGACACCCAATAATAGCAATAATAACCACAACCTGCAAATATATCATTTCTTTACTTTTTATTGTCTCCTCCCACTAGGCTATATGCTCCAGGAGGAAAGGGGCTTTGTATTGTCCACCTGTGTCTCACACAAAATACATGCTCAATAAAACCATGTTGAAGAAAAATGAAAAAAAAGCCATGCATTATGATAATAGCAGAATTGGGGAAGATGCCCATTTTAAGTTATCAGATTCAAAATACATTTAATGATCATTTCAAGGCACAAAAAGCTGAGCAGAACTTGGTATGTGAATCTTGAGAGTATCTGAGAAGTCTCGTTGCATAGTACCCAGCTTTGTTATTCTCCACTGGGGTCTCTCATGTTTTGAGATCACAAGGACAATTTGAAATCTTCTACAGTTGTAACAACTGCAAGTCTGTTGTAGCAGTTCTGAGACTGGGCCCTGGCGAAGGAAGCCGCTTGCATCATCTTGTGCTTACCTCAATCTTGCGTGTAATTGTGCAATCCGAGCAAGTGCTTTAGGAGGGCTTCAGCGACGTCTCTGTTTCTCGTCAGCATCAGAGGTCTGTATTTGAAAAAGCCTCAAAAGAGTCAAATGTCTCCAATCAATTTTACAGCAAAGCAGAGCTCTGTGGTTTTGTATTTACTTGCTATTTGCATATTTTATTAAGAGAACGATAAATAAAGCTGGGTCTGCGTAGCGATGTGGTATTTCAGCAGTGCTGCTCCAAACACACAGCCGGCACTGCCACCCGCACAGGGGCGCAGCTGTGTTTACCACCTGTGTTTACATCGGGGGTCTCTGGCAGTAGATCTGTCTGTAGGTGGTCCGGAAGAGGACAGAGACAATGAAGGAAAGTCACTTGGTGCCAGAGAGATGTGAGAGATATGGGAATCAGGTCAGAATACTCTGAATAGGGTTTAGACCCAGAGGGGATTTATAAATGAATACATGATCACATTCTTTAAATTGCTAGATCTAGCAGATGGTTGGTTTTTTGTTTTTAGTGGGGGGGGCGGGGGTATACATGTTTGTTTTGAAAACTTCCCACAACAACATCCTATATTCTTCAGCGGGAACAGGACAATTTGCATTTTATAAGTAATGTCAGCAGTCTCAAAAGAAACTCAGAAAAAGGCAACCCTGCTGCTGGTTTATCCGCAGATGTTATATTGCCCCGAGCCCACTGCAGCTCAGGCCAGCAGGGTGGGCTTTACTCTGTTTTCAAGCAATAGCACCCGTTTTAAGCAAAAGCACCAGCTAGAGTTTCTCGCACGCAAGAGAGTCATGTTACTGACTTCTCCATTTCTGTATAGGATTTGAGTCGGGCGACAATCCTTTATGGAGACTTCCTATTTCTCAGGAGTTCCAGGGAATGCCTTGCATGCAATTTGTCTGCCTGACTTCAAATCTCATTTCTTTTCATTCTAATACAACAGAAGTTTGATCAGAGTCCTTAGACTACTCCGCTAACACCTAGGATGCTCACAAACCCAAGAGCAGATTTCAAACTCCCTAAAGACAGTTTTCTCCGCCTCTGCGTTCAGTAGATTGTGAGCTCTCCACATATTGAATCGAGTTCCCAGAGGCAATGCCAAGTTTTCTCCATGTACGTATGGGACACGAGTTCAGTCCCCCGACCCTGGCCTGTCTCCCAGCCAATCACGACTGTGCATCCTTAGAGGACTTGTCCTGCTGACCTTCTGGTGGTTGTCTCCTGTGAGCTCATGTCCCAGCAGCCGCTGAAATTCTACTGCCGCCCAGTGACCTGGCCGGTCCCCCAGCAGGGCAGAGCTCTCTTCAGACTTCCCGTGAAAAATAAAAATAAAAGCCAAAAATAATTTCCGGTCCACACTTTGTTCTGTCTGACTAAATCCTTCTAACAAAAATGACAACATAGCGTGTCACAAATTGATTTGAACAAGAACTTCTTTTTTACTCCCCTGGTGCAGATGAGCAGCAAAATACTAAAAATAAAGACACAAAAATATTCACAGTCTGAAAATCAAGAGTTGACAATAGTGCTGTTGATTTAGAAATATAAGTAGATAGATCATAGAGATAGAAGACAGATAACAAACAGATAGATGATAGACAGAGAGATGACAGACACTAGAGACAGAGGTAAGAATTAATTACAGTGAGAGTCCAGAAATGCATATTCTGGGTCAGGTCCAATATTGACCTTGATTGGATGTATTCTTTGACCTCCTGAGAGTTCCAGTTACTTCATTTTTAAAATAAGGTGGTCAGACAGGAGAAACTATAAAGTTCCTGTAAATTCTAAAACCCCATGACCACACTTTTTCAACAAACTGTTCTTCAGTGACATTTGTCTGAACTGCTGGCTCTCTGTATAGCCAAGAACTGAGGGTGCTGTTCATGAATTGTTCTGATTCAATTAAAAGGCGGTCATGGATTTTTTTTTTTACTCTCCTACATACTTCGTTCTTTGAATCTGTTACATTTAAGGCAATCCACTGTTAAACCGAGTCTTTCCCCTTTGCTTTTTCTGAACTTCAAGCATTGTTGGCTCCTTTCTGTTTCCAAAACTTTTTGCTCCTCTGCCCTGAGTTGCTGCCACCTCTTGTGAAGCATTGCTTTGCTTCTCTGTCCCTGCCTAGGTTACTATGGAGGGTTGGCTGTGAGGTAAAGTAATAAAGAGAAAAGCGATACAATGACCGATGTGTCGGTTGCATTTTCAACTTTGTGTTTTTACTGAATTCCTGCTTTTCCATAAAGTAATTCTCTCTAAGCTTGGCCACGATTTTTTCAGATCCTGGATGTGTGGGTCTGTGTTGGTTTCCACTATTATTTGACATACATTTCACATGATGCACACTCATCCCACCAACGCTGATTAGAAGCGTAAATGCGTGCACATACTGGGAGGGTAGATGTGAGCATGTGTATGCAATTTCTTTCTCATAAACAATAGCTTTTTGTGAGACTATTGGGTTGGGAGGATTCCTAACCCACTTTGATTTGAAGATGAATGGAGAGATCTCTCTTATCATATCATTCTAATTTTATCCTAGAAACTTAACATACCCTGTTTGCTGATGTCACTTGTAAAAGAAAATGTCAGTGACCGCTCTTGCCTTTTCATGCTGGTGTCATGGACGTTTAAATATCATTGTTAGTGCTCGTAAGTGGTCTCCTGTTGTAAGCATGTATTTGTAAGAAGACACGTGGAAGGCAATTTTCATTCTTCAGGAAAATCAGTTTTGAGGCAGAATTGATAGACCGTGTTTTACCCTGGTTACAATGCTAGCTTTGAAATGTTCCGCCTCTGCCACTGTCTAGTGGAAAAATGACCAGCACGCTCTGACAAAGCACAATGTCAATTAACATCTAGGAGAAAATAATGAAACGCCATCTAGCTTTCCCATGTTTTGCATAACTATGCTGGTATACTGACTAAATTTGGCAGCAATCTTTCTAGTAAATATAATTTCCGGCTGGAAATGAAAATATAAAGTCAAATGTCATCTGACGGAAAAGGACTGAAACGCATTGCTACAGCAACTCTCGTCCCAGCCTTGCCAGTAGGCTTTGGCATGCTTTTAGAGAAATAAAATATGAATTAATTCTCAAAGAATTTAAAATGTTCTTCCTGAATGAGACGAATCAGCCTCGTATATCAAACAGAGAGGGGACCTTCTCTGCATGTTACAGCTCATCTTTACAGATTTTCACATTGATTTTCTTTCTTGGATTACAATAATGGTGATTCTCTCCTTTATAGATGTTTAAGTTTCAAACTGAGAAAACCATCTAAATCAAATACGTGCAACTTTGGTATATCCAGGAGACCTCAGCAGAGCTGTTAATAATTGCTTTAAATGTCTGTGAGATCTGTGTGTCTGACCCTCGGGCAGTGCCGCTCTAGAAGGCACTTTCACAAAGGTTTATTCTCTGCACAAAACTGTTTAGCCACTAATTCAGAGAGCTCCTCTGTGCATTTACATTATAGCAATTCAAGCTCATTTTTCTCACATCCAGAACTATTGACACACTGCCTCTTAAAATCCAGACATTCCTTTCTTCTGCCGTCCTCTCTTGGTTTCTATAAAGCAAGCTAATCTGCCATTAAGGTGAAGACATTATAATTATTATTATTGTAAAATTTATTTCTCAAAAGGAAAATGAAAACAGTCTGTATGTTGGGAGGTGATAAGGATAAACAAAAAATCTTGTTATGTCTTTATTTTGCTTTCTGTGTCCAGGTCTTGTTTGATGAATGTTTACACTTTGGGCTAATACAACTCGGTTACTTAGAAAACTGTTGGGGAAAAAATCTTTTCTTAATAAGAAAATGGAAGCTAAAATTCTGATGAGCCTGTCTTTCCTGCTAGTTTTTCAAGCATCTTCCAACATATTTAAACCAGCATATTTTGACTGTTTATTGGTTAGGTTTATGAGCAAACACAATTACTAAGCAGCATTGGTGCAGGAATAACACCAGGCACAAGGCTACAGCAACACTGATCTTGCTATAATGCAAGCATGCATGTACTCGCTACTGCAAAGTGTGAGTGATCTATAGTCATCTTTACATTTTTTAATGTGATTTAATAATTGACATTCAATTAATAGTTGGAGGAAACATATTGTAGTTCACAGGTATACACACATCATTTAATTTCTATTAAAACATAGAAAGCTAGGCATTAGTCAGCTTCAGATGAGAATAAGTTTATAATTAAATGCATGTTATTATTACTATTTCTGATACATGACAATAAAAAAATCTTTTGAATGTGTGTTACAACCACATGCCCATCTCGACTGGTATTTTAAAAATCACATGTTAAACAGTTTTAAATGACCAAAAAATGTTTTATATTTGGTGGCATTTACTGAACCCTAATAACAAATTTAGAAAACTGACCTTCCTTACACAATGTGATTCTAGAATGCAGGTAGTTCTTTCATGGCCTCAAAGTTTTCCACTTTTTCCATGGGTCATCTCATTGTCTCACCTTACAAACTAATAGCAACGGCAAATTAACTTTGATAAACTTGAGAGCCCTTACAATTTTTAAGATGAAAATTAGAATATTTCCCATTATAGAAATATTATATATGTAGCATTATATTTATAGCATTTAATGAACTATTCTTCAAAGAAGGCTAAGCAAGTAGCTTATTGAAATATGAAATAAGTAAACATGCAGAAGTTTAGCAACTGATAGATGAATTTACACTGATTTATCCTTTCAGCATATCTGTAGTAATTATAAATAAAATTAATATTGCTAATAATATCTATAACTATCAATAGTCTTCGAATGCTGAGAAACAAAGACTAACCTTCGATTAATGTATAAAATCTGTGTGCATCTGTGGCAAAATCCTGGGTATATCAGTAACCATAATTAAATTTAAATTTAAAACATAGCACAGTGGCCATTTTACCGCCAGGCCAGGGGGCACTGCTCTCAGGCTAGTTGGTCAGTAGATGGTACCCACTGGAACTGTCCACGAGAGTAAGGTGGCAGATGTCAGCATCTCATCCCTCTTGCATAAACAATTCATCTTAGATTCACAGGGATGGGTTCTATTTGGTGACTTTTATTTCCTGAAAATCACACTGGCAGAGTGAGGAGAAGTTGCTTATAGTACCCAAAAGAGCTGGCAGCAGGCAAGTGGGAACTACTAGCTAATCCAATTAGAAGAAGATAATGAAGGAGAAGTCCACAGAGGAGAAAGTGAAATCAGCAGACTGAGTCTTCTTCCCTCACCTCTCCCGTCTCTCCTTCCTTGAAATTAGTTTTTTTTTTTTTTTTTCAATAGAACAATGGTTCCTGGAAAATTATAATTAAAAAAAGACATTAACAAGCACCTTCGGTGGCGTGTCATTTTAGCTTTCACTTCTGTTTAGGCTAGTGGCAATGCCAGATGAAGGCAGGCCTTCCAAAAATGTCCAGAAAGGCTTCTGACACAGGGCCCTGGCACTGTCTCTGGGGAGGACATGCTCACAGGTCCTCCAGAGAGTCGCAGTGCTCAGGCCACTCGGTGACTGTGGCCACTGCCCACCACACACACCCATGTGTGCACACTCACCCCAGCCACACCGCTACATGCACACCCCCACGTGCACACACCCCCACTCTTAGGAAAGATGAAAAGAATAAACCAAAGCTGAAAGCAATAACTTCCCAAAAGAGTTGCAGTGGGTGGCGGGTGGTCCCACTGGAAATCCCATTCCCCATAGTGGGCAAAAGGACCTGTGGGGAGCGACAGCGGGAGAGGGGGGGATCCAATCTTTGGAATGTTTAGATTCCATTTTGTCCCAGCCCCGTTTTAACTCACCTTGCATCATCCTGTCTCATCAATCATAGTTTAAATATTTATTTTCGCCACATTGCTTTCATCTTTGCTGCAAATTAAGGTCTTCAGCTAAATTCTCTGTAAAAATAACACTGAGAGCAGCATTCTAATTTTTAAAGACCTCACTGACGAGCACATTCCTCTTTTGTGGCTGACCTACTCACCACAGGGAGACTGTACACTGGTGCTCTGCTCTCAGCGGCTGGAGGAGCACCGTGGCCTGTGAAACTGGAGACTTGGCCAGGGAGGCCCTGGGCTGCCTAGTCACGAGGTGTCTTGTCTCCCAGCTCTGAAGTGAGTAGACAGTCTACACTGGTGGATTCCTAGGGCTGGAGGTCTATTAGGTCCCACTGGAAATTGTTCTCTTAGTTACATTATCTCTTGTGGCATCTATTACAGGAAAGTGATCAGAAGAATCAGCTTATTTTCCAAAGAAAACAGAGACGTGGTTTATTTTGCCGTATGTTTTGGATAAACTGACCCAAATCAGGTGAGTTGTCAGCTGTTTACAGCTGAACGTCAGATGTCGAAAACTGATACATAGATCCAATAATTCTTTTATACAACATTGCACAAAGATGCTGATTTTCTATCTAAGTCATTAAGTTTCAAGGGAAAGCAAAGATGAGGGGCTATTTCATGCCCAAACTTTCTTTTTTTGTTTTGTGTTTTGCACATGCATTCAGCACTCCTGTCCCTCAGCAACACGTTCTGCAGAGTATCCGTCTTCCACTCCAGACTTTGCACTTCTACCAGGAATAGTTTTCAAGTTTTAGGTATTCATTTATTTGGGGCAATGCCTAAATTCAGCAGTGAGTTATGTCTGTGCAGAAACTGCCTCTTACTCTGGATGCATGTCTACTAAAAGAAAGGTGAGGTCTCGGCTGTCCCCAGGGGTGGGGAAGTCACAGCATTGGTTTTGTTCTCTGTTATTCTGTGAAGTGTATTTCTTTAAACAAAATATTTTAATTTTGCTATTTGACATCAAGGGGAGAAATCATTAGCCACGCTAAATTTGATTGTTAACTCTAACTAAGTGGAAATAATATTAAACCTGGACAATTTTTATTTTTTGAGACTTCGTACAAATAGTAAAACATACTTTTCCCCATATCTTTTCAGACTTAACCTCAAAAGGCAAGCATCCAAATGGCCTATATCCCAGATGGCATTTATTTTCTTAAGGTGTCATTTAACATAATAAGACAGACACCATAAGAAACCTACTATTTGGAAAAAGTGATATGGATGTGGATAATGTGATTTGCTTTTAACGTTTTACTTTTTAAACAAGGTCAAATGAAAACAAAGACTAAGGAACATATACATGAACTCACTAAGTTAGTGTATTAGCTAACTTGTTTTCTAAACTGCTCAGATGAGTGGAAGAATGTGGAATCCTATTTTACATGGGATTAAATAATCAACACTTCCCCCAAGGTTAACTATCTTCTTTATTCAAACTATAATATTTTTCTATGTTTTCATACTTGATTCTATTACTATCTCTATGTTTTTAATAAATGTAGACTTATTTTCCTTTAAAATATTTTCTTACTGAGTGTAATATACTTCTTAAACAACTGAGCCTCAGAGAATGAGGATGACCCTGAATTATAAATGTTAAAAAATACTTTCCCAGTTTATAGTTATATAAACAGAAAACATTATTATATGCATAGTATAGCTTGTATAGTATAGCAAATACATAATTAGTATCACATGCAATCCTACTAATTACGTTCCTCAGCACACCTCTGTATATTCAAAATACATTGTTTGGCTAGGCAATATTTACATGGTCCAAGCAGATTGTTTTCTCTCTTTAACACTTTTAATTTTAAGAAAAAATTCTATGGAAAAAGAAATTCTATTTATGAATTATTAGGCATTAATAAGTTTGTTCATGCAAGAAGTCAGATACTTATAGGTACTGATTTATGTGAAGACATGATGCCACTATATTGATTTTTACTTAATTTAGTGCTACTTCTAATTTATAAAGGTAACTTGGAACAGTGATTTTTTTGCCCCAAAAGAAAAGTGCAGGCAGGAATGAAGATGAGTAGGCAGCAGACAGGAAAGAAAGGAGAAAGAAACATTTATTTATTTTTATTTCAGTTGTTCATCATGATTGTCCCACACAAACCAACCCCCACACACCCCCGTCCTGGGATGTGAACCCAGGTCCTTGGTATGTTTGGGATCCATACTTTGCCAGAGGGCATGGACTTATCAGACAGGCCACCAGGACATGCCTAAAATAGTAATTTCATGTCATTAATTGTTTGATTAAAATAAGCAACTTTTTTTTTCACTTTCCCAAATCATTTGCCCACACTAAATAGTACAAACTTTTTCAAGATTTTATTTCCAGTCATAGCCATGGGGACCTTGGTTTCACAGAAGGGCCTTATTATTTTCCTATTTTGAGGTAAATTGATATAAAATTAGTGGGCCCATCAATTATACCAGTGGTTGAAATGTGTATATATTCAGGGAAGGTAGCACTCAAATTAAGAAAATAACCTAGACACAGACCTATTTTAATGACATAAAATGGAAATGTATTTCGCTCTCCATGGGTCCTCATTCTCAGAGTTAAATTAATTGTCGTTGGAAACAAAATCTACTTTACATGTGTACACGTGTTTGAACTGTTCTAAATCTTTCTTTTACTATACTTGATGAAAATATATCAGATGTTAAAAACTCACTCTCTATATATACTCTTAGTTTGGAAATTGAAGTTGCATACATTCAGGATAAAACCAAAAGTCAATTTAAAGATATAAATTCTATAAGCCATATATACATTTAATTTTTTGCCAGAATTGTGCTTTTACACAAATTCATGGAACTGGAGTCCTCTTTGGATGTTAGGCAACACAAAATTTACAGCGGTGGTAGATTGTTAGAGCAGCATGGTACAATATGTTGATAAAATTAAAAATTTCACATTTAGCGTTCATAGTCCTTAAAAAAGTGTTCATAAAACCTATGCAGGCTGTAATTTGTATGGAACACTAAGACTGCAGTAGGGCGAAGCAAGATCTTTCTGAAAAAACAAACCCATATACATACATGTGTGTGAAATATAAATACATATACATGTCATATATACATATCATACATACATACATATATACATATATATATGTATATATATATATGAGGGCCAGAAAATTCAGACCAGGGCATTTTATAAAGATTTAGACATCTGCTGTCAATCAATCGCTGACCTTTACTAAATAATTCATAGTGATATCTCCTTTTTATCCTTTCCTTGTCCTGGTTACTGAACACATCTCCGTGTTTTCTCCTGTCTAAGAAGGACGTGCTCTTGACTGTGGCTCATGAGGACACTGGCCTTCCCCATGGCCTGTCTCTCAGCTAAGCCAGCCGCTGTCTTTTGTGTGCGTCTGCAGGCTGAGGGGACTGGCTTTTCTTCCCCTGTCCTGGCTTGAAATGGAAACACTGCACTGCTGAGAAAATGCCATGAAAGTATAACCCACTGCATTCCAGGAAAATAAATAAGCAAGGCCACCCAAATTTCAATTAGTGTTCTGCGGAACTCAGGAAACGCAAGAGAGCTGTCCCAGGCGCCCTGAGCTGGGTCGTGGGCGCGGAGCAGTGACAGGAAGGCTGGAGAGGGGACAGGCACAGTGTGAAGATGGCTTGGCTCCAAGGCAAACTGCATACTAATGAGGGCTTCTCAACATCCGGAGAGCCAGCCCCTCTGTCCTACCAGGTAGGCTGAGCCTGAGCCAGGGTGCGCAGCGGTGGGCCCACTCTGTGCAGACGTGCTGGTTTTAAATCCTGAACCTACCCCACGTGGTATTTGAGCAGCCAGCAAGAGCAACACTGAGGATGCTCGATGAGCAGTATAAAGTGTTTTTGATTTAAAGTGTTGGGTCTGAGGACCGATTGATCCCCTCGGGGGCTTGCTTGCTAACACTTAATCCGGAGGCCCTTGTCGCCCCTGCGGCTAGGAGACACCCTGTCTTCCCTCCCCAGCAGTAGCCGGGGCCTGTGAGAAGAGGGTTGCCGCGGGAGGGAAAAGGCATCTTTTAGAAGCGTCTCTCCCTGACTGTGTCTTTCTGCATTGCTCTTATCACCAGTTTGAAGGGAACACTTGAAAACCCAAAAAGGAAAGATGGGTCCTTAGGGTCACATCCACCCCGGCTCCTGCTGTGTTATTCTCGACTTGCTTTCTGTTTCCCTTCTCATCTTGGCGACAGCATTGGGAGTTCTCCTCATGTTGAAGTTACTTAAGAAAAAAAGGGTGGGTTTTCATTGCTTGCGTTTACAAAATAGCCTGTTAACTGTAGAAGGATTTTGTCTGTGTTGTGTGATTGTTTTTAATTTCTGAGGAGTCTTTGATTGCTTCACTTTGCACTGATAAACAAAAAGTAAGTCTACACATTCGATTTTCGATTTATTCTGACAAGCAAGGAGTGAAATATCTGAGGAGAGACTATGGACCGTCATTATTAAAATAAGGAGCAGCCTTCGCAAATGAGCCCAGTCGTGTGAGCAGGAAGAATGAAGTGGAAGAATATGCATCACTCTGGCAAAGGTTAGATATAAAATTCAAATTGTGCTTTGTGATTATTTGAATAACACGTCTGTGAATTTGTGGTCTATAAAGGAGACTTTTAAAAATGATTATTCATCACCTCTCAGGACTAGCATGAATGCCAACAAGTTGAGAGCGTTTTGTTGGCAAATCAACTATTTTGTTAGATTCGAAAGGCTATTGTTTTCTTTTTACAGTAAAACCAGGAATTTCATTTTTACACAATACTGTAGCATTTCCTATCATTGAGTTCAAATGGCTTGGGAGTGTGCTCCTCACCTACCTTTCTTACACAAAGTAAGGAAAAGCGGGTAGAAAGCACGCCTCTTTCCATTCGTAACAGTTTCAAAATATGTATGCCTTCGGATTTAGTTAGTTAAACAATTTTCAGCCATAGGGAAATCCAGAGCTATCCTGACTTTGATATCTGGCATCTGTAACTGAGGGTCCCTAAGAACGGGGCTGGCTTTCCAGGGGCCCTCCCTAGGGCTCGGGTACTGTCCTCTCCTGTCCTCTCTCCTCTTCTCCCCACCCCACCATGCCCAAGGCGGACCTCTTCCAGGAAATTACGAACAAATTCAAAACTAAGTGTAAGTTATTCATAGGGGTTACATTATTTACTCAACAAATGTTTTCAAGGACCACACCTGATGAGGTCTCTGAGAAATAGAGAAATATACTGGCACTTGGCCTTTGGGTGAGTTACCAAAACAAACAAACAAAACAAGGCAAGGCTTTGGCTCAGTGGCTGAGTTGGAAGAGAGCTTCAAACCATGCAGATCAAACCTCTGATTTTACAGATGAGAATGTTGAGGCTTAGAACCAGACAATTGATATAACCATATTTATACCAAAATGCAGCTAAATAAAATAAAGTGCTTCTTCCTCCTCTCTCTGTTTGCCTCTCTGCTCACCTCATTCCTGCCTGCACCTTTCCTTTTAAAAAAACAAAAACAAAGAAAAACACTCAACAGGAACCTGCCTCCTGTGCTTTTCCCAGATTGCTTCAATGCCCACATCTTCTTCACATGTTGCAGAATAAACTATTGTTGAAAATATCTACCACCCCTCCTACAGGGAATTACCCACCTGCATCCCATGGGCCTCAGTCTCCACCACAGACTTCTTTTGACAAAGGCGCAGGAGCAAAAAGGATCTGTGCCATGTCCAAGAGGACACTTGCAAAGCCTGACATGGTCTGCCACCTTCCTTCCCCATTTAGGACATCTGAGTTGTTCTTAGCCTGGTGCTGGGAGGCAGACGGATGGCAGAGAGTCACAGTCAAGGTGGAGGGAACAGGTGACAGGGACACACTGCTGCCTGAGTCCTGAGACTGAGCTGTGTGTTACTGCAGCCACACCCAGGCTCTGCTGGCTAAGACTTCGTATTGATGCCCAAAAAAAGACAGAGACACCGGGCCCAGCTCCCACCCATCCCCTAAAATCTGACCTTATCGGAGTCATTGCATACATCATGAGCCTAATGTTTCTGCACTGAGAGCAAAAAGTGGCCTTGGGGAGGGCAGTCACCTACATTCTCTTTTCACTGCTTGCCCCTAAGAGGCTGGTGGAGGGTAACATTCAGAAAGCTATGGATCCTACTGCCCTGTGGTGGCCCGACCCACGTACATCTTGCGGTGCTTTTATTTGAGTGAATTTCAGAAGCAACAGCTAAAGAGATTCTCCAGGAAAAGGAGGAAAGTGAGCTTTCTCTCGGGTAACTTCACATGGCTACCATCTGAGCTGTGTGTCCTAAAGACAGGAGCCTATAAATATCACCATGACGCAGGTTAGAAAGTGACATTCTGAGAGACAGTCACAGAGAAGGTGAGGAGCACCTACAGCTTAGGAGATAAGGAAAGGCTTCTTGGGGGAGGCAGTTTTCTACTGGACCTTGGAGAAGCAGGATTCAACACCCAGACAGCAGGAGTGGCCGTTGCACATAGGTTCCTCGCGATCAGATGCAATACAGAGGAAGGCCTCTGAGAAGGTGGTCTCGGAAAGTTGTTACTGCTTCTTCCTGGACAATTCTTTAACTCAGAAATCACTATTTACTAGATCAGGGTGAGAGTTTGGTTTGTTTGTTTTTGCTTTTTTGTTTAAATGAGAGAGGAGGGCCTGAGTTTGATCTCCTCTGGCATTTTGCTGGTATTTTGGTATGAATCATGTGTTTGTTTGACTTCACTGCTTTCTTTCACTTCTGCATCCCTAGTCTGCACACGGAGACACTCTGGGCAGGGCTACTGTTTGCTGAGCTGCTTCTCTGAAACCTAGACAGGTCCTGACACAAAGGAGCATGCTGCACGTGCATGCGGAAGCAGCAGCACATGATGTCGTCACAACCCCCATCTCACTCACATGCAGGCAGTGCGCACGGTATGAAGGGAAGGAACTACATTCCTGTCTTTAACACATAGAGCAAATCAGAGTCAATGCTGCGGTCTGCCGACACATCTAGTGACCTTCCCTGCACAGGTCTTCTCTCTCTGAAGTTCGTAACTCACAGCTGTGCTATTATTTATGATATATGCAACCATATATGTGCACCTTTACAAATTCACTCTACTAAGTTTCTTTTTTTAATGGGAAAAAAGCAATGTGGAGCTGTCTTTTGAAACTGATTCATAAAGCTTTGCTTTATTTCAGCTCAGTGCTTGAAAGTGATAGTCTCAGAGCTCTGAATTTTCATCCTGCCTCAGCACAGGCAAGGGTCTGGGTACGTTTCTGAAACTGGGTGCCTTTGGGATCTGAGCTCTGATCCTCAGACACCAGGGGAAGCTGTCTACTGGAAGGACTTCTCTGGCCAGTATGTAGCTGGTGGGGATTCCCGGGTCATGGAAACATGAAAAAAAAAAAAAAAAAAAATCACATGGTGTCATGAATATCTACTACAGATTTTTACTGTCTAGTCTAAATTAAGGGATAATTTAAATGTAAGAGATAAAAATGGCCAGAATTATTAATATAAACAAATAGAGCCTGTATAAATAAGTGTCTATTGGTGCTCTCATCACTGGAGGCAGTGTATATAAACATAGACAGAAAATGGGTTTGGATTCCAAAAGGCTTAAACCCTGGCTCTGTCCTGTGTCGCCTGGGGCTAGTGAAGCAGTTACTCTGGGTTTCTGACGTACCTACCAGAGAGAAAGTTTTCTGTTCCCAGTGTGAGGTGCTTAGTGCAGAGCAGATGCTCTTAACTCTGTGTTTCCTCTCCTTTTCTATCATAAATGAGCACTTATCATGAGTTCTCCTATGCCAGTCACTGCCGTTTGACTGTGCCTTACTTGGTAAGTATAAACCTTTGTTGCGTCCCTTCTGTGTGAAGGCAGCTGGCTCCACGCTCCCTGTGCTGGGACAGTGCTCACGGAGCAAGCCTGTTCCTTTCTCTCTCCTTCCCTCGACCCTCCTCCCTCCCACACCCGCCTGACGAAATCCAAACCCTTGCCTATTTCAAAGTTGTGGCCCCTGGCCACCTTCAATAGAGCAGTCCACTCAGAATTGAAATTTGTCACCATTTTCCTTAGAGGGAACGAGAGAGAAAATGAATTTAATTTAGTATAAAAAAATAAACATTTCTGGGCGCTGGAAACGTCTGTGGTGTTTTAAGAGCTGCTCTCATTAATCAGTCAAGCATGTTTACCCATACCCAAGATTGCTTGTGAAACCCAACCGCTCGCCCCGAGCGCTTGGGAGGCCCCCAAACCTGGGGCACAATGGTGCTGTTCCCACCACATCCTGGGCCTGCCTGGCTCCTGAACATGGTGCCCTCAGAGTACACGCTCCATGGCGGAAAGGTGACAGTAGGTAGGGGTGGGGGGAAGCACTACATGTATGGTTGTCACCCGGTGGCTGTCTTGAGCCAAAATTTCTTTTGTGGCTGTGCTTCAGGGATGACCCAGTGATGAGGCTGAGGCAGTGCCTGGTGTGGATTCTATTCCCAGTCATGGGGGCCCTGGTCATTACTGTCATGAACAGGCGCCTACCTTTCACTCACTTGAGGGAGCCCTGGCCCTGGCTGGGGGAGGAAGTCACGCAGGGATCAGCAAGGCCTGCTGGACCGACAGCACCTCGGACCTCCAAGGGCTGGGGGTGGTGCTGTGAGGGTTACTTGCTCCTCAATGAACAGAAGGATCTTCCTGAGAAAGAGTCGTAAAACCCAGTTCAATGGAAAACAAACCTGAAAAGTAAGCAGTTTGCTCTTCAGAACAGAAGGGGACCTCCAATGAGTGTACAGGTGCTGGTAAGCATGGTTAGCACTGTTATCAGTTCATTGAACATGAAGGTCTATTTGGTGCCATTTCCTGTGATGGAGGACACTGAGGAGCAGCTTGGGGGGACATTTCAGGAATCCTATTGGAAGTGTTGGGTTTAAGATGTGCCT
Organism: Solenodon paradoxus; assembly: GCA_004363575.1. NCBI lineage: Eukaryota > Metazoa > Chordata > Mammalia > Eulipotyphla > Solenodontidae > Solenodon > Solenodon paradoxus. The sequence goes on from RJWH01000660.1 coordinate 198,566, forward strand.
TTGATTTCTAAGCCAGGGTGGAGCTGGATGTGACTGGAGTAGCCGGGACAGACAGGGTGTTGGGATTCGCACATGCCAGGCACCAGTAGCTGAAAATATCAGTGAGGAGGTGGACGGGTCAGAGTTTATGTTTGCAGTACAGTGATCAGGGTTTGCTGTGGGATGGGATCTGCTTGTGGGGGAGAGAGGGCTGGAATATGACTCCCAGGACTGGGTGATGCTGGTGCAGTAGGCTGAGAAGTATGTGCAGGATTGGGGAGCAAATTCAGAGCTAAGATTTGGCTCTGTCAAGTGAGGTTCTTTATTGGGTATTGAAGAAAGGGGAGTGGATATATACATATTATTAATTTGTACACTAGACATGAATTTTACACCACAATTTTAAAAAAAAGAAGAAACAAGAAGAAAGGGGAATGGTTGGATGAGGCTAACCCCACCGAGGAAGTTAGAGTCCAAGAGGGACCATATTGTGGCCAGATGAAAACACTCAAGCTTTGCTGAATGATGCCCCAGTACACGACACCACACAGCCTCGGGGTGCAGCGGGCTGCATGATTAGGTCTGGGTAAGTATGCAGTGACATTTGTACAACCTCAAAATCACCTAAAGATGCATGTCTCTGAATGTACCCCCATTGTTAAACTACGCATGACTGGCTGGTGCTTTTGACAAATGCCAGTTTAGCAGGGTCAGGGGACGAAAGCATGTGTAAGCCAGTGTGTTAGACAGTGTGAAGGGAGGACATGACAGCGTTTTGCCGGGAGGAGAAATGGGGAAGGGTAGCTGAGGGGATGTGGGGTCAAGGACATTTATCTGTGAGGAGCAAGAAAGAAGTTGTTGGGGTTGGGGTCCTGGGAGAGGTGGGACTCTTTGGAGGGGCAGGATGTGAAGGGATCTGGAGCATAAAGAGTAAGACTGAAAACACCGAAGGTGGAGAACTGCAGAATGGAAGGATGGAAGAGTCCTCCTAAGTGAATTATTGCTCTAGTAAAGAGCTTGTCTGAAAAAAGCAGAATATGTTTTAAACTTCTGCCAAGATTCATATTTTAAAGCCTGTAGACAATCTAAATTCTTGTAGAACAGACGATCATAATTACAGAATTAGCGTTTGTGTCTCTAAGCTGTGAATACTGAACATTGTCTTCGGTAGTGACATACAGAAGTGACTTTGAAGTATTAACATTAAATGTATCATTTTAAGGGATAATTTAAAGAACTTAATGACTATTCAAATATTATACTCGTTATTTACTTTAAAAGACTCTAGCTACATTTCTAGCATATTAAGAAAAAACTAGTTTATATGACTGGAGGGGAGGCAATAATAGGAAAGCAATTATGGATTTGAGAACTCACATTAACTTCACATTTGAAACACCAAGCAGCACCACTAGAGGGTGCAAACAAGGTCTCTGAACAATTGTCCCAGACCTCGGACACTGGCTCTTGGAAGGAAACCAATTCTGCGTCAGAACAATCACCTCCTCAGTAGCAGATTCAATAGTAAAGGTGGGAAAGCAAAGTTGAAAATTTGAAGTTTTCTCCTTATTTGAATATTTCTCTCGTAAAAAACTTGTCTATAAATAAATACATAAGCTCCATATTTTTCAACATTTGCAGAGAGGTATATATGGTCCTACTAACTGTAGAGATTAAAAGAGAAAATGAAAATGAAAAATAAAATGATGTTCTGAAATGAATGCCTGTGCTCTGCTCTGTACTTCAGCAGTCTTCATGGGAGACGCAAATAGAGACTTGAACTGCGCTTCCCTTGTGGAATTAGATCCAAGGAGTTCTTTCCCGTCAGTCCGTTCACTGATTTTAAGCATTCTGTAAGTTCCCAGCCAACGAGTGCATTTTTCCCCTTCACTATTTTCCCAGAACTCCTCACTACGCTTAGAGAACACCCACGTTCCTGCTTCTCTCCACCTGCAGTTTGCAGTCTTTTGTGGTTTCCTCTCCAGCTGAGGGGATTTCTCATGTGAAACCAGAGGTCAGCACAGGACTACGGAGCTGATTCTGACCATTAGTATTTTCACCACTGTCCTGCGGGGTATTTCAGAGACACTCTGACTGCATGCTTTAAATTCAGATCCTTGAATTACTACCATCTGATGCCTGAGAGCATCATGGCTTCCCCAGGGACCCCTGGTCAGTCCTCCTCAGTTATAGTGAGAGTCATCGCGGGCCCATCTTTGAGGCAGTTCTTGAAAACACCCTCACTTGAGGTGAGATGTAGGAGAATGAGGAGTTGTTCTGCTTGTCATTGTGTGTCCTTATACCTGTCCCCACCGTCCAGCATGGTGCCTCTGCAGTGAGCAGGTGCCTCAGGTGCCATTTGGAGCAGAGGGTCTCAAAGGTAGCAACACCAGTATCTTCAGAAGGGCTTGATGACACCGCATGCTGGCACTTAAGAGTTTTTGATTCAGAAAAAACTTCTGACTCGCCTTAGAGATGGTCTCGATATTCAGGTGGACTCTGCTGAGAGGGGCTGCTCCTTGGAGTCTTGTCCTAGGGCAGAGGGACTGGGCTCAACTCTGAATACAAGAAGTGGGAGATGATAGCTAAGGAACAGAGGGCCACCAGTGAATGGAAGATACCAAGGAGGCAACACCAGGGGGCAGACCATTCTGCTAAACCCACCCACCAGGATTCTTGCTGAAGGCAGCGCAGAGCTGTCCGACAGACTAAGGGTGCCGAGGCTGAGACAACCGATAGATTTTGAGGGGGATCAGATTCTGAGGGAGGGGATCTAACTTAAGCAGGATTTTTGCCAACTGGACAATTCAGAGAACACAGAAGCCCCCAAGGTCAGGCCCTTGCCATGAAGGGAGTCAGGGAGCCTGGCCAAGGTTGGGTCAAGGAGAGACATTTGTCAAGAAGGAGAAGTTGTAGTCCTGACAAGTGTCCAGCTGAGGCTGACGCTCTTGGTCTGTGAGCCATGGTCTGAGCCACATAGCTCTATATCATCATGAGCTCGACCGGCATGAAGAAAACGCACACCGTTAAGAGTCCAGGTCGAAGACTCAGCATTGTGGTGTCACCTGCTGGGCAGTCTCTTTAGGGAAAGAGACTCATTAGAGGCTTATGGAGCTTTGAGTCAAGAAAGATACGTGACACATGTCAACGTGAGGGGACCCAGGTTGGAGACAGGCAGTGTGGGTGCAGTCAGCTTGTCAGTGTGGGGGCGAGTACAGTTCGTCTCCCTCATGCCTCGTGCCATCAACAGTGTGACAGATTCCCGGGTGGGGATTACTGACGACTTACACTATTTTACAAAGAAAGTAGTTGCCTGCTATGGCAAGGGAAATGTTCATTTCTTTACTCAGTCCTGAGACGGGGCTTTGTCCTGGCTGTGAAACAGTAAGCCAGGATGGTAGAAGTTGTCTCTGGTCCCTATTGTCCAAGTCACTGTGCTGATGGTGACCTGGCTGCCCACCGGGGTAGCGCACCAGCTCACTCCCTCACCCAGCCTGGGATCTGGGAACCTGTATGAGTCTGGATTTTTTTCAGCCTAGTTCTTTCTTTTAGGCACCTGTGTATGGGACTTCTAAGTTCAGGCATCTCCCATGGTGTATATGCTCCTTCCATGTGCTAGGGACAACTGGGGACAGCTGGGCATAGCTGGGGTCAGCGTGGCGTGTTTGGAGCAGCCATTCTACTGGTGACTTCAGTGGAACTAGACACTCTGTCCCTGGTAACCTCCCAACTCCTGTGGCAGGTGCTGGGCAATCCTGGGCATGCTTCCTCCGCCCCACCAGCCGGCATCTTAGTCCCTGTGCAGCAGCACTGAGTCACCTTGTAGATGCCAAGACATAAGAGCCCTGGGAGCAACCGTCCATGCATAGGGACTAGAGAAGGACGGCTTCCAAAGGTCCCATGAGATCACTTGATTTGTTCACAGCGAGCCGGCTCAGCTGCCCCCTCAGAAACGTCTCCCCACATCCCAGGCTCCTTAGTGGAGAATATTGGAAACGAGCACACGGAGGACTCAAATGAAAATACAGGGAGTGCAAAATTTATACAAAGCTTCAAAGTGCACTTGAGCACTTCAGGAACTGCAGAGGTGGGTCTGCAAATGTGGCCCAAGCATGCACTTTCTCTCCCTGGGAAATAGCACGTGCTCTCATTTCTCTAGAAGTCTCTAGTGGCTGTTTGTTTTCTCACTGCCCCTCACTGCACCCTCCTCTCCATGCAGTCACTGATGGGTGGCCAAAGCCCCAGGGACTTTGAGATTTTATTTTCCTGGAGTCCTTGGTGCTTCCGGCAAGGCGCCCATGATGCTTCCCCCATGGTTCTGCTTGACCACGGTTGTGTCCATTGCTCTACCCCTCTGCCAGCCTTCCTTTTCGGGCTTAAGTCCACATTTTTCTGTTTACTGTATCTTATAAATGCTGCCTTTTAAAATTTTTTTTCCCGTTTCACTTATTTGGGCTACGTTTTTGAATAAAAATGATAAGGCAAACCTAAAATAAAATAAGTATCCTTAGTTATATTGCTTCTGTTTGTACCAGGGTTGAAGTAGGCCTGAAGAGGGACACCTAGAAAAGAGGAACATTTCTCGCCGCCTTCCAAGCTCAGAGGAGTCAATGATTAACATCTCAGCTCAGATGATTTGTCCTTCTCAAATCAGGTGTAAATAGTGACCTGCTTGACATCTAGTAAATCTCACAGACGATGATTATATGGTGTAGTCCTGTGCAAGAGATGATACTGAAGTGTATTTAATCATGAGAATGAGAATAATGATGGAAAAACACTTGATATTGGAGAAATAAGATTTTGATGTCTTAATAAAATTATAATATGGTGCTCCTGATATGTATTTGATATTATAAGGGAATTCATCTTCAATGATGTACTTTTAAATGAGAAGGTAGAAAAATTTATTTTCGCTCAATATTGCCAAGCAGGCTGCGAGAAATGCATAGAGTTGACGAGGCAGCACACACAGGTATTTTAAAAGAGAGGGAATACTCTCACTCCAGTGCCGAAAAAAAGAACTTGGCCCCTGCAACATGATTGTCAGACTTGTTTTTGTTTTTCAAAAAGTCTAGATTGAGGGCATGCCCTGGTGGGCTAGTGGTCCAGCACACCTGGGAGCAGTTCCATATACATCCCAAGGTCCTGGGTTCAAGACCTGGGACCAGGGGGAACAACCAATGTGAACAACTAAATAAAAATAAAAAGATGTCTGTTCATCTTCATTCCTGCCTGTACCTTTCCTTTAAAAAGAAAAAAAAGTCTAGATTGAGAAATGATTGCTGTATTGGAATACTTACATTGTTACAAATATCTATTTCATTAATCACTTTACATTGTTCTTCCAAAGTTACTAGAAACACCCCATCTTCTCTAACAATTTATCTGTCGTAGGAAGGGCATCCTTCATTTTTCAGAAACAAGAGCACTCGTTCTTTGTCACATGTTCGTCTTCCGCTACCATCTGGCTACCCTTCTCCTCGCCCCTGGCCTCTCTTCTCTTCCTCCTCTCCCCTCTGCTCCTTTCCTGCTTTGCTCTCGACACTCATAGAGCGTTCAAATATTTGTATTGCTAACTGTTTGTACTCTTCCCTTTTCATAAATATCAGGCTTTTCTCTTGAGCTCATTGTCCTTTTCTCTTTAGCTCTTTGGGCCAAGTGCTTTATGAAAGGGTAGGGAATAGAAACGTCACATAAAAATGGAATGAGCTGTGAAACAGGCAGCTCCCAAACTCTCCCAAGACAGACAAATCTTTGAATGACCTCCTGGGAGAGTGAGCCAAGAGCATATTCAGAATTTATAGGACAAGCTTCAGGATATTAAATGATATACAGTTATGACATGATTGAAAATGAAGTGTATTTCAGAAAGTTTGTAAGTGTCCAACTTCACTAAGATACATTTTACTGTGCTCATGATCATTCATTTTACTCTATTTCTTTCCAGTTACTTACTGTAGATCTTTGTGAAACCCGCAGCAGTATGAAACAAAGCACTATTCCTGCTTTCAAAAGAATCCAGTTAATACATTCAAAGCTATTGTCATTTTTCTCATCAAAGATGGCATTGTTGGAGTGAGAATATATAAACTTTCTTTCCCGCTGAGCAGACCACGTGGAAAAACGCTTATTTTATTTTTTCTTTTAAGAATAAAATTGCAATCTTTCAACAGAACATGTTGATTATACCATCTGGCACATAATTTCTATGCTTAAATTAAGCTGAGAAATCAATTCAGTGTTGAAAGATATTATCCGTTTAACATTTTTTCACCTCCAAGCAATTCGAGAAAGTAGGGCAAAAAATAAGTTGTTTTTGTTTCTAAGGATGTAATTTATATAGGTCTTGAATATTTTCTTCCACATAGAGGAAAATTAAAATTTATAAGTGGATAGCTATGATCTGCTGGGATTTCTCCTATGGTTCTGCCAAAATGATACTGTGTTACAGGAACCTAGCCTTGGAGCTCAGGTGCTTGCCAGTTGCAGATTAGCATCAGCTAATGGATGGATAATTAATGGAATACAAAGACCTGTTTACATTCTGTTCAGACTTTTCTTTCCTGAGCATTTGCGAGTTCAGGTAGTAGCCAATAGTAAAGGCACGAATAACTGAGTACAGTACACAGATAAGGCTACCCGGATAGTTGTCTAGAGAAGTTTGGGAACAGCGGGAACTCAAAAGAAAGGACAAGTAAATGGCTGCTTTTTAACTGAGGGAGAAAGACTTGTCAAGAGCGTCTCTGTTTTTCTTTCCCTTTCTCAAGGGGCAGGAAGATGCGAACCGATGTCCGGGCACTCAGTACTTTGTGAATGACCGAGGCCATGAATGACAGGAATGAATGACCCTCAGCCAGGCCACAGTTGCTGGTCAGACACGGTGTAGTTGTCCACGAGAGCTGGAAATGCGTAACTTCAACTGCTGTGGCAAGTCGTCAGCAAAGAAGAGCTTTGGATGGAAGGCACAGATCTTAGAGTAGAAAAGGGGGGTAAGATAAAGTAGAATTTCTGCTTTTTTTGAGTAATTTTTATAAAGTCATTTAAAATATGGTTAAATTGGGTTTAAATATGATTTTGTTGTTTAAATGAAGAGCCATTTTAATCATGAAACAAAGTGGGGAACTCACATTTATTGGGGGAAGGAAGAGGCATACAATTTAAACCACCTGGAGTCACAGTCTCCGAGTCTTTGATGCTCACCTGTCTACTGGCTCACAGCACACCTGTGGCTGCCTGGGGCACTCCAGAGAAAAGCAAACTTAAGTGCTTTCAGACCAAAGGAGGTTTATGACGGAATAGCCAGCAATGCAAATAAAGTGTTTAAGAAAGTCTGGATTCTAGCTCAGGGAGAGATCCACAAGGTATTTGGAAAATAAATATTATAATAATTATTGCTTCAAAGACTTTGCACAGTAACAACAATAAAAAGAAAACACTTCCCATGGCACCGAATATTTTCAGAGCACGTTGGTGTGAAGTATGCACTGTGCTTCTCTACAAACTAACATAGCAGAGACGACGCCACAGCTGATGAAAAATGACGATGCCACAGCTGATGAAATCGGAGAGACGGTCAAGATTTGTTAGGTTGATGTCCAGGGTCCGCTAGTACATATGCTTAGGAAATGCTCTCACTAAGGTACTCAGATTTCTTGGATTTATAAAAACAAGGGCAGTGCATTCTGGAGTCTGGCAGGGAAAGTTCTCCCAGTGAGTCTGAGGCAGGAGGACCATAGAGCAGGGACCAAAGTCACCCTCTCTCTGTGCCTGGAACTGAGCTCAGGCCTTCTGAGGCTTTGCCCTGCTGCCAAGGTCTGATGACTCTAGAACTGTCCTGAACACAACTGTGTACTTTGTGGGAACTGGACACTGTACTCCTGGCCCTCAAGGAGGCGGCGGGGAAGGGGGGGGTGGTAGGGGAGGCCAGAGGAGGGGCAGGGAGGAGGTGGAGGAGGAGGGGAAGTGAGGAGGAGGAAGAGGAGGAGAATGAAGAGGAGGAGGAGGAGGATAGGAGGAGGAGCTGCTATTAGAATTGATCAAAGGCAGATCCACCAGAAAAGCAAGGTTCTTTGCCAAGGACAAGTATGACCTACTCACTCCTAGAAAACCCCAGTGGATGAGCCGTGTCAGAAGGATTAGTGAGTAAGTACACCTAAGAAAGATTTTCTCTGACTGCTGCCCTAGCTTTCAGATCATTTCAGCAGTGAATCAACAAGTCCCATTTGAGAAAAGAGGAGACAGAATGCAATGAGTAATAAAACACAGCATGGAAGAACCTGCCTCATTATTTTAGCGCTGGCCTGCCCTCCTGAACTCAGCAGCCCTCAGTATCACTACAGCCACTGGGGGCTTCACCAATGTTGCCATTTGTTCAAGAAATTAATTTTTCAAAATGAATCAGCAGACTATTAAGTTCAAATGTAATCTTTTTCTTCTCTTTGCCATGGCTTATAGACCTAGCAATGCCCCCGGTGCTCCACTTTTGTTAACCATTGCCAAACATTACAAGATACCAAAAAAAGATAGGAAATGAATTGCCCACATTTTCAAGTCTGGGGAAAGGTACGAGTTGGAAAAATTGTAGTAAAATTCTGACTCTCACACCATTTGAACTCCCTACCTTTGCAATATGCAATGTACATTTTATATACAATTTCCATGGCCATTTACAGGTGTTAAATTAGGAACAGAAGTAGAAGACAGACAAGGGGTAAATCTAATACAGCAGCTAGAGAGTTCACACAAAGTTTGTTTCCTTTTTGATATTATTATCTGGGTGTCTGCAAAATTTCATGCAAATCAATCTTAATTTACTATGTGTTTTGGCTCTTTCATAAAATATTCTGACCATGGTATTTCTACATTTTAACCATAAAATTCTCCATAAAAAGGTACTTATTACATTTTTTAATATGTGGAATGATTCAGCTAGTATAAGGGTCCAGAAGAAAAAATACTCAGTCCAGGTAGAGAAATCTTGCTTTGTACATTTCCAGGACCCTTGCTAATCCCCGCATGTTGTTCAGACTTAGGGGAACAGTTTAGGAAGATGGTGTTAGAATTCACGTCCCTACTATTTCCCGAGTATTGTCCAGCTCTGCTGATTGACTGTTCAGCTGAATGAACACTTTGTAAGAACTCGCAGGTCAATTTGGTCAGAATGAAAAGACTGTATTGGTAACTTTGGTAGCCTAATCCGGGGCTTCAAGGCCTGGGCTTAGCTCTGCTTGGGACTTTACTCCTTCACACTCATTTTGGAGGATGAGTGAGGAGACCATGTGAGAGAAGCACATTTTCTCGTTCCTTCATGATTTGAAATGTTGAAAGAATTATTCTTAGATGGCTGTTGATGATTCCGGTCGACTGAGTATCAAGTCAGGAAGAGTGCAGGAATGTCTGACATTTGATGTTTCTAAGGGAAGGCTTGCAGACCGAAGAGCCCTTCCTTTTAGTTTCAATAATAGAGGGCAACAGCACAAAGCTGCCTTGGAAAGCTGCCTCAGAAGTTTTTATAAGTGTGTATGTGTGTGGGGTGTGTGTGTGTGCGTGCCCTTATTTTTACAGGGGAATCGCATTCTTCAGAGTCCTCATCTCTATAATGCGGGCAGACCACATCAGGGGCCGGCCCCCAACAGCGAGCTGGCCATTATTGGTTCTTTGCGGTTGTACTGACTTGCGACTAAGATGTTAGCATTGCGTTATGTGGGTTTAGTCTGCCTAAACTCATCTCTTTTCCACATTCCAAGAGGATTTCTTCCCTGAATTAAAAAAGGGGGCAGTGGAGGGGATAGCAAACCGAGTTCCAGTGTTTTTATTCAAACATAATCCCTCATATCCTTTCTGAGTGCTCCCCCCAAAGGACAGTTGTTTTAAAAAGGAAAATATCAGTTAAGACCTAGCATGTCACTAAAGGAACCTTTAAAAAGTCATTCGGCCTTGCGGCAGGACCACACTCAAAGCAGAGCTCACAATCCACCCCTTCTTTAAACTCTGCGAGTGTTTGGAAATGGTTACTAATAATAAACGAGATAAGGGAGCCCAGGTGCAGGGCCACGCGGCGCCACGGCTGCTGCTGCACACTAGGTGCCAGCCTGTTTGCAGAACAAAGCTGACCAAGTTTTATAAGCAGTGTTCTGAGAAGCGAAGTATTGTGTACCTTTCCGAACACGTGCGGCTATTTATTCTTGGGCAGCGTGCGGGGCACCTGTGTTAGTTTTACGCCCCTGCGTGCGGATTCTCGGACCAGCAGGGTTCAGGTGGGCCCAGCTGTTATTTCACCTGCGGGACCACCAGGGCCAAACCTCCCGGGACTTCGAATCAGAGGCACGACTGTGACCGGAAAACGCCACATGTGCAATATATTAGTTCTGTTTATTAAATGCCCAATTAAAAAAAAAAGTTTTTCGTAGGGATAGTGACAGCAGTACGTAAAACTGAGAAGACACGTTGGGAAGGCTGACAAGGAGCTGGCTGCAGCGACATCTGAGGACACAGTGCGCACTGGCGCCGCCACGGACACAGCGCTCGCCCACCAGCTCCTGCGCACGCCCAGCGCTCCAGGACCCGATGGGAGCGCCCCGGGCACCCCCGTTCTTCAGACCTGGAAACAGAAACTTTAAAAGGTAAAGTAATGGGTGAAAATCTATCAGGTGGTTAAGTTAGGGTTCAAACCAAGCCCTGAAGTTGCTTGGCCCCACGAGTGTCCTCACATGGTGGGGAACTCAGCCTTTTTTTTTTTTTTTTTTTAAAGAAAGGTACAGGCAGGAATGAAAATGAAGGCATGTAGGCAGGAAGGCAGGAAGAGAAAGGAGGAAGAAGCACTTTAAAAAAAACAAACTTCAATTTATTTGTTGACTCTGGTTGTCCCCCCACCCGCCAGCCTCAGGGGTCCAGGACTGGAACCCAGGGGTATGTGGCCTGTGTCGTTTGAAAGTGATGGACTTAACCACTGCTCCACCAGGGCATGCCGGGCTTTCTCTAATTGTTGTGTAGGCATTTGTTTTTGATGTGTTAGAGAAAAGATGTGACCAACTACCATTCCATCCATCTCTCTCATCCATTACTGCCAGGCACTGCTACCCCCTTATCACTGGCAGAAACTTCTAAATGGCTTTCTGAATGGTTGCCGAGGGATGGAATGGAAGCCAGAGGGATGGTTCTGAATGGAAAACACTTGGTGTCACTCCCTTGCTGAAAGTTCTCTGTGATTTCTTCTGACACTCAAAAGGCAAGCCATGCTCCTGGGAATCAGAGGTCCTCCCGGGTCTGGCCCCTCCTGACTCTGAAGCTTCTCCGCTACCCTACAGTCCCAGCCTCGCTGGCCATCCTGCTGCTCTGAGAATGGAGGATGCACACTCACAGGGGGCGTTCGCATAGCAAGTCCTACCTGGGTGCGCAGCCAAATAATTGACACTCCTTCAGAGGGTCACTAGCCCTCACCTCCCAGCTTGTTCTGTGCCTTCTTTTCCTGTGCCTCACAGCATTTAGCGGACACTGCACTTGTACAATGTTGTGTATTTGCTGCTTTGGTAAGTCTTCTCTCCTGGGATGTAATCTCTGTGAGAGGGGTCTTTGTCCATCTTGGAGCTCTCATTTACAGCTCCTCAAATGGGTCACAAAGTACCAGCTAAATAAAATTTGTTAATGAATTAATGAACCAAATGTATGATTCTGAACCACTGCTTGGAATGAAGATAAAGGTACATTTATAGAGGAAAATACTAAGGGAATTTAAAGTAAGAAGTGATAGTATGATAGAGATGACAAAAATCATTGAACTGTATTGAGAATGCCCACCATTGGGCAACATTGTATCTACTATCTTCTCTTCTTACAAATAATTAGTTAAAAGTGAGGTTAGTGCATTTTCTATAAACTTTAATGAATAAGATGCATACATAAAATGAGTCCCATCAGTGAAAGCGATGGACCTGCCTGTGTGGAGATTTCTGTAGAGGGTAGGTTTGCATCTAGAGTTTGAGTAACCAACGAGCATTATTAAGAAGTCATGTTAAACTCTTTCCTGAGTTAACCAGAACAAATGATATGAACTGTTCTGCAGTTAAAGAAATAAATGTCTAGTTCAGATACAGAGCATTAATAACATCCTTTTGTTTTCAGTCCACTCTGTGGCTGTCACCCAATGCCTGTGTACTATCATTCCATCAAGGAGGTAAATTGTGTTGACTTAATAGCTGAAACTAGTATGTTCAAGAGAAACTATTTAAAATCTAAAAAATATAAGCATGACTATTTTTCACATTCATCTCACTGTTGAGCCAGCCATGGAAATTTTGTTAGGGACTGAAATCGGAGTCAAAGTAAATCATTTTCAGCTGACAATATTCCTCATGTCTTTATTTCTCCAAAAGTAGCATGTAGAGGAAAAACATACAACTGACTTTTCAATGCTGAGATTGCACTAAGATTTTATAATTGATCACATAAAAAAAGATCATGCTTAAAAATTAGATCATCCAGACTCTTTAGGGGATTGTGAGCCACTCTGTGCATATGGAGCGTGTTCCAAATCAGGGGCAGCTGCGTGTGGGTGAAGCCCCCTGTCTGGGTGAGTGTTTCAGGCCCAGTCAGTTCTGCCATGTCACTCAGTGCTCACTCCCTGCTCACTTTCATCATTACCCACATGCTTTAGCCCCTCACAATTGTGATTCTAATTGCCTTTCATCATTCCTGTAGTGAGCATGTACCACAAAAAACACCAGTCATTAAATCTCTCACCAGAAGAAGTGAACAGAGCTTGGAGGTTTAAGCATTTTAAATGGAGAGCAAAAACACAGTGGGGAAAGTAACCCAAGAATGGCATTGCTCACGCTGGCCTGACTCATTCCCTCGTGGGGTTTCTTCTTTGAGGAGTAGTTGTTGAAACTTTGGAGGGTTGTGGCAAGATTTACTGGAAACAAGGGATGTTTCTATAATGTTCATTCAATTTGAAGAGGGCAAAGGGAAAGTCTGTGGGCATGTGCCCTGCTGCACAGTTCTGATCTGACGTTGAGGCTTGGAAGCCAGAGAACGCCAAGGATGCTCTGCAAGTCCGTACTGGCCAACTCTAGTAAGTGCAGCATCTCCAAGACTGGGTCCTCTCTTGAAGGTTCCAAGTTGTAAGTTTTCTTCTCATCACTATTTGACGCAAGTGAACATAGGTGGCCTCCTTCCGTTCTAGAATGTTTAGTACATGTGTCTGGTGTGCCTGGAGTCTCTGGGTACTGGAGAAACAACAGGAACAAAACGACAAGTTCCCTGCACCCACAGAGCTTCCATTCTAGTGTGGGAGATAGATAATAAAAACACTAAAAAATGTGTACTCTGAGGTGTGATAAAGCTGTGGAGAAACCAATACATGGGACTACAGGAAATGAAAATGCTACACAGTTAAGGGAAACCAACACCATGAAGAGGAAACCTATGGAATGACATAAAATATTTGCAAGCCACATATCTGATTAAGAGGTTAATATCCAAAATATGTAAAGAACTCACACAACTCAGTAGCAAAAAGGCAAACATCGCTTGATTTTTAAAAATGGGCAGAGGAACTATGCAGACATTGTATAAAGAAGATTAAAAAAATGGCCAGTAAGTCCATGAAAAATGCTCAAATCACCAGTCATCAGGAAAATGCAATCAAAACCTCAATGAGATCTCACTTCACACCTGTAAGAATGACTGTCACCAAGAAGACAGAGATAACAAGTGTTAGAAAGGATGTGGACAAAAGGGTTCCCTTGTGTACTGCTGGTAGAATGTAAATTGGTGCAGTTACTATGGGAACATCATGGAGTTTCTGCCAAAAGATTAAAAATAGTAGAACTACCATAAGATCCACCAATCCTATTTCAGGACATATGGACATATGCGTGTGTGTATGTATATATATATGTATTCGAAGCAAATAAAAACAGGATCTTGAAGAGATATCTGCACTTCCATGATCATTGCAGCATTCTTCACAACATCCAATGTATACAGAAAACCTGTGTCCATCAAGAGATAAATATATAAAGATATGGTACATATACAATAGAATATGATTTACAACAGTATGAATGGACCTAGAGGGCCTCACACTTAGTGAAATAAGTCAAAGAAAGACAACACACCATGGTGTCACTTATATGTAACATCTAAATAGAGTCAAACTCATAGAAACAGTGAAAAAGTGGTTGCTAGTAGCTAGCAGTGGGGGAAACAGGGAGAGTTTGGTCAAAGGGTATAAACTTCCAGCTGTAAGACGAATAAGGTCTGAGGATCTAACATAAAACATAGTGACTCTAGTTAATAATACTCTACTATATAATTTTAAATTGCCAAGAAAGTGGAAATTGAATATTCTAAAAACAAAAAATGAGGGGATGGGTGTTTTAATTAGCTAGAAGTGGGGAAGCCGTTTACAATGTTTTTTATTTATCAAGGCACCAGGATGTATGCTTTAAATATCTTACCGTTTTGTCAATTATTACTCAATGAAGCTGAAATAAAAGAATGAAGAGATGAATGTGGTGGTATGGTGAACAGAGAATACTAGGGGAAGAGACTCAGTGTTAGCAGTGAAGGCTCATAGAAAAAAGATGACAGTTGAGAAAAGACCTACAGAACTGAGTGAATAAGATCTACAGGTCTCAAGCTGAAGACAGATTTGAGCATAAGGAAGAGCAGGTGCAAAGATCTGAGGTAATAATATGCCTGATGTGTTTGAGGGTACAAGCAGGAGCCAGTGTGAGCGAAGTGGAGTCTTTTCCCTAAGAATACAGCTGGAGGGAATGGTATTTAGTCTTATTTACAGTTATACTCTGGGATGCTAATCTGAAGGCTACAGATAAGATTTTATGTGACTCTAATTAAAATTTGTAAAATTTCAACATCTGATTCCTTGAAGATTCAAAAGAGAAAATATTAACTTTAATGCTTCAAAAGATGGTATTTTCTAAAAATAGCTGGCTTACTGTCAGAAATAATTATTTACTAATAAAACACTATGGAGTGTCATATAAATCAAAGAAATACATTTTTTGCAGGCTATAAAATTAATACACAAAAATAGATTGCCTTTTTATATACAATGAGAGGGAAGAAAAAGAAATTAAGAAAATAATTCCATTTATTACAGAAACAAAGAAATTAACTACCCTGAAATAAACTTAACAAAGGAGGTAAAAGACCTGCAAAATTAAAACTACAAGACATTGTTAAAGAAATAGTGGAAGATACAAAGAGATGAAAAGATATCCTGTGCTCATGACTGCAAAGAATTAACATTTTTAAAATGGCCATCACATCTCAAGCAATATACAAGTGTAATGCAATCCCCATCAAAAATTCACTGACATTTTTCAAGCAAGTAGAGCAAAATTAGAAAAAAAACGTTGCATGGAATCACAAAAGATCCTGAATAGTTGTAACCAGGAGAAAAAGGAACACCAAGTGGAGAATTCACACACCAGGATTTCAAGGTGTTATACCACAAAGCAATAGTAATCAAACCAGTACGGTACTGGAATAAAAACAGTACAGATCAGTAGAATAGCACTGAGTTCCCAGAAATTAGCCCCAGCATATGTGGTAGTTAATTTACAACAAAGGAACCAAGAACATATAACAAAGAAAGGAAAGCCTTTTCAATAAATGATGTTGGGAAAACTGGACAGTCACAAGCAAAATAATGAATTTATACTACTTTCTCACACCCTACAAAATTAATTCAAAATAGATTAGAGACTTGGATGTAAGACCAGAAATCATAAAATACTTAGAAGAAAAACATAGGTAATATATTCATGACATCTTTGAGTTCTTTGGGGACTTAATACCAGGGATGAATGAAACAAGAACAAAAATAAGCAAATGGTGCTACATTAAACTAAAAATCTTTCACACAGCAAGATAAATTACTATCAGAATGAAATAACCAACCTAATAGGAGAAGATATTTGCACATCATACATTTGACAAAGGGTTAATATCCAAAATATATAAAGAACTCATAAAACTGACCAACAGAAAAATAATTCAATCCAAAGTTGGCTAAAATATTTTTAATAATTATTTCTCCAAAGAAGACGTAGAGATAACCAAAAGACATATGAAAAGATGTTCCTCATCTTTTATTATTGTAGAAATACAAATCAAAACAATGCTGAGATATCACCTCAAACCTGTGAGAATGGCTGTTTTCCAAAAGACTGGAAACAAGTGTTGGTGAAGATTATGAGAAAAGGGACCCCTTGTACACTGTTGGTGGGAGTCTAAATTGATGCAACTTTTATGGAAATCATATGAAGATTCCTCAAAAAATTGAGAATGGAAATCCATATGATCTCATCATCCCAATTCTGGGTACTTACCCCTCGCCAAACACAGAAACACTGATTCACAGAGATATATACACCCTCGGGTTTACTGCAGCATTATTTATAGTAGCCAAGAAATGTGAATAGCCTAAGTTCCCATCAACAGATGAGTGAATAAAGATAACGTGATCTATATACACAATGAAACAATACTGCTGTTAAGCAGCAAATAAGTGAATATGCTCCTCACAAAGATTCTAGACCTGAGTGCACTTATCAGGGTCGTGTCTTCTCCCTGACCTGACTCCATCCCATGCATGTCAAGTCTACCCACCTTGTTTTTGAGAAACACCTATGCCCTGTATTCTTTATTCCCAGATGTGATTTCTGTTTCACTGCTGATATAAATGTATTCATTACTATAGTGGGACACTTTCTTAGATAAGCTTCAGCATCATGATGAAATTAGAAGAAGAATTCATTTGTACACACTGTCATTAAAATGTTCATCACTAGATAAACATCAAATATAAAAACATTGCAAATATGTTGACATTTGAATGAATGTTGGCTTCAGGGTTGCCATTTAGGGATCAGGACACATTCTAGCAAGTGTCTAATTCTATCACATATTTTGCATATCCTATTTTGGAACTGTTTTCAAAGATTAGAAAGTTGAAATAAAACTATCATTCTTTGCTTTGGGTGTATGAATTTTTTTAGTATATTCTTGTGGTAACTGTTTTATAAATTAAAATAAACTCATGTGTAGGCTCCCCATACAAGCAGTTTCTACCCTCTATCCTCCACCAAATCACCAAGTGTTCTTCATCATTGTGCAGTGAGATCCACCACCACTCAATGCACCATATCCCATTTCCTATTGGTAACCTCAGTTCTACTGCCAGTGTACAAGGCCTGGTTCGGTTTCACCTATTCCTTTGTTTTGTCTATTCACCTTCCACCTGTGATTCAGGTCATCCGGTATCTATCTTTCTTCTTTTGACTCATTTCACTTAACATAATCCCCTCTATATTCATCCATATTGATTCAAATGACAGGATTTCATCTCTTTTAAGAACTGTGTGTATATATACACATATATTTATATATACACACATATATTTACATATTTATATATACATATATACGGCTTTATTAATTCATCTGGCATTAGGCACTTAGTTCATTTCCAGTTCTTAGCTACTGTGAACAAGGCTGCAATAAACTTGTGAGTGCGCAGGTCTCTGTGAATTAATTTTTTATCATTTGGGTAAACATCCAAAAGTAGGATTGTGGGATCATATGGGAGTTTCATGTTCAACATTTTGAGGAATCTTCATACTATTTTCCATAGGGTTGCACCAATTTGCACTACCAATAGTGTAAATGTGTTGTTTTCTCCACATCCTCACCAACACTTGTTGCTTCCAGATTTTTGGATAATAGCCACTCTTTCAGGTGTAAGGTGGTATCTCATTGCTGTTTTGCTTTGCATTTGTCTGATAGCCAGCATGCAGGAACATCTTTTCATGTGCCTGTGGGCCATCTGTAGATTCTCTTCAGAAAAATGTCTTTTCAATTCCTCTTCCCATTTTTTTATTTGATTACCTGTTTTTCTGTTATTGAATTTTATGAGTTCTCTGTATATTTTAGATATTAAGCCCTTGTCATAAATATGAAATGAAAATATCTTCTCCCAGTTAGTATGTTTTCTTTTTGTTTTGATGATGTTTTCTTTCACTGTGAAGCAGCTTTTTAGCTTGATATAGTCCTAGTTATTTTTTTTTCTTTTTGCTTCCATTGATGCTGGAGTGGAGTCCCCAAGGCCTCTCTAAGGCTGATGTAATGGAAAGTCTTTCCTAGGTTGTCTTCCAATAAGTTTCTGGTTTCTGGTCTTATGTCCAAGTCTCTAGATCATTTTGAGTTAATTTTTGTGAATGGTGTTAGAATGGTCTAGCTTCATTCTTTTGCATGTGGCTGTCCAGTTATTGCAACACTATTTATTGAAGAGACTTTCACTTGTACATTGTGTGCTTTTGGCATTGGCATGTGAGTGGGTCAGTTCTGGTGATTCGGAACTATTATTTCACTGGTCTGTGCCTCTGTTATTATCCCAGTACCATACTGTTTTAATCACAATTGTTTTGTAGTGCAGCTCAATGTCTGGGAGTGTAATCCTTCCAGATTTGTTCTTTTTTCTCATAATTACTTTGGTTATTTGGGGTATTTTGTTGTTCCATACAAATTTTAATTTTTTTTGTTCGAATTCCTGGAAATAAGTCAATGACATTTTAAAGGGAATTGCACTATAGCTGTATATTACTTTAGATAAGGTGACCATTTTAATGATGTTGATTCTTCCCAACAATGAGCAGGAGATGGCCTTTCCATCTCTTTGCATCCTCCTCTATTTCTTTTAAGAAGGACTTGTAGTTTTCGTTGCACAGGTTTTTCACCCGCTTTGTTATGTATATTCAAAGATAGTTTATTCTTTTTACTTTTGTTTTAAATGGTGTGTTTTTTTTGTGATTTAATTTTTTTTCTAGAGTATTGTTCGGTATAAAAATGCAACAGATTTTTGTGTGTTGATGTTGTAGCCTGCCACTTTACTGTATTTGTTGATGAGTTCTAGTAATTTTTGACAGTTTTTAGGGTTTTCAATATATATAGTTATGTTGTCAGCAAATAATGATAGTTTTACATCCTCATTTCCAATTTATATTCTTTTTATTTATTTTCTTTCTAATTGCTCTAAGACCTCTAGTACAATATTAAATAGCAGTGTTGAGAATGGACAGCCTTATATTTTCCTGATCTTAGAGGAAATGCTTTCAGTTTTTCACCATTCATTATGATGTTGGCTGTTGGTTTATTGTATATGGACTTCATTATGTTGAGGAATGTACATTCCAATCTCATTTTATGCAAGATTTTTTCTTTATTCATAAATGGGTATTGAATCTTATCAAAAGCTTTTTCTGCATCTATTGATATGATCTTGTGGTTTTTCTCCTTGCTCCTGTTGATATGGTGTATTATATTAATCAACTAAGTATGTTGAACCATACTTGCAACCTTGGTATACACTCACGTGGTCATGATGCATGATCCTTTTGATTCACTCTTGGATTCAGTTTGTTAATATTTTGTTGAGAATTTTTGCATCTATGTTCATTAGAGTTCTTGGTCTGTAATTTCTTTCTTGGTGATGTTTCCATCACTTTTTGGTATCAGTGTGATGTTAACCTCATAAAAAGCATTTGAAAGTGTTTTCTGTTCTTCAATATTTTGGAAGAGTTTAAGAAGAATAGTGTTAATTCTTATCTCAACATTTGGTCAAATTCATTAGTAAAGTCATCTGTCATGGACCATTTTTTTAATGAGACTTTTGATTACTTTCAAATTTCCTTGCTTGTGATTGTTCTGTTCAGGATTTCCAGTTCTTCCAGGTTCGGTCTTGGTAGACTATATTTTTCAAAAAAATCTGTGTCCTCAAGTTTGTCCACTTTATTGGCATAGAACTGCTCTTAGTAGTCTCTTAAGATGTTTCATATTTCTGTGGTATCTGTTGTAACTTCTCCCCTTTCATTCTTGATTCTAGTTATGAAAATTTTCTCTTTTTTTCTTTGTGAATCTAGTCAATGGTTTGTCAATTTTGTTTATTTTTTCAAAGAACCAACTTTTGGTTTCATTGATCTTCCGGATTTTATTTTTCTTTTCCTATTTCACTTATTTCTGCTTAAGTTTTTATTATTTCCTTTCTTTTACTGATTTTTTTTTTTTACTTTAATTGGTCTTCTTTCTATGCTGCTTGAAATGTAGGTTTAGATTGTTTCTGTTTTGTCTTTTTTCTTGAGATAGGCCTGGATTGCAATGAACTTTCCTCTTGGTATTGCTTTTGCTGCATTCCACAGATTCTGGTACTTTGTGACTTCATTGTCATTTGTCTCTAAGTATTTTTTAAGGCCTTCTTTGATTTCCTCTTCTACCCAAGAGCAATTTGGATGCATATTGTTCTATCTCCAATTAATTTGGAGTCTTCTAGCTTTCTTTTTGTCATTGATTTCTAGTTTTAAGCCATTGTGGTCAGAGAAGATGCTTGGTATGATTTCAATACTTGTAAATTTGTTGACACATGAGTATACAGCGCCTTCTTCCAGCATCACAGATCTGAACAGAAAGACCACCTTGTTGTTGGTCCACAATCTGCAGTCTGCAGTTCTGCTTCCACCCACGGGGTGGTGTTAGTGGGTAGATGTTGATGGTTTCTCCCTTCTGGCAATCTGTCTTCTTCTAGACGTGGTTTCAGGCAACTTTAACCCTGGGAGTGGAATTTCTGATGGGTAGGTCATGTGGCTCATGTGCAGTATGGTGGGAGGGGTTGAGTGTGGGAAGTTCCACTAGCTGCCTATGATTATGGAAGCCATCCTGTGCAGGTTCCCTTCAGGGCTCCCACTCAGCCCACAGGGCAGTCCTCCTTCCACCCTGTACCAAGATGCTCTCCTCCAGCTCCATGTCCTGGTCCTGCTAGATGGGTTTTCTGCTGCTGCTGCTGGAAACACTCTCTGGAAGGCCAGACTCTTCCTGAATCTCCACCTTCTCCACCATGGCCCTTTTCCCTTGCCTCCCCGAGGCTGTGAATCCCAAATCTGGGATTGAGTTCTGAACCCTGATGTTTCTGACTACTCTTTATAGTGGTAAATGCTGTTGATGTCTCTGTAGCTTCTGGTCTTGTTTTCCCACAGAATCTTTGGTTGCAAAATAGGTGATTTCATGCTGTGCTGTGGGGATGAGATGAGATGAGACTTTTACCAGGTTGCCATCTTGGATTCTCTTCGAAAAAAGGCCTGGATATATGAATTTGATTACTGAAAACTTGCAAGACACTCTCAGCTGACAATGATAATTACAGAGGGTTATCTATTATAAATTGACTACGGAATGAAGAATATGGGGGATTTCATGACACAGTTGAACTTTAGCTAACTGAACAAGCCATGGTACAGTATTGCTCTGATTTTTCAACTATAGGGTAATAATTATAAAGCAGAGGAAGAAGGTGACTGCAGATATTCAGATGGTTTAACATTTTAGTTCTGCTACTTGTAGATAGCAAGTTTCTCTCAGCTAACCTTCTAGCCTATGTGGGTCCTAGCTTCATCTCCTTTGTGCCTGCGGTGTTCCATTAAAATCTAGAATCTAAATCACAGTATTGGGCACTGAGGTGAAGACAACCTCTGGCTTGGGAGTTGGCTTCCTTTTGTGGGTATGAACTTCTTGTTTGGCTTCTGAGAAATTCCTTTCCTTTCTGCCAGTCCAGTCATGCCTTATATTAGATTGTCCCACTCAATAACTCCTACATTTTCATTTGTTCTCTACCAGGAGTGGTTTCTATGAACATCTAATCTTCCATTCAAATTACATGCGTTAAGAATAATAGCTCTGAAAAGAAATCTTGTAATAGCTTTGGCTTCTTCTTAGTCTAAGTACATTTTTTTTTGGATTTCATGTCTCCAATAATTTCATGACAGGGGAAAAGTAAGTGTCAGGCCACTGACATCAATGGAATGTTCTTTCATAATATGGAAAAATGAGAGTATTTTAAAAAATGCTAGAAATGTGTCTAGGGGAATAAAAATAAGAAGAAATTAAGTGATCTTAGGACCAAATACATTAAAAAGTAACATGTTTCTTTCTAGTGCCAATGTAATGATTGGTATCAAAGCAAGATGTGTAATTATGTGGTTTCTCCTATATTCCAAATTAGAAAGACTCTAGAAAAGTTTCTAGTGGAAGTCAATTTTCCATCTCTTGTTAGAACTTTTTGGTACTGTTGTTTTTAAAATTTTTTAACAGAGGTGTGTGAGGCAATGGGTAATTAATTTAGGTGTCTCAAGGTAGACATTTTTTAAATAACTTTTTTAAAGAGAGGAAGGAAGGAAGGAAGGAAGAAGGGAGGGAGGGAGGGAAGGAAGGAAGGAAGGAAGGAGAAGGGAGGGAGGGAAGGAAGGAAGGAAGGAAGGAAGGAAGGAAGACAGATCTTTATTTACCTAGTTGTTCATTTTGTTTTTTTACCCTGGCCCTTGGTCTCAAACCCAGGTCCTTGAACGGTAAGTGATTGAAACACAAGTGTCTCAGTCACCTGAGCCATAAGGGTTCACCACCCTTTGTGGTTTTTAAGTATATGAACAATTTATGAAACAGCTGATGGAGAACATTCTTTTTACATTTAATGAGACTTTAACCTAGAAAAGCAAAACAATTCACACAATTCTATCATTGTGTTGAGTTCTTCCAGAAGTGTATTAGATACTGCATTAAATTAGAATTAATTTGACACAATGTAAGGCAGTTAAGTTTTTAACAATTAAAGTTTTTAATTAGGAAAGATATGACTTAATAAAATATTTACCACTATATCACTAAGTAAAAACTAGAGAAGAGTATATTAATCCTCATGATGTCATGAGTGTTTAGAAAGTGCGAAATGCTCAGTTTCTTTACCATGAATAATTTGGATTATTACTTTCACCAAGTCCTTCTCTAAATAGAATTTGGACTACTTTTGTGAATACCTTATTTAATTTTGAGTGAATTGCTCTGTACTCCAAACATTTTTTTTCCAAATGTTTTTCCTATTTCTTCATAAGAAGTCTGGATTTACCTCCACTGTTCATCCACAGACTCTTCTAAAAGGAGGCTCTGCATAATCATGTCTTCAATTCATATGGAATTTATTTTTGTGTATGATATTAAGTAGGGATTCAATTTCTTTTTCCCTTTATATTGAAATTAACTTCCCTGACCCATTTATCAATTAGATAATTTTCTCACTTACCTGCACTGCCACCTCTGCTAAATATCATGATTCCACAAATACAGAAATCTCTTTCAGATGCTCTTTTCTTTAATTTTTTGATCAGTTTTCATTTATCTATTTAAGAAACATTATCTGAGCCAATGGGGTAGGTCTTGGGAATATGGAGGTGAAGGAACATGACCCCAAAACTCAACAAACTTACAGACACAACAGCAATATAGCAGTAACAGCAAACTTTCTTTGAGATTCATTACATGTCAGGTATTTTTGAATTGATTTACATACACTTATTTAATCCGTGAGAAATCATATGAAGCAGACATTACTATATTTAATGAGAAAACTGAGGCCCAAAGTAGCAGCCCAAGTATACACAGACAGAAATATGGGTGACACAGTGAACACATGGACTATTATTTAAGAGTTGAAAACGAAAAAAGTACATATAAGAACACAGGTGACTTGCAGATATAAAACAAATTTGTGTTTTCAACAACAACAACAAAAAGACAGCAGAGAGAGTACAATTTACAAAGGACTGGAATGACTGATTAGAATTTGACAGGAAGTCTGTTAGAGGGAGCTAGCTTGCTGCCTTAACAAGCAGATTTATGAAAACCATAATCCTTAGTCCAAATCTGGTCTGCTTCCTGTTTTGTAAATAAAGTTTTATTGGAACACATCCATGATTGTTCATACATGTATCACTGATGCCTGCTATTGCACTATGACAAGCAGTCAAGTAGCTGAGACAAAGACCATCTGACCTGCAGAACCTCAAATATTTACTCTGTGCCTCTTTATGGAAAAAGTTCACCAAGTCCTAAATCTGGTTTGGTTAACTGGGTGAACTAAATGCACCAAATTTGGAAATATACAAGATAGGTGGCTTACCTTGGCAGAAGTTGAATTTGAGGTGCCGATGTAAATCCAGAAAAAGACTTGAATCCTGATTCTAGAATGAGTGTTTGAAACCTATACCTTAGGCGCTTGTTTACTTCTAATACTTAGGTAGGCTATTTGACATCAATTCCAGCATTTTCTGACTTTTATTCTCATTTTTACTAGGACTCATGGGAGTTGTCCCTTTCTTGAGAGATCAGTGTATACTTTTAACGAATGATCAAATCCAACATTGTTTTCATTTTTAGTAAGCTGGGGAATCCTTCACCTGTCATATTGATGAGAAGTTCTGAAACCTTCTATTGTGTTTTCTTTTTTAGATTCTGATTAAATTCAATGAGGCCTTTTGGGGGGGTATCTAAAGTAGTGTAATAATGGCAAGTATTTCTGGTACTCTAGCTTGAAACAAGATCTGAGCTTAATCAATAACCTAGCAGAAGAAGATATTAGAGTGTTTCTTACATTATTCTGATTAAACATAAAGTCTATCCACAGTTGTATTAAAAGAAACTAAGTTAAGATTTAATTTTCTGTTGGAAATAGAAGTTTGCACAATAACCCTGAAATATTGTTTTATAGTGTATTCTAAAGCTGAACATACATTTACCCATTGTGAGGTCATATCCCAGAGGAACAAGCACTTATATACACCAGAACACATGTACCAGAATGTTTATAGATGTGATATTTATAATAGCCCAACAGTAGGGCCAGCCCCAAATTCCCATCTTAGAGAAATGAATAAACAAAATATGGTATATTTGTGCAAAGGAATACTATACAGCAGTTGAAGAGGACAACATATACTTATATAAATCAATCTCAAAAACAGTATATTGAACCTGACACTGAATAATACATAGAAACCAGACACTAAATTTCATTTCTATTTCCAGAACAGGCAAAGCTTATCTATGAGGCTAGTCTTCAGAATAGTGTTCACCTGTAGCGATTCAAGCATTAACCACTAGGTGGACACATGAGGGAATCTTCTGTTGCTGAAAATGTTTGTTATCTTGATTTTGGTGGTAATTACATGGGCCTAAACACATGTACTAATGTATCTACCTGTACACTTTAGATTTGTGTACTTTAAGTAAGTTAAACCTCATTAAAGAAAGATGAGATTAAGCTGTCTTGGTAATTGCCTATGTTCCACACAGGGAGAGACATGGGACACACAATCCTTTAATGAACAATCTTTTATGAACACAGCAGACACTACATTATATTCATGCCCCTCAGGTGTTCCAGTCCACCTCCCAAAGGTGAGCAGCTATAGAGATGACTAAACACAGAGTCAACTTATTCTCAAAGAACGTTTTGGATTTGCTCATGTATTTAGGGAACTATTAGTTGAGATCTTAGAACTCATTACATAGAAAATAGAAAATTATAGGGCAGGTGTTTACAGCCTCCACTAGATAACTGGAGGCTGTGTCTTCTCTAAGGGGTCTGCCCAGACAAGCAGGCTGCAGGTATTCCCATGGAGGTGAAGAGTTAAAACTTGGTTGACATGAATGTAATTGAGATTTTTGGCGCAGTTAATACTGAGCTTTTCTTTTTTGTGGTGATTCAGCCTTCTTAAGTTCATTCTTAGTTCACAGCATCAAACTATGTCATGTATACAGTTTAGTTTTACTTTCAAATGCATTTTATTATATGACAAAGCTTTGAAAATTTATGCTGCGCATATGAGCTAGATGGTAATTATTTAGGACATTTAACTGTTGAATTTATGTGTCTGGCTCACCTGCACATCTTATGCTTTACACTTTTCTGATTTTCTAAAATGAATATGTATTACTTTTTAATAAAAGTTATGTTATACATATATACTATGTAAATAATACAGGATTCACACATGTTACATGTACATATATGTGCATATTATATACATGTACATACATGCATGCATGTATATAAGATATTTCCTGAATTCCATATCCATCTTGGGAGGGGGGCAGTTCAGGTATAATATTTAATAAGTAACTATTTTATGTCAAACAAAACCTCTGCCATCCCCATATCTGACTAACACACACCTTCACGGTGACAGTGGCTCAAACCATCAACTAGGGCATCATCTCTAACACTCTCCATAGTCTACCTAATAAGGACGACTGCCTGCTCTACCTTTTTAGAAGTTCTCAAATCCACTTTGTCTCTTCACCCCTATATTACTGACCCCTCGAATCTCTCTTTCACAATGTCATAGGGGTGATATTTCTAAAACACAAAGCTGATCATATTATATACTTGCTAAAAATGTCATTGTTTCTTGGATTACGCTCAAACTTCTCAGCATGCCTGGGGTTTGATTACCTGACTCCTGACTGCCTAATTGCATCACTGCTTGTTAAGTCTTTCTCCCATCCATATCCAAAATTTATACTCCAACTGTGCCAAGCTTCTTACAATTATCTTCACCTGCCAGGCAGATTTAAGTTTCTGTGCATATTGTTCTCTTTAATGTTCTTTCCTCCAATCCATCACCATCCACCTACACTTCTTTTAAGGTCGAAAGTAACCTCCTCCTTCACTGGTTTCACTACTCACCAAATACATCCTATGGTTTTCAATACCTCTACTTGTGTTCATACACTTCTCTTCATCTTGAATGCCTTCTTCAGTGCTCTTCACGGTTTCAGACAGACCATATTCATGGCACTTTAATAGTCAGTAGAGATGATTCAGATTGAGGCTCTGTCAAACTGCAGACCTTGGACCTTCCCGTTTGCTTAGGGCTGTCCTAACACACTGTAAAAGCAGTGGTGTGGAGGAGCAGAAGAGCAGGGGGTCTCTTCTTTGGGGCATTTTGATAATGCCACGGCAGTATGGGAATACGTTTTTAAGTAACTGAAGTAAATGGGTTGCTGATAAATTGGCCAACTGGGAACATTCTTGATAATCATTCTGGATATTTAAGATGAATGAATTCCTTTGGACTTGGGCTTGGATTAAGGGAATTGACTTGTCAACTGTTGCTTTGCTGTGTAGATACAGCTGGTGTTAGGCATTTGCATTTGATTATATTTGACTTACTCTGATGTCCAAATCTATTTTTTGACAAGGAAACCTAAAAGAACAAAAAATCTGCTTGAAGATTCTTTGTGAAACACTCCGAGCTGTATGCAACTTCTTTCTTCTACATAAATCAAAATTTTGCCTTTAAATTAATAAAGAGTTCTCTGTGTGTAGCAGAGCCAAGTTTCCATCATTCTCCATTACACAATGGGAAATGGGAAAAAGAAGAAAGAAATGCACTGGGAATGCAGTGAGCCAACTACTTTTTGAATCCTCTTCTGGCCTAATTACAGTCACTGTGTGGAGGGTCAGTCTTAGAGTCTCAGAGATTCTTAAAGCTGAAACATTCTGTGTAGAGAAAAATGTCTACAGCAAACTTGTAACACTGTCGGGAAACTAATCTCTTTATCTGCTTGTGATGTCTTGGAGTCCCAATAAACTTATGCAAAATATTAAGATTCTGGCAATATTATTAAAACAATGATGGTATTAGATACATTTAAAAATCATTTCCCCCTTTTTTACTATAATAATAATTTGAAATGAACAAAACAGCTGCCTCATTACTTGAGAACAGTTGTTTCATGGCTAAATCGATCCCAACCTCAGCAGCCGCCAGCTTGCTAGGGATTTACTTTGAACCTTTCAATGATAAGTGACAAAGTCCGCATGTTTAAGTATATTCTGATCTGACTCATATCCAGAGGACTTGGGAAAGAGAAAAAGGGGAAAAGAATACACTGGTCAAGGTTGTTTTTTTGTGTTTTTTTTTTTTCCCGGAGGATACACATGAGGTCACTGCCAGATGTTCACATTTCCTTCTGCTTAAATAAAAATCTTTATTCAACAATGTCAATATCAGTTAACAGCAAAAGCAATATAATTACACTATTCAATAAACATTTAACAAGAGGCAGACATTTTCAGCTAAAAGAGAACTTAGCAGAGTGTACCTTTTTAGCAATTTAGTAGTTAAATTAGTTAAAAAATCTTTTTTTACAACATCTGGTGAACAGTTTCTAATTTCGAGACTTTGGGAATGAAAAGCCAATGCGCAAATTCATTGCTATGAACAATTTGCCAGTTGTTTACCTTTATGCCAATCTTATCCCACTACCAGACAAATACATTTCCAGTGTGTTTTCTATATTAACAAAACCAAACAGCAACTTCAGATTTCTGGCCATGAAGTTAATGCCATTCAGTTCAACAACTGCCATCCGTGTTTTAAGATGTCATCATCATGTGGCCTAGTAAAATCTGTCACAATGTAAGACGATGACTTAATGACTATCCCTCATGTCATTTGCCACATTATCCACACAGGAAATGTAGTAGGAGAAGGGAGGGTTGGGGTGGCCCTGCATTATCTGCTTTACATCAGTTGGTATTTTCAATTTTCAGTTCCTACCTGTGCTGGTTCAGTTTGAAAAAGGTTACTAGAAATGCTCTTATGAATAGGTTAAAAAAAAAATCTCCCAATTCCCAAGAATCGCTTCCCACGCTCATCAATGTCTAACAGTAACATACATGCAGGATGCAATGAGTAGCACCAACAGCCTGAAATACTTATGTTGTTCCATAGTTTAATCTACTTGTGAAAGCCTCTCTCCTTTAAAAATTTTAAAAAGGTTTTATGGCTGAGTTAATTTACATGCCTGGTTTACCCAGACAATATTAGGTTACATGTTGCTTTGAAATGTATGACATCAGTCAATGACATATATCATAGGTCAAAACTGGAATCTTTGTTAGAGCAACACCTTGTATTGATTAGATTTATTCTTCTAAGAAACACAAAGTATGTATACAGTCACAAATGCATTCTCGTAGAAACCCCTTGAAATTTCTGGGATCAGGTGTAGTTTCAGTTGATGGATGAGAAAATAAAGCTTAAGTATACAATTCATGCAGAAATACTGATCATTACTAGGAGGCAGAACTTTTGTGAGAAAAAATCTAGGCTATTGGCCAAAAGACTACAGTGACCATCTAAATTGTTTGGCATTAGCTATGAGGTATTGAATAAATTGTTTATTCTTTTAGCATCCTTGTTTCTCCATATGGGAGTGGTGGTAAAGTTTAATTCATTTTTGTATCTTCAGAATGGCAGGATTCGAGTCGTCATGAGTATCCAATTACATGATTTCTATATAAATCTTTTTGACAAAAGTTTAATTGTCTATAAACTGAAGGGAAAATTAATCTAAGAAAAGAAGGTCCAGACCCTGTTTTATGGGAGGTTACCTCTGACAGGCCACATGTCCTGGGACATGAGATCCCTAAGGAGATTGCTTAAGAGAAGAACAGCGACAAACTTCAAAAAACACTTAGAAAGCTACTAATTGGCAATAGATACTTATCAATAATTATCCTAAATGTCAATAGTCCAAACTCGCTAATCAAAAGGTACAGAGTGACTGGAAGGATTAAAAACCAAAACCCAACATTCTGCTTCATACAGAAAGTCCAAATAAGTTCCAAATACAAACATCAACTCAAAGTGAAAGATTGGAAGATAATACTACAATCAAATGGTAACTTAAAAAAGTCGTATTTGTTTCAGGCAAAATACACTTTCAGCAAAAAAGAGTAACAGCAGATAGATATGATATTATATAATGATTAGTAGTCAACTCGTCAAAAATACATAACACTTTATTAATATAAATAAATATATATCAAATTAGAGAGCATCACAATATATAAAGCATTTATTAACAGAACTAAAGAGAGACATTGACACATTAATAATTCAAACCTCACTTAAAAAGAATAGACAGGTGAAGCAGAGAGAAAACTAACAAGGAAACATCTTGAGGGAAAATAGATTGCCACCATCAAGCTAACAGATGGGCTTTGTTCTGCTGAACAGTTTACAAAAATGGTAAGATCCTAATACAAGAATTTGGTAGAAGGACGTTTTACAGGTCTTGCAGGGAAAGGGAGAATTGAGACAGATGACAGGGAAGAAACCTTTGAGGGAAAGAACAAAGTTGTTAATGGGAAGTTTGATGAAGGTGTGTAACTTAGCTTGCTTTTTTATAGAGAGGAAAGAAGGGAGGGGAGAGTGGGAGGGAGCCGAAAGCAGAGGAAGGGAGGGAGGGGAGGAATAAGCACTCTCATGTAGTTAAGCTGTTTATTTGGCTCCTCCCTCTGCTGCTGCTCCTCCCCCTGGCTGAGCTCCAGGTCGTGAACCTGGGTCCCTTGGGTTTACATGGGCCACACCCCAGCTGCCCGGGCCACAAGGATGTGCCCAGCTTTCTTTATTCTTTTTAAAATTGTTTGTTCCTCCGATTGGAACATTTTAAATTATCTGTCTTCAAGTTCGTTAGTTCTCTCTTCTGCTTGTTCAAGCTTGCAGTTGAAGCTCTGTTGGTTTCTTCAGTCCAATCACTGTATTCTTCAGCTCTGAAATTTCTAGATGAGTTTTGTTACTCAGTAATAGGAAATTTGTCTGCATTATAGACTATTATTGGGTGAAAAGAAGAACTTGCAAACTGATGAACTTGGATATTTAGCTGAGGTGATTTCCAAGTAGAGTGGAGAAGAGTGGCCTGGTTTTTCCTTGCTATTGATAGCCAGATGTAGGATGAAACTGAAAAATAGTGGAAGGAATTGGTAAACAAGAAGTAATTAGCACTCAAATGATTTGTAAACCCTGTCTGTCTATATAACCAAAGATGCTAAGGTTTGTTCTAAAGAAAGAGCCAACAGTGAAACTGGACCTTTTGTTGAAGAGATTAGGATGTGACCTATGACCTCAGCCTACCATCGCAGCAGAAGCTAGAAACAGGGATGTAGTTGTCCAGGAAGGACCTCTGGGGGACCAGATGATAATTGGTGCTACATGCTGTATAACTCATGTGCTGACTGGTTCAAACAAAGCAGCTTGGGAAGGTATGACAACTTGCCCTAGACCTGAGAACTCTCTAGACTTTGAGAAACATGTACCTTCTCCAACCATCTCTAGTTCTGGATACAGAAGAAAAACAAGTTATTTGCTGTTATATAAGCTTCTTATTTTCTTTTACTGATTTCTAACATGAATTTTCTTGGTCAATTTTACCCTGTGAACTCATACTCATGAGTGATGGGGTAGCAAGTACATGTGACCACCCAGAGAAGCCAGCCATTCCTCACTCTGATCGGAGTGTGTTTACTCTTGGCAAAATGCAACTTCCTGTTCCAGAGAAAAAAGGGATTTAAAAGAGGATTCATAAATGGGCTCCCAAGGCTCCTTGAATAGCAAACAGCTTTTAAAAGACAAGACTTTAATGGGGTACGAGTAACCAGTTCAAAAACAAACGTATTGAATATCCTTTTAAAAGCGAGAAGGGGATAGATTTGGCAAAGTTTTTTTCTGGATTTTACAGAATTCACAATGCTTGAAAATTTTCTATACATATGCCCATACACAAATTACAAACATTTTTATAAGCAACCTGGAGAGGTAACAAAAATAATAGGCACGAACCCAAATGTATGCAGCATATGTGTGGTTGCACCTAGTGGAGACAGTTCCTTTTTCTGTAAGTTTCTCTGTGAAAGGGACACAGGGAACAACTGGCATTTAGGGCAGGGGAGGACGAGGACGAGGACCACATGGAGAGGCCATCACGGCTGCACTGAGAATGCCTGGCATTGCTGTAAAATGGAACCATTTGCCACACACTTTGAATTGCTAACATTTGGGAGAATGACAGACAATGGATCTTCATGTAAACTATGAATTTTATAACGTTGAATTAGCATGTGTATATAACAGAAAGTAAACAAAACTTAGTGCAAAATTGATTCAGTGTATAAGTTCACATTTCTACTGCCCAATGAAGTGATGGTGATGAAACTGAAACAGATAGCTCGATGCTTTGTAAGTGCAGGGGAAACACTTTTGTGTTTAATCACTGTGTGGTCAGTGATGGGGTGGGACCTTCTCAGACCACAGGTTTCTAGGTTTGCAAAAGTCGCTTCTTAGCAAGCTGTGTGCTGAACTAACACATTGCTACAGTGGCTTTAGGAACAATAGACAAAATCAGTTCTCATGAGCCCTAGCCTGAGGTAAGCACAGTATGACTGGTACTGGGGTTCTCTCCTAAGGAGGTGAGGACACTTGGGTTGTCCAGAGTTCTGGGGAGAGTAGGAAAATAGGGGTGATTATTTTACCTTGAATTTCCCCAGAAGTAGGATTTGAGGATTAGTTTATAGACGTTGCCCTGGGAAACAGGTATGCAGGTGAAAGAAATGGCATAGAGAAGGGACAGAAGATGATGGAAGCTGGGGATGACTGCAGGCAGCAGGTACAGACACACCTCATGGTAGGACCCCCAGAATGGAAGGTGGGGTGGTTGTCTTTAACCCATGAAGTTGACAAAGGGCTACTCCAGGGAGCATTGATGCCCCACAGCCTGGTTTCCCTGGGCAGATAGAGTTCAGTGGGGCTGCAGGTTCAGGATGTGGGACAAAGCAGTACCACAGCAGCTGTAGTGATGGCTGAGTGGTTTCAGGGCTGGGTAACAAGTACAAAAGGAGTTCAGAGGAGGGACAGTATTATCAAGTATAGCCAACAGGAGACATGTTTGGCCCCAGGTTCCACGAACTGGGGGGGCACAGTGAGATATGAAGTGGGTGACTTCAGAGGCTGAGGAAAAGCTGAGCAGCAGTGGAGGATGGATGGGGTGGAGTGCCAGGGATGCCAGCCACACAGGCAAATAGCCCCAAAGACACTGTTCTATAGGACTATAGATATTCGACTGAAATTGTGAGTAGAGACAAATGAAGAAGGATTTTGGAAAAGCAGAGTCCTCTCACTTATACCCAATATCCTTTCATTTCCCATAGCAATCAGATGTCAAATGACTGAACAAAATACAGACTTTACTCACAGCCTCCTTGGTAAACAGGTGTGGCCATGGTGACAAGTTTTGGAGAGGAAATGTGAGCTGGAATGGAATGTGAGCAAATCCATACTTGGCCCTTCATGAACACACTCTCCCTCTGTTCCTTCCCTCCTGGTGCCTCACCCTGACCTTGGCAAAGAGGGCAGAGGTGAAGGCAGGATTCGGGAAGAGCAGAAAACAAAGGCAGATGGAAACTGGATTCCTAGAAACTAAGTGAAGGAGGAGTACATGCCATTATTTTGGGTCTTTGTCAACAAGGCTAAATCCATATTCTTAATATTCTGATGAGGGAAATTAATCTGGCAGCTATATTCACAGTAAATACGAGGAGGGAAGGATAAGAAGGCGATGTGTTTTATATTTGTGAGGAGTCTGTGGTTGGGATTCTCTGTTATATTGAAACTTCTTGGTTCTGATACTTAACTCTGAGATTGTTATTTATTTTGACCTCAATTTTTGTATTTATAATTGAATATTATGGTAACAAGAGTTCTGTAATATTGGAAGAAGGCTAAGACTCAGAAGTCTGTCAAAGTGGAAGGTGTCAAGTAGATGTGATTTGAGCAAGGGAGAAGCACCTTGGTTAAATTAATATCCTGGGAAAATACTGAAGGAGGAACTTCAATGGGGGCACGCCTCTAAGCTAGCACATCTCTGTGGGATATAACTACATTAGTACATCTCCAGAGATATGGGTGTTTATATTTGAGTGTTTGTTAGGGAAGAACATCCTGTTGAAAATGAATTGCATTGAGATATCTTGGTAGGAATTGAGTCACAATCATATTAATCGAATTAAGCTGATATTTGGCAATTGAATCATAATGTTGCCCATTTATAATTGAATCAGATGAAATAGTCCAGATTTGTGTAATATAGTTAATCAGAGACTGAAATTGGATGTGCTTTGTGATCTTTTGCTAATGTGAGTTTAGAGGAGTGCAGATACTGGCTATGTTTGAGGGTCACCTCTTAACCAGAGACAACAAAATAGCATCATTCATCTGCTTCTAAACAGATGGTTCCAGGCAAGTGAAAGGCTGAGGTGGTCCCCAGTCCCCCTCCGCAGACTCAGGAGCTATGTGTCCCAGAGCCATCAAGGTTTCCCATGTGAATGGTATCTCATGGGCACACTGTCCTGGATTGTTCAGAAAAGGGATCAGTACTGTGAAGTCAGATATACTCTATCAAGGTTTGTGCCTCTTGGGAATCCTGTGCTTAATCACAGCCAGTTTGCCCACCAGTCTGATACCTGGCACAGGAAGGCACTAAGTAATTGTGTGTGGAATAAATGACCACAGAGTTGGAACTAACCAACAGTACCTAAAGGATAGGCTGTTGAATATCCTAGGACTTCAGTAACCGTAGGCTCATTGGAAACTGGGTCCCCCAGGGGACTGTCTAATCTCTAACTTTTATTCTTTTTTTAATTCTTGAGGATTCAGAGATTCTGTGCCCTGTGCCTTGCTAATCAGTCTCTTTCTATAGATTAATATGTACAGTCTTATCTTTAGTTTTTATTAAAGGGCAGTAATTTTGCAACCCATATGTCATTCATTATATGTAAAATCTCTGTTATTTGAGCCAAAATAATAAACAGTCTGTCTGAAAAGTCTGGAAACAGAGAATTAGCTTATTTCAAATAGTTTTAGTTACATTTTAAAATAATATACTTAATAAGTTTCCCTTCTATGTCCTGATACCTTTATAGGTAAAGTGACTCTAAATTTAGAACAAAACATGACATCTTTAGTTTTAAAAATGTATTCCTATTTCCCCCATGTTTCCAAAATATTGAGACACTCTGTAATGTACTTATAATTTTATTTCAGATTAACAATGGGATCATTGCTTTAAATTTGGTGGTACACTTCATCTAAAAAGCTGTCTGGAGGTGGAAGAAAAGCATATTGAATATATCTTTTTTTATAATGTAAATAACATGTTTTAAAGTAAGATTTTCATGTGTTTGCAGAATTTTTGTGCATCCTGTAATTGATAAGCATCTTGGAAAGTTTATTTTAAATTCTTTGTTATGGATTAGTTAAAAGAGAACAAGGGCTTCAACATTTATTTTCAAGTGTCTACTTACAATATGTTCAAAAATAAAATATAAAGATTGAGGTTTTGGCTTGATTGAAATTTTACTCTCTGCAAAAAATATTTTAAAAGGAGAAAATAATAAACCTGAAGTAGGAAACAGGGAAAAGTGCACAATACGCTCCATCAACAAATCTGTCTTTGCAATATCCTAAGAAGCCAGGAGGTTCCATATGCTCTATAAACCCACTTTACAGGGGAACTTAATGGGTTGGATTTGCAGCAAGTTAAATGAGATTTTTTTTTTCAAACCGATGTAGCTTTCACAGGCTGACGGCCTTCCCTGTTTGAGCAAAATCATCTTGGTTTGAGCGCGTGGGTGCAGTCCACCATCATTCTGTATCAATGACCCTGACTTTGACCTGACAGCACCCTTCAGAACTCTGCTTGGGGTGGTGTCATATACAAATCTGAGTTTTGTTCTCACGGTTTATCGTGATCTCTTCCAAATTTTTTGATGTATTTATGTCCAAGCTCAAGGGTTATAGGAGTAGATGAACATTTCCTTCTTCATTCCATTATCTGGGGCAGGGGGCGGACCCTCTGGCGACTAAGCTGTCTGGGCAGCAGGCAGCTCAGGGTCAGAGCACCTGGGAGCGCCTTTAGGTAAAGGTTCTGTATGGCTAAACCTATGGTAGGGACCCAAGGCTGAACTGCGATATGCTGACAGAGTTCATGGTCACTAGCCATAGTTTCTAAAAGTGCTAAGGTTGACAAATTTGAGGTCTCAGCAGAAAGGCGGAATTAGAGAAAAAGCAATAGAAATAATAATAAACCATTAACAAATTCTAGGGGAAATTTGCTTCCAAGACAAACGAGTTTTGTTCACGTGTAAACCTGCCTGCAGAATCACATCTTTCCATTGTGCAGGTCATAACTGGGCACTACTTTCTCTTGAGGCAGGTTTGTGTACAAATTTCAGTTGTGCAGCTGGTAAGTTCTTTATGAATTCTGAACCAGTCCTCACTGACTCGAAATGTAATATATTTTATACTTGCAATTTCATGTAGTTGTGACGACATATGCTTCGCGGGGGACATGCTTATATAAATCCTCCCAACCTTTCAATCGATGATCGCTGTGCTTACAGACACATTTCTCTCTGCACCTAGTTTTCCCAACCTGTGTGTGGAAATACTGGGTTGTGACAGTTATCTGAGACACCTGTTGACACCTGGGCTGGTGAGGCCATGGCAACAATGGCTTGTTCTTTCTTTAACTGTATGGGATGGATCCACTTAGAGAAATGTCAGTTTACAAACACAAAATCTGGTTATCTCAATACATTTGCCTTCAAATTTTGGTTGTAGATTCTATCAACTCCTATCAGCTCTCCCCACCTGGTTGGTATGGGGGGATCAACTCCTCACACTGATGTAGGGTTTCACAGTTTACACACCAGAGTCACACACAGTGCAGCACTCCCCACGACTGACCGCACTCCCTGTCCCCAGGGATTGGGAGTAACCCACAACTCACAGCGCCACCCCCCTGCCTTCTTTCCTTCCTGGTGATACAAACACGCCTATATTACAAAGGTGAACTATTTTAAAATATAATATTATATGTATATTACATCTTCAGTTGTCTCAGAAACTGTTTAAGATGCAGTGAGGAGATACACAAGTCTCCTACAAGACACTATCTGATAAGGCCACTAAGAGTCACAAGGGCCTTGTGTAACTAAGTCCCCAAGCCAACAGAGGTGGGCAGAGTCATTTTTGCTGGCAAGGAAAGTAGGGCCAGGCAGAGTGGGCAGGATTAGGCGAGCCCGGCCCAAGGAGGTTTTTGAGAGATGGGCTGAATGTCTTCAAAGGAAGCCATGCTGACTAGTCTGACTAGCACATGGGCACAAACAGCAGTCCAATGACAGCGGGGAGATGCCAGGCATGACCAGAGGGGTCACTCTGATATGTGCAGAGCCCAGGCCCCGGGGCAGCGCTGTGTCCTCTGGCCTTGATGGGGGCTCTATGCTTCTCCTGGGGAAGCTTCAGTCAGCCCATTTTTCTTTTCTTTCTTTTTTTTATTAAAGGAAACGTGCAGGCAGGAATGAAGGCAAGTAGGCAGGCAGGAAGAGAGCAGGAAGAAACACCTTCATTTTATTTTAATTTAGTTATTTACACTGGTTGTTTTCCCCCTGGACCCGGGACTTGAACCCAGGGGTATGTGACTTGCTCCTTTGGAGGCAACTAACCTAACCACTACTCCACTAGGGTGTGTCTTTTTTTCTTTCCAAAGCAAGTATATAACTCCTTCTCAGGTTATTCTCTCAAATTGCACTCCCAAGCTAGATGTTGTTTACATTGCAGTTGTGTAATTATTTGTGGAAATCTGAAATCAGAGGTTCATATTTTTCCTTTAATTTCTAATATTTATCTCCTGTGTCTGCCTCTTCATTCCGGACTGGGAAGTCACTTTGGTTGTAGATTCCATCACCTAACTGTCCCTGTTCTCACTTGCGTAGCTGGTGAGGTTTTTCTCCCAGCTACCAATAATGGATTTGTCCATACCTTTGTGAACTGTTATTTCATCAATCACAGGCATGGCTAATTACATTTTCACCCGACCCTGCTTCTCTACGAGTCAAACACTTTGCAGAAGCACCCTGCTTACCTTCCTCTGATCTGAATGTCTGTCCAGCCTGTCAAAATTAATAGTCATTTTGTCAGATGCATTTTTCATTCTTTCTAAGTATCATCCAGTATCAATAGTCTACTCCATTATAGTCTGCCAGATACCTGAAGCAGATGTGCTCATCTGGAATTCTAAAGTTCCCCTTGTTCTTTTGTATACAGTCATCCACCACATTAGTTTAGAGCCACAAAGGACAGCAAGCACAGCAGCGGTCCCTCCAGACATCCCAGGTGTGTAGTGGCCACAGCACCCGTGTTTGTGTAAGTGCACAGCACCCGTGTTTGTGCAAGTGCACTCTCACACATGACAGAGGTCTCCCAGTGGCGCGGTTCTTAGAACATACGTCCACTGCTATGGAAGGCATGACTATAAAATGAGCATGTCTGTCTCCAGTGTTCTGGCATCTCTTTATTCAGTAGGATTCCTCAGATATTGCTAACAGTGGTTAATTTCAGATTTCCAGAGATTATAACCAATAGTCCAATAAAAGGTCTCCAGGTGAAGGATTTTCAGGTACCCAAGAATATGAATGAGTTCAGGGACTACTGGTGCCCTGAGGTCACATGTGTCCTGCTTCCTGTCCCTGTAAATGACCTTCCATGGCACAAAGGACTCAGATTTTCAGAGCAAGTTCTACTTGGGCAGTCCCTCAGCTGCTGGGGGAGGCGGGGCAGGGATCAGAGATAGGGGGAGCCACACCCTGGTAGGAATTTTTCAATAAACTCAGTAACTGTTTCCATGATGGCCTAGAAGAATCCAAGTCTGGAATCAATTTGTAACTCTTTTCCATGCCTCCCCTGGATTTACTTTTTTGATGGGTATTCCTGCAGTAATTGTTAATGGAAGATTTGCCCTGATCGGGCAGTTTGGCTCCAGCTCAGGGCTCCCTGAGGGATGCATGCCTCTGAAGAAATCAATCAATGGATGTCTGGATTCAGGTGTACTAACTATGAAACCTGGACCTCCCTGTTGCTGATTCGATTCTATATCATCTAGTAAGAAGAAGAGCTTTCCCTGGGTGGTCATCGTATTCTATGACTGAGATTATTTCAGGCTCAAGTTAAATTTTTGAGGACCTTTCAACATTACATGCATCTGACCTTACCCCATCACCAGGAGAAGCCTAAGGAATCTATGAAAACTCTCCTACCCAGCTACCCTGCTCTACCCACAGGATGAGCTCACTCTGGTTCTCTCTTTTCTGACTGAATGCCCATTCTCCATCCAGCGCCCCTGCACACAATTAGAGGGGCTTTCGTGGTGTGTGTCCTCTTTTGTTTAACCACCCGGAAATTGAAGCGCTTCAGGCCTTTTCATTTCTTGCATAAAACTTTGGCTGCTTTTCCTTCCCAATATTTGGAAAAGTCAAGGTGTCGTGTGAGCTGCCAAGCACACGGGGTGGGACCTGGAAAAGGACCAGGTTCTTAGTCCTCCCCATGCCTTTCTACTCACTGTGCTTTTGTGTCGCCTCCCAAGGTTGTAAAAGTTCTCCAGGACCCATGACCTGTGCCTACTCCCCCATACCCACTTCTCCTGTACCCCCAAAAGAAGCAAATTCCAAAACCACCCACTGATCTAGATTCAGGTTAGGAATTACGACGTAGATTTGCTGGCAGGGAAACCTTGGATATAACTGCTTCTGTGGTGGGGGCACTGGATGTGGGAACCATGCCTCAGACTTAGACACACGCCGATTGGCTGTTAGGTGAATGGCTGAGACCTAGTTTCCCTTTTGATTTACTGGGAACAGGTCAAAGAGCCCCTGAAGAGTATACAACACTTCCAGTTTAAAATAGATCTTGGAAGACACTGAAAGGAGAAGGAAGAATGTGAGAATGCAATGGGACAGGGGTCTTTGATCCTAAAGCCTGTCAGAATTTTAATTAGCTGTACATGTGAGACCAAAAAGAGG
Source organism: Solenodon paradoxus (assembly GCA_004363575.1). NCBI lineage: Eukaryota > Metazoa > Chordata > Mammalia > Eulipotyphla > Solenodontidae > Solenodon > Solenodon paradoxus. The sequence goes on from RJWH01000660.1 coordinate 238,152, forward strand.
GACCTCCCCTAGAGCAAGCCTCCCTAAGGGAAATGGAAGTTCCAAGAAAAGACTGCATTGTCCTCTTTCCTATTGATTCCATCATGAAATTCTGCGTGATTTTGTGTGAGGAATCTTCCTTGTCTCCATGTATTGTGAATGAGTAGTTGTTAGTAATTTGGAAGATGTTTTTACAACAGAGAGGATTATTAGATATGGATTATATGTTCTATGTTAATATATAGATATAATATAATGGGAGGGACTGATCCCTCTTTGCCTCCCTCTGTCTCTTCTGATGCCCCTCGAGGGTGCTGGCGAGGGCTGTGAGAAGGCACAGCAGCTCCAGGGAAGGACCGGGGAAGTGCCAACCTTTGGAGCAGAGCCGAGAGGAAGACCTGCCCTGAGCATCAACATACGATCAGGAAGGTAGATGGAAACAGAGGTACCAACCTCAACTTGGAGGTGGCAGTTTCCTGGTGGGCGGTGACTCACAGTGTCAGAGCTGTGGAGCGGTTTAACCTACGATGATACCCAGCACGTTTGACATGGGGCAGACCTGAAGAAACTTGACAACAGTCATTTCTGTGAAAGAGCAGAGAAAATACTCCTTTGACAGACTTTACATCAAAGAATTGTTACCCAAGAAACAGGCATAGTCATTTTTCACAATGATGACAAATTAGGGAAAAAAAACTGATGTGGCTTCCAAGTCCCCTCCAGACTAGGGGTAGGGCCCCTGGTCCCCATTCTCTCCCTCTTCCCCTGGGGGACTTACCCAGGGAGTGTCACCAAACCTGGGTGGAAACCCTGGGGTGTCCAGGAGACTAGGAGACAAGGTGGCACAGAGAGAGGCAATTTGGGGTAATAAGGCAGTTCAGGGGAGAGTGACTCTGCCCCACACGTAGTTGGGGTTCACAGAAGGATGTGAGAGGGGGTTCCCACACAGACAGTAAATTCCTTCATGTGATTTGTCTCAATTCCTTCCTTCATTCCCAAGCATTTTGGACACCTCTGGTGATCACAGTTAGATGCTGAGGATCTAAAGCAACAGGTAAGCTGCCAAAGTGTCTGCCATCATCAGTCCTTATATTCAAGTTAACACTATCTTTATATATTCACATCTTGATGCAAATGGAGATGGGATGACAAGGAGGGAATCACAGCTTAGGCCCTGGAGTAGCGGTTTTCAATCTTCATGTGCATTAGAATCATGTGGGTGATCACTGCTCCCGACAGACTGGATCACTACGTCTGGGGTGTGAGACCCTGCAACAGTGATAACCTCCCAGGTGATTTCAAAGTCGTGAATGACTGCATTGAGCAGTGGCTCCCTGTACTCACAGCTTTAGCAGCATCTAACTGCTAGAAAGTGAGCTCTGGTCCCCCTCAGACCTGCTGAACAGGGAACTTGGGGCTAGGTCTGGCAGCCTGTGCTACCAAGTCCACCAAGAGACTCTGATGTCCACTAATGCTGGACACAAAGGTGTTAGAAGCACCAACTTTCCAAAAGTTAAAAGGAGAAGAGGCTGGGCACAGAGGTGTCAGGAGACATACACATCACAGTCAATCAACACAGAGGGTGCATCTCCTAGCCCAGTTCTCTAAAGGGCAAAGGAGAAGTATTCTTGCCCTCAAGGATTTTGTGATCATACAGAGAGAAACAAGCAGAACAAATGGGACTCAAGAAGATGTGCAGAGTCATGTGCAAATGAGAGGGTGTTCTTGTGACAGAAGACATTACAGATACTGTTTTCTAAACCAGTGTGGCTCCCGAACTAAAAACACAGGTTGATGGCTTGTAATACTCTACAGCCACATTTTCTTTCACAGAGTTTCAAAGCCATTCTTCCATTTTCTTTTGGAAATGCCTGTTGGAAAACTCTGAGACTAAAAGGAATTTTCCCTTTATAAGTAAATTCCTTTTTCTGCTTGGATACTAGGAGAAAGTTTCATGATCCTTACAAGTGAATTGATATTCAATAACCTAAGTAGGATATGTCTTAATGGCTTATCTCTATTTTCTTTTCTGAATAAAGGTGTGTTTTCATCTGTAGATCCAGTACTTCACTTAAATTTGAGAATAATTTCTGTTACTGTATTGCTCTCTGATGGTTAAAAATTCAGTAATTCTTTGTGGCTAGTCCTACTCCTCCATAATTATTAAAATGTGCTGATACAATTTAGAAAGGATATGATCAAAGACTGGAATTGGTTTCTTAGTTTTAATAGCAGAAGCATTAGCAATGAAAGAAAAAAAAATAGAGAAACTGGACTTAACCAAAGTTAAAAACCTTAGTGCCTCAAGAAAATGTTATCGTGAATGAGAAAAGACAACAGAATGGAAATGATATTGGTAAATCACGCACATGATAAGGGTCTACAATTCAGAATATAAGGAAAACTCTCATAATTCAACAATAAAAAAGAGAACCCAATTTAAAACCGAATAGACACATTTTCAGAGCTAAGTATACTTGAAAAGATGCTCCACGTAATTAGTCACTAGGTAAAAGCATATGAAAACCACAAAAAGATACCATACCATAGGCACTAGGATGGCTGCCATGAAAAAGATGGTCACATAACAAGTGGGTTGAGGAAGCAGACAGTCAAATCCTTGTACATTGCAGATGGAGATGCAAAGTGGTGCCGTCACTCTGGAAAATAGCCTGGAAGTTACTTACCCTGTGACCCAGCTATTCCACTTCTAGGTATGTTCCCAACAACATAGAAAACGTACGAAAACACCAAAAGTTGTACCTGAGTCTTCAGAGCAGCACTATTCACCACAGGCAGAAAGTCAGGAAAAACTCAAATACTGGTCTATCAACTGATGAAAGGAGAGACTAGACGTGATATAGCCATAGAATGTGGTGTAGCCAGGCAATAAAATGTTTTTCGGCTACGAAAAGGAATGACACATAAAAAGGAATGTTACAGGTTGGATGGAACTTGAAAACAGCATTCTGCACGAAGGAAATCAGACACGGAAGACCACATCTTGTAAGATTCTGGAATAGGAAATTTCCAGAGTAGGAAAATCTAGATAGATGTTAAATAACCAGTGACTGCCTAGAACAAGGATGGCGGGGGGATGGTGGGGAAGAAAAGGGGAGTAACTACCAATTGGGGTCAGAATTTCTTTCTGGGGTGCGTTAAGTGTCCCAAATCGATTGTGGTTAAGACTTTATGACTCTGAATAGACTAAAAACCATGGAATGGGCGAATTTTATCATATGTGAGTTATATCTCAGTAAACGCATTACAAATTTATGACTTATATGTGTCTATAGTCAGTTTCATATGCCATGAACACACCCATGGGATATATCCATCATGATTCTCAACATTTCTTGATTTCTCTGCTTTCGTGACCTCGTGCCTTCCCCCGTCCCTCCTCATTCTGGCTCCTGTTCCCTGTTCTCCCCCTGGTTCATCCGGGCTCTCCGTGATAACTACAGAGACCTCCTCGCATGTGTCCTTTGCCCTCTGTTATTTCACTGAATTAGAAGGTGGTTTGTGCCTTTGCTCTCAAAGTCACTTTGGGTTCATCTGTTAGCATTTGGAATCCAGAAGCACTGGTTTTTCCAAGTCTTTCAGACTGAATTTCTGAACTCTTTCTATTCACTTTTATATCTGCTTTTGTGCACGGGACACATCTTTCCTGACATCATTTCTTCAGATCCTGATGAGGGCGGCCAACGTAGTCCGCACCCAGCACTCACCTTCAGCTTCCCATGTCCTCACCGCAACCTCATCTTAGGACCCCAGGTGTAGTGCTGGCTACCTCCTGTGCCCCACAGGCCGGGCTGTACCCCAACACTGCCTGTTTCCTTGCCACCAGCTACTTGGGCCACATACTTTAGATGAGGCAGTTCCCTGAAGCCTACAGGAAAGAGATCAGAATAGAGGCTTGTGGTTTCCTAACAGCAACGACGGGTCAAACAGATGGAGGAGGAGACAGAATTAAGTTGTTTCCATTATACAGCACATCCATTTTCAGGGAGGGGCCGTGTGAGGGAGATAGCATTAGGACACCAGCCAGGATGTGTCACTGTATGGAACATTCTGCCAGGCTAGGTACTATACTCCTCCTCCGAGCTATAAGGAAGCAAATTAGCTGAAGGGAATGAGAAGAAACCGGGTGCTAACTTTTCCTATTGGAAGAAAATACTTCTAGAACTTCAGTCAATCCAAGATGAAGACAGGTAGGTATGACATTTCTTTATGCTGCTTCCATCTGATGTGACAGGGGCAGGAAGAAGTCACAGGGGACACTTTCAGGAGTGAAGGTGCAGAGATTTCGGTTCAGTAAAAGTGACAAGATGTTTTGTCTCTGTCTCTTTATAGCAATGTTTCCTGAACACTGCCCATGTTTTCACAGTACATGGCTTTTCTGCCTGACTTTGATCCTGACCCTGGCACTGCCGCTCTGCATTGAGTTCACCAGCTCCTACTGGCAGACGCTCTTTGTTTGCCTGCTTTGTAAGCAAGTGTTTTCTTTAAAATTTTACTTTGAAAAAAAAAATGCAGAAACAGAATAAACAACTCCCCCCAATCCTAAAAGGGGGTTTACCATTTCTTAACATTTGGCCCCAATTATCATGATAAATTCCAGCATGACAGACAGCAGAGGTCATAGCAATTTCTGAACTGGTCATCCCACTAACAATATTAATTGACCGAATCCTCAATCAGCTAGTAAATATCTAGTTCCAACTTCATACTCAAAATTCTGAGGCTATAAAAGGAAGACAAAATACGGTATCTGTTGTCAGGAAACTATAGTCTAGGCAGAGAGACTGTAGTAACACAACATCCATGCAAAGGAGGAGGAGGCTGTCAAAGTCACAGGAGCTGGCAGAAGATTGCAAGGATTTTATAGCTGGAGTCACAGAAGCTTAGAAATTGTTCTCTGCAAACTCCCTACTGTAAGAACGAGTGTCTCTAAAGACACTCTACAAGTGTCTGAAGTTTTTCTGAAATATCTCCAGGGACGAAGCTCACTGCCTAGCAACGCAGCCCGCGGTTACTCCGTGGCCGGAACGCTCTTCCTCGTACTCCGCCACAGACGGGCTTGCTCTCATCCACACCTCTTGGTCCCAGCGCAGCCCAGGAAGTGGGCCCTGGTAAACACGAACTGATTTTCTTGGCGGAGTTTGAATGCAAAAGCAGAGGAAAATATAGATTGCTGACATCAGGAGCAATCTGAGATTTTACTCAATCACCTCACTCCAGCTGGGAACTCGGATTCCCTCTGTCACTTCCGGGATCCATTTTCAGCCTGAAGATTCTGAACACAGGAGGAGGGAACTGAGTCTCTTAGTGAAGGGTCAGGAAGTTGACAGAGGCGCTGATGTCACACCTCTCTGGGTGGAAGCACCCCTGTGCTGCAGGGAAGACCCTGTTTCTTCGCAGCAGGAGTCAAAGTGGAGCCCTAGGACCACGCTGCAGAGTTATAATGGAGTGTCCTCTGCTGGACCCCACATCCCACTGTGGGATGCGAGCTGGGACTCCTGGCCCTCACCAGACCCTCTGGGTCAGCTCCATCCCAGAGCTAATTCCACCATCACCAATGTCTGCCTCAGACCACCACTGGGCTCTGGGGTAACCACCTTAGCTCCAGGTAGCGTTCTGCATCCTCTTTTCAGCCTTCATTTCCTTTCTCTCCTCAACTTCTGAAATCAGAGGCAGATTCACCTTGACATGATGAGGCATAGATTTCAGAGCCCCTCACATTCCTCTTAGTTCTTTCTGTCTGTCTGTCTGTTTCTTTCTCTCTCTCTGTCTCTCTCAGAAGCTTAAGGTGTGGCATTACCAATAAGAAAATTATGAACGTTGTAACAAGAGTATCAATAATTAAAACAATAATAAAAAATTCACATTTCTAAAAGCCCAGTTTTTCTTTAATTTTTAATTTTACTGAAGGAGCAGAGCTTCTAGCCTTATATAGGTTTAAGGTGAGTGCCAGAAACCCCAAATTCTTATTAGCCATGCTCTGGACATACAGAATTATTTTGCTATTTCCTCTAGAAAATGTTACAAAATGATTGTCATGTAAAAGAAATGATCACTGAGGAAGATTCAGGTATATAATGTAGGAAAAAGGTGTTACCGATGTATGTCAGACAATTAGTGTTACTAATCATGTTACTCTTTCCAAGTTTTATGTTTACTTGTAATTTTGTATTCATTTTCTAAAAGGGAGCGACTCAAATTGGATAGCTTCATCCTGACAAAACCTGGATTTAGCCCAGATTACCCCCTGAATTTCCACGCCTGCCTCCTGTGCTTGTCTTTCTCACCTTTCTGACCTCTGCATCCGACGTGCTCCTAAGCTAAGTGTTTGGATCACTTCTCGAGTCACAGTAGGCTCATGTGCTGCAGTGCCTACCTCGTGTGCTAGCTTTAAGTGTCATTTGCTGTCCCAAGGCTCTTAAAACATCAGATTCAGATATCCTGACATCTCTCTGACATCTTCACATGATGTGGAATAAAATGTACCACCTTTGTTTTTCTTTTTCTTTTCTTAAAGGAGAGGTGCAGGCAGGAATGAAGGCGAGTAGACAGGCAGAAATAGAGAGGAGAAGAAAGCATCTTTTTAAAAAAGTTTTATTAGTTGTTCACACTGTTTTTTCCCCTCTGGGACCCAGGACTCAAACTCAGTGGTATGTGGCCTGCGCTCCTTCGGAGGTGACTGATCTGACTGCTGCTCCACCAGGGCGTGCCTGTACCACCTTTCTAAAGGTAAATTCCGGAGCACGTCACAAATCTACCACTGTCCTTGTTTTCCACACCGGCATGTTCAGTCATATTTCACTCCTCTCTTTACCTCCCATGTATGGGAACAAGCTGTTGGCTCTACCTTTAAAATACGTCCTGTGTGAAAGCCTCACCTCTGCACCTTGCTCGTTCATTTGGGGGTTTGTGGTGCCTTTCCAACTTGTTTTCTTGCTTCTTTTCCTCCACTTCCCATGTCTCACTACTTTTCTCACTCCTAGTGATTCTTTAAATATGCAAACCACAGCATGTTACCCTGGTTACCCAAAACCTTCCAAGACTTTCCATCTCTCTAAAAGGAGCACCTGAGAGTCTGACAGTGCCCTACAGGATGAGTTAACATCCTTTCTTTGGTGACCTTCTCCTACTGTCGCACCGCGCACCCAGCTGCTCAAAATATAATGTTCCGGGGGCCTTGTCTCCACTAAACCTACTGTCAAATGTCACTAGCCTGCTCATCCTTTCTAAAATTCACCTTTCCTACCTTAGAACACAGTCTTCCTCACTGACTTTCCTTTTCCTCACAACAATTGTTGCAGCTGTTTGCATACTACTTTTCTGTACGTATTCATTTTGTTTACTGCTCCACTAGAAGGCAGGCTATCATTTTGTTTAACATGTATGCCCCATGCCTTGAGGAATGCCTGCCGTACATTAGTGCTTACAAATAATCTCTGAATAAATGGATGCCAGTGATGAGCTAAGATGAAGAGAATCCCAGAGATGAGAAGCTAAATAAAAGCTCTGAGGTAATCAAGACAGCAGACCCCAGGAACTAGGGCAGAGGGGAGCAGGAGGGAGTTGGCTGTGGAAGAAGATGGAGCAGAAGGTAAGTGCCTCAGTGGTGAACAGAAGGAACAAGCCCTCGCACTCTGTGAGACTGTGAAGGCACACTGGGGTGCCAGGGAAGCTGGTTTTAGGCCACAGAGTTGGGTGGTATTAAAAATAATCCATTTCAGTCTCTGTGACTTCTGACATGTCTTCTAGTCTTTCTTACTTTCTTATATATACCATATTTGATGATATGAAAGTCATTATTTCCCCCCAAATTCAAACAGAAAATAACCCTGCATCCATTGCCTGTGTTAGGATGGAATGTTAAATCAGACACAAAAGAAAAGATGGATTTAAAGCAGAAGGAAGTTCACATCACTCCCCTGTGCCTACTAAACAGTATACACAACTCATACTGGAATAGTTTATGCAATCACTCTGCTAACTCCGAGAAACACTGAGGCATGCCATGAAGGGAAACTTGCACCTAGAAAGGTTAGGGAATGCTGATAGAAAATCCAGTCCCAAATGGCCCAGTCTGCCACTTGCAGAGAGGACAACAGAACACGGGCCACATTGTGCCCCTGAGGTGAGATGATACAACACAACTCAAGCCAAGACCCCTTCACAACCGAGAACAAGGAAACACCTCCACCCTGCCAGCCTTTGTGCAGACTTGAATATTAGATCAATGAAACTTGGAAAATGTACTAGCCATTGAAATGAACTACATCAACAATGACTGATAATAGTACACAGATGGATCAACTTTGTTGCTGCAGTTTAAGGAGACTAGAGTTATATTGAGTAAACTATAGAGTTATATCGAGCAAAAATCATATCAACTACATTCAAGATAAAAACTTGAACCAATTTTAATGAACAAATTATAATGCTAGGAAAAGAGCTGATTTTTGTGTTTTACAGGTAGTAAATATGACCAAAGTACTATTGATATTTATTAAGCATCCCAAAAGAAAAAAAAAAAAAAGAGAGAGAGCAAAAGTTTTATAAGGCGTCACATATGTGCCTGTGAAAACTCTTGGACATGAAAAAACACTATAGAATTCTATTATCCTGCTGTGCCAAGTGCATGAAAAGTTCTAGTGGCTAACTATAAGAAAAAAATTGGACCAAAAGAAAGAGTCTCAAATTAAATTTGCATTTGTGTCCACAAAAAAGGTCAGATGAATGGGGAGGGAGTAAAATTAAGAGACAACCTGTCATGCTTTTAACAATCTCAGCCTTATTCGTCCATGCCAAGTATTTGGACTATTATTGAACTGTAATTCAGGATGGGCTAAGGCCAGTTGTAAGCTTCAGATGTGACTCTAGCTGTGTGATTTAAAGGATTCAGGAAGAAGGACTGGAGCAGGTGGATGCAAGTGGGGCTTCTGAAGAGACCCTGACAGGAGGAAGGAAGTGGTCCTCTTTGACAAGTGTGTGAGGGAGTTAAGACTTCATGGAATGCCAAATATCAAGAGGTAGTGGTAAAATCCCTTAAACATGTGGAATTAGCAATGCCTGAAACTGTGAAGAATGATTTATTGTTTGAAGATAGTGATGGCTTGGTATCCAGTGGAGAGAAACCAGTGATGATGAATAAGAATCATCTGGAATCCAGTGGCAAGATTTCCAGGAGGGTGGCTTCCCTGCGTTTAAAGATGAGGATTTTCTAGTTTTTGAGGCTGAAGGTGGACATTTTTAAGACTTCTTTTCCACATCTATTCTGCTGATTACATATGTAGAAATGGTAGTTACTGAACTACTCTATTAGGATACATGATTTTTTTACTTAACTTTCCTATTTGTATCAATATTAGGGTTGTATTTGCTTTCAGTCATGCAGAAACATGACATTATATTTGTTTCAACAGTATTTTTCTGTTTTCTTTATAGTTTAAATTTGTTTTGGTCTACCTATACTGTGAGTAACCGTTTATTCACACAAGGGCTTATCTTGATCCCTATTTGTAAGAGGTTTTCCTATATTTACCTTTCATGTTTTCAATTAGAAATCAGTTAAAGTTATTCTATACAATGTCTTGCTTCAAGTTCCTTAGTGATCCTGCCCAAAGGTTGGTCAATTTTGTTTGTCTTTTCAAAAGGACAACTTTTGGTTTCATTTAGCTACTGAATTCTTTTTTATTTCTATTTCATTTATTTCTGCTCCAATTTGTGTTATTCCTGTCCTTCTACTGACTTTTGGTTTCATTTATTCTCATTCCAGTTGCTCTAGGTGTAGGCTTAATACTTTGAGATTTTTCACGTTTCTTAATGTAGTCCTGGATTGCTATACATTTCCCTCTCAATACTGCTTTTGCTGTGTCTCATAAGTTCTGGTCACTCTTGTCTTCATTCTCATTTAACTCTAGGTATTTTTTTAGCGGGTCTTTGATTTTCACTTTTATCCGGTAGTCATTCAGAAGCACATTGTTTAGTCTCTGCATATTTTGGAACTTTCCAGGTTTCTTTTTTGTGGTTGATATCTAGTTTTAAGCCACTGGGACCAAAAGACATCTGATACAATTTCAATCTTCCTGATGGGTTCCATCCCGGGAGGCCTCCCACTTTGTCCTCATGTTCCCTGCACCCTAGTCCTGTTGTTCCTTGAAGAGAAGTCCCTCTGGTTCTACCAAGCCATGAACTCACAGGTCTGCTCCCAGTGTGGGGGCACTAATGTGGGGGCCCAGATGGGAAGAGACTCCAAATCAGTCTCCCTTCTATCTGAGGGGTCCCAGAGCAGGGTTTGTACCAAGAAAGTATCTCAGCTTTTCCTACCCCTTAGACCATCTGTGCCAGTCCCTCGATTCTCTGTTCTTTTTCAAAGGCCATTGTTCTTACATGGTACAGTTTCATTGTGTCTGTGGGGAGGGGATGAGCGGGGTCTCACCACCCACCATTCTGGAACTGATTGCTTTTTGGTGCCCATATCAATAGAATACAACAGTGTCATTTGCTCTTTTAGTGCCCAGCTAGAATGTGAGGTTTAAGTTTCTAGCAAATATGTTGTCTTGACACCATCTTCCCTTTACAGGTAAGGACACTGAGGCACAGAGAGTAGCAGAACTGTTTTCAGGCAAGTGTGTCCTACTTTCATCTGTCCCCCGTGCCTCTGTCTATTAATTCAGCTCTTTCTAATCAATTTGAACTAAAGCCAGCAATTTTAGCATTCAGGATGTTTCAATATCATATTTCTTATAATGAGTTCAGAATGGAGGGAAAATGGAAGAAATAGGATTTCAGTTCTAAAAGGAGAAGTTGCATAAAACAGCGGAAAGAAGTTCCTGGATATGAAATCTTTTTCTAAGTGAGTGTTGTGTGATTAAATAGTTAACAGACAAAACTTCCCGGATGTCACAGACTGCCTTCAAAATGCTCTTGGGGATGAAAATAGCATTGGCCGAATACCCAATGATAGAAAAACAGTTGTGCTGCTTTCTAATTCTAGAATGTCTCCGTGCTCATGGAGGAGTCTTTTATGTTGGTCTTCTAAGAGATTCCTATGTGTGTGTCTTCATGCATTTTTCATCAACTTTTCTATCATGAACATGGCCTTGAAAAAACGGTCCTCAGAGGAAGAGGAGAGTAATGTGCAGGAGCTACGTGTGCATTAGTTCATTTAGTCCACCACAGTCTGAAGAGGCACCATTCTCAGATTCATATGTATTCCACAGACAACAGCCTGTAGAGAGACTTGCTTCCTCATTAAAAATGATTCCTCCTCGTCCACATCAGGTTGTATAGTCACGCATATCAGATACCCTCTGGAATTTTGATTTCTTTGCTGTAGATTTGAAAAGCGTTTTAAGCTAGTGATCCATTTGAATACTTCTTCCAAGTTTACCATTTGGTGATAATACAGTAGATCCAGAATATGATGGAACTGACCTAGTTAGACACAAACTATGTGATCTTGAGTTTGCAACAGAACTTCTCACCCATAAAACAGGAACAGTCATGTCTTGATTATTGTGAGAATCCAGGTGGATTCTGTTACTGTGATCCAGCATGTGGTAATGATACAAGGCAGGGATGGAAAGATCTACGACAGTGTATGTGTGGTGAAAACCTGTGGTCAGACTCTGTGTCCTCAGATGCACAAAGTCCTGCCCTAATTCTCCACAAAATTATACTGTTTGCTCTGAACTCTCCATTTTCTGCTTAAATTTCCGATCAAATTGGACGTATTGATGGGATCGACTTCTGGTTTTGCACTATTTCCTTGAGAACTACATGGCTGTCAAAAATATGGTCAAGTTTCTCCTGATGCACCAGGTCACCTTTTGTCCTCCTACATGACCAGGAAGAGAGGAGCTGGAGGTCACTGCAGCTTCTCTTAGTAAATCAGTTGTGAGGCTGAGAAAGGTTGAGGCCACATGGGAGATCAATGCAGTCTCAGCAGAGCAACTAGGGGTGCTGTAGGATTTAAAACTCTGATTTCGCTTGTAGACTTAGAAACGAGACAAATCCCTAAAACTCTTGACAGAGGCATAAAAGCAGCATGATAGGAGAGTAAGAGCTCCTGTCCCAGGAAGGCAGTAGGTGCTATGCTAATGAGCACATGCCTACAGGAAAAGAAATGAGAGAAAATCTGACCACTTTCATTCACCGCAGTGCATTTATTTCTAAACTAAGGAAAAAGAAATCGCAGCAACAATCCAAAAATAACGATACTCCAAATCTATTTACCTTTGGATTTGGCATTTGTTTTTGTACTTACATTTTGGTAAGTGCCTGAAATTCTGTCCTGAGATTTCAATTTTTACTAAAGAGATCACCTTCCCCTGCCAGCCCCTCCCCTCCAAAAGAAAAAAAGCTGGGAAAGACAGGAGAAGCTAAGACGAGCTCCTAAGACCAGATGCCCATGGCCACGGCCAAGTCTGAAACAGACTTCTTTCAGACTGCAGCTAGCCAGGCAGAACTGAGTCTGCTCCTTCCAAACATAGCCACCTCTGCTTCAGAGGAGGGAAAGGAGAATAAACAGACGGTGGGATGCAAACAAAAGACTAATGTAAACAGAGACGATGCTGGGGCTCAAACTGAAAAGCAAACCTCGCTCCAGGTATTGCACCATCACCGCCGCTGCACACGTGTCTCTGGGTTGTTGGAAACATTCATTTCATTTTCTGACCCCTCCATCGCCAGTCGAACGTCCCCAGGGGGCATTTTAGTACTCCGCAGGCTTTAACAAGCTTGAACACGTGTATAATAAACCTTAGCTCTTTGACATTCAATTTCAACTCAGCTTTTAAAATGGCATTAAATATGACTAATGCAATTTCTTTCTCACCTCAATTTTTTGAATTTTATTTGTAAATTTTACCACTGAAAATGAATTTCTTAAAGCACAGAATCAAAAACTTGAAATGCACTTTGAGACTTGCGTGTCAAATGTACTAAACTATTTCACTGATTGTTCATATTCTACTTTTCACTCATTTTCATGGAATGTATTTAACGTTTTCACTAAAATTTACTGAAGAGATCAAGACTCAAGCATCTAGTTATATATGGCTTAGAAAAAATTATTTTCTTTTAAAAGGGGTATTTATAAATGATTTCAATACTTTTAATAAAGGTTAAATGCATTTATTACATTGGTTTTTCCTATATATGTATAGTAAGACATATATGCATCTGTCATATATTTAGGAAGCATTGTATATTTGAGATCATTATACATTTTTAAGGATCTGGAATGTATAACAAAAATTAGTTAGATACCAGTTCAAATTTTATAATTGGATTTTTTTCATAAAGTAGAGGCAGGCTTGGTTTGATGTCTACTTAATGCTGGAAGATGCACATGATGTTTGTGTTGGTAACTTCATTTCTATTCCATTACTGTATCTGTTCCCGGACTCTGCCAGCTCTGTGGAATAGGGGAGTGAAAGCATCGTGGTGTAGGCGTGGGGGTAGAGAGATGACCCCAATATCCAGGGAATTTAGGAAACTGGCGGCGTGTCTAATTTTAGGAGGTAGTGATTAACTGCTGGAGGAGGACACCCCTGTATGAACAGGGCTTTTCCTCAGGGGACCTTTCTCTCTTCCTACATTATTTGTCTGTTAAGGGGAAGCAGGAGGAAATGTCTCCCACCTTTTTTCTAGCTTAGCCCTTCCCCAAAGAATGACTCTGGGTGTCTAAGATATTGTCAGGTTGAACCCTCTGGAACTAAAGATAGGTGAAGAGAAAGAGAGTGAGATTTTCAGGGCATAATTTTGCACTTTGTTAGGAAATAAAAGAATACGTTTCTCAATACATGTAATGACATATTGGGCTTTTTAATCCATGTGAATATAAGGTAAATTTAAAATGTGCCTAGGTTTTCATGAAACATCACATTCACACATTTCATCATGCTAAATAATGCTAAAATAATTCATTGCATAAAATACAAGATTTAGTCACAAAAACCATTTTAGAAGTCTCCTCAGTTACCCAAAGCTGTGTTGTTCACTGTGGGAACTACCGTAAGAGTCCCAGTGGCAAGTGCTTGTCATTCATCTGTTTCAGTGTCCCCCTGTGAATGACTCTGGTCCAAGACAGAGCTGCAGGTAACACAGGCAGACTGATAAGGATGGCGCTATAACCATAAAACTCTAGCACAGGAACAAGGGCTCCTGCGGTGTCTGGCAAGGCCTCATTCTCATCAGAGTCCCGCCTGGGCTCCAGCGTTCCTGCTGCAATGAAATTATATTGGGGCTGTGACTGGAGTACACTACTGTCGCCACAGAGGCTGGGAGTGGGGTGCGTCAGGCCAGGAGCCCCATCTGTCAGTTTGCTGTAAGCTCCTTTCACCCCAGGCCCCTACACAGGGATTTCTACTCTCCTGTCACTTCAAAAAGCTAGCTTGAGACTGTTTGTGGCCAACATCTTTGGTCTTCTTTCCCTAACTGCTGCATCTTGGGAGCTAATGAGCAGAAGAACCAGGTTTCACTGCATTGATATGCCTTGAACTAAACAGAGTAAATAAACACCTATAAACCTGAGGCTAGGAGACTGAATCCACTGATTAGTATCACAGGGTACTAGGCTGTTTTCTGAGGAAAAATTAGAACACCTTAAGACCAGGGCTTCCCCTCCCATTAGATCTTACAAATAAAAACCATCAGCTAGCACCCTCAGGTCAAGAGAATAAATAATTCTCTCTATTTTTAAAATTTATTTTCTTTTGATATAGAAAAGACAGGCTGAGCTAGCATCTCACAAAATATAAAAGTAAATAAATAAAAATACAAAATGGTTTGCTGATATTTCAAGTTTCTCTGCCTTTTTCAACAAAGTAAAAATAAAGGATCCAAAAAAGGAAGTAAAATTTACCTTTAATAAACAGGAAAAAACAAAACAGAAAACACCCAGAACCAATGAGAAATGCAAGTATTCTTTGAGGGTTTGAAATATGTGAGAAATTAAGATTTTGATTTAAGAATCAATAGCTTGGATCAATCTTGCAGACAATGATATAACATGAAAGAGAAGATCTGCCCAGCATTCTTTTCTATATTAAAATGTGTAAATTTTATCTTTCTAAAGAGGTGCCTACAGCAGGGAGCCTGAAAACACTTTCAATATGGCAGGAATAATCTCTCCCCTTATCCAGCTTTTCTTTCAAACATGAGTCCTTCTGATAATCCTGAAAATAATATGCTCTTTTTCCCAATGGTGGAGGAAAACCAACTCCCCCCTCCCTTCTTAGGCCTAACAAATGTTATGTTTGCAGCATTGTGACAGGTTTCCTGAGACAGGTTTTGTTAGTCTGCAAAAACCAAACCTCTTTCTAGAAATGCAGATTTAATGCAAAACTCCTTTCTTCATTTGACTTTGCATATATATAAAAACTGTTTTTTCCAAAGGACATAATTTATAATTCATATCTTATTTATCTTTTCAAAATACTTTATTGAAAACTTAAGTATAGGAGCCTAATTTGCATCCTTTAACTGAAAAGTTTTATTTATTTATACATAAACTGATTTAAAAATTTCTTTGCCCTAGGCAGTACATGGATACTTTTTAAAATTTCCATAAAATAGAATAAAATACCCCTTGTAAACTTATCCAGGGCACAGAAGGAATGGTAAAATGACTGAAAGTCTAATAAAATACACTCATTTTTTAGCCCTAAGTGAGTTTTTGATGCTCTTTTTTTTAAAACCAAGAAAGAAATTCAGATACTAAATATTCATTTCTGAAAATGTCTATAACATTTTGTAGGACTGGAGGTAATGTCTTAAAAAATGGATTAATGCTTACTGAGACTTTAAAGTACAGGCTATGAAGTAGTAGTCCTAGGATTATGGAGTTTTATTAACAAATCAGAAATAATTTTAACATTTAGGAAGATGGAATACTAATCTATCATATTGTGAAGACCATAAAAATTATCAATGAATTTTATTTTTTCTGTCTTTTCTATTTGAAATATCAAAAAGAGGAAATTATGGCTGGGAAAAATATTCTATAAATATTAAAATTTTAATTTTAAAGCCATTTAAAAATTGAGAAATACTCTAAGAGTAGTAGATATGTTAAATAACTGTACTTGCAACTTTTCACAAGGTGATGAGTCTTAGAGTAACTTTAATGTTATTTCTACATGTTTTATATTGCTATCTTTCTTTTTAAAATTGCATTAGTAGTCTTCATACATTGTTTAGTAAATTATTTCTTGCAACTTGTTTTTTAAATAGTAATGTAAGAATTTCAGATTTTATGTTTTTCTAAATAATAAAGTAAAATTCTTTAGAATGCAGCATTTCCTTGTGAAAATGAAAATTGTTAGGAAGTTCACAATTTGGAACAGTGTTTGATAACAATTTTAGGACTAACTACAAGTTTTATAATTCTCAAGAAAATAACAGGAACTTACATTCAGTAATCAAACTGAAATTGCATTTTATACCAAATAGAAGTCATGTGTTTGTTCCTTAATTTCAGATTTAACACAGGAAGAATTCCAAGGCACTGATTTTGAAAACACAATCACATTCAGCCAGCAGGGGTCACACAAGAATATGCAATGACTTTAGAACCATTCCCTTACATTTCAGGGAGAACTCAAGGACGGGCCAACATTTACCATGCTCCCAATGATAAAAATAAAACTATATTTTCAAAACTGGGAAAAATGAAGTTTGAACCCACTTCACAAAATCACATAGATTACTGAACAAGACAGAAGAACAGAGATTTGATAAATGTTCCTGAATGTATATATTTTTAGGTCTTTAAGAAAATGAGGGCTTTAACTAGTAATGAAGGATCACATATTGCATAATTTCATTTACAGGAATGATTCTAAAGAGGCAAATCTACAGAGACAGATAATGCCTAGGACTGGGGTGTGGTGGAAGGAAGGTTTAGGGGTATTGGCTAAGGGGAATAGGAGTGATCTGGGGTTAAAAGTAATTCTAAAATGGTGGTGATAAACTTACAATTCTGTGACTTTGCTTAAAAAACAATGAGTTGTACATACTTAACATGAAATCATTAGATGACACAAAATTGTATCTCAATAGCAGCGTTGACTTTAAACATGTGGCACTTTCCGAATACGAGGTGGCAATCTCCAAATTTATTTTCCAATGAGCACTATGGATTATTCAATTATAATTCTGTCTTAACACTGTCAGTGATTTCATTTCAAATGAATAGAGATACATGTATGTCATTTCAAGTGAACATACAATAGTCTGTCAGAAGCCCTGAGAGGGACTTTCCTGCATGAGTCCTGAGCTCGTGGGGGCCCTGGGTCATTCACTTCACTTTAATGGATTTATTTGTCCTGTTTCTAACATCACTCACTAAACTTAATCCATATGATGTTGTTTTAGTTCTACCAATCACATAGCATTTTCTCAGCCCATTTGTTTATTTGTGACTTACTGGAAACTGAGATGTCTCTCTGTTCATCTCCAGCAACCCCTGTACAGTATTTATACATTAGTTGAAGGAGGATGGAGAAACGATTTTATTTGCTAACGTTTGCTAAAACTGCTTTGGAAGCAGATGTTTGAAACTTACGCTGAATTACTTGAAGCTGGACATCTGAATAAAACATTACCTATATTTTAAAGATTTAATAAGATTATTTTTTAATAAAATACTTAATTGAAATAAGAATTTCCAAAACTGGAATTTTATGTGTAATAAATAATATAGCAGGCAGTAAGATTTCATATATACTTAATAAATATATGGTCTATACCCTTTGACTTTTTAACTCAGCATTTTTATTTTAGAAAAATGATAATATGTATTTTTCAGACATAGGAACATTTCCAGAGAAATGTGTTTTAAATCACAGAAAGAAGAATTCCAAATGGATTAACTTTGTATTCTTTACCTCTTTCTTTATGAAGAACAATCTTTTGTGGTTCACTCTTGAATTCTCTCATTTCACAGCCAGTAATTGTAACATACTAGCTTATTTGTTTTCTTTTCTTCTTCAGGATTAATACTTTAAAGACATCAAGGTAAAAAGTCATTGGTCTGGTTCTACAAATCTTCTTCAATCTCACACCAAAGTCTTATCTCTCACAGCACACAGGAGATGATGGTAAAGGGGGTGACAACTGACTTCATTAATTTTTTTTTCTTACACCTGGCCCTGGTCTCAAGCTCAGATCTTGACTTTCAGGGCCTGAACTCTAGCCCCCTGAGCCACAGAGGGGCCTCATTTCCTTTGTCTTACTGCCTCCCACCAGCATCCAAAAAGACAAAAGAAAGACTGAAAATCCACCCAAACAATCAAAGCAGAGAAGCTGCCAAAATCTGGAGGAGTCTGCCCTCCAGAATCAGGTGTTCACAGCCATGTTGGTAGCTTTCTTTAGTTCACCCATCTGAGTGAGGGGGCTGAGTCTGCCCATCTCTCTGGAGGCTGATCTCCTCCATGCTAAACATTTGGCTCTATGAATGTGTGTATCTTCTCCCTTTTATAGGTAGATCTTTAAGAATTTGGCAAAGACTTTGAGGCTCTTCTGGTATATCAAACTCATTTGACATTGAGGAGATGATCTCATTATTAGATATTTATGCAGCAATCGTTCCAGTTAGATATTCATGTAAAACTCATCTTAGTGGTATAAAGCAGTCAAAAATGGGGAATGTAGTCCTTTCTGTCTTCCGGGATTTTTAAAGTGAATAGAGATTAAGTCATAGAATGAATTACTCAGTGGGTGAATTAAATAAGGAAAAGATATCCTATCTACATTTATACATGTGGGCAGACACACACAAACATTTCACCTTCCTTGATACCCATGCAATGGAAGTTACAGGGCATGTTTTCTTGACCTGGAGACAGGCAAAGAAATTCCACATATGGGACCTATGGCTGAAAAGTGACTGAGGCAAAACTAAGTGATTAAGGCACTACTCTAAGCATTTTGACATTTATGTTTATCCATTTAGGTGTCAAAGTGAGCATCTGAATATTGGAGTTTCATTTTTCTGCTAATCCACGCCCTAGTTGACAAAGCCAGAATCTGTGCTCAGAGAACTAAAAGCATGAACAACTGATATTTAAAAATTAGGGTTAAGAGTACATTTGAGAAGTAAAGGTAAATAATTTTTCCATAAATATTTGTAGCAACTTTTACATTTAGCACTAAAATAAATCCATTAAAAATAGAGATAAATTCTTCCTCGCAGGATAATTTTTAACAATATCTAATCACTCATAATGTCCCCCTATAGCTTTATTCAAGCAGTGTTGTATTATCTGCTGTATTTTATTTACCAACTGTGCATACCACAATTTGCAATAATTTCACCCAATTTCAGAAAATTTTCACATCAATAGATATGTGCAATTTTCTGAGGAAAGAAAGCTGGATTTTTTAGAGCTGCCAGATGTCCATGTTGCATCAGGCTGTCTGGTGTTCGAGCTTTCACACTGTAAACAAATTAAAAAAACCCTGCATGTAGTTATGGCAAATGTGCTCGATCTGAGGAACCCTCAAGCTACATGCATAACCAGATCGGCTAATTCTCCAAGCTGACGTTCTCCGGTGACTGGCCCTAGGGTGGAGCCAAGCCCTCAGACAACTGAACCACGCAGAGGTAACCTGAATTTACATTCTCAATGCCCCCTTGGATGGCAAACAGCAGCCCCATGAAAGAGAAATGTGTTCTCATTCTAAAACTGTGATTCACTGGAGAAAGTTCTCATTTTTCTAGGATATAGCAATACTACTTTGTGGTTAAAGAATGCCTGATAGCTTTATTAAAAAAAAAAAAAGACTGGTTACCATAAATCAAACCCGTCTTTTTTCTTTTTTGCCAGCGTTTAAAGTGTTTTCTTTAATTTAAAAAATATTAATGTTCTTTTTAGTATTTTCTTGTAAAAGTGAAATGTCTGGCAGTGCTTAGTTAAATTAAATATACACATACTCATTTAAACAGCCATTCTGCTCCTGGGCTTATATACCAAGGAAATCACAGCTAGCTCTGAGAAGGGGCAGAGTCCAGCAGCCTGGATGCCAGGGAAGGGGCAAGCCTGGGGCAGGCAGGAGCAAGGGACAAGAGGCAAAATGGACAACAGTGAAAGCTAGTGCTAGTTAAAAAGTGAGGAACATAACTTATAATACAGCATCATTCATAGAGCTTCAAAACCTGTCAGGACAAAGCACATTAAAGGATGGATATTAAACACATTAGTATGGCTGCCTATAGGGGACAGCAAAGGGAGGCAAGAAGTGGGGACAGAAGGGAGGAACTCATAAATACACACATCATAAAATGAGAGTCCTGTCCTGCACATTATCAACCACAATAAGACAGAAATGGAAAGCATGCTAAATCCTTATCATCTTCCAAAGATTCTTGGAAACCTTGACTGTAAGTGAAATGATATAATGAAACCAAATCTATCTATTCATCCATCTATTCATTCAATTTCCAGCAGCTTATTCCAGGTCAGGGTTCAGGGTGCCAGCATTTCTCCTGGCACAAGCCAGGCACCAAGTCTGGATGGGACTCTCTTCCATCACAGGGTCATCACACACACACACAGATACACACAGACATACACATGCACACACATGCACACACATATACGACCACACACACACTCCCCCTGGAAGAGTGGAGACACCCCAATGACATCTTTGGGGACGTGGGAGGAAACCGAAGACCCAAGAGAAAACCTGTATAGATCTGGAGAGAAACTGCAAACTCCACACAGTAACTTCAGCTGGGAATTCACATTTCTCATCAACCTTAGAACAAAACAATATTTTGAAACAGGACCTGCTGTACTTAAATGCTTTAAACCTTAGGCTGATAAATGCAAACATATACCAAGTGTAAGTGCATGAAGTTGGAACAAGTCCTGTACTCTGGCCCGATTTCAATTTCTAGAGCTAGCAACTGTTTGAAAGTTTGCTGTGTATTGTTCCAGCCTAATTTCTGTGCATATACAACATTTAATTTTGTTTTCACAAAGATGGGATCACACGATGCCTCCTGTTCTGCAATCTCTCACACAATTATAAACACATATAAGTGTCCCTCCATGCCTATAGGTGAGCTTCCTCCTTCCTTTCCTTCCTTCTTTCCTCTTTGGACCCTTACTTATTAATAATGAGGACTCATTTTGTAATATGACAATTAGTTCAATTATATTTCTTATGTACCTCTCTTATCTTCAGCTTCCAGTTTTTGTTAGTAACATGATTTTTACAATGTCAAGGTTGTGTATACATTTGCTTCATTTCCATGAGTAAACACTGACTCGGCCTTAGCCCCAGACTGTGCTTGATTCAGTGCTCACTTCCACTTGTTTTATCCCTGTGTCCCCCCATCATCCTCCAGTTTTGAATGCTGAAATGTTGAGATGGAAAAGGCCTGGTCAACCTAAATTTTCTCCTTTGCATTTGACTTCTGCCTCAGGAATCACAGATTCTTTCTTTTCCCTTGAAGGTAAGTAACTTCACCAGAAAATGTCTAAGCATTGGTCACCTTTTATGAGTTTCACTTGTCTGATTTTTACCCCTGGCCCCAGGTCTCAAACCCCGGTCCTAGGGCTTTATACGGCTTGTACCTTGGTCTCTGAGCCAAAGGGCTATTTTGTCATATCTAAGTTTGACTCTAATATTTATTGATACTTCACCACTTTTCATTTCTTTCTTTGACTCTTTGACATTTATCTGTAGCTACTTAATTAACAATGAACATCATCCTAATTTATTTTTATTTGTCTTGAAGATTAGTTTATAACATTGTATAGGTTTCAAGTGTGCAGCCTGGTAATTTGACATCTCTATACGTTACATCATGTCACCACTAAAGTCTTCCATCCTTCAACACCCAATTGACTCATTTTACTCAACCTACCCCAACTCCAGTCTTCCTTCCCTTCTGGTAACCAAATTGGTTTTTTTGTTTGCTTCATTTTTTCCCGTAAATTTGAAGAGTTTTTTTTTTTTTTTTTCGTTTGTCTGCTTTAAAAAAACTAACCTCTACATATGCATCTTTTGAAGTGTAGTATTCCACACGTGTATATGAATCACATCTCCTTTTTCAGGGTATGTCTTAGGGTATGTCTACTTCTTGGCTGTTGTGACTAGTGCTGCTATGAACAAGGGGGTACATTTATTTCTTCAAATTAGTGCATCTAGTTTCTTCAGATAATTACATACTTTACTTCTTAATCCCTTTCTGTTTTATTTTGTGCAAACTTTCTCAAGACTAGCCATATCACCTAATCTCTTTTCAGCAATAAGCCTTCCATGTTTTGTTGATTCTAATGTGTTATCAATTTATGTAAAAATTTTGGAATCACCAGCACAGGGAACTTGTTAATGGAATTTGGGGGAAAGTCATAGGAAATCACATGTCAGCAACTGCAGAGAAAAATTCTGTGGGCCGTTCTTGGAGATGCTGATAAGATGTCACAGGAATGGAAACTCAGAGGTATGGAAATGGAGACTGCAGGCCTGTCAGGTTTTGTGGCCCAAAGCCAGGGTTTCCTCCATTTTGGGGGCCAAATGCTGGGGGAAGGAGGAGCATACTGGAGGGTTGAAGTTTGTGGTTCAGGCCATCTTTGCTGAAGAATTACTAAGCAACCTTGGGTTCAGTCCATCTCTAAACTGGTGTTTTCATTTTCATTGCAACATTAGTCAAAATTAAGCTTTTGCTTATTTATACAGGCCTCCCTGCTGGCACCAAGGTGCAAGGTTGCTTCAAGGTGCTCGGCCATGAGGATGCTGCAACAGGGGGAGGTGAGTCCTGAAGTCAGATCGGCAACAGTTCACAGATAATGTCTGTCTGCTCAGCAGTTATTTCCTGTATTCTTCATTAACAGATGTCAAATGTTAAAAGAGCTGGCAGAATGTTCAGCACTAAGGGGTAAATTATGATAGCTCCATCCTGACTATTCTGCTTTCTATGCCAGTCACTGATGGGCATGGGCCCCTCCTGTCCCTGAGATCTAAGGAGAGGCTGAGTAGAACAACTTTACTCTCTGACACAAAGCTGCATTCAGGTAAGGCCATTTGACTCTCCTGCCCATCCTGGCTCTGCTGTCAACCATGTGTCACCATTTTCCTCTGCTTGGTGTCCCTCATGGTTTCAAGATGGCTGCCAGCAGCAGCTTAGAGCAACAAAATTTTTTCGTTCATGTTAAGCTTATTAATTTATTTACTAGAAGCCCCCACATTTTCCTTGCCCTTGGTGGTTCAAATGACATTACTGCAGTGGGCTGTACCCTTTGGGGAGGGAAGGATGTGGAGAAGCAGCCCCATTGTCCCTGCAACACAGAGTTGCCAACACTTTGGAAAAGAGAGGCTGCTGAAGGGAAAGATGAGAGAGATGCATTTTCTTTCTCTCTTAATCAGAGAAAATCTCTGGAGAGCAAAAGATTGTACTCTTTGATGATCTGTTTGCTTTTAGGAGAGTGTAAAACCTCAGAAGGAATGCTTTTTAGAAGAAACTTTGACAAAATCAGCCAGAGTCAAACAGTCTTCCCCACAGATTTGGAGATTTAAACTTTTCTTTCATATGTTTGAAAATTATGCATTTTGTGTCTTTTTATTTTTAGTGGTTACCCACACATTTAAAACAGACTTCCATGTATATTTTTTCTAGCTAAGAAAAAGATAGAAACACAAATTAGCTTTAGATTTTGCTAGGAAAATACACATTGAAGATTGTAAGTTTAAAAAATGTTCTGGTAACCACTGCCCTAAACTATCGAGTTTCCCCAGCATCACCTCCTTGAGGAGACTTTGTGTCACCCTGATCCAGCAAGGAATGCCTGTCACCTCAGGGGAAACGTTCAGTAGTGGGACCCGGAGTCCTTTCTACTGGTGCATGTCTGAGTGACACCACTTAATATATTTGAATTCTCACTCTTCCACTTTGATATCTTTTATAGTCGTTACTAACAAACATTTAACATGTTCTTTCACAAGTTTTATTGGTGGGTAGAAAGGGTGTTGATTTTTATTTATCAATTTCAGAGCCAGAAACCTTGCGAATATAATCTAATGTTCTGTTATTCCCTGGAGCTAATCATATCATCTGTAAACAATACAGTTTTGTTTCCTCCAGTTCATTATGGTACATTAGGATGTATGATTGTTAACAACTATTTATCTCTTTCCTTATGTCTTCAACATTCTTGTCCATTATCTTTGAATAATATTTTCTTGCCATTCTTGACTCCCACTTAGCAAAGCTCTATCTTATTTGATGAGACTAGGATATTTCAGAGAGGCTATTCTTCAAATGTATATTCCTGAATGAAAACTTGAAGACAACATAATGTGAGTCTGAAATAAGTATCATTTTAAGTCATTATGTATTACTGTAACTGCAACATAAATTAGTTTAATACACAAGACAATGAAACTAGAGATGAAACCCACACACACTCAGGACAGCACCAGGAAGACAGAGGCCCTGACATGGCTAAGTTCCTTTTCAGTCCGTGAATTCTTACCCCTAGGGTTTTCTTTCTTTTCCTCCCTGCCTCCCTCCCTCCCTTCTTTAATAGTTATCTTGGCCGGTATGACATGGTATCTCTTTATGGTTTTAGTTTGTTATTTCCCTGATGACTGGTGACACTGAGAACTTATTTTTCTATAACTACTGACCATTTGTATATTTTCTTTGTAGAGGTATCAAGTCCTTAGCCCATTTTTTAAAATTAGTATGTTAGGTTTTTTGCTCTTGATTTTAGAAATTCCTTATATATCTTATAGGTGAACCCCTCATCAGGTAGATGATTTGCAAATACTCCTTACCTTGAAGTTTGTCTTTTCACTTGGTTGATCATTTCCTCGATTGTGCGGAAGTTTTTAGTGTGATGTAGTCCCACTTATTTTTGGTTTTGTTAACTGTACTGGTATGTCATAGCCAAGAAATTATTGCCAAGACAAATGTCACGAAGTTTTCCCAGTTTTCTCTTACATTTTCTTCTTGGGGTGTCACTGTTTCAGGTTTCCTATTTAAATCTTTGATCTTGAGCTGATTTTTGTGTAGGATATAGTTAAAGGTCCAATTTCCTTATTTATACTTGTGCATCCAGTTTTTACAACCAGCATTATTTATCGAAGAGACAAAACTTTCATCTTGAGTATTCTTGGTACCTTTGCTGAGATCAGTTGACCATATATGTTTGGACTTATTTCTGGACTCTGTTTTGGTCCATTGCTTTATATGTCTGTTTTATGTCAGTGCTGTGCTGTTTTGATTCCTTTAGCTCTGTAGTAGATTTGAAATCAGGAACTGTGATGCCTCCAGTTCTGTTCTCTTAGCATTGACATGGCTTTTCAAGATCCTTCCTGGTTTCATTTGAAAACTACAAGTAATTTTTATCTATTTCTGTAAAAAGTGTCATTGTAATTTTGATGTGCATTGAATCTGTAGATTGTTTTGAGTTGTATGGACATTTTTACAAAAATAATTCTTCCAATTAATGAACACAGGATATTTTTCTATTTATTAAAAAAAAATTTTTTTCATCAGTGTTTTAGTTATCACTATACAAATCTTTCAACTTCTTAGTTAACTTTATTCTTAAGTATTTTATTCTTTTTGGTGCTATTATGAATGGGATTGTTTTCTTAAATCCTTTTCAGAGTTTGCTGTTATAGAGAATTGTATACTGAATTTTTTATCCTGAAATTTTATTTAATTTGTTTGTTAGTTAAAACAGATTTTAATGGTATTTTTAGAGTTTATATATACCTTATATTATATATTATATTACATTATATTATATTATGCCAATAGGGACAATTATATATCTGCCAACAGGGACAATTACTTCTTTCTTTCCAATTTGGATGTCTTTTCTTTCTTTGTTGCCTCCAGTCCTAGTACTAGTTCTCCAGTACTAGTTTGAATAGCCATGGTGAGACTGGCATCCTTGCCTGGTTTCTGAAGTTAGGGGAAGAATCTTTCAGTTTTTCAATGTTGACTATTAGTTGCAATATTTTCATATACGGTCTTCATTATATTGAGGTACTTTTCTTTTAATCCTAGTTTGTTGATTTTTTTTTTCATGAAAGCATGTTGAATTTTCTCAATTGCTTTTTCTGTATCTATTGAGACAATTATGTGACTCCCCCTTTACTCTGTTAATGCGATATATCACTTATTGATTTTGTACAATGAACCACGGTTGCATCTCAGGAACAGATTTCACTTACTCATAGTATGTGACCTTCTCCTGTGCTGTTGAATCCAACATGTTTTGTCAGTATCCTGTTGAGGGTGTCCGTATGAATATTCATCAGGTATAGTGTCCTGTAGTTTCCTTGTGATGTGCTGACTTTGGTGTCAGCATTATGCCAACTTTGAAACTTTGGAAGAACTTGCTCCCCTTCACTGCTTTAGAAGAGTTTTAGAATAATTGGCTTCTTTGAATGTTTGGTAGAATTCACCAGTGAAGCCATTTATTTGGTTTTGGGCTTTTCTTTGTTAGAAGACTTTTTTTGATTACTCACTCACTCACTGTTCTAGTAAATAAGTTTTTAAAAATTTCTGTTTCTCCATAAGTTAGTTTAGGTAGTTCGTATGCTTCTAGGAATCTGCCTGTTTCTGCTTGGCTATCCACTTTGTTGGCACAGACTTAATCACAGGAGTCTCTTGTGACCTTTAAAAAAATTTTTTCTGTGACATCAGTTGTAAAGTCTCTTCTTTCATTTCTGAGTCTTCTCTCTTTTTTCTTAGTCTAGCTAAACTTTGTACTTTCTCTTTTTAAAAATCCACTCAATTTCATTGATATTTTTTTCTATTGTTTTTCTATGTTCTATTTATATCTGCTCTAATCTTTGTTATTTCCTCCCTCCTACTAACTTTGGAGTTAGGTTATTCTTTTTTTTTTCCCCCAAGCTCCTTGGGGTGTAAAGTTCACATTCACTTTTAGTATTTATTCAGGAGGGAGAAAGGGAGGAACTTCCCTACAATGTACTTATATCTTCATATAGAAGTATTGTCAGACTTTGAATTTTATAGGGTTTGGTTATTCTGTGGATGAATTTTTTTAAATGGTGGTAAGAACACATAATATTTACTGTCTTAACACAATTTTGAATGTGCAGTACAATATTATTAACTATAAGCACAAAGGTGTACAGCCAATCCCTAGAATTTGTTTATCTCATTTAATTGAAACTTTACCTATTAGACAGCAGTATCTCCCCCTTCCCCAACCCTTGGAAATCATCATTCTATTTTCTCCTTCTAAGAATTGACCTATTTTAATGCCTCACATAAGTGGAATCATGCTACATGTGTTCTTATGTAACTGACCTACTTCACTTTGCACACTGTCCTTCAGTTTCATCCAGGTTGTATACACGCCAGGATTTTCTTCTCTTTTATGGTTGAATAATATTCCATTGTATATCTCTACCACTTTTCCTTTATCCGTTCATTTTCTGATAGGCATTTAGGTTACCGGCGAATTTTTGTCTAGGTACAAACATTTGGAGATTTTGCAGTGTGCTTTCAACTCACTGAGCATGTTGGCCACTGAGGGCATGAATGGCCGTGTGCAACAGGGTCAGTTGACAGAGACATTGAGATCTGTGTGTACAGACAGGTAGCACATGATGAGATCTTAGCGTTTCAAAGACACCAGGTTTTGGCTTTGTTTTGGTTTGGGGCTTGCTGGTTTGATTCTTGTTGCCTGAGCAAGCTGTTAGAACCCTAACTCCCCAGGAATCTAGGCTGCATCTTCACTTCCTACTAACTGCTACACAGTCTTACTCCCTCTTCATGCTTATGACTCTAAATATTGTAAATCCTACCTGGAATTTTAATCTGCTCAGAGAAAGAGAGGGGAACTTCATATGCTATTTTGACCTCAAGGACCTTCAAGGTCTCATAGACATGAACCACTTGGAGTCAAGGGACAATGGTTCAACAGAACTGGGCTTAAAAATAATAGACATTAACTGATAAATTTTACTTCTAGACTATGCATGTAGGAAATAAGACCTAGAGAATAAAGGAACTGTATGGGTGAAAGTATAAAAGACTGATTGTGAGAGGCTGAATCTCAACTCTGTCACTGCCACAAACTTGCAATAAAAACTGAATGAGAGAAAACAAGTCAAAAGAAATTGTTTTCTAGGCAAAAGGGAAAAATGTTCAGTAGGCTAATAATAGAGTATTTATACCATGAAATCATGAAACATCTCAGAGAAATGGAATAACCATCAGGGAAATCACCTATGTTTCTGCAAAAGCCAGATGTTCTTTATGGAAATATTTGCCTACTATAATTGGGGCATTTGGATTCAATACTGCTATTTGTTGGAAGAAATGATACCTAAAAGTGGTGAAAAAATATCACACCATACCCTTCTTTGCAAAAATACTATCATGATTTAGGGATGAGGTTTTAAAATGACATTCACAAGCATCCCATAATGTTTAAAAGGACATATGCATCTTGTTATGGCTTTTAAAAACATATTTAAGCTTTGAGATGGTCATTGCTTGAGAGATGGGGATGTTCGTAAGAAAATTAGTGACTAATACCTAAAAATCTTTTTCAGCTCTATGGAATAGAGTCGTGAAGGAGACAGTAGACAGTTACACATGCTGAGCACTGTCAGTCAAACCAGATACACACAGACTTTGAGAGGTGACATGATGGCTCAATGTCCACTCAGTTTAATTCATTTTACAGATGATGAACAGAGGCTCTAGAAGGACTATGTGATTTCTGTAAGGCTAGATAGTCAGTGAAAATGCACTCATCAGAAAATGAGTTTTTCTCTTCACAAACCTTATTAATGTCTTTAATTTTTCTAGTTTTATCTTTCCTCATCAATTTATCTGATTATGGAAGCGCTGGACATCAATTTTTAAAATATGCATGTCAGAATCCTCTGGTTCAATGGAAATGGATGTTTTCCTTTCTTTGTGGCATTTGAAGATACCATCCTTCCTTATAGAACTCTCTTTGCTCTTCACTTCCGTGAATTACGTTTTCTTGATTCTTCTCTCTTTCTGACCACTCCCCATGATTGTTTCAA
The DNA here is from genome assembly GCA_004363575.1 of Solenodon paradoxus. Taxonomy (NCBI): domain Eukaryota; kingdom Metazoa; phylum Chordata; class Mammalia; order Eulipotyphla; family Solenodontidae; genus Solenodon; species Solenodon paradoxus. Next base: position 267,192 of record RJWH01000660.1, read on the forward strand.
TTGACAGTCAGGGTTGCTGTGAAACATAGGCATCCCCCAGGTTTATGTCTCCAATGGGATTATCTTTTTGTACCTCAATTTCCCCTTGGGAATTCTCACTTCCATCGCCTCATGATCGACTCTCTGCACGTGACTCACATCTTCATGTCTAGTTCCAGTATCGGTCTCAGTCTAAATATTGTTGTATTAGTTTGTCAGCACCTCCAGCCCAGTATGTCCACAACTGATGCATCACCTCTCTCACCCTGCTTTCGCACTTCCTTTTCCTGTCCTCAGGTCTGGATTAATGTCACCAACAGCATGGCTAGAAACCATTGCCACACCTTCAATTCTTCTCCCTCCCTTTGCAGGACTAACCAATTTCTTGATCCATAGCAATTCTTTTCTTAAATATACTTTATACATCATATCTTTTTAAAATCCATTCTCGTTTCCTTAGTTTGAGTAATATTTCAACCTGACTTTTATTAGAACTGATATAATCACAGTATTCATTCTATTCTTCCTTAATCCATAGCCTTATTGTCACCAACATGTTTTCTAAAATGCAGTCGGAAACATGAATTTCCTTGCTAAAGATATTTTAATAGTATTCTATTGCCTACAAAAGGAAGAACAAATACCTTACATAAATTTCAAAGCTCTCTATGATTCGATAACAACCTAACAGCCAGTGGATACTACAACTAACATTTCCTTCCTTTCTTCCCAAATCATGTGTCCATACATTTTTAATACATAGTTATTGAGTTCCTATTATTTATTTTGCTAATAATTTAGCAGATATTATGAATATAAAACTTTCCTAACTATTCCATATTTTCCATGAACAGGTATTTTTTGATAATGAAAAAATATTAAAAAAATTTGATGTAAGGGTGAAAACAAGCAAGAAATCAGATGATGAGGATAAAATATATTAAGTGTCAAGAGAGTTAAACATAGCATAGTGGAGATGCTGTAGCTAGGGAACCAAATGCACACTGATACCATTACAGATGCTAGATGCTGACTGGTTAACATAGTCTTCCAGAAAGAGATGAAACCTCATCATATTCAAATGCAAATGAAGGAACCATTACAGGAAAAGATGGTAACTTACCAACCAGCATCCTGAGAATGTGAGAAAGGAATGGTCCAGCTCCCAGAAGCAGGAGGTAAGACTCCTCTTGACAGAAATGAAAGCAGAAAGGATAACATCTTATCAGTTAGGAAAGCTCTCAACTCCACTAAAATAAATGCAACTAACAGATTTAATCACTAATGGTATTTCACTGTCTTATATACTGAAAGCCTGAGGGGCAGGAGATCAAAGGTTGAAAAGAATCTTAGCCAAGTTGCTAAGAATCACAGTCCTCTGTCTTCCTGGCTGCTATTCTGAATGCGTGGGTTTCATCTCTAGTCTCTAGTCTCATTGCCTTGTGTATTCAACTGTTTAGTTTATGTTGCAGTTACCAATAATGTCCAATGGTTTAAAATAAAGCTTATTTCTTACTTGCATTATGTTTGCTGCAGGTTTTCATTCAAGGGTATAAATTTGAAGAACGGCCTCTATCTGGAACTTAATATTTTCATGAGAGAAGGAAAAAGAGGCAGAGTTGAATCACAGAATGGTTCTCAAATCTCAAATTCACCATGTTCCATTGTCCAAAGGACGGCATGTGAACACACCTAGACACCAGGGTGGAGAAATATGCTTTTTTTTTTCAGAGGAAGGCATTACAAGCTATGCAGTCATCAGTAGGATATATTATCTTCCAATAGGAAGAAAGCAATAACTAAGTGTATTAGTAGTATCTTTCCTATCTTCCAAGATTTCTAAATCACTGCACAATGTTACCTTTCTCTACCAGATCAAAATTGGAATAAGGGGCAATTTTTCTCCCTATACTTCTTTGTCTTTGCATATATGTATGCATGTATTTGCAATGACTGGATGATTATATGATAGTTTGACGCTATTCTCATCTATAAATCCACAAATGTTCCTCAGAGAAAGTTCGAGGCAATATAATATTTTGAAATAACAAATTTCCAAGAAAATATAAAACAAAGAAATAATCGTTATTTATTAAATTCTTTTAGAATTTATTTGTACCAATTCCTCAAGCAGAGAAATAAATTAAGATGTTCTTCCAGAGCCTACTCTATTTTCACTATGCCTTTTTCCCCTACAGTCAGTGCTGAGTTTTCTGTAAAAATACAATTTATTATGTTGAATTCCCAGCATGATATGACTGTCTCTAATAGGTTGGGCATTTACTGTCTTCCAAATTTGTCATGTTTGTACAGGCTGGAGACAATGATCATTCAACACACATCTCTAGCAAACATAAATTAAGCTTATTAAGCTGTAATAATGAAATCTATGGAATGAATCTAGCATAAATTGGTAGCCAAGAGGTTCATCAGTGCCTCTGTGACTTTCAGTTCTAGAGCAATGACAAGCCTAATTTGTGAATCTTTTTCTATAATCTCTGAAGATATCAGATATAATAATCATGTTATTTTTCCTAAATACTCTTTAACTCCAAGGTGGCTTGAATCAGCCTGACACCTTAAAATGGGTGATACGTCCATTAGAAACTTCATGACAACTTTAAGCCCTTCCACATGTGATATTTTATTGTTTTGTACAATAGTCACCATGTCATTTTGATTACAGCATTGCAGAATATCTTAGTAATTGCTAATATGAACATTAAATACAAAACTATCTTGGATCCTGTCATGGATTTTGAGTCTGAAAAGGTATGAGTGTGCAGACATCATATGCTAGATTACTGGACACTGCTCGCCAAATGGTCTTCGTTCTATGTGAACCACTAATTGAGAAAGAGCACAAGTTTGATTCTCTGGTTGGCATGACAGAATGCGTGTGTTTGGTTAAATGTTGATAGAGGATAAGGTGGGATGAGATGCCTTTTTTTAAACACACAAAACATTTTTTTTAGGGGAGGAATTTCAAAAGACCTATTAATGTGATTTGAAATAAATTAAATACAAACAATAGTGTGTATTGAAATCCTTTCCTCCTCCAAATCAAAGCAATTTGGACAAAATCTAGCACTGAAATCTAGAGAATTAAGGTATTTTCAGTTTATATTTCTTCAGTTTTCTACACTGCTCAACAGTACTTTCAATGTGCTCTGCTACTTCTTAGCATATGAGCCAGAATAGTTAAATTTTTTTCTTCAGGAACTAATGCCAAGAGTTTCAAGCAAAGCATATTGGTAATATTTTAAAAAAGATTGTTGTGAAGTGCTTCCAAGTGGGAAAGATTTAAAATCTTATAACCAAACCCAGGTGTGCACTTATACAACTAATTTATTTTTATTAAAATGAAGGGAAATAAGAATCACTGAAATTCATAGTTGACCATAAAATCCCTAATTTTAGTCTTTATACAATTATCTTGCTTTCCAATATTTTGAAAGAACTATTGAGTATCAGTGAACCAGATTTGGATGGATTTTATATTTTTTTGTTGACTCTGCATAACTTCTATTTATAACCCATGATGAAATGACCACATTTTAGAGGTTGAGCAAAGAAGCTCCAGAAGATCGAAGACTCTACATTATTAAAGTGTCTACCTACCTACTTGACAACATCTGTATCACAAATGAGGAATTTATGTTTGCTGTTAATGTTCACTCAGGTAAATATGCCATTCAAAGATGTAAGATGAAGAAAACCAATTTTTATGTACTTTATAGGTTGAAACTGTGATGGCCAGTTAAAGGATAAATAGATATTTATAACCGAAAAAGTAAAATATTTTCATAATCGATGGTAATTGTGTCAGAAAGGTCATTTGGCCCTTCATTCAAACAATATTCTCAGGTCCAGCTTTTATCAATATGAAAGTAGTGTCATTTCACTGCCCACCTCTTTCTCAGCTGGTTTTCAACTTGGGAATTTGCGAATTTGTTAAAACTTTGATTGAATAAAGATGTAAATGGCAGATGTATTTATTGGCCTCCTCAACAACTAAACTCTACTAACTCTTAAAGCTAAGTTCCCTGTAGGTCCCCTGATCTGTCACTTTGATTGTATTCCCTTTATATTATGTGGGATCTGTATCCAGAAAACAAACTGTTGTTTACCAAGCTCGTTTAAACAGGTTTCTATTCTTGCACCTAAATCTGTCACACTTATAAGCCAAGTGCCTTTTAATTCACAAAGGGACTATGTCTCTTCAAGAGCGATTGACTGATGAGAATTGAGATTTCTAACAAATGAGCTGGAATATGAAGAAACTTTCCCAGAGTCATATAAAGGAGAATGGAAAAGAGGCCCAAAGGGGAGAGTGAAAAAGAGGTGCATTTAGGCGTCCTTCACTGGCTTTGTGCATGAGGTCACATGAAGGGAAGCCTCTTTCCAATGGGCAGACTCCAGGTTCCCCTGACAGTTGTGCCCTGCAGGCACCTGCCCATCAGCTCAGCTTGGAGCTGGTAGCTCATGAATTTAGGGTCACAGGGAAGGTTTCAGCGGGGGAATTTCAGACATAATGACTTAATTTCTTTCATTCCACTTTAAAAGTCCTAACATATCTTATATAATAGCAAATCTTGCAGGAATTAAAAAAACTTTAATAGGGGCTTTAATGTTGACTTTGTGAGTCCAGATGTCTTTGCTTCAAATGGTAGAGAACTGGCAAATTCTAAAATTAACTTATTTATTTAAATTGGACCAGTCTAGGATTTCAATTTCAAAGTATTGTAAGAGAATGCAGCTATTACTCTGATCACTCAGTCTTATAAGTCATATGTCTAGCGTCAAGGAGTGACTGTTTTTCTTGACTTGATTATGACTATTAAAATTTTGGAGAGAGCCAAAGAGTAGCACTTATTCCTATTTCTCTGCTTGGAATTAAGTGAGAAATAAGGCCTAGAAGGCTCTCAGGTGGAAATTAAAGGGCCATATATGTTACTCTAGAAGCAGATCAGAGATCAGCTTTAGATCTATGGCCAAAGGGGCTCAATGCAGAACATACCTTGTGGGCAGAGCTGGACAGCTGCAGATCTCCAGTCCCCACCTCCCTATGTGCAGGCACAAAGTTCTGAAAAATGTGGAGGAAGTTAGGCTAAGCTATCCTAAGTCTTTTCCCAAATCTCAATCTGGTCACTGGATTTCTTTTTCCAGGGCAGGCATGAGGTACACAATTATCCTGTCTCTGCAGCACATTCAAAGGACAGGTAGCTTGGAAAACCTTGACATTTCAGCCCATCCTAAACTAGTTATGCAGCTGTTTCTGAGTGTGAGACCTAGGCATGTGAATTTTTAAAAGTTCTCTAAAGTGAATCTGATGTTTAGCCAAGGGTGAGCTCAAGTGTGCAATGTGAATTCCCCACATAGAAACATGAGGCCAGGGAGGGGGCTCACCCTCACTTCCCACTGCTACACAGAGAGGAACACTGACCCAGGGCTGCAGCTGTCATCTTGAGTCTGAGTAAGAGGATGTAAGTGTAATCATATCTTCATCTGTTGCGACTACACTGGCTTCATGCTTAGCATTTCCAAAAAGTTCCCAAGAGCATTTTTTTAACTGAAGAAAGGAAAAGCTGAAATCCAGTGAGAAGGTTGGAGTCCATTCCTTGTACAAACATCAAGTCCAGATAGATGAATATTCTTCTCTAAGACTGACTCCACTTTGGAAAAGAACTGAGACAGTACTTGGGACAGAGGAGGAACAACTCTTAAGTAATTCTGTGCATGTGTGGCCTGTGGATGCACTGGCCGAAGACGCAGGCTCTGCCCAGTGCTGCTGCGACACTGTTACTGACACCTGTGCAGGTGTGTGTGCGGCTGACTCCAACACTCCATGTCCACTGTCCTGGGGACAGTTTGGGGAGGGACGCACTGTGTGTGGTGGGACAATGTCACCGCTGTTTGGTTCAGATGTAGTCTGGATGGGCCAAGAGAACACAGAAGGGAAGTGTCTGCACTTGCACTCTGGTCTGGACAAATGCAAGACAACATGTGTATGATCAAAGTACTGATATTTTCTAATCATTCTTTAGTCATTGTTTTAGGCCTTATTTCCAAAAACCGCAGCTGTGATATGTGAAAACACGGACACAGGATCAGAGCTGCCTTTTCAAGTGGATTTTGCCAGCACACAGGAAATGCAATGTTTTGTTTTTCTCAAGTTTCATTCTTTTGACTCTTCTACTAAAATTCTTTTCCTCTCTGCCTAGACTATTCCCTGGTGGGAAGCTTGACTCCTAAGATGATGTAGTAGGACTGTGTCCTATGGGACAGTAATAGCTGACTGACCCAACAACCATGTCCTCCTATTAACATCAGTTGACAGTATTTCTCTGAATATTTATCAATGTGTCTATCTAAGTATGTGTATATATATATCATCTATCTATATAATATTATCTATATCTATCTTTACCTATATATGTGTTATATATGTATAAAAATATAAATATATACATGTTAGGAAAACTATACATATTTTACAGATTTCTTACTGACATGACAGTCTTCTTTCTAGAAGCCAGAAAAAAGAAATAGCATGTTTCCTGTGCACTGCTGCATAAGTGCACTCATCAACTAGCTGTAGAAATGCTCTGTACTCCCTCTAACAGTCCGTGGCATGCAGGAGGTATCTTATCTTTAATTTTGGAGCCTAGAGATCTTCTTGTAAGCTTCTAGCAATAGCGAGACACCCTATGAAAGAAACGTGCTCTTCATGCAGGTTTCCCCCAGTCACGGCAAACATGGGTGAATTTCTTCAAGACTGACAGTGTTCTGGGTGTTTAAGGAAGAACTACCAGGCATATCCCTGGACACTCTTTCACTTCTGTTTCCTTTTGCAGTTCCCAATCATCCCATCTGAAGACCTCAAACCAAAAACAATCAGTTATTTAACCAGCAAAATGGGCATTTGGAAACAACAAAAACTTGATAAAACCATGAATCTATACATTCAGGAAGGCCAGGAACATCAAAGCGAATAAACCCAAAGACAAATGGAGACATGTTATAATTAAATAGTCAAAGCAAAAGTAAAAAGAAGATCTTGAAAACAGCAAGAAATCTGACTTATTATGTACCAGAGACCCTCAATTATATCAAAAGTTGATTTACCAGCAGAAACCATGGAGACAGAACAAACTGAGAAGACATATCTGATATGCTGAGAGAAAAAAGATTTTACACCAAGAATTCTATATCTAGCAAAAACACCCTTTAAGAATGAAAGAGAAATCAAATCATTGCCACAAAAACAAAAGCCAAGGGACTTTGTTCTCTGTGCACCTGACCTGCAAGAAATCCTAAAGGTCATGTTCTTCAGGTGGAAATGAAAGGTCACTAGGCAGTAACTTGAAGCCATAGGAAGAAATAAATGTCATTGGTAAAAGCAACTGTGGAGATCAATGTAAGAGCCAGTGTGATTGTATTTTTGTTTTTTAACTTTATTTTCTCCTATATGATTTAAAAGACAAATGTATGACATAGTAATTATTCATTTTCTTAATGGACACACATGTATAAAGACATTATCTGTGACAATGGCAACATAAAGGGGGTCTGACAAAACTGTATAGAAGCAGAGTTCTGTATACTATTGAGACAGAGTTGATATTAATTGTTTTCCTCAGTGACTGCCTTGGAGGTTACAATGTATTGGAAAGAAGTGAAAAGGAATCAAAATAGTGCACTTCTATTCATTAAATTGACATAATAGGGCAAAATTAATTAAATATATTAAAGACTATAATGGAGAAATTGAAGAACAAAAAGTGTAAGACCGAAGACAAACAGCAAAATGACAGAAGCAAAAGCCGAGCCACTGACCAGCACTGTCCACGAAGCACCATACTGAAGGACCTCTTTAATTTACAGGTGACACTGATCACAGCTGAGCTGATGCTCTGTAAACTGGAGAGGAACTCTGGTAAGAAAAGACTCTGAAACTAGCTTCTCTGCCAGCTGTCCTGATTTTTGCCAGTAAGCACAATGACACATAACATGTCTGTGGCAGAGAGGGATGATGGATGAAGAACTAGAAAACACCTAAGAGGCTCACCATGGAGAGGACTAAGCTTCAGGGGAAGGCTTTGTCCCCCTTCTACTTCAGAAGTGGCACATGAATTGCTACAGTTTCCTCGTGGGCACTGAATACCTACCATGCAATACTAAGTGATATTCAGATGGGCACACGATGCCCATGGAGAACGGGGTATTATCGTAACAACAGAATCACAAAGTACGCTGCATAACATTCCATGATTACCAACACCTGTAATCAAATACAGTGATGTTTAAATAATCCAGGGAGACTTGAAGCATTATGAAATCAATATGCTACCATGAGATCAATGGAAGCTTCCATAACAGAAAACAAAAATTTGGCTCATGTAGTAGTAATGACTATAAAAATGACAGTAAAACATCTTACTGTGGCGGGCAGCAGGCTGGCACTCCATATCTTAAACTTCTGTCATTCTCATCCCAGTTACTTCCTCCTCCCCTAGGTTTCCCTAGTTTATATGGTAGGACTTGAAAACATCTTACTCCAGAAAACCTTTTTCAACCCTTCCAAGTTTGAGTTAGTTATTTCCTCTCTGACTGGGGAACACATTGGGCACATCTATCATAGAGCTTTGGATTGCTGGGCATCTTGTCTACCTTCCCCATGGGATGTTAAGTTCCTAGAAGGCAAGATCAGTGACTTGTTCACCTCTGTATTCCAACGACATAGCAAGGAACCAAGTAACATAACGTTATTAAATGAAAAAATGAGCAACTGCATTTTACTTACATACATTAATGCAACCACCACTATAAATAGTATAGAAAATTCAACACAGTTTCACCCACAAATGAAATATAATGTATATAGGAATCAATCCCTCTATTGCAGATGTTAGTAAAACTGTTCAACATTGAACTCATCAGAGAGAAACAAATATAATGAATTAAAGTGAAAGAAAGCATCATATGCAATGAAAAATGTTAAAGAATGAATTCTTTTTCACTCTAAACCTCATTTTATTATATGTGGGAATTTAACAATAATGCTGTATATGGCTTCTACAGGTTCTGTGCTGAATGACTTGTAATGATTCTATTTGTATAAAAGATCTTGAAAATAATACATCACCCCACCCTTGTAGCTTTTCATGATATCAATATACTGAGCAAATAGTTTTATAGTAGGCAATGCAAAGGCAAATTTCAATATGGTTCTGATAAAATTATCAAAACTTAAGGTGATAAATTAGCCATTTGGTATTACTTAGTAAACATCAGAAAGAGATGATTTGTAGGAAATAATTTGTGGCAGGAACTATCTGAATGAAAATGATTCTCTAGTATACTTGGTATTTTAATTTGTTTTACTTATTTTTGGTTTGTTTCATTTTGAGAAGAGATAAACACATTTATATAACATATCTTTTAACTTGTCAGGCAACATATAACCTTCTTGGAAAAGAAAATTATTTTAAATGAATCAGTTATCTCTGGATTCCTAATGTCAAATTCCAACAGACTTCACCTAGCTTGATTTGCTCTAAGTAAGTTTTTTTTTTTAAGCACTACATTTAAAACTATGTCTATCTGCAGCCCAAAATAATGCAAAATTCACTTTAAAAAGTTAATTTTCCAAGCCCTAACATAACTTACAATCAGATATTATTGTTTTGCTATCTATCATTCAAACTACAATATAACGGAACTTGGATGCTTTGGATTCAAGGTCAGGTGTTTCCATTACCAGTGTGTGCTCTGATGTCAGTCACTTCTCTTTGAGACTTGACTCCTTATCTGTAAAATACACATCACTGTCATCAGCATCATCAGTATTGTCATCGTGTATATCTTACAGGCTGTAGATGGAAGTACTTACTAGTGTCCAGCATCCAATAATATGTTAAACACACCGTGATTCCCAAATGAATGGATAGAACACGAGAACTGCCTGGTTGACTCTCCCTTCTCTGTCACATTGTTGTGAGTGGTTGACTGTCCTTGCCACATCTTTTTACAAAACTTTCAGGATCATATAATTCTTGGCCCAGAAACAAAAGCTGAAAGGCCAATCATCCCATTCTCCAAAGGATTTGGATGAAAACTGGTAATAAAATAAGGTACACAACCCTCAGAGCAGACATTGGAGAAGAATCAAGCTGAATCTATTGAGGTGACACACGTATTGATCAAGGATTCTGCCCCATCAAAATGAAAACACCACCAGCATCTGAACATGTGGACATGTTTTACTGGGAAATGATTTTTTTTCTTTGTATGCTTCTGCACTAGTAGGTTGTTTCAGTAAGAAATATGTGAGAATTTTGGGAAAAAGGGGTCTAGAGACCTTATTAAAAAAAAAAAAAAAAGACCTCTCCCCTTTCCCATTGAGCCAGAACTTCCAGGGGATAACCCCAGTTATCTGTTTAATTTACAAGCAACCTGAGTAATTCTCATGGTGGAAGTCTGGGAAACTGAACTAAAGGATCCCAAAATAACTGCCATTTCTTTATAATGCTCATAAGCAGATCAAAGAGTGAATACTAACCCCAAAGGATGCACCATAAAGTCTAGAATCTTACAGACCAGATTCTAAGTTCATGCAAGGAAAAGATCAATGTTATTCTGATTTCCTGGTGCAAACCAGACTGCATTCAAACAGTGATCTCCCCATTTCATGATTATTTAGCTACAGCAGTAAAACCCACAGATGGAATCCCAGTGTACAGGCAAGCAATTTCTGCACCTGGGAATTTCTGCACCAGGAGGAAAGCCTGTGGGACCGGAAGTTGTAGTTCTTTTTGCCCAAGAAATCCTATGAAGGTAGAACAGTGATGGAAGGGGGCAGAGCCAAGACATGAGAAAGAACATGATATCTAAGTGGATCTTATAGAAACTCAGTCTTAAATTCCAAGCAATAGTAGGTGGTGCCCATGCTATCACTTAGCTGCCGGCAACACGGCCCAGGTGGTCCTTCAGACCTGTGACCTCTCTTGTCCTTTCCAGCCCACCTGGTGTCACACCTCTAAACTCTTCTTGCCAGAAATGCCCTTTCTTACTCATTCATAGAACCAATGTGACCATCAAAATGCAACTCAATGTCACCTCCTCCATTAAGCTATCCTAACCCTTCTGTCCAATGCAGACACCCTCTCCACACACACCTGCACAGCCTCCATCGTGTTCATACCGCCCTCTGTTGTGTTAAGATAGTGGAGTCTCCATCCCACTGTTCTCCAAGTACAGACACTATCTTTTTAGCCAGTGTGTCTCGCTGGTGCCTGCCAGAGAACTTTGTGCAGATAGGCAGCCAAAATATGAAGGGAGGAGGCAAAGAAGGGAGAACAAAGGAAGTGAGTCCTGGTGTAGGATGAGCTACTATGAGTTGACAGTATTGTCAACAATCTCGGGGTTCAGATGAGGGTCACAAAACTTCTCTTAGGAAATGTCCATGAATATGGTAAAAGGGGATATGTCTCCACAAATTATCCCCTTCTCACCACATTTAACCAACCCACTTTTGGCAGATTCATATTGCCAAAGTGAAAACAACTCCATTCTCCATCAAATGATTACCATCTTACTATCTATCTCTTTGCCAATATAGAAAGGTGTGTAATTTTCCATGGCATAGAAAATATCCTAGAATTCAGATCTCCTTTTATTTATAACCAATTTGTGAAGGCCTGTAAGGAGCTGGTAAGACATTACCCTAAACAGGGTGAGTGAAGTTAGCTTAACCAATGAAAAGTGAAACCAAGTCGCCATTCCTGGGTGGATCAGGTCAGCCTGGGCTAGTGGCCCTCAAGCTTGTCCATCCTCATCACTCAACTATAAAAACTGGGCAAAATGAAGGCTTGGGAGACTAAAAATCTATGGCTTTATTTTCCTGCTTTCACCCACATGAGGCATTGGAAATGCAACTTCAGTAGTCAAGCTTGACCTTTAAAGAGGAAATTGAAAATAGTGCTATTTTAAGACTCTCTCAAACCGCTCAGATTATAGGACAGCTCTCCAAATGCAATCAGTCTAAGTGATGAGTGCTCTCACTTCCCTCCTGCTTGTTTCCAGGGGCCCCTGCATCACTGGTTGTGTGCACCCCAAACACCATGGCCATGTTCATCTTGGTACCTCCTGAGTATTTCCCTCCACTTTTCTACAGTGTTGTTTTCTCTTCCCATGGGAAATTGGAATTGCTCTTTCTGTATAGCTAGTAAATTGTTTAAATACTGCTACATGTCTTATTTGGTGCAAATCTTGGGTAGTTAGGTACATTCTGTTTTTATCTGCATTACCCACATTTGTTATTGATTTTATTTGTATTTAAAATGTTACTTAATGTAAATTTTCTTTTCCCTTTAACTGTACTTAGTGGCGGTTAAACTTGTAGTAAAGCAGCTTTGTGGGGGTTGTGGGATGGAAATGGTCCTCAAACATCCAGGCTGTATGTACAGACTGACCAATAAGCTGCATGTGAGTTTCCTCTCAACTGGGGCTAGATCTCGAAAATCAACTACAACAAATTATTTTCGTTAAGGTCTTGCCTTAGTAATGGTTGACATGCAAATGCTTACTGGTCAAAAGTTTCCTTCTGTATGAGAATCATCCTGGGATTTTGTAATGCATGAAGGATTTTGTGGATTTAGTAACAAGCAAACATGCATAACTAAAAGCGATTGTAAAGTCCTGGAATTAGACAAGAATGACTACTGGGATGTTCATCATGTATATAATATCACCACAGAAATCTTCAACTGCAACATTATACTTAAAGATCTTGAACAATTAATAATTGGAGATTATTTCTGCTTGACATGGTGCTGAGGAGCAAAGCTAAAGGGCTTAGATATCTGACTCAGACGTTCAGGGCATAAACATCTTTCAATAACAGTCTTAGGAGGGATGGGAGAGGTGGGAAACATAGATGTAAATTTCATGTAAATTCCAATGAAAACATATTCTTGAAGACAAATTAGTGAATTTTGAGCTAATTCATTAAAATAAAGGGAATTATGAAGGTCTATCTCAGAAACTCATGAGAACCAAAGACCTTCTTATCAGTCCAGATTCACTGATTTTTATACTGACAAATATATGAAACAGTTGTGAGAGTTGTCACTTTGCTTAAGGCCTCACAGTCTTTTCTGTGGGAGGGAAAGAGGGAGGGAGGGAGGAAAAGAGAGAGATATATAGAATGATTTACATTTATAATTTCCTGATATTAGGCAGTCTTTCCAGGATAAGATCCTACAGTTTTGGGTAAATGTAAGCATTTAGAAAAATTGTTCCAGGTCTACGAAAGAGGTAATTATGTTGAAAGCCTCAAACTAAAATACAGGTTGAAAGAGTCATAAATCCCCCATGATTAGATATATTGAATTGATTCTTAGGTAAGTTTCCATGTAATAAATAAATATTCTAATTAATTCCTCTTGGGAATTATTCCAACAAATTGGAACGTCTCATTTATTCCAGACCTTTCAAATTGAGAACTTTTTTAGTGATTCCCGCCCCCCACACGAAGTTTAACATGCTTTAAATGTAGAATAATTCTCATAATGTGGGATGACATTCTGTGGCAACTTATTTTAATACTCTGAGAAATAAATTTTGGACCGCTAGAATATTCACTGGCAGAGTATTCAGAAGAATGAAATCGTTTAAAAATTCTGGTTCAGATCCACTCAGTTTTGAAAATCTCATTAATGTAATCCAAATATGCAAATTCTAGTCTATTCTTCTGAACACCTGTGGTATGCACATCATGGATGAAATATGCCTCTTTATCTTCAAGTATTTTTTTCCTTGTGCATCATGGATGTCATGATTTGCTTAGTATTTCTGCCTATAATATGCCTCTTTATTTACCGTATATATTTTTTTCTTTAAATTTAAAAGACCAACCCCTAAGCAGTTGGGAGCTTGAACCATTTTCCTAGCTTTCCCAACTTTTTTCACTGCCACTGATCTCTAAACCTCACAGGAAATCCCCTTATAAGCAACTTCCCTCTTTGGCCCCCTGGCTGTTTAGTCTATACCACGTTGAACATGGGTGTATTTGCTCCTTTGAGTGGCGAGCCTTGTCCTAGAAAAAACAAATGTACTAAGCTCCTGCCCTCCATCTTCCTAATCTCAAACTCTTTCAGCTTTATTTGGACTGAAACTTGACGAGAGTTTCACTAGATAGGAAACATACCCTTCCTCCAGAAAAAGCCATATGAACAGGAAGGCAGAGTTTCCCACAGAGGCAGCTTCCAAACTGCAGGGACTTAACTGCTTCCCAGCTTGGGTATTTTGACTCTTGTCAAAAAAGGAAAACAGCTTATACTGTTTATCTTCACTAAAGGTGAGGTTAATTGTTGGATTAAAAACTACAGTTTCAATGGCACATGTAATTGGTGAGTAAGATGGGTGGAAATATTAAACAACCGATGACATTTGTGATGTACAAGGGAAAAAAAGAAGAAAAGGACTTAAAGATAAGGTAAATAAAGAAGTATATTTCACTTTCAAAAAAACAACAATAACTAAATTGGATTTCATCAAAATCATAAATATATGTGCTTGCAAAGGACACCAGCAAGAAAGTTAAGAGACAATCCACAAAATGTAACACAATGTTTGCTATATATGTCTAATAAAGGACATCTGTCTACAGTATGTAGAGATACACAGACATCCTACAGCTCAATAATGCAAAAGATAAATAACTCAATAAAAAAGAGTAAAGGATCTGAATAGAAAGTTCTCCAAGAATAATGACATAAAAGTCATGCCCAAGAGGCTTAGGAGCTAAGGTCACAGCTGGGGTGTAGCGCATGTAAAATCCAAGGACCCTGGTTTGTAACCTGGGGCCTGGGGGGGAACAATTAAAATGAGCAAATAAAATGCTTCTTTCTCTCTCTTTCTCTCTTCCCCTTCCTGACTACCTGCTTTCATTCTTGCCTGCCTTCCTTCTTGAATTAAAAATAAAAAAAGACTGATGTTCAAATGGCTAATAAGCACATGAAAAGATATTCAACAACATTAGCCATGAGGGAAATAAAAAGGATGAGCACAGTGCTACTCCATTTTCTATCCACAAGGATGGTCATAATACAAAAAATGGACAATAACAAGGTTTGGTGAGGACGAAGAGACTAGAGAACCCTCATATGTTGCTGGGAGGAATGTAAAATGGTATAGTCACTTTGAAAAAGTCTGTCAGTTTCTCAGATATATATTACATACATTATATATGTTATATGCATATAGTTACTGTGATTTGTATGGGTTCTTTACATATTATAGATAGTAACCTTTGTTGATACAAGATTTGCAATTATCTTCTTCCATTTAGCAAGGTGCCATTTCATTTTGATGATGGTTTCTTTCTGGGCTCGTAGTTCTGTTTCACTGATCTATATATGTTTTTATTCCAATACTGAACTGTTTTATTACTACTATTTTTTAGAATAGTTTGAAGTCAAGGAGTATGATTCCTCTATTTATGGTCTGCACTTTAGCCACTTGAGTCACGATGGGGAGAATGCCAAGTGAATACTTAGATGTTCTTTTTAACTCTTGTCCCAGGTCCTGAATCCAGGTCCATGGGTGTCACATGACCTGCACCTTAGCCATAATGGTATGCCCCTATTTAAATTCTTTTTTTTTTTTCTCATAATTGCTTTGGCTGTTCAGGGTCTTTTGTGGTTCCAAAATAATTTTAGAATTTCTTGTTGTACTTCTATGAAAAATAGTTGTGGTTTTGATTTTCATTGAATCTGCATATTTCTTCAGGAAATATAGTGATTTTAACAAAGATAATTTTTCAAATCCATGAATATGGTACATATCACCTTTAAAAATAATTCACTATTAGCACATAAAGACACTACTGATTTTTTAAATATTTATTTTGTGTCATGGAACTACTGAATTCATTGATTAGATTTAACAGATTTTTGGTGGAGTTTTTAGGATTTCCTAGATAAAAACTTTTGTCATCTGCAAAGAGGTAATTTTGCTTCTTCTTTTCCTATTCTGATGTCTTTTGTTTTCTTGTCCAATTTCTCTGGCCAGGACACCCAGTCTTATCCTGAATAGATGGGTAAGAATGAGTATACTTGTTTTATTCCTGATCTTAGAGGAAAAGCTTTCAACCTTTCACCATTGAGTATGTTAGCTGTGGGCTTGTCATAAATGGTCTTAATGCAAAGAAGTTACTGCTGTCTTAAACCTCTCAGGTTAAAACAACAAACCTTTGTTATCTCAGTTTCTGTGGGTCAGTAATCTCAGAGCATCTAACTGGTGGTTCTGACTCAAGTCTTTCTTGAGGTTGTAGTCACATTATTGGTCAGGCCTGCAGTCCATTCTGAAAACTGGATGGATTCTCCTCTGAGTTCTGTCTTGAGTCCTTGCTGGTAGGTCCCCATTTCTTGATGGGTATTCAGCTCATCATGCAGGCCTCTCTATAGGCTCCTAGAAGTATTCTCCCAACATGTCCCAGAGTGAAGAGAAGGAGAGAGAGAACAAGAGGAAGTGGAGGAGGGAATACAATACAGAACTCACAGATCTGTGGATCACAGAGACCAACATTATCCAGTGAGCTGGGAAGCTACACCAAGAGGTAAGGTCACCGAGAACCATCTTGAGATGGTCTGTATCCATGTTTGAGCTATTTAACACAAGAAACATTGTTTAAAATCTGTTATTTTTTATGACTTTATTATCATCTATAACTTGTGACAACATACAACTGTTATGTGGAGGTTTCGGTGATCCCTCTGATTCTCTTGACTCAAGACTGTGGTTCAACAGCACTTTTGTATCTGTCTTTAAATGACTGGGGGCTTCCATCTTATAAGATGGCCGAGTCTGGGGAGGAGTACCCAGAGAGGTGTCTGTGTTTGTTCAAGAATCAAAGAGACGAACACGAAGTAGGAAGGCAGCTGAGGTGACAGGTGGAGAAACGATAGCGCCTCCAGATGGAAGATTGAAGTGGACCTCTGAGGAGCAGACAGCACACCTATAGCCAAAGGGGTGGAGAGAAAGGGTCCGAGACTGTTGCTAGATGGGTGAGGGTGAGTCTCAGGAACAAGCCTATGAGGCATATCAAGGCATTTTTCAACAATGTCAGACATGTCTTACTGAATCTAGTAATGTTGATTAGACTTTTATCCATTCTATGATTGAAGGCCTCATATATTCTGTTAAAAATTTTAATTGAAGGTACATTGCATAATTATATATTGCAATGGTATATAGGTTTCAGGTGTGCATCGTTGCAAATCAATCGTACTTCTTTATATAATACTTTAAATTTATCATCAACAGTTCAATTCTTTCCTTCACCATGATATTTTTAAATAAGTTAATTTGCTGCTGGATATAGATCTCAGATGTGCTATATTCCACGAAGAATTTCATACCCTTTGTGATGTGTGATTGTCGCTACCTTCTGTCTGATCAGACCTTTGCTGGGAAAGTTTTCTAGAGGAAGTGATTCTTCAAAAGACTCAATTTTTTATCTACAGATAGATGCATGCAGTAAGCCCACCTCATATATTATTTTTCATGGCAGGTTAAGTTAAAAAATGCAGTTTTAGAAAATGGAGTAAAGGACTCAAAGAATGTTAGTTTATGACATTCATTGCATCAGGTCAGGAGGGACTAAATGAATGCTGAGACCTTCTAGTCCTGAGACCACCATCAGAATGTATTTGAGGGTCTCAGAAAACTTCTCCTACATCTACTTATAGGTTTGCTCTGGTTGTTAGAAGTCACATAGGAATTCTGAGCTATTAGCTGGTTCACTGACTAAAGTGACCATCCAGGACCCCTGATCTTAGAGAATGACATTCTTGTGGCTAAACGCGTGAACTCCAGTGGCCTGTAGCTTCCCTGTGCAGACTGATCCTCAGCTATTTGCACATGGTGTCCACTGTCACTGTGTTGTCCAGAATACAGTCATTTTCTTCCTCAACCTCTTCCCATTGTGAGAACTACTCCAGGTTTTTGTGCTGCCCGTGGCATGGTGCCCTGAAGGTCAGCATTCCTCAGAGACTGGACAGGAGAGACCCTAAGACCAGGCACATTCCAGAATGTCTCACTGAGTGACCAAAGAAAACCATCTGCAAAGGGAAACTAAGTCATGATAAATCAATAAGATGTGTAGAAATCTCATGTTTGCAGGGTGACAAAATAAAATATCCATTTCATGATTATGTTTACCAAGCATTGCATGAAAACCTAATTTATAGGTACTTTGCAATCTATTTTCAGGCAAACATGCTGGAAGTAGAAGACTGAAGAACATAATTTTATGAAGTGATAAACTGAACACTTGGTTACACAAAAGTGGATATAAAGTGACTGACAGTCTAAAACTCCTTTGAGACCCTGGAGGTACATGGCTTTTTTCATAGTTTAAATGTGTTCTTGCATATAACATCTATAAATATGGAAAACATCTTTAAAAAGTTAAGATGGACGGAATCCAGCCATTAAAAGTACATTCTGTATTTCTGAATTTTCTCAGCACTCAAGTTCAGAATGGATTTCTGTTATGTTTCTGGTCCCTGGACTTTACTAATTATAAACAGATTCCCTCTGTTATCATCTGGCTTTTTTTTTTGACTGATGCCACTGTGCTTCTCTGGAAGGAAAAGAAAAACCCTGCTCTGTGTTTTCACATCTCTGCATATTTATTGAGTCATAGGTTGAAATGTAAACAAGGTTTTGTTGCGAGAAAAGCAACATTAACTTTATTCCAACACTGATTGCTACAGGACATGTGGGCTGTTTTACGCGGGCACGCATGTCCCAGGCACTGATGGAAGGTATTTGGCTGCCCTCCACACAGCGCTGTCGAAGCAAAGGTGTGAGCACCAGGTACGTGAGTCAGTGAAGCTCTCCCGAGCTGATCAAACGAGGCTGGCATAGCTATAAAAATGGAAAAGCACATTTTGGACAAACACTAGGCTTTCTTGTGCTCTTATTGTATTTTGCTTTGGCAACCTGCAGGCTGAGTTCTTAGATCAACAAATGTTTTTTTTAAGACTTAAAGGGAAAGAAGTGGATCAGATTCCACGCCTGTGCCTGTCCCAAAGGCTCTTGCCAAGAGGGGGCTGTCTGAATTGAACATCCAGGGGTACAAAGGGCATTCACAGAGGTCCTGAGAGGCACTTGTAGAAAATCTTTAGAACAAAAAGTGAATTAATTCTCAGGCCTGGTCAAAACTTCCTCCTTTCTCTCCATTTTGATCTTTAACCAAAAGCATGTCATTTTCTCCTAGAAGAAGAAACCGCTAGCAGTTTCTCATTTCTCACCTGGGAAGCCCAATCATATTGGAGGCCCTGTGACTCCACATCTATCCTGTCTGTGCTGGGAAGTCCTGTGTCTTCATTGCTTGGACCCCCATATGCTAGTTATTTGCTTTGAGCACAGAACACATTCTCCCATATGCCTGGACTCTATGGTTTCCCAAGGGTACTACAGACTTGAGCATTCTGAGGTTCTCCAGTGTCCTCTGACTGAAGCTCTGCTTTGGACAGTGGTATCTGCCAGAGGTGGAAGTATTTTGTATTAGTACAAAAAGGGTGCATTTAGATGATGCACATTTGCAGAGTAACAGGCTAAAGGTTGTGGGTTTTAGGATTTAGGGAATGATGAGGCTCTGCATTCCAGCTGCAGGTGATGAAGGCAATGACTTCACTCTTATATCCTATCTCCATGTGCCATCTCTGATTGTTTGGGATTACAGTGGTGATAAGGACTGAACTGTGTTCTCTGATCATCATACACTGATGTCCTAATCCCAGGACTTCAGAAAGTGACTATATTCGAAGCAGAATCTTTAAAGAGGTGAATAACTTAGAATATTATTAGGATGGGCCCTACTCCACTGGAACTGGTGTCGTTATGAGAAGAGATCAGGACACAGACAGCACAGAAGGGGGACCATGTGAGGACATAGGAGATGACACATCTACAAGCCATGGAGTAGCCTCAGAAGAACTCGCGTTGCAGATACCTGATCTCAGACATGGAGCATCTAGAATGGTGAGAAAATTAGCGTCTGTTGTTAAGTCCCCTAGTCTGTGAGACTTTGTTACAGCAGCTAGAGCAGACTCACACAGAGGGCCTGTCCTGTTCTTCTGGTAATTGCAAAAATGATCAAAAGTTATTTCCTTCCCTGTAACCATAATCCTTTGGATTTTGTCTTGGCAGCTTGGGAGATGAAGATTATTGACCTTGGTTTGACTTTGTTGAGTTATTCTAGCCAATAAAATATGTCCGAAGTGACTTTGTTCAGCCCCCAGACATGGTGTGAGAGGTTTTATGTGCTCCAAGGGGCCCTCCTGTCCCTGTGGACAAGTTCAGTAGGAATTGAACTCGTTTTATCAACTGGCTGGTGGTCAAATTGGTTCCATCAGACATCCTTTCACTTAATACATAGTTTCTAAGAACCTGTTGCCATGTTGAGGGCTTACTAAAGGCGCATGAGTCTGAGCAACAGAAAGTCCAGCTTAGCCCAACATGCTAACAAAGATGGTTGGAAACCACTAGATTTTGATGGTCTATTATGCAGCACAATTAACGGGTACCTTCTGAGTCTGATCTCATTCAGAGGAACAGACAAAGCCAGGCCACTACTTGTCACTTTATACCATCTGGTTTTCATCAAAGGTAATCATGCCACATCACCCCTGCACCCCCAGGTCAGAAAGGTATAGACATTGAAAAGCAAACTAATTCTATCTACTTAATTTTATTTTCCTCATAATTTTACCACATGCATAAAAAAGGTCTTGCCCTTTGTTTCCCATGTTTCCTCCCTGCAAAAAAAAAAAAAGAAAGAAAAGAAAAACCCCAGTGCATATGATGACTGTGAGTCTAGAAGCATTCTGTAATGGAGGCTGGGAGCTCCATTCATCGAAGTCTGTGGGAGGCTGCAATGAATCCTGAAGGAGGATCCTTCTCTTCATCACAGTTGGGCTGTGGCCTTTCCATTTTCCCACTACCTCGAGCCAGTACTCATAAGGACAGTCCCCTTTCAAGTGGAAAATGGGCTGTTTGACACATTTGGTTCCTGGGTCTGTTTTCTGATTCTGAGGTCAAAGTGCATGCCCATCTGGGAGGGCAGTCTGTGAACCAGCTGGATCGTCTAGCTCTCAGGACAGCATGTCAGGTCAGTGTGGGCTTCAGGTCGGCTTTGGTTCTGACTGTCAGTGGAACTCCCTCCTAAAATGCTGGGTCCTTGCACTCTCTGTTCCTGGGTCTGAGAAGGCATTCCCCACAGCACTCTTTTCAAAGTCAGAAAGGTGAGCCACGTGTAGATCATTTGTGGAAAATGTGGCTTCTGGGCTCCTTGCCAGGCACAATCACTGGTTTTAAATGCTGTGGATCTATTATCTGTAAAGCATCATGCACATTTTTTGAGACAGATCAGTAAGGGAATCAGCCTCAGATCATTAAAGTCTTGTGTGTGGGAGGTCTGTGGGGGAGGGGTTGCTGCAAGCCTCACACGGTGGTTTCAGGCCCCAAGCCCCTTGGAGAAAGCCCATGGCACTAGACTGCAGGAGTTCCCTAAATCTAAACAATTCCTGATGATCTATATATTTTTTTAAACTAAATCTAAACTATATCTACAAAAGAAAACATTCGTGCATGTGCATGCGCACACGTGCACGCTTGCGTGCACACACACACACACACACACACACACACAAACCATTCAACCACTCTCCTAACCCCTCACTCAAATAAAAACATTCCAAACATTTTGGATCTGATTTCTTGTTTCCTGTGAGCAATTGTTGGCATTACTTTATGTGGAGAGGTTTGGTTGTAAGATGAGCAAATGCCCGTGAGCTCCATCCACAAGTCAGCCCAGCCGGCAGTGATGCTCTTTTGGCGGATGCCAATTTTCTTTCTAAGAGCATAATCCTGTAATGCAGAACAGAAAGGTTATGCTCCTTTGAATTACAGCCTTAATACTTGGCTTGATTTTTCTTTGAGGACTTTTTTTTTTTCCCATGACTAAACATAATTTAATCTCAAAATGTCAAGTAACCTCAAACTTTCCTACTTTATTTTAAAGTGTTTCACCTTCAAACCACCTAGGAGGAAAATGGGGAAAGTTGTGTCCTTGGGGCTGGGTAATGCCCACTTCACCTTACTAGCAACTATTGAATCCCTGCATCTGTCAAGCTGCGTTCACATCAGATAGTGAAGGCAACCCACGGCATCTAGAATCTGAAAGCAGCTGGACATATGATCTCCCAGGGGGCCCATGAGAGCTGAGTGCTGATACCAGCTACCCGAGCTGTATGACCTTCCTCTATCACAACCCACTCTGTGGTTCTCTTGATGTCAACCCTAATTCTATCATACTTGTTTTCTGTATGCTTTGTACACTATGCTGATTTGATAGATGGACACATTGTGAGAGGACTCCCAACATGAAGTCAACACATCCGGCACCTCACATATTTATTTTTGTGTGTGTGTGACAACATTTAAGTTCTACTCTTCTGGGGAATTTCCATTCTACATACAACTCTATTAACTATGTTTTACATTAGATCCTCAGACCTTATTCATCTTATAGCTGACAGTTTGTGCCCTTTGACCAACCTCTTCCTATTTCCTCCAACCCCCCCCCCCCCCCCCCCCCCCCCCCCCCCCCCCCGGTTTTCACAACTACTTTCCTACACTTTGTTTCTGATTTTGACCTTATTCACCTTTTAGATTCTACAGATAGGCCAGCGACACCATGCTGCACTGATTTATTTCACTTAGCACAAGGTCCTGGAGGTCCATCTATTTTGTTGCAAATGGCAGAAATTCTTTCTGTGACTGAGTAATATTCTTCTGTGTGTGTGTGTGTGTTCCTCATCTCTATCCATTCATCCACTGATGCACATTTAGGTTGTCTCCATATCTCAGCTACTGTGAACAATGCTGCAATGAACACAGAAATGTAGATATGTCTAGAATATTCTATTTTCATTTCCTTTGGATAGATATATATACCCAGAAGTGGAATTGCTGAATCATAAAGTATTTCCATTTTTAATTTCTTGAGTATCCCTCAAATTCTTTCCATATTGGCTGTACCACAAAATTTATATCCACCAACAGTGCACAGAGGTTCCCTTCTATCCACATCTCATCAACCCTTATCTCTTGTATTTTTGATGATAGGCATTCTCACAGGTGTGTGGTGATCACCTACGGTTTTAATTTGCATTTCCCTGATGATTAGTGATGTTGAGGATCTTTTCATGAACCTATGCCCATCTGTGTTTTCTTTGGAAAAATGTCTCTTCAGTTCCCATGTCTACTTTTTGAATCAGATTGTTTTTATTGTTATTTTGCTATTGCATTGTAGGAATTTTTTGTATATTTTGGATATTAACCCCATATTAGATATATGATTAGCAAAACTTTTCTCCCATTCATTAGGTTGCTTTTTCATTTTATTGATGCTTTCTTTTCTGGTGCAGGAGCTTTGTCATCTTAAAGAGTCCCCTTATTTATTTTTGCATTTCTTACCTTTGCTTTGGGTGTCAAAACCAAAGAATCATCTCTAAGACCAATGTCAAGAATCTTACACTTAAGTTTTCTTCCAGAAGCTTTATGGTTTCAAGTCATCCATGTTTAATCCATTTTGAGTTTTTTTGTTGTTTTCTTTTTAAGAAAAGGTGCAGGCACGAATGAAAGTGAGCTGACAGGCAGGCAGGAAGAGAGAGGAAGAAGCACCTTATTTAACTCATTCATTTGGTCAACTTAGTTGTTCCCCAGCCCTGGGTCTTGAACTCAGACCTTGTGATGTATATGGGCTGCATCCACGGGGTACTGTATCACTAGACCACCAGGGCATGCCATTCTGAGTTAATTTTTGTGTGTGATGTAAAATAGGGATCCAGTGTCATTCATTTGTATGTAGTTCTACAGCTTTCCCACCTCCATTTATTGAAGTGACTATCCTCTTTCCATTATATAATCTTGGCTCCTTTGTTATAAATTATCTCTCTCTATATATAATTGTGTGTGTGTGTGTGTGTGTGTGTGTGTGTGTGTGTGTGTGTATATATATACATACATACATACATATATATATATATATATATTTATGGGCTCTCTATTCTGTTCCACTGATCTCTGTGTCTGCTTTTATGCCATACCATACTGCTTGAGTTATTATAGTTTTGATAAAAAGTCCCATTCCATCATTTTCTTTGCACCAATACTTCTTGCATTTTATTTGAATTTACTCTATCCCCTATTCTATCATGTGACTTTGAATTCTTTGTCAGTCATTATTGGGGTTCCTCTCAGGAATCAAGAAAAGTTTCTAAGATTCCCCGTGATCTCAGATGAGCCAAAACTTCGGGGAGTTTGCTTCAGTCTTTGGCCTCCACAGTTGCTACTAAAATGCTGACTGCGCTCCTTTCCCTGGTCCCTGGAGGGCCTGTGGTTCTGTTGCTTCTGTGCTGTGTCGGGGGTCAGGAATCCTGGTTCAGTGTCCCTAACGTCAGTGGTCTCCCCTGTAGTTGCCTCATTCCACTTGTTCCTTTGATGTCCTGCCAGCTAGAGGGTCCACTGTTGCAGGGCCTGCAGACTTCCTGCTCTTTCCTACTTGGGGAACTGCCCACCTTTCCTCTCTGTTTCTGCTTTTTTCTTACTCCCTAATATAATCTCCTCTATATCAGAATTTGGGGAGGAAAAGAGTCATGAAGGGAAGAATTTACAGGTACAAGGAGTTCATGTACAGAAAGCAAGCATACCATCTCAGTAAGCCAATGAATGTTCCATTTTTGGATGAGAACTGTAAGGTACAACAAGGTTAAGTGATGAGTAGAAAACCATACAGCAGATGAATCATAGGTTTGGATCTAAATGATACCTTCTGAATTCAGATTTTGTGTTCTCAACAAGGAAAACTGACCTAAGGGCCTTTCAGTTTCTGAATCCAAAAAAAAAAAAAAAAAAAAAAAAAATTGTGCAGGATGGAATTCAAGTTAAGTCTATTCTCTGGAACATAAACAGAAATTCTTTTCTTTGCAAGGGTAGTTTAACTCACTGGGGTCATTAACTCGCACACAGGGTCCATTCCAGAATCTTCCCTCTCAGATGGTCCTTGTTTCTCTGTGTCTGCACTTTTTTTTTTTATCATCTCTCTATTTAGCACTCTGATACCACAGAACCTCCCAGCTTGTCTCATTCCGGGATAAAGTGGGTAGAGGACACTTTCGTTGCCTATAAGGATGCAGGCTGGCCTTGAACAAGTCACTTCCCTCACACCTCACCTCCAGAATGCAGCCAGTGTCTGTTTTGGATTGCTGGGGTCAGGAGCCAGTAAAGGAACCACCTTTGTTGGTACTCACTGCTCACTGTTGACACCAGCCAGGCATTCAGGGGGTCTGTCAACAGCACGTGGCAGGCTTCGATCATAGCCTCCCTTGTTGAATAACAGATGTCTGTTTTCTCAAGCTCTTTAGAAAACAAAGTGTTGTAGTAAACACTGGTGTTCAAAGACTGAAAACTGAAGAAGTAGGTGGCCTCTCATCACAAGCTCCAAATATCTTTCTGTGGCAGAAAAACAAGGAGCTGAAAATTGGAAGTGAGCTGTCCTTCAGAATAAAAGAAACCAGTTGTAGCTTGTTGTTATCGTATTTAAAAAATACATGTTTCCAGAAGTGAAAGTGCTGCTAAGCGCCTTTTAGAAAACATGAAAATATTGTGACCAAATGCATCAATCTTTTTTAGGGCTTTCTAGCCTATTTGCATAAGTCCTTAAAAAATGTGACTGGATAGACAGACTTATTGCACCATTGCTGCAATTTTCCCCTAGGTTGTTATCCTCAGATGAGAGAAATTAAAATTTACTAATTGTGGGATCAATGCCCAAACCTCAAAATTCAGTATGCTGGGAGGTGAGATGTAGACATTATATGTGTCTGAGTACCAGCTCAAACAGAAGTCTAGAATCACTGGAATCCATGCATATACTCATTCATCCACCCATCTTTCATCCATCATCTATTCATCCATCACCCATCTATCCATCTATCATCTATCCATCTATAATCCATCCATCCATCATCTGTCCAATCATCATCCATCCATTAGGCATTCATTCATCATCTGTCCATTCATCATCCATAATCCATCCATCATTATCCATTAATCCATCCATCCATTTATCCATTCATCCATCCATCCATCCATCCATCTATCCGT
The DNA here is from genome assembly GCA_004363575.1 of Solenodon paradoxus. Taxonomy (NCBI): domain Eukaryota; kingdom Metazoa; phylum Chordata; class Mammalia; order Eulipotyphla; family Solenodontidae; genus Solenodon; species Solenodon paradoxus. The sequence goes on from RJWH01000660.1 coordinate 293,418, forward strand.
CCATCCATCCATCCATCATCCATCAATCTATCCATCCACCATCCATCCACCCATCATCCATCCAGGCATTTAATCAACAGTTACATAACAGCTGTTAAGTACTATTCAGGACTTCAGGTAACAGTATTAAAGAAAACATGCAGACTTCCCTTTGTGGAGCCTCTTTTAGTTGAGGGTGATACAAATGAGAAACTTCTTCCTCCTTGGGGAAGTATTTGCCAGTTCTTTGCACTTTGCCTAAGCTGCATTGTTGTGGATGTGTAGAAACTTCTGGGGTGGTCCCATACTCCAGGCACACATCAGAAGAGTACAGTTTTCATCACAGGCATGATTGATCTTTTGAAAATAAATTCTTGGAAGTAAGAATATCAAAGGAATTAAACAAAAATAATGTTATCCCCTAAATTGCAAAATGAACTGACATGTACATCCTTGGCATATAGCTTTCTCAGCTAGGAAATAAAGATAACAGTCAAAGAGAATAAGTAGTTTTCGACTCATACTCATCCCAAGAACCTTTCTCTTTCTAGAGCAAATACTCTGCAGGACCTGAGTTCCTCACTCCTTCAGGTGAGTCACAGCCCAGGATCCATTCCAGAATCTTCCCTCTCAGATGGCCCTTGTTTCTCTGTGTCTGCACTTTTTACCATCTTTTTATCTTTTACTCTGATGCCACAATACCTTTCAGCTTTGTCTCCTTCCAGGGGAAAGGGAGCAGAGGATGCCTCCCTTGCCTGTAAGGACAGCCTGGCCTTGAACATGTTGCTTCCCTCACATCTCATCACCAGAATGCGGCCAATGTCTATATTTGGCAACGGGGAGTTTGGATAAGCAAGATGGCCCAACAAGAGGACACAATAATGACTCCATTTTTCTGTAAAAGGGGAAAGCAGGCATAAAGACAAACAGGTGCTCCTAATAAAACCTGAATCCTACTGCATACAAGACTCAGTTCCATGGTTCCTCCTGGAGACTCTGCAGAAGCCACTTCTAGATGCTAGTGCCATAGAGAAAACATAGTTAGCCACAATGTCTTTCAAAGAAAGAACTGCATTTGTTTGGAAGGAATATTTCGGCAAGTTGACGGTAAGACCCCCTCAGGACGTGTTCAAGGACAAAGGACAAAGGACTAAGGGTCAGGAATTGGGAAGAGACAGTACTGTACACGGATTTAGTATAACAAGTCTGGGGACAGAAGCAGATGTGTTGATGAACTGCTCTGCATGAAATGGTAAAGGGGGTCTAGGAGAGGGCAGCACTAGGGAAGAAAAGGGGAAAGAAGAACTTCCATGCTTACCTGGGATATTTGTAGGTACAGGTTTCCCTGACATCAGAAAGTAGAATTTCCTATTATGAATGGTTTGGGTCTGGGAATGCTATTCCTATTCATCTATATGGGAAGGTTCCTGAGAATTCGCAGACCCCAAAATAACCTACCAAATTATACCACAGGGATGTCCTACTTTCAGAAAACAGGGGAAGTCTGCATTGGGTCTAGAATGTAGCAGCCAACCTTCTCTCTCTGACGTCTCTATGAGGTATTAGGTAAGTTAAACACTACTCATCAATACTCTGGGCAAGTGGGTTCTTTGGAAAACCTGGAGGCTCCGTGGTCTGTGTCCGGGTTGGTTGTGGGGTGAAAGGAGAGCGAGCTTGTGGGGTGCAGGAACTGGAGGGTGGTTTTAGGGATGTATCATAGATACGGTTTGGGGCATTTATATGGCAGGAGTGGGTGGCTCTGCAGGGCTCCTCTGGGTCCAGGGATTCCCCCACTGGCCTGCTTTCACCTATCAAAGCTAGTTTAAGACCCACACTTTGAACTTATCCTACTGTTAGGACAAACAGATGAGGGACACTGTTGTCACATCAGCTATTCCCAGGTGTGCACCACACAACATGAAAGGCCCGGGAGCAGGAATCTCACTCAAACAGGTCTGTGGGGGAATGTGGACTCGAAGTAAAGTTGAACAAAGCAATTTGTGTGGGATTCATGAAAAATTGTAATATAATTCTACAATACTGCATCTTGAGACTCTCAGAGTATGTAGAATTTTCCAAACATTTCAACCACAGAATCATCTAGGATGTGTGTGTGTGAGAGAGAGAGACAAAGAGAGACAGAAACACGCACGCGCTCGCGCTCACACACACACACACACACACACAGAGAAGAACATCATACATTCACAATGAGGGCTGGTGTTTCATGGACCACAACTGGGGAAAGCAGGGTCCCCAGGACCAGGTAGGCCCCAGGGAAACTAAACTACTTCTAGTACCCAGTGCTCAGTACATTCTAACGTAGCCTTGGGATCCTGGTGTCCACAAGAATTTGAGAAGGACCCCACTAAGATGTGGGTCAAAAGCACCCCCACTGCAACCTCATGCTCCTCTCTTGCACACCCTGGGGATTTGAACATCTTCCTCTGACTACTTTCTGCTGTCCCCATGGGAACCACTGTCCCACCTGCCCTGACCTAAGCACAGGATGCACTCCTGCTTTTGCTCCTAGGGCGGTGTCTTTCCCCAGCTCCCTAATTCTCTCCTATTGTGGCTACCTCCCCACAGATCCCTGGCAGTCTCATGAGGGCCTCTGGCTGAGGGCTCCCTGAGCAGCCACTTCATGAGTTGAGGGGTGGTCTTGCTCTGACAGGGTCTGGGGGAAGGCAGCACTGGGCTACCATGTATGAGTAATGAGAGATTTGGCGTCCAGGACATCAGCAGGTGGCCTGAAGATGAGAAATGTAGGGACAGAGAAAGGCTCCAACGGTGCCCGCGTGTGGGCTGCCTTATCCCTCCATCACTTTATTTCTGTATCTGGAAGCAGAACATCTGACAATCAGGTGTGGCTGGAAAGATCCACTTGTTAAAAAGGTGTCATGGTGATTTGACAACAGACCCGGCTTCTTGGCTCAGGGAGAGCAGAAGTCCTGATGACTGAGTCTGGTAACAGATCACAAATCATTACAGTAAGTGACTTGTATCCATGCTTTATGATTGTAAGTCTCTGCATCAGACAACTGACTCTTCAAAGTAATATTTAAATGAATTGAAATGTTCAGTACCATGCAATAACTTGGAGGTCCTGTGGGATATATTAAAATAGGATTTTGCTAATGGGATCATGATCACAGTGGTTGTGAACTCTTACTAAACACTGTGCAGGGCTTTGCAAAAGTGTCTTTTATGAGTAGTTTGCTTAATGAGAGCACAGGAGAAAGGCAGGGTAGCACCTGGTGTCTTTCCACCCTGGGCAATAAGTAGTGTCATGTCCAAGGGCAGGAGAGAGACTGTAATACATCCAGCCTTTTTCTTCTCTTCTATCCTGGTAGAGTTCCTCTTTATCACCTCCATACCTGGAGGTAATGGATTTGTTACTGTTCTGAAAACATATTTCATTTAAAATTTCAAATAGAAGGAATGTAAAACATGCACTCATTTTATTTAAATAATATAGAAGTGACATTTCATTTTACTAATTTTAAAAGATGACCTATGCATACATTTTGGAAAATCCACAGATATTTCTAGCCCAAGGAAAAATGTAGCAAAGCAACAGAGTAAACCAAATTGAGGAATTCTTTTAAAAATAACCTAAGTTAGCAAAATCCCATTTATTTTACTGGATTAAAAAGTATTTCAAGGTCAAAGGCAGAGAGGGATTTCCTTTTCCATGCAAAAGTATGCATTCAGATCATACCCATCTTTTCTTTCCTCACTCTCCCTTATGAATCTTTCAAATCAGCTTGCTTAATTCTAGAAATAAAAATTGTATCTATAAAGGCATTCACTGACAGGATTCCAGCATCATGATAATGGGGGGAGGCACTGTGGATAGGGTTCAGAATGTTTCAGTGACCTGGGACCTTGTTAGAGTGAGCATTTGCAGTTCTAAGCTGTTTATTTAATAGCTATGTTTTTCCTAAACATCTTTAGTTCCTAAAAGAACCCTCCAGATAATAAGGGCTTGTCAAGAACATAGGAGGCTGACTTGGAGTAACAGTATTTATCCAGAGTAGCACAGCCTAGCTTTTACTGTATTTTCAAAGTCAGTTCAGAGCCTAGAAATATTTATGTTTTTGCTAAGGGAAAACATATCTAATGGGAAAATTGCAGGGAACTAAGCTTGTGCATTTCTAGATTTTTTGGTGGGAGAGAATTGGGCAAACCTCTTTATTTGCACTTGTTGCTATTTCAGGAAAGTGTGTCCTAGCTGGACACCAATGGAGCACATTTGGGGCCAGTTGTTACACATTTTCCCTAGGGCTTTCTGCCAGCAGTTCCAACCTTGTTAAGTAGTCTTGATCTGAACCTACATGTTTAGAGTGGACTGCAAGCTCTTTGACTTGGTACTGAGTGTTTTGGTTCCTACTGGGCTCCAATGAGAACACTGCAGAGAAGTGCCAGGCATGCTTGTTGGCACTCAGTGTCAGCTGAGCCGCTCTGTGTGCCAAACCCTGTACTAGGTGCTGGGGACAGACCTACACCTGAGGCAGAAAAACAAAATAACTACCAACTAGTAAAACATGGGCAGAAGATCTGAATAGACAGCTCTCCAAAGAACACATACCGATGGCCAACAGACACATGAGAAGATGCTCAGCGGGGCACGCCCTTGTGGCTCAGGTGGCTGGGGTGCTACCAGGCCTGTGACTCGATCAGAGAAGGGGTGAAAAACCAAAAGAAAGAAAGAAAGAAAGATGACCCTCTCTTCTCCTCCCCTTCCCTTCCTCTCTAAAAAAAATACTCATCATGATTTAATAGAGAAATGCAAATCAAAACCACAGTAAGTTAACCGCCTTACAAGGTGAGACTGGTCTGTATCAAAATGACAAGAACTACCAAGTGCTGCCGAGGGTCTGGGCAGAAGGGACCCCTCCACTGCTGGCAGGAGTGCAGGTGGGTACAGCCACTTCGGAAATCAGTGTGGGGATGCCTCAAGAAGCTAAAGCAGAGCTTCCATATGATTCAGCAAACCCATTTCTAGATAGCTACCTAAAGAATATGAAAATATCAGCTCCAGAAATCATTGTAGCCTTATGCTGACTGCAGCATTATTTACAATAGTCCACACATAGAAAGAACCTAAGTGCCCAGTGATGGATGAATGGATAAGGCAGATCTGGCGGAGACACAATGGAATGCCACTCAGCCATAAAAAGGTGAAACTTTCTCATTCTCAACAACATGGAGGGGATGTGGGGGTATTTTGTTGAACAATGTGGGTGGGAAGGAGAAGGAAAAATATTGGATAAATTTCACCAATAGCTTAAATACGGAGAAACAGCACAAGTGAACTGATAAAATGAAAATAAACCTTGGACTTTGACACAAAACTGAAGTTACCAGAGCGGGAAAGGGTGAGGTACTGGGACCATGTTGTAGAAAGAGTTTATTTATTTATCCTTCTTTTAGTTTGTTTGTGGGTTTTTTTTTTTTGGGGGGGGTGGCTTAAAAATTAAAAAGTTAAAAGGCACAGGGGTGTCCTGTCTGAAGGAGGGAGACTGAGTCATGATGAGAAAGACTATGAGCAAACAACACTAGCTCAAGAGGGTGGAGTTTGTCTGGTCCCCAGTAACCTTCACATTCAGCAAGGAGATGAGTTACCCAAGCTGAGGCCTGAGGGTAAGTGGATGCGAGGTGGGAACGCCTTACACAGAGGTCTCAGGTCCTGTGTGTGTCTCGCTTAGATCGCTCATGACTCAAGCGCTGGCGACCTGAACTATTTAATGCCTGGACTAGTCCTCCCTGCAAGGTGACCCTTCTGTCACTCTGAAGTCATTAGGGAAAGGCTATGAGGGTGACGAGCCCAGGAATGGCAGTTGGTTTTCACAAGCTGTCCTGGACTGTTTTCATAGTTAAATTACAGTTTCCAGTCCAATGTCAGGTGGGGTTGGTCATGTGGACTTACACCCCATTTTATGACTCCTTTATCTTTCTTAAATAAGGACAATGGCTAGCACCCCTTTCCTGAAATAAAAAGGGTGATAGGGTTGAACAGGGCCATGCAATCAGCTCCTATTTCAATAGGTACTGGGAATGATAAACAGCGATACAAACAGTTAGTTCAGATAAGGGTTCAGTTGGTCAAAATGAAACCGTGGGCTAAAGAAATTAAGGCTGACCAAACCCGTGTGACACAAGACAAAAGTAGTAACCCAAGAAAGTCGAATCAGTGAAACCAAAAGGTAAAGGAAGGTGTGGGCTGCTTTTAAAAAGCATTCATCCACTTAATCTTCTTTTGGCAGCCCACAGTAGATCTGGTCTTTCTTGGTCTGCCTGGTGACAGCTGAGCTGGCCTCTTCTTGCCCTGGACAGCCCTCCCTGGATAATCTCCCCAGACGGCCTACCCTGAACAGCCCTGCCTCTGGAAGCTGGCTGAGCATAGGAGGCCTTCCCTTCAGACTGAGATTGTCAGTGCTGGGCAAGTGACTTCCTGAAATAACTATTTTCTTTCAACTATTTTGAAAATAATGAATATGACAGATTTCATCTCTAAATAGGAAAAAAGGATGAGTTACTTGTCCCTGTGATTTTTTTTTTCTCCTCTGATACCTGAAATAAAAGCAAGTCATATGAAGGAGGTGTGTTATATTAGGAGACAGGGAAAGGAGTGGGTAAACGTAAAAATCTAAATTCAGATTTTAGATACTTTTGAGATCACTTATCTCAAAGGAATAAAGATAAATCGGCCAATTTGTGACAGCAAATTAGCCAAGAAACTACAACTACATGCAGTAGGTCCTGAATAACATTATTTTGCTCAAAGTTTGTTTCTTGATAACACTGGAGGAAAAAAAAAAGCCATCCTGGCTGATTTTGAGTGTTCGAATAAAGTGGCATTATTTGAGGAACAGGGTTAAGTCCCAGTTTCAAGAGTCTATCCATGCTGTTCAATGAGAACTTAGTATATTGAAGTTTATGAAAAACTGGCAGAAATGCTGAAACTGGCCTCCTCATCTAGGAATAGGTGTAGAGTCAATCACACATCTTTAGCATTGTTTCCTTAGAGATGATCTGTATTCTCTCCCAACTTCTATTTGATAAATGTAAAAACTGACCTCTGTTTAACATTGATAATACTCTCCAAAGAAGTAAATATAATCTAAAGAAAGTGGTACACTATCAGAAAATTAATAATTTGCAGATATGCTTGGGTTAGATTAATTTATATTTGCTGAGACAAAAGGGTTTGGTGAAAGTTTTATAACACAACTATTGCTAAGAGAGAATGTTGATTCTGCTTACCATCATGCTGGCCAGAGCTAAGCCCAGTGATTTTCAGCCATCTAAGTCACTGTTGGTGGCTGGCTGCAAACTGAGAAATTCAGAGTTTTGTCTGATGTGTGATGTAGCTGATTCCATCTTTTATGGACTTTGAATTAAGTGTAGAGTTTTAAGATTCGCTCTTATAAATATTATGGTGAAAATGTTCTTATGAAAGTAGCTTTTTAATAATGAGGAACAGTATTTTTAGAATTATAGTTCTATTATTAAAGATGAATCATTTGACTCTGTGGTTTCATACTTGCTTCAATATCCAATGACATTAGTCAACCTTGATGCAGATTCTGAAGACTTCATAGTTAACTGTGACTTTGGAGTTAATTTGGACCAAATGCTAACTTAATCAGAAATCTGCTATAATATTCCTGCCATGCCAGTTTCCTCCTGGACACCCTTATTGAGAAGGGGTACTCAACAACAAAAGAATATGATGGAAAACTGGTCAGAAGGCCTGAACAGAACCGTCTCCAAAGAAGACAAACACATTTCCACTTAGCACATGAAAGGATATTCAGTATCCCTTTTAATTAAAGAAATGCAAATCAAAGTGACAAAGAGATATCACCTCACACCTATGAGAAAGGCTGTTATCAAAATGAGAAGAAACAACAAATATATGGTGAGGCTATGGAGAGAAGGAAACCCTTGGTGGGAGTGTAAATTGGTAGTCATTATGGAAATCAATATGGAGATTCCTCAAAAAATTAAGTATTGAATAAACATATGATCCAGCAATTCCACTGCTAAGTATTTAACCAACGTCTACCAAAACACAAATTTGAAGAGCCTTTATTGCAGCACTGTTCACAATAGTCAAGAGTTAGAAACAACCTAAGTGCCCATCAATAGCACTGTACAAAGATGTAGCATATATACAATGGAATGCTGCTCGGTTATTTAAAAAAGAAAAAAGCCTGCCATTTGCAACAACATGGATGAAACTAGAGGGTATTATGCATACTGAAATAAGTCAGATGGAGCAAGACAAATACCATATAATTTCACTCAAATGTGATGGATAAAAATATAAAACAAATGAACAAAGCCAAGCAAAAAGAAACTCGTAGTAGACTATCAGAACAAAATGGTAGTTACCATAAAACAAGGGGAACATGGAGTGTGCCAAATGGCAAACAGAGGCCCCCCGCCCCCAGCCCTACTTCTTCCTACATATGACACTCTGGCAGCCTTTGCATATTGAAGACATTGTCCATTTCCCACTGTTTCATCAGTGTCCTTTCTCCAACACAGATGTGCTGGTGTGGTCAGCTACTGACCCTGTGAAATGGCTTATCCCCTAATGTGGCCCCAGGGGAGACCTCTGGAGGTTAGAGCCTCCAAGTCTAGTCTACCCCATGAAGGGCAAGCATACCCATACCCTCCCTTATCACTGGAATTGAATTCAGCCATCTGGGCAAGGATCCTGATACTAAAGGAAGGATAGGGATAAAAGGTGAAAAACCAAATCTTGAAATACAAGCTCACTAACTCTAGGGAAGACTGGCTGTACCCTCCATCTCTCCGTCTCACCTCATCTTTGGTACACTCCAGGTTGCACTCCAGCGCTGCGATTTGTGGCTGAAGGAGCTCCTTGAAAATTAGAGACTTCACAGACCTTGCGCACCTGTGCTGAAGTCACTGTCATAGTTCTTCTTTTTCCCCTCACATACTAGCTAATATTTATGAGTAATTAAATCAGAGGAATCTAAAGCCCGCATTCTAGAGGGGTTCTGGAATTCTAGGCTGTCTCTTACATTGTAGTCTGCAAAGCCGAGCTTGTCATATGGACCAGGTTTGCCTAGCAGATAGAACAACAGCAGGACAGACCAGCAAAGGTGCTAAGAGGGAAACCTCATTCTTCCAGGTAGGGCCTTGTGGGTGAGAGATACTGATGTAGACAGTGCAAAGAACTGGTTATCTCATCCACATCAGGGAAACTGTACAGTTTCATGACTTGGGCTGTGTCATAGGTATTGGAGGACAATGCAGACACTAAAGCCACCAGTCTCTCCAACTGAGGATCTTGCATTTACTTGGATATCATTTGTGGGACTCCCAGTGATGACTGGATCCCAGACCTAATTGGAAGGTCCTAAGGGATAGGGTGGAAGGGAGCTATAGAAATTTGCAGAGAAAAAAAGTGAGGACCGGATGACACTGTGGGTAAGATGGGCACCTTCTTAGCTGGAAGGATCTGACCAGGTGGTTTAGTTGACTTCTGTTGTTGCTTCTGCTGCTGCTTCAACTTGGTTCGCCAGTTCCTGAACCAAATCTTCACTGTTGACTCAGGTAGGTCGTTTCAAAGCAAATTCTTTCTGGAGATGTCTATTTGGAAACATGGTATGGCTAAACAGAGCCACCAATTCTTCGTGCTGTAAAGTGTGGGGGTAAATGAGGTGTTGTTCTTGGTTCTTCTTCTCCATGTGGGACCAGCTGGCTCCTATGGTATCAAGTTCATGATGAAATGGTCCATATCATTAAAAGAGTCTGGCTGGGATTTTTTAGGACCATTCTGCTTATCAGAGGTGCTGAAATTGGGGATGAGAAGCTGTGGTCCACTTGGTGGTGTTGTGTCATGCCAATGCTGTCATTGCTCATGTAGATAAAAGGCAGATTGGGAGAGTCCTAGGGCCCCTCTGTCCGTGAAGGCACTAGAGCTGCATTAGTAGGTTCTGTCGTGAATTCCTTTGGACAGCTCATTTTCAAGCCTGCATGATGTGTCTCTCTGGAAACAGTTTCTTAGTATGTTCCGATGCTGCTTATGTTTTGTAAAATTCTATGGAAGAAGCAGGGGAATTTGAGACAGTAGACAGCTTTGCCTGATATTTTCATCTGTCCCTGGCATCTGACTCACTCTATCTTCATTCCTCAAGGAACATATGATAGACCAGAATATAGATAAGAGACAAAGTGAGTTCTTTGTTCATGAATTTCAAAAGCTCGGACACCACATAAGACAAAAGCTCGGACACCACATAAGTCATAGGCTGTACTTCCTGAGCTTTGGGAGAGAGACAACCAGAGGGGAGGTGGTCTCCCTATTTGTGTGGTCCCTTCTCAGAGACCCTATACTCTGCCCTTCACTCCCTGGCTGCTGATGGTGGAGGTAGGGAGGATTGACAAGAAGGTTGTGACAAAGAATCTCAGAATTTTCTGAGTGGAGTGGGGAAGAAGAGAATTTGACTATGCATCTAGCAGACGCCACCTGCAGAGTACCTTGGAGGTTCTCTGTCCTAAAGGAACATTTCCTGGCCACATAAGGGTCATATGGGTATGCCCAGAGGAAAATTTGAGGAAATCACCAGCAGAGAGGATAGTTGTGACATTTCTTGAGCAGTGACAAAGACACAGAGAATGGACAAATCCTAATGCCAGCATCCCCTGGCAATCTCTCCTCCATCCTTGGAGTTATGAGGAGACTGGGAGTTGGTGCAGTGTGTCCCCATCACTTCAGAATGGTGCCTCCAGGACATGTCAGCTCACTTATGGAACAAGTGATTTCCCACATACTGGAGCTAGTGAACTGAGATCAGTACTCACTATGTATTTAGTAATAAACAACCTTCTGTTTTAAGTTAAAATGTCTCCTGGAGGTAGGAACAAGATGGAGAACATTATCAAGAAATTAAACAACATGCAGTAAATCCATTTTCCAAATGGCTTTGTCCCATATTCCAAGACAAAATTAATGTGATGAGAGGTAGAGAAAAAAATACACGAACTTTTCATCCATTCATCCATCCATCCATCCATCCATTCACTCAACAGATATGTAGGGAGTGTCTGCCGGAAAATACAGTATGAATACAGTAGACAAGGTTGCTCACCAGCACTTGCATTTAAGTTTCATTTTTTTTGGTGTGAAACCACAGCCAGAGGAGGAAGGTCCACCCAGATCACCTGTCATGATGTAAAAGAGAAGCTCTCAATTGTTCTCTTTGTACTTACCATCAACCTATCCCACGGGGTGTGCCCATATCCATCAGTCTTAAGGAATGGGGTGGATAACAAATTATACTTGATATTCTAAGTGTTTTTCTTTCATGGTGCCTGCTATAGAGTTCCTAAAGGTGTGTCATATTTCCAGTTGAATTTACAAAAGCATTAACATCATTTTTCTTCTCATGGGCAGGACTGAAGTATATATTGTCACCAACTTAAGACTGTGACAGATTACATTAATATTATGTTAGGTGTGGTAGGGCATAGCTTCTCTTTTCTTTAATGACAGCTTTATTGGGATATAATTCACATGCATGCACTTCATCTATTTTAAGATTGTACAACTCAATGGTTTTTAGTATGTTCACAGAACTGTGAAACTGTCATCACGATTAATTTTAGAACAGATTCATCACCCCTTCCAAAAATTCTATACCTATTCATATTCATGCTCCTTTCTGCAACCCATCCCCAGCCCTTTACAACCAGGAATCTATTTTGTCTTCACAAAATTGCCTATTATTGGTTTTTAAATAGACCCTTTGTAATTGACTTCTTTCATCTGGCATAATATTTTCAAGGTGCCACCCAGGTTATAGCATGTATTAGTATTTGGTTCCTTTTAATGGTCAAATAATATTCCTTTGTATAGAGAGATCACATTTTACTTATTCATTCATCTGTTGATGGATATTTGGATTGCTTCCATTCTTCAGATAATATAAAAAATGCTACCATGAACATGTGTTTACAAGTCTCTGGGCATACATTTTCATGTTTCTTGGCTATATCCCTATGAGTATTACTGGGTCATACTGTCTCTTTATTTAACCTTTGAGAAACTTCCCAGACCATTTTTCAAGGCAGATGCACCATTTCACATTCCTACTATCAATGTCTAAGGGTTCCAAAATCTCCACATCCTCACCACAGTTGCTATTGTTGGTCTTTTCTGGTTATAGCTCTCTTCCAAGGTGAGAAGCTTATCTCATGGTGGTTTTACTTTGTGTGGCTTTACTTTGTATTTCCCTGATGGCTATGACGGTGAGCTGCTTTTACATGTTTATTAGCCATTTGTATATCTCTGGAGACACTTACTTATATGCTTTGCCCATATTAAAATTGTTTATTAAATCTTGTTATTGATTTGCAAGTATTCATTATATATTCTAGATATAAGTCCTACAAGGATGCCATTAGATAGATTTGTAAATATTTTTTTCCATTCTATGGATGTTTTTGAGACACAAAAGTTTTAATTTTCGTCAAGTTTATGTTTTTTTTTGTTGAGTTAAGGTTCAGTTCCTAGAACTTAAACATTTCTGAATACCAGCCAGCTTTTTCAAAATGCAATGTTGAATATCAAAAGCACTTTTAAGGTTGTTAGCTTAAGAGCAAAGGGTGATGCTTATTAGAAAACACTGTTAATTGCATAATAATTTCTACTAAATATTGGACCCATCTTCAGTAAAGAGATGTTTATAAAGATTTAACAGCAATGTATGAGCAAGAATGTTAGAATATTTCTGCCAACTTACCATGTAAGAAAATAGTCACTTTGGTACCCATTGTTGGGCAAAATTAGAATTTCTCTGGTAACTGATCTGTGTCTGATCATTGGAGGTGGGGTCAGAGTCCTGTTAGTGGGAGGAAAGTTTTCTAGGTTGTTTGGAGACTACTTGTGAGGAGTCATTTTTCTTTTCTGAATGGCCCCATGAGAGTAAGGTAAAGCAAAGCTAGGAGGAAAAGAGAAACATGCAGCCAGCCTGTGAGCTCTGGACAGCCAGGAACCCCTCTGCAGAGCTGGGAAGCAGGCCTGCTCTGGTCTGGCTGTGTCTGGGGCTTCAGCTGGAGTGTGATGTTCCTTTCTCCTTTTGCAAAAGCAAAAGGTACTGAGGTCTCTACGTGTGTTCAAAACGAGATCAGCCTAAATTTTCTGGATTCACTAGTATCAGAGACCAGGTGTTTGAATGGACTTGCTATTGAAAAGTGGAAAAAAAAAAAAAAAAGAACAAGTTCAAATTCATGAGTGACAGTTCTATCCCACTCATCTGTAACAGAATGAACTGTGTCTTCTCCAAATTCCTATGCTGAAGTCTTAACTTCCACCATCTCAGGACATGACTATATTTGAGATGGGGTCTTTCAAGAGATGGTAAGTTAAAAATGAGGTGATTGGGATGGACCCTAATCCATGTGATTAGATCCTTGTAAGAGGACACACACAGAGGGACAACCATCTAAGGACATAGGGAGAAGGTCATCTGTGAGCACAAGCCTGGAGAAAGGCCTCCGAAGACACAACCCTTCCGACTCCTTGATTTCAAACTTCAGCCTCCAGACCTGTGAGAGATAATCTTCACCCAGCCTGTGGTGTTTGTTTTGACAGTACCATCTATGTTCACCAACTTCCATGAAAATGTTTTTTTTTCTTAGAAATTCGGGAAATGTTGTGATACAAATCAACCTTTTCATAATCATATAGCTAGGTAAAGAAAAAAGTTTTTTAAAAATGAGGACAACTTGTACACAGAATGCAAGTCAGCTTGTATGATGTGATCATTATTGGGTACTCAAGCAAAGGAATTTATCTTTCTTCTGACACCTGTAAGGCACTTACATAGGGCGCTCCTTTATTATCTTCACAGGTGACTGTTACAATAGACAGTTGAGGTGGTTATTATTATTACCTGGCTTACACAAGCAGCAGCTGAGCAGCTTCCATAGAATTTTAGTCAGTAGGTCACAGAGAAATGACTAGCACCCAGTTCTTTGACCTTGAACCCCCCTTTTCCTCAGGTCAAAACTGCATTCCTGGAACTTACGGCTAGTTATGCTTCTGGGAAAGGCACTAAGAATTGAAATGATGTAAGTCTAATCTAATCTATATTATATGTACATAAACTTTAACATTTATTTATATTATAATCGAGGCTATAATAGGGACCAAGTGTTTGAATTCTTAAATTATTATACAAAGAACAAAAATACCACATGTGATCAAGTCTGAGTTATGTACCTATAAGGTATACAGTAAAAACAGGAGTGTAATACCTGCTGTTATAAAACTGAAATTCATTTTTAATATAGTCCCCAGGAGAAGGCCTATGTAGAATGGAAGGCAGGTCTAGGGGTCCTGCCGGCACAGCTGGAGATCCTGGTTTCTCAAGGCTGAGGGCAGGGAGTGAAGGCTGGGAGAGGGACTCGGGAAAGGTCATCCGAAGCCTGGTCTGGGGCTGTGTCTTCTCAGCCAGCAGGCAAACTGGGACATGGAGCAGGGGTTGAACTTTCTTTGCATCTCTAAATTCAGAGTTGGCTGAGGGGTCAGCAGCACAGAACTGTTCTCCCTAAAGACACCAGTGTCCTGTGACTTAGTGCTAAATGGAAGGACTCAGCAGGCCAGGCTTGTCCTTCTGAGCCACGGAAATACCCACTTCTGAACCAAAGCCTCCCGGAAACCTCGGGAGAACGGGGAAGTGAGCCTTAGTAGAGGAGTGTTTTCCACAGGCCCCATGGGGATACCCAGCTCGCTTCCTTTCAAGCCATCCTGGTGGCCTTGGACATGAGGACGTGAAGTCCAGAGTGTCTGTGCGGGGAGTCCCGGGCCATCTGTCTGATGCTAGTGAGGCAGGAAGAAGTTTGGGTTCGGTTTTATTTATTTGTTTAGAGACAGGCCTGGTCCCAAGCCTGCAGCTGGAAGGCAGGATGGCCGCTGTTATTTTTAGAGGCTGAGGAGTGTGGGCGCCGGTGCTGGCCCAGCCCACCCAGCCTGGGACCTGCCGGGAGGCTTCCCATCCTGTGAGCAGTTGCTCCGTGCAGGGCCAGCGCTTCCTCCGGCCACGAATAGGAATGCGACCCTGGCGCACATTTGGAGAACGTGATCAGATGGAAAGCTGCTTTGTCGTGTTGTCTTTCTGGGTCCTGACAGAAATCTTAGCCAAGTGAGGAGAAGCGTTTAGGGTTGGAGACAAGGAATTCACTTAGCCAGTCCTCGCTATCTTTTTACTACATTTCAAATATAAATACCCAAAAAAATAAAAATAAAACAAAACACCCACAAAAACTCTCAAAACCTATACAGAATATTTTTAAGACTACTTGGTCATTTTTAGTCATTTTTCCCTCTGCTATTTTATTTGTTCTATCATCTCTCTCTCTACCTACTATGTATGTATCATCTCTCTCTGTTTTTCTATGTATCTTTTATTTTTCATCCATCATTTATTCATCTATTCATATCTATCATCCATTTGTGCATATTTTACCTATATTTATTATCTTTATAATACCTGTCTATCATTTATCATCTATCTGTATCTATCATCAACCTAAATCTGAGAGAAAGTCAAAGAACACAGATGCCTGCCATCCCGTTTTCGTGGGAAAACCAGTCTCTCGCTGCTGTGAAAACCTCATTGCACTGATCTTTAGACAGATCTGCGTATCTGAGACAAGTGACCTGCTTGTGCTATAACCCTGATGGAACAAGGAGGCAGGATCATAAAAAGGGAGAATGTATGACATATCCTGTGAGGTTGTTTTATTCTATTCTGACTTCTCGTGTAAAAGGAGACCAGATTCCCCCGATAGATGAGTATTCATTGATTTTCCTCAAAATTTCCCAAAGAAGGTGCTCTCCTCTAGTAGGGGTCTAGCTTTTTCTCTGCCGAGGTTCACATTTGTGTGTTTTTTGTCAATTTTCTTTTTACTGGAGATAAGCTGGGGTTAGGCATCACAATGAATTGAATTTCGAATGTCATGTTAGCAAATAGGATGGGCATTCAGATTTTGTACCTTTTCTGGCCTAGATAAGAGATTTCATGGAGGGACTCTTTAGTTGGCCTGAGAGTTAGGCTGAAGGCTGGTGCTGGTCTCTCTGACTGAGTCATGGCATTGTCAGTGAAGGGGTCTCTGCTTGCACCTCACTCTTAGCACATAGCCTGGCACCCCTGTCCAAAGCCAATTAGCTGGCCCACATTATAAGCTGGATTCTCGTGAGAAAAAGATCAGGACAGGCAGGAAATGGGACCTCGGAGTCTGTTCTCATGACATGGCTCCGAGGACACAATGGGATAGGGCCACTCTTTTTCAAATTTTCAGTTGACTTTCTTCTTTGATGATCTTTCATTTTCCTGACCCTTCCGCCCACCCGGCCCTCTCCTGCGGTGGGAAGTCGGATATTTTCACAAAGCTTTGTTCCTGTGAGGAGCCTGCTCCTCTGGCAAGCCCACTTCCCGCTCCAGCTGCTCAGGTGGTCAGGGCCCTGCAGTCAGCCTGGGCAGCTGGGCTTCCTGCCCATGTTTTATCCAAAGGGAGAACTCCTCTCATCTCGGGAAAGTCCCATGTTGCTTTTTAAAATAGCACAACAGAAAATATTAAACACCAATTGAAATCTCAATTGTCCTTTTAATGTCAGCAAGGACCTCACCAAACTGGTAACAGGGCAGGAGTTGGTGGTGATCTCCTGGGCCTATAGGAGATGCTGGGCCTCCAGGAATTCAGGGTGTGGGTGACAGCTTCAACCCACCCCCCACCCAGAGAGCAGGGAATTCAAGGCTGACTGGCTGACTTGCACAGTGAGCGGTTTCTGTACCTGATGGAGAAGTTTCAGTGGGCCCCTCTATTGCCTTACATCCTCCAGCGTCACCTAGTGTCCTGAGGAGCAGAGGAAGGGGCTTCTCATCGGCAGCGGCTAGCTAGTCAAGGTGACCTCTAATAAAGAAGTTTCTCCATTCAGCTTCCAACACAAGAGTGGCTATTTGGAACCGTAAACCTCAATTATTGACAATTCATGACCTTCCAAGCACACTTCTACAATGGCGATCACTTTTCTAGCCAACACTTGCCCCATAAGGGAAACCCCACTTTCCATACCACTCTTTATGAGCAGGTCTTTGCAATATCATTTCAACCCCAGTCTTAGAGCAGAAAGCGCCTCAGTTTCTCTGTCTGTCTTCAGCGAGGCTCATATTTTCTCCAGCACACGCCCTGACATCACATTCAGGTGTTATCAGAACACTTGGCTAGATTAACATTGCACGTAACATGCTCAGAACACACAGCTTCCTCCAGCTTGATTTGAATGGGTTTATACACAGTCATCCAGGAGGAAATCCGTCTGCCTACCTCCTAGACTCAGAACACAGTCTCTGATGCTTGGAAAATAAAGATTTTGCCTTTCTCTGTCCTGGGAGCAACCTTCTCAAACAAACTTCTTTGTAATCAGTATGTGAAAAGCAGAAGGGGTGAGCATGCTTGGAATACAGTTGAGAATTTAAAATCTACAAAGATAGGTTTTCAAAGCACCATTTAGCTTGGACTCAGACAAGGTCCAGAGAAGCGTCCGCACTGTCTACCATCTCCTCTCTTCTCCACGTCTCCCTACACTCTAATATACAAACCCAGGTTTTGGGGGGAGGCCACCCCAGCCACGGGAGACCCAGTGGCCCCTCCCCAGAGCGCATCCTCTGTCGGGCCTGCCTTCAGGGACACCGTGTGTGTCAGGCTCAGTACTGGGCTCCCAAAGGCTGCCCTTACTCCTTCCACAGGGACATTGCCATCACTCACTAATGGGAAGCTAACACAAATGCAGGAGAGCTTCCCCACAGCTAAGCAAGTTTTTTTCTTGCCTAAATGCTCCATGCCCACTTGAACACTGGAAAAGTGCCATGTGAAAACCAGCGCAAGTCTTAACCCCAGCACTAATGCCAGCTCTGATCTAATTGCACTGCAAGCGTGTGCTTGGTGGGGTTCAGCCACTGTTGAGCTGTGCAGTTCAGGGCCAGGTTTGCTCAACTAGATAAAGTGGTTAGCGGCAGAGCAGGATACCTGGTCTTGTTCATTTGTTTCAGGTTTATAGCTGAAGTTATAACTTCTAGATTACTGACGTAGGGAGATCACTAATGGTTGTAAATGGCTTTATCGCTTGTAAAACAGTCTCTACAAAGTTACAGGGCAGAGCAAGAGCATGATTGCCTCAGGCAAGAGATCAGAGATAAGAAACACTTGCTGAAAGAATGCTTTCTAAAACAAATCCTGTCTCTTCTCTTGTCTTCCTGTATGCCCTCCCAAGTGCAAAAAGAGAGGGAGAGAAAAGAAAGACAATATCCAAAGTATACCAACAGCACAATTCTGCAAAAGTAAAATTTACTTTCCACTATGAAAATAAAATACCAATAGCTTTAAGTCTACAGACATTTCATATACTTATTCAAATCTTTTTTTTTTTTCCCCCAAACTAGGGAGAGTTTAAAGACAGGAATTCTCATATTCCCATTAGAACTACTTCTATTCTCCAAAGCAGATGCCAATGCTGACCCTAACTGTTCTTCTAAGGAATGAGATGATGGATGGTGTGATGTGGGGTTGGGGGATGAGGGGAACCAACCACATGGTAGACATTTCTAGGAGTTGTGAAGTGTCCTTCAGCAGGTGTAGAGTGAATTGTTCAGACAGGGTCTGGTTTGATGACTTGGTGACAGGGTTTGGGGAAAA
Organism: Solenodon paradoxus; assembly: GCA_004363575.1. Classification (NCBI taxonomy): domain Eukaryota; kingdom Metazoa; phylum Chordata; class Mammalia; order Eulipotyphla; family Solenodontidae; genus Solenodon; species Solenodon paradoxus. The sequence continues at coordinate 312,141 of RJWH01000660.1, forward strand.
TACATCACTTTAAGTGATCATAGAGCCTTAAACACAAAGCCAGATTCAGGCTGTGAATTCTTAAAACATATTTTGTCCTAAGGAAGTCATCTAGACATAGGGTGACTAATGGTCCGGGTTTGCTGCGGCCTAATGGATTTTCAAGGGACCAGGGACTTCCAGTGCTAAACTAGGGACAATGCACAAACTGGGGTGAGTTGGTTACCTCTAAAGTGCTGAGTTAAAAGATTTCACAGAGAACTCACAGAAGGTTAAGACTATGTCTCTGAGAAACACTGAACCGGAATACAGTCATGTCAACCTATTTTAGGCAAAATCACTTACTTTTTATGTCCCTAATTGATCCATCCCTCCCTCCCTCCCTCCAACAATGGTCAATGCTCCCACTATGGAGGGCTGCCTACTGCATTGTGGGGCTGCAGCTGTGAGCAGAGGGGCCACAAGCCCTGAGGTGGGGAGCAGCCTGTCACTCCAAAGGAAAGGGCCACTTTCCCGAATCTGGTTGTTTTTGTTTGTTTTCACACACACAACTTTCTTAAACAACTGGTTGCTTGCTTATTTGCTTTTTTGGACTGTCTGTGTAGAGAAGGGAGAGATTTATTTGTCAAAGACAATCACCATCTTCCCAGGTGATTGCCAGGTGGGCAGGGTTGTCACTTCTGTGGCTGTCATGCCTCTAACCCATTGTCCATCAGCAGGGACAGTGATCAATGGTTTTTCTCCTTGAGAAAGAGTGGATTCTAAATGAATTTATGTTCCTGAAAGTACATCAGTCACTTTGAGTCCTCTCAAAAGCAGTCTTTAAGAGTTCATGGAGAGAGTAATATATACAAGATAAAGACTAGGTACAATTGTGCTGAAGATTTCTTTTTTATATAATGAGAATTCTGGAATGTTTATTTGTTTATTTTTGTCCTTCCTCAGGCTCCAGGTCTCAAACCCATGTCCTTGGGCTTTACATGGCCTGAACCTTAGCTGCTGAGCCACAGGAGTGCACCTGGAATGTTTATTTTAAAAATTACAGACATATAAAAATAAAATTGTCTTGTCACCAAACACCATGGGTCTGAAGGAACTTTTCACCAGTCTCACTCTGACTCGGACAGAAAGCTCCCACCACTCTGGTGGTCATCGCCTCTCCCAGAGTGGACCAGCTGGGTCACGACCTCTGTCTTCTAGCAGCTGGCCCGTGGTGCTCCAGTTAGCTGTTGCGGGGCCTCCAATTTTAAGCTGCCAAGGGCTGAGCAGACGCCCAAGACACAGCAGGCAGGTCAGTCGAGCCAGCGCGAGGGGCTGCTGAGTGAAGGGCCTGGAAACATCTGGGCCTCAATGGGGGCCAACTCCCGTCTGCGCAAGATTAATGGGGACAGTGGGCATCCTGCCCTCAGCGTGAAAGGCTAGGCTCAGATGCCATTAATCTTCTCCTTTATGATTATTTGTGGATGTGACTTGCAAATTAAAAAAAAAAAAAAAAACACTCTGAGGTAGTCCTCTTTGCTGAGGGTCTAAGCAACTGCTACCGCAAGCTCCCACAGGAAGGCCTTCCTCCGTTTCCTCCAGTAAGAGAGAGTGGGGCTTTGCTCCGAGGAGAGAAGCAGAAATGAACACCACAATGCTCACACCCAGGGAGCAGAGAGCCACCTCAGAGGCGCAGGGGATTGTGGACCCACATCACCTTCCATGGTCCCGGGCAAGATGCTGACACAGCCCCACTCGCCAAGCTGCCAGGGAAGGGGAGCTTCGTCTGTGTCAGACGATTGGAGACAGAGCAGGGCAGGGCAGCGATCAAACACTGGATCCTTCTTCTTTCCATGTGACACACGTGACGCATCCATACTATTCCTGTGGAATGGTCCTCCTCTGACCGCGCACATCAGACTCACTGAAGGGTTAATTCTTACATGACCGCAGGTGTCTCTTCAGGCTGACTACACGAAGCGTTTTTTACAGGTAAGACTGTTCATGGGTAGAAAATGTGACCTCTAGTTGCCTGCTCTACCTTAGCGGTGGGAACCTTCTGTGCAAATCCACCGCTTTGTCAGAACTTCTGTACCTTAAGTTTGATGCTGAGACTGCCCTTTCAGCTAACCTCTGCTCTGGTCCATGCCCTCCTCAGTTTACTCAGCACCTCTGCCTCTGTTTTCCATTGTGAACTGCTGTATAATGTTCAGGCATTTTGCTTCACTTTTTTATAACCAACTGGGAAAAATGCATATACATTGTGACTAATCCCGTTTTTGAGGAAACATTTGGAGATGGTGACAGGTTTTCTGAGGTCAGAAGCTCAAATCTAGAAAGTGGTGGAATGAGGTTTGGAATCCAGTGCTTATTCCAACTTCTGTACTTCTCAGCTTCTTCTCTACACTCAGAGAGCCCCCTTTGTACTCTCTTTCGCCTTCCGTTCATAATATTGCTCACTCTTCCATAACCAAGTTCCCAGTACGCATCTCCCGGTAGTTCTGCTCATTTACGCAGGAGTGGACGTGGTCATCCTCCTCAATGTCCCTGGGGCAGTGGAGTAAATAAATGGGTTCTGCGCTGCGTGCTCACTATGTTGTAATGTAGTCAACTCTACTACGTATGAGAAAAAAAGAGTATCAGGAAAGCTGAGTAGCAGAAACTTGTACCTAACTGAGTCAGACTCAGAACCAAGGACAGATACCTTTCAGTGACAAATATCATCAGAGTCAGACTCAGGCCTGAGTCTTAGTGTTTGTGGGATGAAGTCATAATGAAGATTCCAGCTCTTTGTGGAAAATCTAAAAATACAGTCCAGAAGGTATTCTAGAACTGGCTGCTCTATAGTCCCCCATCCCATCTGCAACCTTCTTCGTGGCCACTCTAGTTCAGGCTGCGGGAAAAAGAGCACTTGGGTGCTCAGGATGAAGTACCAGGAAAACACATCAGCTCGTCTCATCACATCACATATGGCTTTGTCTACCAGCTCTCTCTTCTTTCTGGTCTCATTATTTATATGTCTTTAAATATATTCTTTTCTTCCAAAACAAGGAAAAGTAACATGGGTTTATCATATAGGAAGACAGCTGGAAACTTCTGTGCTGCACGTAACTTGGGAGGAAGCTTTTCCTCCAAGCAGTGATCCACTAGGAACCTCAGCGGGCTGAGCTTCTGTAAGCGAAAGCAAGATCTATATGTCCCCGTGGATAAAAATGTGAAAAGGTGCTGAGGGACTTGAGGTTAGAAGGTTTGTGGATGCTGGTCAGGCTCTGTGAATGATGTGACCTCACTAGCGGGGGGTGAGTTTTCCAACCAGCAGTGAAATGTGCATAAAGCTGTGCTTGATTATCAGCATGGAGGGTAGTTATGGGGAAACTGGAGATAACTGGACAACCATGTGGGTTATTCCGGCATCAGGAAGAATTGGGGAGACAGCTCCCAAAGTCAGAAAGCAACACTGGGAATGGAAAGAACAGAGAGGGTAAAACTCAAACATTATGAGCAGTGCTGAGATTCAGGAGGTAGGTGTGTGGAGCCAAAGTTGTTGGACACTTCAACCCTGGAGAACTGGGCAGAAGATCCCACTACTGACCCAGAGGGCTCAGGATAGACATGACAATTGGTCCTATCACCTGGTGCTTCTCTGTTCCCTAAAAATGGTTAAAATAAAGCAAACATATTCCTAGTTGTGCTTATTTTTAGGAACTACTGAACCACTAGAAATGCATCACTGGAAGGTTATAAGGGCAATGGAATTTATAAGTACAGATTGGAAAATGAGGGCAGCTGGACTGTCTCAGCTCCAGGATATACATGTGGACAACTATGGGGACCAGACAAAATGGAGGAGAAGAGGAAAGGAAGGTCAAGAAAGATGCATTGGCTACCCACCTCTCTGTACCATGGCAGCTCCATGGCAGTTCAGACCAAATGAGTACTGGACTCAGGCATGGTCCCCTGGTTCTGGAATTCTTCACCTCTTCCAAAGGTCTGTAGACATCAGAGACCTAAACATCGCTTCTTCCCTTCCTGTCTTTGTAAAAAGTGTATACTCTTGTCCCCTTGTACCCTAAGAGTGGACAAGGCCTTTAGAGTACTAGCTCCCTTCTCCCTTTGGCCAAAGAATGAATTTCTTTATCTCTTCCTACTTGTAGTCCCTGATCTTTATAAGCTGGTGGGAAAAAGAACTTAGATGATATTGTAAGAGATGGAACTCAGAGATGGAACACAGGAGAAAAGAAATGCAGACACTGAGAGGAGACTGGGCAGAGCTCCTCTGAGGGCTGGTTTTCCTCTCCTGTGAGCCTCATTGGAGTGGTTTCAACATTACCCACAGAGAAGACTGTTAACAAAAATGGCTCTCCTTACTTTCACATTTGGGTTACACTTAATATCAGATGGCTCTCTTCAGGAGAAAGCATGTTCCATTTCAAGTAGAGCCCTGCAACAATTTCTTTTCTATGCCTTTTTCATTAAGAAGGGTTAGGCCTTTAACAATCAGCAAGAACAAATAGCTATCTTGTGCTTTCCAAAGTCTAAATGACTGCTTTTACCTCTCTACGTTGTGGACCATAAACCTCACAGAATGACTTCTCCAAATAAGCTGAAAACATACAGCTGCTTACTTCTAAATCAAAGCCAAATTCATTTTCCACTGAAAGAGAAAAATTCTTAGAGGCAAAGTTGACAGCCCCTCCCTCCTCAAGATCAAACAAGGTAATACAACGTTCAATATTTCTGAACTCCAGGCCTTAATCACCCTGAGAATAGAGGCAGCTGATGTTAGCCACATCTAATTAAAGTTGTTCTGTGCCATTTAGTTTCTAATGACTGCCATTGCGCCATTTCCCACATAGTGGTTGGTCAATTTGCCTCAATCTATCATCAAGCTCTCAATTAGTAGTAGCAATTATAACTCCAAAGTCAATAACAGTATCAAAGCAAGGTTAAATAAACATCATAAAGTTATTAGGGATGAAAATAACCACAGACCTAGCAATATTATTCATGGCCATGCTACAGAATCTGGATGGAGCACAAACCTTTTGAAAAGGATCAGAACTGAAACTCGGGAGTAACAGAAGTGGGTGTAATTGGGGGCCCTGGGTGAGATGTGAAAATGAAGCTGCCAACAGGCTCCCATACCTTCTGCTTCAAGGTCATATGGTCAAGGTCATATGGCCCCAAGGAGTGGAGACAGAATATCTTTAGAGGGTCGAAATGATGTGCTAGTAAATTGTTTTCAGCATCATTCTCAATAAGCTTTCCTGGAAGAACAGGAACAGAAAGAAATATGTCTAGATTGTGAATAAAACTTCTAATCAGTGTTTCTGTTAATGAGTTTATGTAAGGAGAGGAAATGGGATGGTGTTGACTTAACCAACTCCTGCCCTTTATTTGTGGGTGTTTCTTAACTAAATCAAACATCAGCCCCGCCCTAGAAAGGCAAAGAAAAGGTATCATTGTTGGGCCTCTCCCTGTTCTATTCTTTCCTGAATTGACAAAGAATTTCCTGCTGTGGAGTTAGAAATCTCTTAGTCGGTGAGAATGTTTAAAGTTACTTAAATAAAGTTTAGTTATCAAGGAAGGGGCTTGGACTTGAGCTCAGGCCCACTCTTCGTCCCAGCCCATCGACAGACTGCTATGCACACACACATACACACACACACACACACACACACACACACAAATGATGACTATGGATACAGCCACACATCCACACTCACGTGTGTGTGCACATACGTACAGAGGCGAGCAATTCACCAGCTTACTATAGACTAACATGATATAGTTACCTGCCCTTCGTTCCGTTTCCGTCCACAGTTAGACTGAAAAAGAGGCAAAACATCATCAAGGCCTCAAATTCAGCCGGCCACACCCCTGCAGCACTACTGACTTACCAGCTTGGCCCTTGGCCTTCGTCACACTTGACCAGGTGTCTGCCCCTCTCACCCAGGGTAACTTCCAAGCCGGGGTACAGGTAACAGATGCCTGTGTGCAGTGGCTTGAAGAGTTCTTTGAAACGCCTCCTGCTGCCAATTCATCCCTACTGGCTGTGTGCATGCGTGCATGCGTGAGTGAGTGCGTGCGTGCGTGAGTGCGTGCGTGTGTGTGTGTGTGTCACAGGAGTGAGCTGTATGATCTGCTGTGCAATTTTGAAGGAAGCTTAGCTGGTGAGTGGAGTGGGAAAGACCTAAGCGGGTGACAAGTCCACACAGGTCATTTGTACTCCTTAGCTCCATGTTTGCAATACTTCTGTCCCCACCTGTGATGCTCTGGGCCCAGATTGCAGAACCGAGGCCAACTGTAGGTATGTGGAGGGTGAAGGCCATTTGTCCTCACTGTGCAGAGTGTCCTGGGTGAGAAGAGTGACCCTCCCTGGCTGTGCATGTGGGGAATCTGGAGGGTCTGGGGTGACAGTGCTGCACTGAACATCTTCATATGTGTGACTGTAGCAAGTGCCTCAGAAGCTCCGGGTTCATCAGGTTCACGAGCTAGCATGGGAGGTCGGCAGACTGTAACCCTCCAGCCAAATGCATCTGGCTACCTGTTTTGTAAACACAGCTTTGATCATCACCAGCAAGCTCGTTTGTTCACATACTGTCTGTGACAGCTTCTGATGGTAGACTCGAGTAGTTGTGATACATCCCTCATGCCCTCAAACCAAGAATATTTATTATTCATTATTTGGCTCTCTATGGAAAACATTTGTCAGCCTCTGAGCCAGGCTGATGGTCAAGTATAACTCCATTTCCTTGGGTCCCCATGTAGAGGCCAAAGATCCCTCCAATTCACACAGCAGTTACTCCTGCAGCAGGAGCCTTGGGAAAGCAAAATATCTGAAGTGAACATAAAAGGACAGGTACTGTGTAAAGTGTTTTCTAATCTTTTTCTGTCTTCTATGAATGCAATTGTCAGTGCCTCATCCATCAAGGTATGGCATCAATTTAATTTAAATGACTCTCGGGTTATTTTAAGGATTTGGGGACTTTTCCAATTTGCAAAGCCTTTCTTCTCTTTGCCTTTATTGCAGCTTGCTTTGTCACTTGCCCTTAATCTTACTTTTTCGCCACTTTATACCACACGCTGGTGCTTCCCCTGCCTCCCTCGTTCGTGCGACATAAGGGGGAAGATGTTCACAGAAACCAGGCCGGAACTGGCAGGCATTTGGCTAAAAGAGCACTGGGCTCTGAGTTAGGGGACCTGTATGCAAGATCGCTTTCATCACTAACTTTTATGTAACATGACCCCGGGCCGGTTCCATCAGGAAGAGAGTCAATGATTTTCAAACCAGTGTCACCAACTCTGAAGCATGACACCACATGAGACCTAGTGCATGGGATCCTTTGTGTGAAGACCAATGAGCAATTTCCAAAACCCAGGTTCTGCTTCTCTGAGTATTTGTGAGTACAAGGATACCGGCATTTCACAATCAGAATTTTTACGTCATTCAGTGGGTAACTTTCGCATCAGACACTGTCGTGTAGCCTCAGTCAAACATAAACAGACCTCCACATTTTCACAATGGCTGACACTGTCGGGGGTGGCATTGGGGGTTCCACATTGAGCATCACCACCATTTTGTGACATTACCACCAACACCTGAGACAGGACAAGAGCTGGCACATGGCAATTTTGTGGCCGGTTCCAGAAAAAGGCGTACATCACATCCTTCTACCAATTCCTCTGACTTCATGTCACATGGCCCAAAAAGTGTGCAGGAGAAGAGCAGTGATCTGGCAGGGCCTGCCGCACCTGCTACGTGCCTGACAGACACCAGGGTCCCCGTGGCCACAGAGATGACCAGATGACACTCCTGTGAAGGTTCATCTAGAATTAGGAGCCTCCTTTTGAGAACAGGACTTAGCCCTGTCTCGTCACCACTGATTTCTCACTCTCAAGGGAACAACCACCCATGTCTTTGTGGCCCCGCCATGCTCAGTGCAGGATTGTTGGATGAAGCCCTCCTGGAGGTGACTGTCCTAGACAGGTCCATCGCTCATGGAGCAGAGGTATTGAGTGTGCCGTTGCCACATTAAGGCTGTTCCTAAGTCACCTAGAGCCCTGGGGTCCCAAGTGCTCTGCAGCCTAGCTGCACCCCACATGTGAGCAGTCAGACCAGGCCCCTCTGGGCCCTCATGCTGAGACACGAGCATGGATGGACGCTGGCAGTGACGTGTGTGCAGCGAATGCATGTGGCGAAGCCCTCGCTCTAGACTGGAAAGGTCTGAGGGCTCTGTCGGCCTCCACCAACCATAGGCGCCTCCTTTTGGGTCTGAGAGCCCACTGGGAATCTGTCCGCCGGACAGAAACTGGGAAAAGGATGCTTTTCTCTTTCTTTCATCTTAACTGACCAGTTATAGAAAAGCCCAACTCTTCCCAGGCTCTGTTTTTGAGCCTAGGATATTCGCCCTTTCGTGAAGTCCCTCGAGCAACGCCTTTCATTGTGCGAAGTTTCATGAGTAATAGAAACTGTTTTGCAGACAGCTGCTTTGAGGTTACACATACTGTTGGAAGACTGGTTGAGATTTAGACTGGTATGACCGTTATTTTTTACTAATGTTAGAATTTAATTGGAAATACTTAGTTTATTGGCACTAGTTAATCCAAGTTATTTTTTCCTAGTTAAGGAACATGCCAACCACTGTAACTTGATCATTTTTATATGAACCAAAATAGATTTTGGCTTCAGGATGGGAGGGGGATAACGATTTTATTCCCTTTCAAAACTGGCTTGACAGTTTAACTAGCAAACTTAACAGAAATGAGAAGAAAGATATTTCACAGTGGGAAAAAAAAAGTCATGAAAATCGTGAGATGTTTTCCTAGGAATCTGCCTGGGGTAGCAGCTTGATGGGACCTGCAACTCCCTGAGGGGCGCCCTCCGGCATCCCTACCTGCTGAGTGCCCTGCATTGGGCTGGGTCACATGGCACGTGAAAGCCCAAGAGGCAGCAGCTGAGTGCCATCCTCCCATGTCCCCTTGGGAATTTGGAGAGGCTGGTGGGGCCCGGTGACATCCCTGTACCCCAGGATGTTCTAGACCGGGCAGGAGTCATGGGTGGGGATCCACCAGTTTTCCAGCCAGCCCTGCCTCCTTCATGCGTCCATACCTGCTCTCAGCCCTCGCAACGGATGTGCTAGCAAACCAGGCGGCCTCCACTCAGCCAGTCCTTATCACACACGAGGCCGAGCACCAACCAAGGACAGGAAGCATCGACCAGTGGTGGGAACAGACACCATTCCAACCTTCAGATTATTTATTATTTAGTTGTATGTACATGTGCACACATTAAAATGTGGACTATCATAAGCATGAAGTAACAATCCTAGACGATCGTACAAAAGCTGGCGCTGGGAACTGCGTGAGGAGCTGACAGAGGAGAATCACTGGCCACAATTAGATGGAGGGAGGGGCCCGGGACTGGCATCCACAACAATCTATCACGTGTCATCTTCGAATGACTCAAAATTAGATGGCACCAGTCGCTGCAGCGTCTGCAGCGTCACCACCCTCCGTGCGATCACTGTCACCACCGTGTCTGCGTCCATGAGCCAGCAGGCCCTCGGTGGACCTGGCCTTGGTATGAGCAGACACAGCTGATGCCGGGGGCATCCAACAAGGCACAGGTTCCCCAGCGTCCTTGCTCTTGTTGTCAGCTGTTGGTGCAGGCTGGGTGCCATCATTTCAGGAACGGACTTGACCATACAAAGCATTGTTGTCCGGGTTCAAATCCTGACTCATCCCTACTCATTACACGTGGTTCCCGCATTTCAGTGGTGATAAAATATAAAGACCACCCCTTCTTGCAGCAAGAGAGCAGATATTCATTATTAATAAAGCAAAGCTTGTGAAGGGCTTGGAAAGCCTTTCACAATCAGAGCATCATTAGCCTCATGGCACCTGGGTCTTGTTTTTTTTAACATGAGATTCAGAAATGCTTTAATCAAAACACCTCTCTAGGCTAATGAAAATCACTCAAAACCATTGAATTTTCCCAACTAAAAAGTGCTTTCCAATGAATATGGCTGTGAGTGGCGGCTGGGGGACAGCACCGGTGGGTGGTCCCCACAGTTAGTGTCCCTTGCCATGTGTTCAAAGGCCGGAGCTGGCACTGGCTCTCTGTCTTTCTGGTTTACGTGGGAAGCCTGGGGTCATAGAGAAGACATCTCCGAGCCAGGACTATCTTCTAAGCAGCAAAGTGTCTGGATGCATCGCTCCTGTAAAGTATTTCAGACTCCTGGCAGGGCTCCGTGCTCAGGGGATTCATGCCAGAGGGACACAGGAGCTTGACTGTTCTCATTTCACTCTATACACAGACACTTTAGGGACAAGAGGTCGAGCAGCAAAAGTTTCAGGATGGTTAGATTTTGGCAAAGCTGTTTAGAGGGTCTTCTGAGGAACTGTCTGAAGAAAGTGCTCGGACAACCGGCATTGCCGAAATCTGGGGTTATTCCACTCAAATGTAGTCCCTGCTCAAGGGGTCTGGCCACAGTCTACGTATTTCCTGTGTAAACCATCAGTCTCTAGCACCCACCTCACTCCTTGCCGATACATCTTGAGTTCCTCTTCTGAGACATGAGGCTCAGAAACCCATGCCACTCATCCCGCCCCGAGCTTGGCGGGACTCTTCCCGGTCCTTCCCACTTTGCTTTTTGCCTGGGACAGCCTCTCCCTGGCTGCCCAGTACCCAGTCTCCATGCAGGAGACTCTCATGGAGACTGGTGGGCAAAGAGGCAGACACCAGGGTCTCTCGATCTCTTCTGCAGCAACCCACCCTCTGAGGTCAAATGTCACGCCAGCAGCCTCTCTAGGTATAGTGTTAGCTGGCCCCAGGTGCTGATTTCTAGCAAAGTCTCCTACCAGCCCTCTGGCCTGGGGATGGCAGCAGCATCCTGTTTGTGCGAATGCCTTGCTAGTCTCATTCTGTCCACTTTGCTGCTGAGCATCTCTATCATCCACCACGATGGATCCCTATTCTTTCTTTTTCTTTCTTATTTTTTAAAGGAAAGGTGTAGGCAGGAATGAAGGTGAGCAGAGACAAGCAGGCAGGAAGAGAGAGGAGGAAACAGCACTTTATTTTTATTTAATTGTCCATCTTGGTTTTCATCCCAGTCCTGCATCTTGAACCCGTGTCCCTGGGATACGTGGCCTGTCGAAAGCAGTTGACAAAGCCACTACTCCATCAGGGTGTGATGCCCTGCTCTCTTCTAATGTGCACTTCTGGAAGCTGGGGCTACTTTCTGCTTTCTCGACCTCAATCAGGAGTCCAGTCACAGTCGGGCTGAGAGGCACTGCTTGGGGCTCAGGGCCCTCACTGGGGATGCTGGGAAGCTCCTGTCCACATGTCCGCGGTGGTTGTCGTTTCTGGCAGACACCAAGAAAACTGACTTGTGCACTTAGTAAGCAAGTGGTGCCTGTGTTCATAAACACAAGGACGCTGAGGGCAGCTGTGCTTTTAGTTCTGTGCCATAGTCCTTAGAATGTCCCCATATTCTCCTAAGACTGGATACACAGTGAACTATGGGAACTTTCCCCTCCTCACTTCGAGGGGAGAAAAGTACAGAGAGGAGAATGTGGAAGATTAAGCTGATCATCAAAACACGTAGGACTGAGACCATCACAGTCTCTTTCTCCTTTCTCCTTTCTCCTTGAAGACGCACAAGCCGGGGTCCACTAGTAGCTGAGCAGCGCAGGGCAGGGCTGGGCAAGGCGGGAAGTCCAGTGGGCAACTGGGTAATGAAGAGATCCCCCAGGAGAGAAGATAAGGTAATCCCTTTAATGAAGCTCTGATTTCTCCTCTCTCCCTCTGCCTCCCCACTACAGTCTCTATGTAATCGTATTCATCTTCAATGAATGTATGCATATTATGGAGGGGTCTTTACTTTTCCTCCAAAAATGCTATCATCAAACCAATGATGAATCTTACTTAACGATGTCATTGAGAAATGAACTTTTCCCTGGGTTCTCTTCTAAGCAGAGAGACCATGTCTTGGGAGGACAGCAAAATCTGACATCAACTTCACCCATCAAGATGGAGGCTGAGTAGTAGAAGCAGATGGTTCTGTTAGGCTATAGATCGCCTGGAAAAGTTCTGCTGTGTTCAGGCCAGTGAAACTGTCTGCCTGCTGGAGCAATCAGGGAGCCCTAAGACAGGCCCTCAGGGGCTGCCCAGGACAGCCTGGTAGGGTCGCTCCCAGCCGGGGCTCATGTCATTGTTCAAATCTGAAGAGCTGACCACAACTATTCACGTAAACAGATGCCTAGAGCAGGTGTGTGCAGTTTCAAGGGCGACACCATGTGAGCCCATCTTCCTTCCTAGGGACTCTGGAAAGTTAGACTGTTACATTGATGTTATCAGACAGTGGCTGCAGAAATGGAAGACTGACTTCAAACAATGACAGGCCGCTGAGCCTTGTTTGTGATGGATGGTCAACTGTGAGGGGAGAGGAGAGGGAAACCAGACCTGTCTGGGCCTTTGCGAAGCTGGGGTAGCTGACTCTTCCAACTTGTTTCTAAATGTTGGCAGGATCTTGGCCATGACAACATACCCGAGCTCCAGTCCTTAATGGTTCCGAGGGTTTTTGTGTAACTGGAGTTCAGTACAACCATCACCAGCAGGTGGTAGGGTAACTATCTGGGAAAGTGAAATGAGATTGCCTCTCCTTGAGGGTTTCGAGACAGGCAGAGGAAGGGGAAGAGGGAGGGGGAGACAATAAATGATACACAGAATAAAACGTGTATATAGAGTATATGGTCATATGTAGCATGTGACATGGTACTAATGGGTCAGGAACCAGTAACTCTTCTCATGAAGGTCTGCTGGGGGCTATTTAGACTCTATGGACCTTACAGTTTCTGCCTTTGCAAACCAATGATTTTGTAGAATAAAATAAAATGAGTTGCTGAAAAACAAGGTGAGAAGAAGATATACAAAGTACATGGCCCACTCTTCTTTCCAAAGTACAGGGACTGTTCTGTCCAGCTGCTGTCCTAAGGCCCTGTTCCTGTGTGCCTCTCTCTGCCACCTCTGGCTTTTCCTTTCCATTTGTTGGGTCAGGGCTTTGGGAATCTGCACCTTTAGGTCTGAGACCGGGCCAGTTCGTGCATCAAGCCTTTGGCCCCAAGATTCAGCTGAGAGACTGGTCACAGAGGCAAATAGCACAAGTTCAGTCCAATGGGGATGAAGAGAGTTCACACTGTGGAGAATGAAATGTCATGTTCAGAAAGAGGGATAGTTAAAAATAAATCCTATGCTATCAGACTGGAATTGGAAACATTATTATGAACTCAAGGTCTGTGATATGTATATGCTTCAATTTAATATTGCATTATTTAATATGCATATTAATAATAAGATGCATGTAGATTTTGAAAGTATGCATATATGAATGCATATACTTCCTAATTCTGTCTAGATTGGAAAGGCCTGGAAATACAATCTCTGGTAACAGAAAGCACATCTAGAACACAGGGCTTGCATCCGAAATGCACACTCCACCTAGAGGAAACTGCTCTTAGGAGATGTGACTGATTTCAAGTTTGAGCAGAGGAAATTCAGGATGAGCTAGAGAATTTGCTTTGTGCTAGAAAGCAGGAAGTGATCAAGAGATGATGTGGGCAGGTTAAACTAGCTGAACTTGAAGGCACTCCCACTGGCCAATGGGACATTTGGGCATCAAAATAAAGAATGAAACTCTGTAGCTCTTTGAGCAAATAAAGGACACATGTCGCTAGTGCTAGAAGTAACCAAACAGGAGAAAAGGAAAGGCCTACCTTCTTGCATAAGTCTCAAAGTCCCCCCCACCCCCTGCAAAGAACTTGTGAATCACTTAACAATTACGAGTACGAGGTGATTTCTCAGCTCTGCTTTACACGGGGACACCTGTCCATTTGAAAGTTTGGGAAGTCATTTTAACAGGTCTTCAAGGTCCAGGCACACACCTGGCACAGAGTCCCTGTGGGAGGGACAGCTGCTTGGCTGACAGAACTGCAATCAGTGCCAGGAGGACAAGTGCAGTGACTGTGAACAGGAATGAATTTTAGCTAACTTTACAGTGGTAGATGCTATCTTAACCAGCAACAGCACAATATCACCAAGGCTGGGACCCTCCCAGACACAGCACATGGAGTCACGTCCAAGGGATCTTCCCCAAAGGCACAGATAAGACAGAAACATCAGACTCTAACCAAGGAGTATTTCTATCAAGCACAGCAATCTGCTTCTCAGACACATCAGGGTCAGGGTGGACCAAAGAAAGGTTGAGAACAACAAACACTGTGTGATCTTGGACTGGATCAGGACTTGGCCAGACATTCTTGGTCAAAGAGTGGAGTTGGTAAAGGAGTTTGATTTTTTTTTTTTTTTTTAATTAGTCGATCCATGTGAACGTCTTGATTTTGAGGGTTGTTCTGTGGTTATGTAACCAAAGTCCATGTTTGTAGGGAATACACAACAAACTGATGTCAAGTAACAGAGTACCATGTCTGAGACATCATCAGGTGGCTAAGGACGGACATCACATAGAAACGTCAAGCAGGGTGACAGAGTGCAACAGTCGGGGAGTTGGGGTAAGGCGTATACTGGAGTACTTTGCACTAATTTGTTTTGAAAATTTTTGGTAAATCTACCATTATTTCACAATTTAAAACACTGTAATATACTAGGAAAAAATGTGAATTTTGTTTTGACTTTCTTTTCTGGTTCTGCTAGGGTAGGCAGCGCATGGCTTGCGGAGAGGAATGCTGAAGAACACGGACCCAGGAACGTAGCGCAGTGACTGCCTGCCCAGCACAGCGGCAGACCTCAGGCGGCACTGCCACGCGCTAACGTGACCTGCGAGACCCATGTTTGTTCTGAGCTGAACGACAGAACAGCTCGAGTTCTCGTCATTTTAGCACAGCAGCCGGAGAAATTCTTATATTTTTATAAGAAACAAGAATTAATACCACTGACCATAAGAAGTTGCTCCAATCACCCAGAACACTGACGGGAGAGGACTTGTGGGAGAACAGCCGGGCTCAGGTTCTTCTGGAATGAACATCTGATGACAAGGCAGTGGGCGCTGGGACCCACATGGCTCCGGCACCTTCTCACTGAAGACAAAGGCAATCTGGCACAGAATAACCTCTTGCTAGAACTTGGGCTCCTCCTGCTTCCTTCCCTGCACTCAGATGGAGCTCTTTAAGGTGTTTAATGTGTGGCTGTCCTCATTACTTTCTCTGGAAGGAGCCTTGCTATACGCCGGGACACCTGTCCATATGAAAGTCTGGAAAGCCATTTTAACAGGTCTGCAAGGTCCAGGCACACAGCTGGCCCAGAGTCCCTGTGGGAGGGACAGCTGCTTGGCTGACAGAATTGGAACCAGCCCGGGCAGGACATGTGCACTGACTATAAACAGGAATGAATTTTCCTTAACCTTTATGAGTCAAATATTTATTTTTGGAATATTAACAAAATCAAAAGAATTACAGGGTTCTTTTAATTTTAAATCAAAACACACTGATGTGTAGCTTTTAAGGGATTTTATTTAATGGGTCATCTTAAATTGAGGCAGAAACAAATTCAGAAACACCGGGACCTTTCTGCCCAGTATATATAGCATTGAAGTAATATTTTTTTTTTAACAAAATCTTTAATGCTCTATAAAAGAGGTAATGAAATCCCTCTTTCCATAAACTGTCCATCAGATATTGAGGATCACATTAAAAATTCCCACGTGTGCTTTGGATGTTAAGTTCTAGGTGTGGTGTATGTGGTGTGTATGATGTATGTGCGAGGTGCACACATACTCTGTGTGCTGTGTATGGTATGTGACGTGTGAGATGTGCATGTGGTGTATGCTTTAGGTAGTATGTGCTGTATAGTGTGGTGTGTGTAAGTATGTGTTATATAATGTGGATGTGGCATGTTATATGTACCATGTGCTGTATAGTGTGTGCTGTGTTACATGTAGTGTGCAGCCTAGTGTGTGGTGTGGATGAGCAAGCCCCCAGCTCACCCATCCCCTCACACAACCCCTTTTCCCTCTCATAAAAACATATACTTGCGTAGAAAGATGTGGAAGCTACTGCTTAAAATGGGGCTCAGAGCAGACACACAGAGGAGGAACTTACTCTGAGATGGAAATGAGGCAAAAGGCAAAGTTTCTTTACCCAAACATTGCAAAGACACATTTCTGACTGTAGATCACAATGAAAGAAAGCCAAGGAAACAAAGAAAAACAAAATCGCTGGTTGTATTATCTTGGAAACCACTTGCCTATTTTTCTTGTTTTTTTTTTTCTGTAATTTGTACTGTGGAAAATTAGTGTAAAGGTGACTTTACCTAGAAAATACCCAGAACCAGCTACATAATTTGCAGGCTCAGTGCAAAATGAAAATCTGGGTCCCTCGTTCAAAAGGGTTAATTAAGCATTTTAAGATGGGGAACTGGCATTAAACTGGCAGAGGTCTTTTGTATCTCCTACGCCTCGGTTCACGAAGTGGCCCTGAACACACCAAAGGATTCAAACTAAAAGTCTCAAAAACAGAGTAAGTTGAAAGCTAGATGTTTTCAGAGTAAATAATGGTCAATGACCAAGGTGATGTTGAGTTCAACTTTTCTTTTGAGACTGCCACCAAGTTCAAGTAAATGTTTTATTATTTTTAAACCAGTAGTTGGAAGTAAGATTTCACAGTTTGAATCAAAGGAATGATGTAAGAACCTTAATAAGTTTCACAGCTTGTCAAATATATAAATGGTATTACAATTTTCAAAGCTGGTAGAGCCCTTAGGCGCCATCCAAGTCTAACATCCTTACTGGAAAGGCTGTGGAAACCAGGCCCAAAGAAGGAAGCAGGACTTTGAATCTGCAACTTGTGAACCCTTCAAATGCGTATCCATGTTTTCCCTCTATGAGACAGGTTCAGACTCCATAGGGACCACTAAATCGGTGGAAGGGATGGACGAACTCGGTTGGCAGACAGCCTGCCTGGAGTAAAGGCGGCTAGTCTAGGAGTGTCCTTAGGTGGAGCCCCTGGTTTTTCTAGACCAGCTTCTCCCTTTGGCACACTGCAAAGGGAAGTGAGTACTAGAGACCATGGCAGAAGTCCTGTGCATTGCTGCTGGAAGTGTAAGTTCCAGCATCTAGTTAAATTCCACTTCTAAGTACTGACCCTACATATGCACCAGGAGATTTTAAAGAATAGCCATAGTAAGATTCTTTGTAAAGATCACAAACTGGAAACAGCAGCAGAAACATGCAGAGAAAATGGATAAATCAATTTGCTATAGTCATACACTTGAATGCCATACAGCAGTGAAGAAATGAATCAATCACAACTATATGTGTTAACGTAGGTGAGTTTCAGAAACATAATACTGGATGAAAAAGAAGTTACAGAAATGTGCAAACGACATATCATCTTTATTAAAGTCTATACAAAATGAAAAAGGTTGCTTAGGGATAGATGTATACACATAAAGAATATCAAGAAAATAATAAATACAAAATCGTGATTAGGAAGAGACGGAGTGAAATTTGGAGGGGGTGGAATCCTCAGGAACATCTAGGAGAGGGTAAGGCTCTTTCTTAAGTTGCTGGTAGTACAACTGTTCATTATTATTAATCTGATTATTCTTTGTGCTTTATAATTTGTCTATCTGCTTGTCACAGATTATCTAATATCTGTTTTTCTATGTGTCATCTATCATTCCCTTCTCAGTGTATATATTTCACAGAAACTATGAAATACAAGTAAATGTGGAGGATATTGGTTCAAGATGGCATGTAACATTTCATGTTGAATCACCTCCCCCAGCAGTTCAAGCTTTTCAGGACATATTTAATAAGCATGAATGAGAAATGTACAATAAGAACACAATATTAATGTTCTTATCTTAGCAGTTTATTACTTATCTTGCATAACTGTATCATTTAGAAATTCTGTCTGGCTTCAGTTAATGGAAAATTCCACAAGTGTAAGATACACACTTGTTTCTTTCAACTGACAAGAAGGCAAGCAAGGACTCAAGTCCGTTCTGAATCTCCATTCTGTCATGTAGAGGGCCTGAGCCTTTTCCTTATGTGCATAAGATGGTTGCGAGTACTCAAGTCATCACACACAGGTTCCTGGCTCACAGAAAGGCAAAGGGTAACAGAAACTATGCAGTCATAAATGCTTCCTTTTAAAGATCTTTCCCACAAGTTTCACCTTATGACCTTTGTTTAAATCTCACTGGTCAGAACTATGTCCTATGTCCACTCTGAGGTACAAGGGAAGCTTGAAACTGGCTGAGCAGTCCATGCCCTCATCAAAATTGAGGTCTTGTTAGTAAGAGGAGACTGGAAAATGGGAAAGCACTTAGCAGTATTTTCTCATGCTACCTTATGTTTCTGAATAAGAAAAGTGAAATATAATAGTAATTCTGAAATTGAAAGTATATTTAGGCTGACATGGATAGATATAGAGCTATTATGATCATTGATTTTGCTCAAAAGTAGAGAAGTAAGATTCTATATTTAAGCCACTGAGATGTGTTTTTTCTATTCTATTGTTTGTTATCAGAACATTAATTCATAGTTGCCTTATATTTGAAAACATTTGAATTCTATTATTACTGAAATATATTTAATATAATTTGGCTACATTAGATGATCTGTATATTATTGGTATATTAAAGTCTTACTTATCCAGAATCAAAATTATCCAAAATACTATATTAGCATCATTTCTAGCTTTTTAACACTTGGTGTATACATTTACAAAATTCTACTTTAAAAAAAAACCCTCAGTTTATATACAGTTAGTACATAGTTTCAGTCAATTAGAATAATCTCAACAAAAATAAATTATAGTACCATTTTCAACACACTGCTAAACCTTGTGCAATACTTTTGATACAAGAAATACTCATTTCTTTCCATTGCTGAAGCCACTCAAGTTCTTTTTCAGCTATATTTGAAAATAGTCAAAAATATTCCAATAGCAAATTATTTTTCCTTCTGTAGTTATAAAATGTAACTTTTTGCATCAGGAAGGAAAAAAAAAAGATTTCTTTAATCCTCTGGTTTATTTTACAAAAGTTGGAAATGCAAAATTCTATGAACATGGTTGAGAATTCAACTGCAAGATAAACAAAGATCTAACACATACCCCCCATGGCTGAAAATGAATTCCTTCAAACAGGACCAGCCCGATGCCTGTCACAATGACATCAGCTCAGTGTAGGCTTCTCACAGTGTAGACAAAATAACACACCGGTCTCTCAGATCTGCCCAAGACAAAGCCATGAGTCACCCCTTCTGGTGCCCCTTTGACTTCCTACGAGACACCACTCAAGGGGCCCACTTTGAATAGCATCTTTCTAACAGATCAACCCTCCCCAGTTCAGGTTCACAGAGGATGCCAGCCCTGATGTGCATTAGAGGAGATAGGGACACCCTACAGAAAGACCCCTCTCGCTGAGCCCTGCACCTACCCTGCAGTGTCAGTCTAAGGAGGAGGTGAGGGCATGGTGGGGGGGTCACATGGGGCTCCCCAGAAACATACAGTGGTGACAACACCCATGAACACACCCACGAACACATCCATGTTTGTGTCATTCTCATCTTTCTTATTAGGTGGATTCATGCATTTTCCCAGCATTTGCTACTCATGACAGAGTCTCACAGAGTTCTGGACACCAAGGAGTAAGCTAGATTTTCCTTCCATCTTAAATACCTATTCAAGAAGCCATTAATAAATTTTACAAAGTCAAATGCATCTACTGCTATTTGGGGTAGCCCAGAACATTTCCCTGAGTTCCCCTACTTACTTTAACGGCTTATTAACAATAAAAATCATATTTTTCATGCCTCCACCATTCAATCTGTTTCACATGGATCTCACAACTCAGAGGGATAAACAGGGCAGTGGACGAGACTATCTCCCTAGCATCTGTTATCTCCACAGACTTAAACAGATCACCTCTAGATGTTGGTTATGGGGAAATAATAGCTGTTCTGCTTCCTTCCCTGGGTGTATCAATATAAAAGTCACAAACTTTTCTATCCTCATAATAGATTCTTACACTGACACTGTGAGCATATTACTGCCTCCCTTTGCGGGTGTGGGGCTGATTTGGAGGTGAAGTGACTTCCGGTCATCACTACGATCTGGGTGCTGGAGGTAATCTGATCGCTAGTCCCCACATGCCAGTGAGTTCAAAACCTTTGTGTTGCAGCTTTATAAGGGCCTCTGCTCAGTGAGACACAGGCTGAATCCAGGTATGACTCCACAAGCCCAAATCCACAGAATTCACGTTGGGCTGGGGAGGAGCAGGTTACAAAGTGAGGCCCCTTCTGGTTGTTCAGGCACAGTCCACTTCAAGGTTAGGCTGACCTAAGTCAAGGATGATTGAAGCCACTGTTGTCTGATGATAAATGGTTACTTGGGTAACACAGCACAGTCAGACACCACATGGTATTTTGGTCAACGACTGACTGCATGCATGACAGTCCCTGAGTACAGCCTTGGTTTGTATAATTAAACGTGACAGTCACACATGATTGTCTAATGAGGCACTTCTTGGAACACATGCCATCGTTGAACCACACATGACTGGAGTTGCCTCCGAGTCTATTTCCTATGTCTGGACAAATGCGATCGGTCCATGTGAGACCAGCAAAGCGGACAATGGACGCTCTCGTACCTGAAGATGGTATTTAGTGGGGATACGACCAGGTTTCCCTCCGCGCCACCCTGCAAGCGAGCTACACTGTGGCAGTGAATGATGAGGGGAAGGGACATAAGCAGCTGTTTTACAAATGACATTTAGAATGCTTATGCTGTACTATCAGACAGTCATGATGGTTTGGACACCTGGAGCAGACTCCTCATGGGGAGGACATTTGGCGCATGTCGCCACGACGAGGTCCATGTTCAGGAGGCCCCAGGCACACCATTGCAGGCGTGAGCTAAGCCGTCCATACTGAGCCTCGGGGGGAGGTCATGTGAATTCCCCCTCCCCTCTTGCAAAGACAATTTTTGATGTGCTCAGAAAAGCACCCATTTCCTCCTTTTATCCAGTATAGAGCATGGAGTGTGTAGGAGTCGGGCTTATTGGACGACATTAATTACTATTCAACTGCACTGAGCTCTACTCTGCTCATTTTAATCTGATGGCATAGTGTCCTCAGGTGCCATTTCTGTAAGGAAAATGATCATGGTACTTCCCTTTTCTTTTGTTGGCCCTGAAGACCCTAAAGGTCCCTAAAGGTGCCTAAAGGTGCCTAAAGGTCAACTTAATTTCAGGCAAAAATGCAAAGTGATGGGTTGAGGGGGTCCACGGACTGGTGGTGGATATTTAGTGGGTATGATGTGGCAGATACTGTTGTGTCAGGGGTGACGTTTTACACCAAAACTTACACAGTGCTGAAAACCAGTATTACCTTACAATAAGAAAAAAGAAAACGAAAAGAAAAAAGGATACCATCATGAAAACAAAATTGCAATGCACATCAGTATTACTCTTGATTGAATAATTACTACACATAGGCAGTGTTCTAAACACTTTGTGTATGTTAACTTAAGTCCCACATCCATCCTATGAGGTTTATACTATTATCTTCATATTACAGAGGATACAGGGACACACAGGTAAGTGGCAGAGCTTGGATCCGGGTCAGCCTGACTTTCCTTCCAGGATGAACTGCCTCCTCTTACTGAGGACAGGGGTTCGAGGGAGGGAGTTGCATGCTCTGTCCAACAGCTTCGCCTGTTTGTCCCATTTCCTACACCCTCCTCCCTGGGAGCCTGGCCCAGCAGTTCCCTGGTGGCTGGCATCCAGGTGGGAAGGTTAGTAAGTGGCCGTCTGGAGTAGCCTTGAAGGAGAAATAAGCAGTCCACCATGAAGAAAAAAGTCACACGCTCTGGTCTCTGCCTGCTGAGGGTATCCAGGGAGGTCAGTGCTGAGTTCTGTCCCATCACAGAGGTGGCTGCCACGGTTCCAGCCCATGGCTGCACAGAAGCATGTGGGTGAGCCAGGCGAGATGCTCTAGAAAGTGCATAGCACATCCAGGTGTCTACCTCGAGCACTTACAATGCTGCTAATGAGAAAGTGCTGTTTATACCAAACACCTACATGTCAGTCAAAGGACGCTATTCTTTGAGGATACAGGGTCTGAGGGCACTCTACTCCAAAGGCTTCTTACTTTACAGACACAGCTAATTTTTTTAACCCAGTATCAACAGGTAACAACAGCCCAGGGCAATGCTTTAAGCAAAAAGTTCCAGCCTATCATACATTTTTTTTTTTTGAAAAGTAAGCCTAAATTCTGTTGCAGTTCTCTGAGATGAGCAGAATGGGCCTGGAGACTTCAGTTTCTGCCTAAACTGATTTAAACTAAGAGCACAGCATGTGCCAGGCCACCAGAGGACAGCAGTGGTTTGAGAGATCAGAATTACTGAGTTACCTGTGGGATTTAAGGACTTGTTTTCTCATCCTGTTCCAGGATTTTAATTTGAAGAGACACTTATTGATTAGAATGTGGTGGGGAAATTCCAGAATGATTTCAGCATTGCAAAACTGAAATCACGCTGCCTTCCATCCTTCCAGAATATTCTGACAATCTCCACGCTCATAGAATGTCACTGAGGAAATTTTTGAAACAATTTACTTGGATGGCAAAGCAGAAGCAAGTTCCACAGCATTGAGTGGCTTCCATGGGCCAATCTTGGGACATAATTAAAATCCTTAATGCTCAGAATCACAGAATTGTTATTTTCATGGCTAATACGGCACTGTTTCTTTTATTCAAAGATTCAGCAGAGCTCTATGGCTCTTAGAACTTCTCTGCACTAGACAAATATTTTTACTCAAGACACTGAACACTATGCTTTGGGAATACGTGTACGTGCTGGGAGCAGAGTCATATATGGGCAGCTGTCTGTTTTGGCCGCCCGCACTTGGTGCCCCGTAGGCAGGAGGCTGACAAGTGAGCACATACATTGTAAGCTGATGTCCTGAATGTTGAGCTCTGAACTCTGGCCATGAAAAGGTCTGTGGGCAGGAGAATGAACGCTCGCTCAGGAGGTCCACCTGGAGGAGGACCAAAGGGTTACATGTGAGAGGTGCCCTGGGAAAGAAAGTAACTTCTTGTTGTTGCCATAACAACCTGCCCCTCTCTCAGACAGGCCAGACAGGTTCTGTGGAGGTAGATGGGCCCCTGGGCTGGGGGCTCCGAGCCAGGCGCCCCTCTCACTGACCGACTTCACCCAAGGCTCCTGGGTGTGAAATCAGGGTGGTGTCTTTCCTTGTAACAGTGCCAGGTACAGGGCCTGACATGTTCACTAAGACTCATTATGAATAAACAAATCAGTGCCTATAACAGCACAAATTCAACCCACTGAAGGGCAAAACTCCTAGTCCGGTGTCTGACATCCTACATCTCTCTGCTGGCAACTCTGCAGTGAACTGCAGCCTCTTACCCAGCGCTCCACCTGCCCCGCAATGAGAAGGCCGTGGTATTTACAGCTTCTTGGTTGCTGAGTTTCTAAGATAGCTACAGCAACATGGTACAGCTGTTGGGCAGCATTTATATCAGCTGTTCCTGACTTACATTTTTTATCCTTTATGCCCTGTTACTTCCCCAGACAGGATTTTACTTTAATTCAATGAAATCAAAGTATAGGACATGATAAATGTTTTATGGAAGGTTCTTTGAATTAAAGAGTTCTTTTCGATGTTCACTCATGAAATGAAGAAACAATTTTATGTTTCATTTAAAAATATCCTGTGGGTGTGTGCTGGTGGCTCAGATGTTAAAGTCTATGATGACAGCGTAGTCCAGGTAAAGTCCAAAGACCAGGGTTTATGGCCTGGGTCTGGCGGCAGCAACCAAAATGAACCACTAACTAAATCAAAATGCTTCTTCCTCCTCTCTACCTTCCTGCCTGCTAACTTGCCTTCATTCCTGTCTACTTCCTTTCTCTAAAAAGAAAAACAATCCTGTCTTCTCTACGAATTTGAATGAGTGGAGGGAGTCCCATACTTGGACATCTCCAAGCCAGAGCTGTCTCACGTCCTGGAAACATATCTGAGGCATCTGTGAATTTCATTCCCCATTTCTTCATCTGTTCGTGAGATACGCTGGAATAGTCTGAAGTTGCAACCGCTGTCCTGGCTCAGAGACATCTGGAAGAGGTTTTGATGAGGCTAAAACGCTTACTGTTGCATTATGCTAATACCTTAACAGAAAAGAATAATTCTAGGAAGCAAGGAGGCTGGGGAGTGGCACAAACAGTTTGGGCTCTGGCGTCCACGGCAATGCTCTGGTACACGCAAACAATGTGGCCTCGCAGGATTTTTCTCTGTGGACTCCCCCTGCAGCCAGATGAGTGATGATTTATTTACTGGAATCATCTCTGGGTGAATATACCAACTACCCTCAACCCCGCCATGTCCTGATATCCTGAGTCTTGACATTTTGCCCGACCTTATTTTTTTTAATTGAGGTAACTCTGATTTAGAAAACAATACAAGGTTCAGATGTGCGGGTTCACTCCAAATACAGGATAACACCACACCCATCCCATTTCTAATAGTCGCACTACTGTCCACGGACCCACCACTCTTTGCTCCTCCCACCCCCTTCCCCTCTGTTTCTTTTCAGCAACCAAGCATTCATTTTCGTTTTGCTTTGTTTCTTTTCATTCCACATGAGTGAGATCATTCAGTATTTGTCTTTCTCCTTCTGACATATCTCATTGAGTCAGTGTGATCCCCTCTAGTTTCATCCATGTCATTGCACATGGCTGTGCCCTGTGGCTTTGACCAGGCCTAAGTACTTTAGACCAAGTCACCACATTTCTAGGTTAGCTTAAAGCAGCGTGTGATAGTATCACAGGGTTTTAGATTCATGAACAATTTGTAAAGCAAAGACATTCTTAAAACATGCCATTAAGCTTTAGTCTTGTCTGTTTTCCCCTGTAGTGTAGATAAAAATGGACGTGTCCATTACGATACACATATTAAGTCACCATATATCAATGAGTCAAAGTTGATCACTTCTGGTATCTCTTCTCCCTTCCCTTCAAATTACTCAGAAAAAATTTTCCTCTACAGTAGTATGGGAAAAGTATCAGATCACAATGAAAGACCTGTGTTCTTCATCTACCTCTGAGCAAATCCTATAGCCTCCCCTCAATCATTTAGCTCCCAGAGCCGTGGCATCTATACCTGTTCAGTGGGGATCTGTGAATAACTTGTCTATCTCAAGAATTCCCATGAGGATGACACAGAAGTTATTTTAACCTCAAAGCCCTGCTCAAACTGTTGTATGAAAAGATGCATGTTTTCGACTCTGGTGCTCTTCATGCCCAAGTTTGTATTTTTATAAGTGTTTATCAAGAGTTTACAATGTACCTGGGATTCACTCAATTAATCACTACCAAGAATCACCTCCTGTTTCTTGTCCTTCCCAATTCTTTTCTTCAGCAAATACTGTTGACTGTGTCAAGAACTCTGCAGCAGAGTGGAGGGGGCTAGGGTTGTGTCATGGTTAATAGTTCCCGTTGAGTGGAGGAGACAGACAGTCACTGGATGCAGGGGTACGTGGGTCCTGGGGCAGCAGGACTCATTGGTGCCACTTAGGACAGCTCAGTGAGACCAGCATGGGAGCTGAAAAGCTGATGAGGGAGGGTCTCTGGACAGGATGGTGAAACGGATTCATAAAGTTGGGGAGATGATCCAAATACGGAAAGAACTGCATTCTAAATCGAGTAAGAGATGTCTAAGTTAGGGAGCATGGTGGGACATCTGAGGACCCAAGGAATGAAACCTTGGGGATACCACTCAATGGTCATGTAAAAGGTATGAGCTTGGCAAAAGAAACGGAAACAGAAATCAGAGGCTGAGTGGACAACAGAAGAAAAAAAATAATGAGAACTATGGTGTGGCAGAAGACCAGGAAAGAGTTTAATGAGACAGGTTTCTTTTTAACTTTAAATATACAGAAAGGTCAAGAAAACATGGACTCATTTTAGTGACTGGGTTATTCATATTTGAGTGAACTGACTTCATCAGAATGCTTTCTTCTTAATTTTCAACACAGATTAGAATTTAAAGATACGGTTTTCACTGGATATCAGGGCAGAATATTTTGGAATATGGTGAATTGGAAGACATGATAGATATGCTTTCATAAGAATCTGATATGGATTTATTGGATAGTGAGGAGAAGGACTCAGGAGAGTGAGAGGGTGGGAAGATGAAAACCAAATCTGCCAACCTCACCACAGAGTGAAAAGCAGTCCCTATAGTTTTGTGGGTAATAAAAAGATTAATCGTGGGCCTGATGCTACAAGTTAAAAATAAGTAAAGTATGTCGTTTAAAAAGTTTCTTAGTCATGAAATTTTACACTGTATTTTAGACCCAAGGGCTAAAAGGAAATTAACTGCCTGCCCAATTTCTAATTAAATCCTTTACTTGTTACTCACTTTGCTCAGGTTATATTTTACATTGTTTCTAGATGGGTGTTGGTGTGAGATTCATTATTGTGGTTAAGGCAGGTGTGAGGGGAGGCATCTTCTGTGGCTATATGTGTACTGATATTTATTGCATGCATATTACTTTTATTATATGGCTAAGTTGTTATTAAATTGTGCACCTGGAATGAGTAGAATTTGAAGCCCCCTCCCCCATTTATGTGTGAGGAGCCCCTTAATGAGTGCGTCATTTAGGAGTGGACCATCTAAGTCAGGAAGAACCTCACTGTTCGCTGGGGCTCATCACTCAGGGAAAACAGATGTGCTGAAAGTTTTCTGTCTTGTTTTTTCCAAAAGAAAATTAGAAATGAATGAAGTTGAGTTCCTACCTTAGATACAGGAAACAGTTCTGGTTTGGAAAATCAGATGGTGTCTGGAAAGAAGTAAGAAATTGAGGTGGACCACTTAGCTCTGGGAGAGGGAAAGCTGGCAAAGTGGGTGTTCAAAGTGATATTTTAAACATAACAATCATAAAAGTGGAGAGTTTTGTGGATCCCCTATCCCTTTTTTCTAAAAGAATGACTAACTTGCCTAAAATTAGAAAACTCCATCTTTTACTTTTCATTGCATTTCATTTGTAAAATGCCGGTCTCCAGTCTAATTCAGACTAAGGGAACACAGGTCCATGAGTGGACACGCGTCAGGAGGAAGCAGGGGTCTTGAGGTAAGCTAAAAAATCAGGAGAGAAAACTGGGTTTGCAGATCCATCATCCCTTCTACCAGTGGCAAATCTATGTTGTACTATGATCCCTTTACCAATGGGCCAGATCTTTATACAAACCTGCTTTTTAAGGAGTGACCACATGTTATTTTGCAAAAACAGGAGAGAAATAATCAGTACATAGAAATAATTCTTAAGCTTTTCCTAAATAAAATAATTCTAGAAAGGATAGTAAAAGAATAGAACAGGATTCAAATATTAAATATGTAAAATTATTTGTGGATAAGAGCAATTTGATTAACATACAGCAACTTCTTGAAAACATTTTCTGCAGCACATTTTATAACTTAATGGGCAGAGGACAATTATGTGGTTATAGAATTACTTTCCGGGCCTCTGGCTGGACTTTTTAAAATGCATGATCATGGAGCAAAATTTCACTGTGATGAAACTAGTTAATGCGATCAGTTGCTTTAAGGGCAAAAATCCCAGTGGAAAACATCCAGGTATTTAATGATTGTTTCTAGTTCTAATTTCTCTCAGTGGAAGGTCAAGGAGAAGCAGATATTTTAAACTATTTATAGGGTCCATTAAGAAGGATGATTAGTTGGAAAAAAACAGCAAATAAGGGGTATTTTAAAGACACAATTAGAGAGATTTCTATTTGCAAAGGACAGTGTGGAAATGTACTATGACACAGTATGATGTCGTAGACTTATATGAGACCCTGTTATATGTTTTTACCTTTAAAAAAATTTGTAATAGCATCAAAAGCATAAAATATTTAGGAATAAATCTAGTGAAATATGTGTACAGCATTACACTGAAAAATATAAAGCACTGAAGAGAGAAATTAAACATAATTTCTAAGTGATGCCATATACCAAGATTCAATATAGTGATGTCAAGTCTCCCCAGATTGGTCTGTACATTAAATACAATTTCTAATCATATTTCTAGATGTTTTTTTAGATACTGACAAGCATATTTTAAAATTTATATGGAAATGTAGAATAATGGGCAAAACAAATATTTTTAAGTAGGAACAGGAATAGTAGTTTCTTTAGCAGGCTCAGGGAAGTGGGCATGGGTATTTGGAATGTATTGGGGAAACTTCAGAAGTTCTGGAAATTTCTGCATTCAGGCTGAAAGGCGGGTGTATGAATATATTCATAAACAAAAATACATTAAACTGTACAATTAAAATCAATGTAGCTGAACAATTTATATGTAACCCATGACAAAACAAACAGTAGAATAAGCAAAATATCATAATACAATTTAAAATAGCTAATGTTGATCCACAATCTATTGCCTCACAAACGTGTAATATAAAGCTAAAGAAATATTTACTATCTTAAATTATTATATTTAAAAATAATTAATGAGCTCATGTTCCTATTCCTGTAATTAGGACAAAGACCGCCCAACAAATACAGAGAAACCAGCAGAAAAGGAATCATAGTAATACAGAAATCACTGAAACAGAACTGAAAACAATAATATAGATGATCAACAACTGAACATCTGTTGTTTTGAACAGGCTCATGGTATAAAAAAACCACTGGCATATACGATGAAGACAGAAGAGTGAAAGTTCACATAAAAATATTAGAACTGAAAAGGCAAGCGAAGTGCTAGCACAGCTGAAATGGCAGTCACAAGCAAACACGAGTATTAAACAAGTTTATGTGACAATGAAAGACAAATGAGAAATTCCCTAGGAAAAAAAATCAAAATATCTAAGAAAGAGAAAAGTAGAAAGTGGTCTCTATCAAATAGTACAGCACACAGAGCACTTAAGAGCTGAAACTTTAGAAGCATCGCTGCTAAAGTCAACGATGAGACACGGGTGCTCATGTTACACTGATGTGTCACATTGAATTGAAATCCTTGCCAAAGTTATAGGAACTGGAAAGGAAGAAATCTAAGCAATTGTATTTTCTCAGTGCTTATGAGACAGCACGCTCACATTCTGCTAAGGAACAGTCATTCAAAACAAGAACAAGAATCCAAAAACATAAAATAATATCTCCACTATTACAATGAGGAAATTTGAAGACCTAACCTGAGTAAACCACATTCACAATCACGTAAAAAATTAGAGTAATGCACCCCTCCACTGCAGGCACAATGCTGGGTACCTACTCTACACAACACCCCAGATCTACACAGCACCTGGGGCTGGTGTAGCAAACTGCATATAATCAGTTCAGTACAGGAAAGCCCCCCAAAATGTTTGTGAATGGGAAGAGTCATTATCAAAACATAATTTCTCTCAAGTCCATCATCAAAGTAAGTGCAAATCCAGCAAAATGGGGATTTTTATAGAACTTGGCAAGCTGATCCGAAAATAAATGTGGAGCAAGAGGCTATGCAGTGTGGAGGGACGGTTCTGAAGAATGAGTGGAGGTTGTAGTAAGAGGTGCCCAGATTTCGTAGAAAGTTAGATTATCCAAAGTCTCCAAAAGACAAAGGGAGTACAGCCAGAAGCAAAAGCAAAGACATCAAAGCCTGGTTGTGTGGAGAGAAATGACTGTGATGGGTAAACAAATGAATTGCTAAACCGGTGGTGCTGGGGAAACTGGCTTTCCACACTGAAATGAACGCAGTCAGAGTCTTACCATCCATAAAAATACTTTCGCATACATATATATTAAAGATTACATTTGAAAAGTGAAAGCTCTTAGACACTCCAGAGAGTCTTTGGTTATCATGAGGATCTTAGGGAGAGATTTCTTAAATAAGGTACAAATGGTACAGACCATAGTGGAAAGACTGGCACTTTGGTTCTATCAAAAATCCAAATCTCACTGGATGTGGATGGATTCTGGACCTTTGCTGGGGTTTCTAATGTAAGCCACAGCTATGGAACCATGAATCAGCACACCTGCATCCTGTATTATGTTATAAGCCAGTGTTACTTCAGTAAAAATAAAACCTCTATAAGCAAAGCGAAAACACAAGTCACAGTCAATGTTATCTGTAATCAATAAACTGACAAATACCCAGCATATAAAGAACATATTTCCTCAAAGGGATAAGAAAAGGAAAAAGAAAAAAGAACTAACAAATGAACAAAGGCATAAAAAGGGGACTCAAAGGAAACAAACTCCAGTCAGTGAACACATGAGAAGACACTGAAGCAAACGCACAGTGCGATGAGGCACGGTCCACACCAGCAGATCAGGGAGCAATGTCTGACCAGAGGTGGGAAGCAGGGCTTGGCGAGGAGGGAGGGAGCCGTGGGAACAGAGGTCTCAGACATGTGAAGTGTGACAGCCTGGAGTCACTCAGCTCTATGGAATGACGATAGAGCTGCATGTGATCTACACTTGTAGGTATGTGCCAGGAGACCCCACGAGAACTTGTGGGCTACTGTGTTGTGGGCAGACACAACAGCTGTGAGCTTGACATACACAGCACTTACAATGAATAAACCAGATCAAGAAATGCATTAGGTCTATACCTCTCAGCATGGATTAATGTAATGTGTTACATTTAAAAAGTTAGTTATAAAATGCTATCTGCAATGTAATTCAATTTACGTGATATTTAATTACACAGAAGAAAAGCACACGTTGTTTTAAAATGTATACA
The DNA here is from genome assembly GCA_004363575.1 of Solenodon paradoxus. Lineage (NCBI taxonomy): Eukaryota > Metazoa > Chordata > Mammalia > Eulipotyphla > Solenodontidae > Solenodon > Solenodon paradoxus. The sequence goes on from RJWH01000660.1 coordinate 342,869, forward strand.
TATGTGGCAAATATACCACATATAGAATACATATGGAATAATACATACCAACTCAGGGAGTTGTCTCAGAGAGGGAGGAAGGTTTTCTGCATTCACCTGCATTTAAGATGCTTCATTTTACAGTCTATAGACAAGTTTCAACAGTAAGATGCCAACTTCTGCTAATCTCAGTGGCAGGTAGTTATCTGTTACACCATTCTGCTCTTCTGTATGCTTGAAATATTTCACAATTTTAATAAGGAAAAACGTGAAGTAATAACCAAGCACTTTTATTATCACTAACAATTTAGGAAATGAAAGAACCTCAAAAGCAAAAGCTTCGGACTTATAATTATTCACTGAAAACACATTGCTCTGCTGTCCATGCAGTGCATGGGGCACCAACCCTGTAAAATCAATAAGGTACTGTCCCCATCTTTGGACCCTGACCAGGACACAAATAAGACAGTAGGGTGGCAGTGTCAGAGGCTATGGGCCAGCCCCAGAGAGTGTGGTGCTGAAGGTTATATCCAGGAGGTCGGTAGGAACGGCGGGACCCTGCAACAATGAGGAAGCTGGCCCCAGAAGGTAGAGGCAGGGGAGAAATGGTGCAGAGACAACTGGACACTGGACATTGTCCAGAGACAATGACAACTGGGTCATTCTAATGACACAAAGCATGCTCTAGGTCAGGGTTCTGTTAAGTAGGTCTAGACAGGAAGGCTGTGACCTCTCAGCTCGTGGAGCTTACTACTAAAGCTGGTGTCCTCAGAGGAGAACTGTAAGAAATCCAGGGTCAACTCTGCCAGCTGAGCTTCTGCATTTGGGCAGTGGTAGAAGAAGGTTTGGAGAGACAGTGAAACACAGAACATTATGTGACTGGTCACCAAGGCCTATAGAGGGGCTGGGAGAGAAGGAATGAAGAAAGCCCTTTGTCCACTGTGCAAATTAGAAAGATGAGGACAAATGAGTTTCTGTACCAGAAAAATCAGTTGAAGAAGGTTTAGTCAGCTCAAAACTGGAGCTCCCCAAATTCATAATTCTCTGAAGGAAATTTAGCTCAGCCTCTTTCCCATTTAGCAGAAGTTTATTCAAAGTTCTCTTTTCCAGTTTTAAAAAACTAGGTTGGAAAAGGTCCCAGGCAGAGACCCTGGGACAGACAGTCCAAACGTGCAGGTCTCTCCCCTAAGCAGGATGTGTGGCCTCCCCATATCACCTCCATCACTTGTAAAGGGCTAAAGCCTCTACAGAGGCTTCACTGTCATGAGCAGAGAAGCCATAATTTTTATTTTACACACCAAGTATCAGGAGTCTGCTATGCACTCACTGCACTACCTTGATGATAAAAATGGTGAAAACAAATAAAAAGCCCTGTAGCCTGAGGAGCAAGGGGGACCAGATTGTGGGTTGGTGGAAATTTCTGGAAGCCGAGTTCCTTCTCTAGTAGAGAAAAGGCCACTTCAGGGCACACAGGTCTTAGATTTCTAAAAGCCTTTGTTTGTTAACCCCATCCCATACTCAAATCTTTTCATATTAATACGCAGCCATGGAGTTTTTGACCATATGGATTCATGAGGCTCATATGCACGGAGCAGTAGTCAGACTACTTGGAGACTTTGAACTCTCCTTCGAAGGGATGAAATTTTCTAAGTGCAGCAGGCAGTAAACTTCTAGTAACAGTCAGCTCCGCAGGAAATAATGCTGGTGAGCTGCAGAAAAAGGATGCTCAAGACCACTGGTTTCCCTAGTAGAAGGATACTTGCAATCACGTTTGTGTCTGTCCAGACGCCTTTCTGTACAAACATTGCTCTAAATTTCTACCGTGGAAGGCTCAGAAGTATAGTTAGAGACTGCTTCTCCCAGGCCTTCATTTCACAGACAAAGAAACAGAGAGGCAAACACCTTCCTGACGCAGGATGCATATTACTACAACTCAGCCAGTTCTCCTTGCTTTTAAGAAGTGGCAAACAATCTGGTGGCTGTTGTCAATGCAGTCGTGACCAGCGGGCTGGTCCAACACAGGACTCCACTGTAGGCTGCCCTCCTTTCTCTGTCTGTAGTGAGCGGAGTGGAGCGAGGAGAGTAGAAGAGCAACTACTGACTGGATGTGAGCAACACATGAAACACGCTCTGCACCCTCAGAATTGTGAGCAGCATCGCCCGGGAAAGAACAGCAGACCTTCCCAGTAGACACTTGGGGGGTCTGCGATGTCCTCTGCCCACAAGATGCAGGTGCCTACAGGGGACCCGCCTGGCCCAGGTCTTACTTTTTCCCCAGGAGGCTGTGCCCTTTCAACAGACCACAACCCAGTGGCATTCCCCAAGGAGCATTTACCAGGACCATGTAGTGCCAGGTATATTAGCCTCAGCTCTGTATTTGATTCTTTTGCTGACCCTGGAGGCGTACCCCTCCCAGAGTCAGGCAGTTTCAACAGACAGCAAACCCAGGAGTACATTTTCCAAATGCAATGTTTAACCAATACAGAGCCCACCCCACTACCTCTCTGAGGGGCTTGCACTCAGGCCACGGTCACTCCTGCCCCAACCACCCCGGGCCAGGCACCAGACAATCAGGGATGCCCTGGTACCAGAGCCCACTGAAATGAGTCAGATGTGCCAATCCTAACTTGCTCACCCTGCCTTGTCTGCTCATTCTGAGGAGGAAGCTCCATTAAAAGCTCACACGCTGCCCCTGCAGACCCACACTGGCACTCTGAGCTCCTGCAGACTCATGGGCCCTCAGCATCTGAGCATGTAGTCACCACCTATCCAAAGCCATCAGCTCCAGACCTACTGGTTTAGCGCGCCCCAAGCTTTCTGTGAATACCCTATGTTTTAAAGCAGAGCTGCCAATTGCCAACTGGCAAATCATTTGCCCCCAAGTTACTAGAGTGTCAAACCAGGCTCGTGTCCGGGGTCCAATGTCCAATAGCTTCAGGGCAGGGCTCTCCCTTGGCACTGTAGCCACACATGACAAATTCTGTGTGAGGAAAATCACTGCAAAATCTACTCCAGTCTGCCATTTCCATCTTTAATCTCCTGGCTCTTATTTTAAATTCCTTGAGCTGGGCGGGGGCTAAAATCCCAAGCTGAGTCACCCTGGACTGTCTCCACCCCAACTCAGGCGCCTGCCGGCCTGACGGGGTGGCTCCAAGCTCCTGTGGCTCCATCAGATACAAGAAAGTGAATGAGTGAACGCAGACCGTAGGCAAGGGTCTGGCTCCAAACCCATACTTTCTCTTATCAGAGGTGGAACCTCGTTAAATTATTTAACCTCTTTGAGGCTCAGCTTCTTCAACAGGTTGGATGAGAAGGGAAAAGCAGAAAGTAACATTAACTGAGTTGTTTCAACATGCCATTGTTTTCTGTGCTTCATACTAGTAACTCACTGGTCCTCACGCATTCTTACCAAGTGGGGCCTGCTGCAAAGATGAAGAAACGGGGGATGTACACCCTATGGAAGGGCAGGGGAAGCACGACACCAACCACAGGCATGACCCCTGCTTCCCTGAGCTGGGAGGAAGTTCGGGGGCGGTCACCTTACTTCCCACCAAGAGCTCCTAGTGCTTTCTTGTCACTGGTGTGTCCTCATTCCATGGGCCAATCCCTCCACCTGCATGCCAAGAGGGGGAGGAGGCCGCAGAGGGAGAGGTTTGGGGCTGCTGCAGGGGAAAGACAAATCTTGGGAAGAAGGGAGAGGAGAGTAACCTGCAAGGCTGCCCACCTCAGCTCAGCACCGAGGGTCCCAGGTCCCTCAGCAAGTCTCCATGGCAGAAGCTGGGAAGATGGGGTTATGTCCAAAGAAGCTAATGGGATCTTCAGTGGGAGGTGGAGTAACACTGTCAATTAAGGGGAGTTCCTGATTAAGTTCGAAGTCAGTTTAGTGGTTTTGAGCACTATATAAAAAATGAAATAGAGTACATTAGGAATGCCTGCGCACTGCATGCAGTCAGATTAAACACTGTTTCATGAACCTTTGTTCCATCTATATATAGAAGCATCTGTGTGTGTCTACTGAATCACACTTTAAATCTATTTTTAACGGTGAATTTCAGCCTAAAAAGGTTGAGAGCCATTCCTCCAAGTATTTGCTGGGCACCTATGCCGAGCCAGGCTTTAAAAAGAAGGAAGTGTTTTGTGTCCCATGTCCCATGAGGGGAAGAGGAAAGGCAGGAGGGGCCCGCTGGCAGGAAGGGGAGAGGTCTCCGAGCCAGGCACTCAAGGATGGATAGGAGGGCTGGGGCAGCTCTAACTAAACACTGACACTGAATAACCGACATACAGGTTCATGATCATGCCGCTGCCCTCCAGACAATTTGGCTACATTTGAACTTTCTGATCTTATACCTGATCTTCTGCCACTCCCTTTGAGTTGACTTCTAGTGTGATCTCACAAGGTCTAAGACCTGGAGCTGTGAATTAAATTGATGCCTGTGACATCACAAAGAGAGATTCTTTCAGTTACAATTTTTTTCTTATAAAAGAACATCAAAGATCTCCTTGCACTTGAAATTTAAACAAGTGTCTTCCATGAATATAGTGTTCTCTTGCCATTTTATGTTTTGCAATGGTGTTGAGAATCTTTCTTTGGCTGGAGTAATGTGGTACTGTCATAATCTCTTTGCTTCCAAGAAGTATGTTACCAAAAAATGATTTGTTTCACAACTAATGTTGCTCAACCCTTGAACCTGTCTAACAGCGCAATTGTCTCTGGTACTGCTCTAAGTCTTGTCCTCCTAATAACTGTCTAGAAGAAACGCTCTGGGAGTTTAAGACTAGCTCATTGATTAAGCTTTCTAGAATGCGTGAGAGCGTGAACACTGAAGCTGTCAATCAAACTCAAAAAGCTCACCCTGAGCAGGGTTCGTGGATGTCATTCAAAAGGTGTAGGCATGCTACCAAAGGCAGGGAATACGGATTACTACCCACAACAGTGAAAATTCACCCATCTACTTGCCAAGGGGCAGGTGCAATTTCTAACTGCTAAGATGTAGTCTTTGGTTTGTTTTTTTGCCTCTTCATAGCAAAGAAAGTGATTCAGGACTTTCAGGGAGTTGTTGGCTTATTTAGAGTTAAATTAGTCAAACTAATTTAAAAAGTCAATGTGACTATTTCAGACACGTTCTCTTCCAAGTGATTGTCACTGTGGTACAATTTTGCCCTTTGGTTTTAGTCAAAAGTTTTTTTCGAGCATCATAAACTTTTCCCCAATTTTAATTATGAAAAATTTCTAACACAGAATAACTGTTGAAAGAATGGTACAATAAAAATCTAGGTCCAACATGTTATATTTTGCTATCTATGTATACACATAGATATGCAAATATATAACTACATGTACATATGTGAATATATGAAAACATACAAATATAAGTATTAAAATTTCACCCTTAAATACTTAAAAATGTTTATCCTACAAGTGAAAAAAAATTCCTTGTAGCTACAAACCAGCACAACTAAGAAAATTAGAAAGTACATATCTAGTATCTAATCCATATTCAAATTTCTCCAATTGTTTCTAGAATGTTTTTGTAATTTTTTTTTAAACAAGGATCCAAACTAGTGTAAGACATTGCAATTTTTTTGTTATATCTCTTCAGTCTTTTTAAAATCTAACCCAGCATAGTCCACATGTGCAATTTAGAATATTCTATTAATGACATTAAAAAGTAAAATGCAACAATTAAAATTAATTTTCTTCATAAATTCAATTTACCCTATACAAATCATGATATCAACACATACTACATAAAACTGTTAATAAAATCATACATCCATAATTGTTCATACTACATCATCAAAATCTTGTGTATATTTTGCATTTACAGTGTGTCTCACTTTACTGACCACACTTAAGTGTTCATATCTGTGTGTGGCCAGTTGGACTGATAAACAATGCAGATTTCCCATCAGTAGAGAATCCTTAAATTTTTAAATGGAGTCAGTTTTCTGCATTTTACTTTTGAAACAAATTCAAGTTTCCCTTTAGTCAGAAATCTGACAATTATACTTTAATTTCAGGATTTGACAAAGCTGGTGCTGGCTCTAATAATAGAATACTTGTGTGTGGTTTTAAATTTTCAGTATCAGATTCCTGGACATTTACTGTTTTAGATTTTATATGCGATCACAGTAAACAAATGGAGTAGAGTCTTGCTGCTTTCAAAAATCTGAGTCCAATGGGCACATTAAACCAATAGCAATTCTATTAAATAACTGATAGGGTTTTTTGTAAAGAGATTCAAATTAGGAAATTTAAGGTCACTTTTAAAAGTCTACAATATAAACAGTTTTCACCTCCAAATATCTGCATCCCATCTTCATGGAAGCCCCATTCACAGAGCCAAGTGGCCACTGATGGATGATTCAACTAATATGTGGTATATAGCACCATTGGATACTATTCAACTATTAAAAAACATGGTTTTTATTTTTTTTAATTTTATTTTCTATTTACAACATGGTTGGACCTAGGTTGGATCTAATTGATATAAATGTGACTAAGACAAACAGCATATGATTTCACTTACATGCGATAGATAAAAAAAAATGAAGAAACAAATAAAACAAAAAGCAAACTCTTAGACTGTAATAAACAGTGGTTATAGAAGGGCAGGGAACAGGGTTGGTAAAATTTGAGTAAAGGGGCCAACTATGTAGTGATGATAGAAACTAGACTGTTAGTGGTGAATATATTATAGAAGACACAGATGTTGACTTACAAATGCCGACTGCCTAAAACCTGTATAATGGTGTAAACCAATGTTACTTCAGAAATAGATTTGAAAAAATGAGGGCCCTCTGATTTGGCAACATTATCATGAAACAGTTATCTACTTCTCATAGCATCATTCAGTCATTCAACATATAGTTACTGAAAACAGACTATAAATAAAAAATTACTAAAAATGTGGAAGATGAATAAGTAAGTGAGCATAGAAAAATCTCTGCTCTCATTTAGCAAACATTATAGTAGAGTTTGGTGAGGAATAGAACATAAAACATGAAACCATACAAATCTGTGTAATAATATGAAGCAAATTAAAGTAGGAAGGGGGGTTAAGGTGTGCCACGATGAAGGATGGAATGGGGTTATAATTCTAAATAAAATGTTCAAGGAAAAACTCTTGAAAGGATGACATTTCATTGGCACATTTGGAAAAATGGAGGGAAAGGCCACATGGATGTCTGGGAAAGAGTGTCCCAGAAGGAAGGTCCATGTGCAAAGGCCCTGAGCTGGAAATGTACCTGCTATGAGGAAGGAGCAGGAGAAACACCAAGGGGTTGAAGATGTGAGTAAGGTGCTTATCTGGGAACATGGAGAGTTAGAGAGCCATTTGGAAACAATCACACAACCTGTTCCTAAAGTCAAGAGGTTAGGTGAGCAGACCAAGAGGTGACTGTAGATTGAGGGAATGAAGATGTACAAATATGGAGCCCTTGTGATCTGTAATTTTGGGTAATGAGATGGTAAATATCCAGAAAAAGAGATGGAGAAAGAATGATCAGGTGTAAAAAGCCCCCAGGAAAGTGTGGAGTCTTGGAAGCCAGGTGAAGAACTTCAGAAAGCAGGGAGGTCAGCTGAGTTTTGATGCTGCTAATAGATAAATAATAACATGAAGATTAGAACTGACCATGGGGTTGGTTTGGTGGAGACTCTGACAAAGTGGCTTCAGTGAAGGCAAAGTTTGATTGATGTTGAGGTGAAGGACAGTGGGAGAAGAATTTGAGACTTTACAGTCATGCACCACTTAGCCATGGAGTACTTTCTAAGAAGTGCACCACTGAGCTATTTTCTCACTATGCAAATGTTGTGTGTTATCACACAAACCTAGATGATGCAGTGTGCTACAAAACTCAGCTGGTGGTATTGCCTGTTGGGTCAACTGCTGAATGTGTGGTCCCTCAGTGACCCAAATGTCACTAAGTGACAAGTGACTGTGTAGAAAACTGTGAAGTATTGTTCCAAAATATTTGCATGTTTGTATACTGAAGGGAATAACCCAGTAAAAATGAGCAAACTATTAATGCAGGGATTTACTGACACAATACCCTACAGCAGGAGAGAAAGGCTGGGTCTGGCGGAGCAAACAGCTGTTCTGTGCCCTGCAATCAAAGCAGAGCACACCACAGCAGGGACAGCGTGTAGATGACGTGGCGGTGCCTGCCTAACTTCTCTTCTGCACTCTTCTATTTTACCAGTAAAATAAGAAATAAGGTTGGTATGCCCTGGTGCAGTAGCAGCTGGTTCACTGCCTCCAGCTGAGCACAGACCACGTACATCCCAGGGACACAGGTTCACATCTGGGGGCTGAGGATCAACCAAAATCAACAGCTAAATAAAAATAAAGTGTTAAAAAAAAGAAAAACAAGGTCATCATCTCAGTTCAGGAAAAGACAGGCACTGTAGGAGGGTCAGCTAGAGCAGTAGGTATGCACTTGTCATCAAGGAGAAAAGACAGTGAGCAGGGGAAGGAATGTGAAATGATGGAGCAGCAGCATGAAAGGCACTGGAGTTCTTGTCATACATTTCAAGTGACATGTAAGAGCATGGTGGTGTGATTTCCTCCCATCAGGTTTAACTGCATTGATGCAGGAATAAGAAAGATGGTGAGTGATATTTAAACAGAACTGTGGCTTCCCAGGACCAGATGATGAAGAGACAAGGTGTAAAGGGTTAAGGTCTAGTTCAAATGAGGCTTTATAGTTTCTATAATGCAAGACCCATGGAATTTACAGTGGAAAATAGGGTGGTGGCATCGTGGTGATGGGAGCAGAGAAAGGAGGGAGACTTTCTTCCATTTCTGTAAGGTCAGAAGGTAGCTGGAATCATGGTTGTGTAGGCACTAGGACTAAAGTCCAACCTCTAAACTGTTAGACAAAATACCTATTTTCTGTGTCATGTGCCTTAGTATTACACTCATTCATTTCTTCACAAATATTTATAGAGCATGTCTTCTGGAAAAGAAGGAAGATTTTTTTCTAAGTACTTGGCTAGTTTTTTCTTTTTCATTTTATAGTTTAGTATCCATATCTGGTTTCTTTAAGTAACTTATATGTTCTTAGAACAAAGGTAAAACACATAGCCAACTACTTGTTGGATTATAAGAAGACAATGAAACTCAAGAGAGAACAGCTACACATGAAATATCAAGTAAGAGACACAATATCAAAAGTATCTTTGACCATGGGACTATGAAGCGTTCTTGTGTCAGCTGTCAGCAAAAATAAATCACTTCCATTGTACAGGTTCAGAGCTTTCTAACGAAGCCTGGCGCCACTGATAATAAAAGTAATCAGATTATTATAAGGTGGGGAGAGAAAATTTTACCCAAATCTTAACATTAAATTTTCACAGCCCACTACATTTTATGATATTTAGGCGAAGGGATATTCTCAATTGACTTAGCAAATAGTGATTGAGAATTTGCCAGTATATATAGAGTCAGCAAATATTCACCAGTCTTGCAATCAATGTTGGTTATTACCATGAAAAGATAAAAGATTTAGCCAGGAATCTGAGGGTTGTGTCATTAATAGTTTTGTCTTGTTCCCCACCAGCCCCCTTTTCTTTCTTTTTGATTCCAGGATGACAACCTGTAATCAAATAACGGAAAATTAGTGCCTCTGACATGTAAGCAAGTCCAACATTTTTTTCCCATGTGAGGCTACTTTGGAATTGGTATCCTTCTACAATAAAATGTGTATTTCTTAAATATTTGAGAATCTCAGGGAAAAAATTAGAACTCTATCAGAGCTGATTCTGTTCTGTTGCTTTTTTTGTCTACATTTATTATGTTGTCCCTCAGTCTTCACATTTCTTCCCAGCGTATTTCTTTCATTTTCTCCTTCTCCTCCTCCTATTATGCAACCACTCATATACTTACAGCAATATTTGCCTAAAAAGTGTTTTTCTGTTCATGAAATTCTACTTTTGATAAAAGACCATATATATAAGATACAAAGAAGGAAATGAACATCAACCCTAACCACTACCTTCTATCAATATTTCTGGACTTGAATATTTTTACATAACAGGCCATGGTCTCATGCCACACATTTATTATCATGAGTTCAAAACTATGATTTTTATCTGCTATAAGGTTTACTGTATAACATTTTTTTGTTTTGCCTTATTTAATTAAAGATTACATCATAACATTATATAAGTTTAAGGTATGTATCATAATATATATAACACAGTAAGTTCAATAATTCAGTTATTTATTTTTAATTGTTTTATTATTTCACATTGCTAGCATATGCAGTTTAATAATTTTTTTTTTGGCCATTTATAAGATTTCTGGTATTTAGCTCTTAAAATGTTTATGATGGCGTATTTTAAATGTAAAGTCCTGATTGTATTTGTTTTTGGTTATTCTTTAGGATAAATTCTTGGAAGTGAAATTTCTAGAAGATTCTTAATGAACCTTGAAAACTTACTTTCCAGAAACTTGCACTAAATTATTCCTGTAGATAGTTCTAGAATGATGTATCTTTTACTAAACTATTCCCTTCTTACTAATGAAATCCAACAGCTATTTCTTTAATATGTTTTCTCTTCTCCTGGACCATACGCTCAGAGCCTTGTCACCAGCTATCACCCAAGTCTCCTCTCCAGTTGTCCTCATGTACGACAGCTTGTTTTCTCCTCTGCTTTCCATACTTGGGTCACTGCGGCTGCCATCCACCTTGTTTTCCTCAGTAGAAACCACATAATTGTCCCTGACAACTGCCCCTCCCTCATCCACCCTAGGAAACTCCACCACCGAGTGTCTCTGGCATCATCTCTCCCCACAATCATGTCCCTTGTCTAGCTGGTTGGAGCTCCTGCACACTTAACTCATTTTCCATCACCATTACTGCTCCTCCTGAGAATCATGAAAATATCTTTAAAAAATAGATATGATTATGAAACTCACCTTTCATACCTTCAGCACCTACAGAAGTGTGAGCAGGCACAGCGGTCTTGTCACCCTGACCATGAAGCCATGCCCAGTTCACCACTGTTGGCTGTTTGCAACCATTCCCACGTGTCTATTCAAGCACTCAGCACACACACCAGATGGAGTCATTTCCACCACCTCACTCCTCATCCCTAAATGGAGTTTCCTTTTCCTTTTCGTCCTCTAGGGAGTGCCTCTTTCAATACTCAGTTCAAATGTCACTTCTTTCTCAATTGACCTGAGTCCTCACACCACAATTCTTAGCTAAATTTTCCTTTTGTTGTAGTTCTTATTCTATGTGCTGATGTGATTATCTTCTACTGACTCCTTGGGGGTCAGTAACTGAATAGATCAGCTTTGTGTCCCTGTGTGGAACAAGAGAGTGTCACTCAGTTTCCTGGCATGCAGTGTGAGCTTCGACACGTGTCTGTTGTACTAACTACCCTGCATAACTCTGCGTTTTTTTGGTCTATACAGGGCTTTCTGTGCCTAGCCCAGCCTGAGAAGGTACATCTAGGGCTTTCTGTGCATTCAAGAGTCATGAACCACATGTTTAAATGATACATAAGATTTAACTTAATCTATAGCTAATAAGAATGTCTTAAGGGTTATGTCAGATTTGCTAACTAGAAGTAAAACATTTAACCACATGGAAAATCAGAAGTTTGTAAATGCTCTGTCCAGAGGATCCCAACTAAGATTGCTTTTCATGGACAATGGATTGAATATTTTGCTTCATCCTTAAAAGTGTTTAATACTTAAAAGCAGGCAATTAAGTCACACAGAAACTGGAAAGATCTAAAAGTAGCAAAAGACAGTGACTTCTGAGGTAATGATAAAGACTGTAATTTGAACTACTGAATAGTTTCTGTTGTACTAGGAGGATATTATGCAGTCTTTAGTGGTAAATTTCAAACAGTCAGCCATAGATTGAGGGTGTGGTTTTGCTGTTGAACTTGTTTTGCAAATGCTAACTATAGCAACTTTTCTTCTTTTGATCACAATCATAAGTGTTCTAGAATAAATATGCTAACATGAAAGGCTTAATGGCTCTACAACAGGAAAACTGACTTAAAATACTTTCTTCTGGTCAGATTCTTTTTAACTTATCAGCAGAGCAAGGTTTCAGATTTCAGCTTGTGGTTTAATGCACAGAACTGGAAGGGGTTTCATCTACTTTTATTCTGGTGAACAGATCAATGAGTCCATGGATACTAATATCCTTTTTTAGATTAATATTCTAAATGTATGAACCTGTCTTATCAGATAAACAAGCAATGTCTGTGTGCATTAATTGCTACTGAGGGTTAATGTTATTTATAAAGTAACGAAATCAATATGATCTCTATTGTTCATTAACTGAAATGTTCTGGACTCAATTCTGTTTTATTTTTCAATTAAGCTCTATTATTTTTCCTTATTGACCCTTGAAAAATAGCCATGGAAACAAACTTAATGGTTCTAAAAATGTCAGAGTCAACCAAATGCCCTAATGGAAAACCCTGTATATTTGAACATAAGAAGGAATCCAGTGTTCAACCATTGGAAATTTTAAGAAAGTTTATTATTACATATCTATTCCTTATTCTATACTTTTTAAAGTATAGAATAGTACACAGTAAGTATAAAAGTATGCTTTTAAAATGTGAGCGACTTGGATTCTATAGATTTAATAGATGTTTTCTTTCAGTTCATTTTCTGAATAAAATCAAAAGCAGCTTGCTGTTTTTATAACTTGGGGTCATTCATAATAAATGGGAGTCAGGAGGAGGAAAACAGACCCTCCTGCCGGGTGGGGAGGTATACTTTCTGCACTTCAATGCAGGGCAGTGGGAAAAGGGTCCGCTTGCTTGCTCTTTGGAATATCACTGTGGTCGCATAGCTGACTGGATTTTTCTTTTAGACCCCGGGACGTTCAGAAATCTAAGAACTTGACATGTATTCAGGGACCCAGAGAGACTCAACACACTTTCCTCATACTATAAGTACCATGAGACCTTCAAAACATGTCAAAGTATTCAACACCAGCTTTCAGCGCTTTGTTTTAAAGACCTTCTAGAAGAAACAGCCAGGACTGATGAGAGCGATGAGTTAACCTTCCATGGGCTGAATCTTGTGTTCCAAATAGTCTTGAAGTCCTCCATGGCCACAAGTAAAGAGATTGTATACTGGATAGAGTGAAATTGCCCTACTCTAATCCAGTGGCTAAGGTGTTCTCCTCACATAACTGCTCACCTTACTGGAAGCCTGGGAGTAAGATCTTTCCAATTTTCCATTTAATATAATAAAACATAAAAAAGGGATTACTGACAGTCTTGCACAGACACTATTCCTAAGATTATGTCCTAGTCATGTAATATTTATTTTTATCATAGCTTTAATTTTCCTTATATATGTGGTCTACCACTTTTAAAGGCTTAAGGTAAGTATCAGAAGATTTGTTGACATTTACAAATTTCAGAAATTACTTCCTACTAAATTGCAGCTACTTTAAAAACTGATGAAACTGAAGCTTTAGCAACAAGTGTTGGTGAGAGTGTGGAGAGAAAGGACCCCTCCTACACTGTTGGTGGAAGTGCAAGTTGGTGCAAAAACTTTGGAAAACAGTATGGAGATGACTCAAAAAATTAAAAAAAAAATGGAATTACCATATGAGCTATCAGTCCCACTTCTAGGTATCTATCTAAGAATGTAAAAATATTAACTCAAAAAAGGTATACACAGCTCCGTTTACTGTAGCACTATTTACAGTAGCCAAGTATGGAAGCAACTTAAGTGCCCACTGACAGGTCAGTGGATAAGGCAGATTTGGTGTAATGGAATATTAGTCCTTTAAAGGAAAGGCGAAATGCTGCCATTCTTAACAACATGGAGATTCCTTTGAAGGTATTTTGCTGAGTGAAGTGAATCAGAAGGAGAAAGACAAATACTGAATGATTTTACCAATCCTGGTGTGCCTAGAAACAATGAAAATGAACTAAAAAGAAAAATTAAAATACTGAAGTGAGGTTGTCACAGGGGAAAGAGATTAGTGTAGGATCATGTAGTTAAAAGGAGTTTTCTTATATTTTTTATTTTACGTGCTTTTAAATTTATTTTTGCTTGTTTTTTGGGGGGAGGGTTTGCTTATTTATCATACATTTTTAATTGATCAAACTGAACCTTCAAAACATATTGCATCCAAATCATCTCCATTTAATACATGGTGTGTTTCCAAATTTATCCATGTTCTAAAGTAGTAATTTAAACTATATTTAAAATTATCAATTTCTCTCAATCTACTTACTCTGTCTTCCCATAATAATTTTTAAAAAATGAGTCACTAGTTGTAACCCCTGGTATAAATTATATGTCTATTTCTGAGAGCAGATTGGCTGGGCTAGAACTCATCTGTCCAAATGGGAGTCATCGAGGCACAATTCAGACTACTGAACACCTCACGGTGGTGGATCCAAAGTGAGATGTGCTTTAAGTGCAAAATGCTTACCAGAGTGTGCTTACGAAATAATCAATTTTAAAATAAATTATATGCTAAATCATAGTATGTGGGATATATTGGATTAAAGAAAACATTATTAAAATGAATTTTACTTTTTTTCTTTACCGTAAGAAACATGGCAACTAGAACATTTAGATGCCACGTGGCTTGCAGTTTTACTTTTGTCCTATTTTGATCAAGCAGCACTGACCTAGAGTCCCCTACTAAATAGAAAGCCCTCTCTGGTTTCTCTGAAAAAAGTCAGTGATTCTTTTAATCCAGTTTGGCTCTCAGAATTCAGTATGACCTTTACACAGTAAATTGTACCATATACTTGTAAACTATACCCGAGTGGCAAAAGCATTTAATTCACAATCCAAATGAGCTTTCTTTACAAGCAGGGAGCGACTTTTTGGGGAGAAGTTTGGCTTAATAAATTTTAATTTATAGTACTACTAATAAGCTAAGGAGGAATTAATATACAATTATGGTTTATAGGAACAAGTAGTAGAGAACTCTGAGAATGTACCGTAATATATACTGCATATAATTTAATATGACACTATTACAACATAAAACTACATGATTACATATCTGTGTTCATGCTCACCTTCTTAGCTACTCATAAATTGGCAGAGGTTTAAAATATGAAATTAGTTTCTTAACAGCTAGACATAATTAGTTATAAATTTCTCCTATCAAATCGTTAAAACACACACACAATGACTTGTAAAAATAATTTACTCCTGTTTGTTTGTATGCCGGTAGGTATCTCTATTTTTCATCAGTTTCTCAATTCAACCCAGAACAGCAAGTGTTCTTTGAACTTAAGTGGGACAGACTGGCATTTGGTCAATTACTCATTATACAGCGATATAAATACTTGAAGATCATGTTTCTGTGCCATGAAGACGCCTGGAGCACCAAGTTTGTGTGTTTTGTGGCCTCATCGTTTACATTTGATGCTATTTTTGCTATAACACTAATGGGTTGTTCTCGTGTATATACAGACCAACAAGTCCTCTTGCCAGTGAGTTTACGTTCTCTGGATTTTGCTATGATCACTCACATCTGCCCTCTACACAGTGCTCCTCTTGCGATTCTTTTCCTCCATTAGAGACAAACTTTGAGGGTGATGCTGTCCTTCCAGACAGCACTAAGTTGAAACAAAAGAGGAAGAAATTCTATCATTTCAGCCAACACGATAAGATACAAAAATGCATCCCAAGTATAAACTGTCCAAGGTGCTTTGTTCAGAAGCAGCCTCATGAAATGGCACATCTTAACGACTGACTATGGTGACCACAAATCAAGCAGTGACCATTTCCATTATTGACTAGAAACGTTATGGCAACAGATTAGGTTTATTTACAAACTTAGATTTGTTGTCTTTTATTCTTTGAAAAATTGAATCTTTGAAGTAGCGGGATGACTGCTCACATATTGTCATGTCAGAGTGGTGGCAGGGAGGATATGGTGGGCAAAGTGATTACACTGACCAAACAGTATTTCTGCTTCCATTGGAAAGAGACAGACATGGTGACTTGTTTTTCCAGATATGGAATCAATGTAAAAGTATTCTCGTTTTTTTCTTTTAAGAGAGGAAGGAAGGGAGAGGAGGAAGAGGCAATTATTTCTTTTGGTTGTTCCCCCAGCCTGAACAGATTCCCTTAGCACCTAAGCCACCAGAGCACCCCAAGTATAGCATTCCAAGGTCATCAGTCTGGATTCAGGTCTGTTTGAAGTAGTCCTTAGGACGGCAGCCTGAGGCAAGTGTCACTGAAATACCACAGTCCAAGGAAGAGCACCCAGAATCACTGAAGCAAAAGGAAGCAACAACTCTGAACCCAAGTATCTCAGGAAAGTGCCTCCCTGGTCCCCGCCACCACCCCGATTCAGTGCATAAGACTTGGAGCTCTGGGCTTCAACCCTTCCCCTTTCTCTTTGCTTGGCTTACTCTGCTTCAGAGTAGCCCATGAAAAAAGGGTCCCCAGGAGCTGGACTACAAGATGACATCACAGATACCACAGGCTGCTTGATGGCAGGAACCATGGCAGTCTCTGCCATGCCTGGACTTAGAATCAGAGCCTAGAGTCATAGGCCCCCCTGGGCTTTGACAACACTGAAGTAGACTTCTCAAGGAGCCTCACTCTTGGGCTGGTATAGGTTCTCCAGATCCTAAGGTCTCTAATAGCAGAAAATCTCCAGGCTAGGAGAATGTGCTATGATCTTTGGTCCTTACATGTTCTCTGATTTTGCTCATTTGCAAATGCTTTGCTGCACAGATTTGTGTACAGGTGAGCATCCTATTTATTATCTTGACATACCTCTCTTATACCTCTTTTCCTAATCATAACACTGCAACTTTGCATTTTCACTCCAGACTGATACCTTTTTCCTCCCCAATTTTCTATCAAAATCAATTGCAGCATCTGGCAGATTTTTTAAAATTTATGTTTTACTGTAGTAAATATTCTACACATTAAACTAATTTCCTATGTATAGGTGCCCCATTTCTTAGATATATTTCAACACACCATGCCCTCCACCAAATCACCAAGGGTTCTTCCCCACTGTCCAGTGGGCT
The DNA here is from genome assembly GCA_004363575.1 of Solenodon paradoxus. NCBI lineage: Eukaryota > Metazoa > Chordata > Mammalia > Eulipotyphla > Solenodontidae > Solenodon > Solenodon paradoxus. Next base: position 359,859 of record RJWH01000660.1, read on the forward strand.
CCACCACCATTTCCCCCCACCTGCCCCATTCCCTTTTGGTAAACTCAGGTCTCTTGCAAATGTTTCAGGGTTGGTTATGTTTCATCTGTTTGTTTTGTCTACTCACATTCTGCCTATGAATAAGCTCATATGATATCCATCTTTCTTCTTTTGAATTGTTTCCCTTAGTATAATCCTGTTTAGTGCCATCCATGTTTATTCAAATATCGGGTTTCATCTCTTCTAAGGGCTGTGTAGTATTCCATTGTATATACGTACCACATCTTCTTGATCCATTCATCTGATGTTGGACATTTAGGTGATTTCCAGTTCTTAGCCATTGTAAATAGGGCTGAAATAAACAGGGGGATACATACACCTCTGCGGATGGGTGCCTTTGTATCTTTTGGGTTGATGCCCAGAAGTGGAATGACAAGATAAATATGGGATTTCCATCTTCATTTTTTTGAGGAATCTCAAACTATTTACCATAGGGGTTGCACCAATTTGCACTCCCACCAACAGTGCAAAAGTGTTCCCTTTTCTCCACATCCTCACCAGCATTTGTTGTTTCCCAACTTTTGGATAATAGCCAGTCTTAGGTATAAGGTGATGTCTCATTGTTGTTTTAATTTTCTTTTCCCTGATAGCCAGTGAGTAGGAACATAATTTCATGTGCCCATTGGTCACTGTATATCCTCTTCAGAAAGTGTCTTTCCAATTACTCCTCCCAGTTTTTAATTTGATTTGCTGTTCTTCTGTTGTTGAGTTTTATGAGTTCTTTGTATATTTTAGATATTAAGCCTTTGTCGGAAATACAGAACGCAAATATCGTCTCCTAGTTAGTGGGTTTCCTTTTGGTTTTGGTGATGTTTTCTTTTGTTGCGAAGAACTCCTTAGTTTGATGCAGTCCCAGTTGTTTATTTGGAGTCCTCAAAGGCTTCTCTACAACTGATGTCATGGAAAGTCTTTGCGATGTTGTCTTCTAAGAACTTTATAGTTTCTGTCTTATGTCCAAGTCTCTAATCCATTTTGAGTTAATTTTTGTGAATGGTGTTAGAGAGTGGTCTAGCTTCATTCTTTTACATGTGGCTGTCCATTTTTCTCAACCCCATTTACTGAAGAAACTTTCCTTTTTCCATGATTTTAGCTCCTTTGTCACAGACTGACTGTATTTGAGTGGGTCAATTTCTGGTGATTCATTTCTTTCCAACTGATCTGTGCCTCTGTTATTATGGCAGTACCACACCATTTTGATCACTATTGCTTTGTAATATAGTTCAAAGTCTAGACGTCCAGATTCATTCTTTTTTCTAATGGTTGCTTTGGCTATGTGGGGTGTTTTGTTCCATACAAATTTTAAGATTTTCTGTTCTATTTCCTGGAAATAAGGCCATGGGATTTTAATGGGGACTGCATTAAACCTATATATTGCTTCGGGTAAGATGGCCATTTTAATGATATTGATTCCTCCCAGCCAGAAGCAGGGGATGTCTTCCCATTTCTTTTTGTCCTCCTGTATTTCTTTAAAAAAAAAAAAGACTTGGAGTTTTCTTTATATAGATCTTTTACTTCCTTTGTTAGGTATAGCCCAGGTATTTCATTCATTTAACTTCTATTTTAAATGTGATTTTCGTGATTTCATTTTCTTCCAGCATGTTTGCGTATAAAAATGCAACAGATTTTTGTGCATTATTTTTGCAGTTTTTCACTTTACTGTATTCATTGATGAGTTCTAGAAGTTTTTTTATAGAGTTTTTGGGATTTTCAATATATATATAATCATGCCATTTCTTGCAGATGTTTTCCTCCGCTATCACTTAGCTGGATCCAGGACCTCATCATCGTATGCCTAGAACGTTAAAACTGCCTTTAGACTCATCTCCTGGTCTCCTGAAAGGTCCATGCTACCCCTTCCTTTGAGCGGATTGATCTTGCTAAGGCCCCACATTTCTCTCAGTACGTGGTGCAAGGACTTTGGGTTTCTAGTCTGACAGTCAAGATTGTCCCATGGAGCGGGAAGAAAGTATGCCCCTAAAATGCTATCCTTGGTACAGCCTGGCCCCAGCCTTGCCCTGACCCACAACTCTGCACAGTGCAATCACGCTTCTTCACAGAAATATTTTCTCCTTGATTCTCATGTGCTTCTTTCTCATGAACTGATATGGCCAGTCTCTTCCATAAAGCTCCCAGTCTATCCCAGGTCATAAAGATCTCTTCTCTTGTCTTGCGGTAATTGTCATTTAAATCCTTGATGGCAAATAACTGGGGATTGTTTTTGACTAGACTGGCCATACATACCTTTTTAAACAGGGCAGTATCATTATTTTCATATTTCCTGACTGCCTCATCATTTTAATATAAATGCCAATTTTGTCCCTTTTTTTTTTTGTTAAAGAAAACAGGACCATTTTTAATGGACAAAAGGAGCAGTTGAGTTGCCACAGCCCCAGGCTGCTGAGGGGGTTCAAAAGCAGCTACCCCTTTTATCCCACATTAAAGATGGTTCTTTCCAGCACTGACTACAGTGGACTATGGCCACTTTGCTGTTTCCATCCTCTGTGAGGAAACAGGAGCCTGGGGAAGAGGATTCCCACTCACCCTGTGCCCATGTCTATTTCTTCAAAGGGAGCAGATGACCACGCTGTGGTGGAGCTGCATGTAAGTACTATGGGGGTTCTCTCTGGCACTGTGGGGATTATCTAAGACACTGGGCCAGGTATTGGGCACTTATGACACTGGGATTATTAAAGCAGCATGTGTTTTAGGCGGGCATTTAGGTTTATAGGGGTCCAAATTTGGTTTTCACCTAAGATGCCCAAATTCTTTGCACTGGTCCTGGCCATTTATATGAAGTCCCACTGGACCACACGTCATTATTACGTGATCACCAATTGGCATCTCATAGTAATTATTTGTTGCTGGTCTGATTGCTCTGCTTCTGCTTGGATTATTCCACCTTCTCTCCCTCAGTTGCCAGCACATAACCCATCCTGTTTTTGCCATTCTAATGTCCCGTTTTTGTCTCAAGGAAATATAGTCAGCCTATTTTGACAGCTCTTCCATTTGCCCTTGCAATCTAATTTTCCCACATGTGAACTGTTCACATGCATTTCTCCTATGTACATCTTTCTTTGCCACAAGAATATATTTTCAAAGAAGTCCTTGAGAGTCTTAAGATCAGGGATCTTTGTTTCAAAGAGTCAAAGCTCACCCTGTGACTGTCCTCTGGGTCTTCCTGCCATGCTCTGGTTTGTGCTACTTGATTCATTTCATTCCTCTTTTGGACAGTGATAATAGTTTGTTTAATAAACAGACAATTTGGGTAATGTTTCAATGAAGTAATAAAACTTCTTCTAGTGTTTTACTTTCTGTGTAAAAGGGCTTTTTAAAAATAATTTTTTTATGAGCTATTAGTTTTTGCTCCATTATCCCAATTGCTTTCTAAATAGAGTGCACCCCATTAATGGAAAGGCGTGACGCTCAGGGCATCTTGAAGGCATTCAGTTTGTGATCCTGGCGCTGTTACTGAGAAAACTGAACCATGCTATGTGATAGGGGAGGAGAGGCCAGGAGCCAGGGGCATCCCACTGAGGGTGGGCAATGGGAAGAAGCAGCAAAGGAGAGCTGTGAGCAGGAGTGAGAAGTAGGGACAGAAATACTAGATCTGCCAGGCTGTTTGATGTGGGCAGGTTCAACTCCATCTTCACATCAAGGATCTTCAATAAAGCTGACATGGTTTACCAGTGCTCTTGTAAGAACACGTTATTTTGGAGAATTCAAAGGGATGTTGTATTTCACATCTGGGTCAATCAAGTGCATGGCTGGGATGGCTGCTTATGTCCTCTGGGTCACAGCTAAAGTCTTTTTGAATTGAGGACTCCTAAAGTTCTCCTGGTCTTCAGATGAGACATGAAAACAATGTACACTGATAGGGCATGACACTCTAGCACTCACAAAAGCCTTTCATCCTAACAGGAACCTTGTGTGGTGAGTACAGCAAGTTTTATTAATTCCACATTACAAACTTAAAAGTGGAGATTCAGGAAGGTTGTCTGACACTAAAAAACAAAGGTTTTAAGCCCATGATCCTGCTCTTTTTATTTAAAATCTACACACACACTCACTCTTCTGTAACCAAAGCACTGTGCCCTTGTGTGGTCGTTATGCTTTCAGAAAAATAGCTGTCCCACTTTTTCCTTTCCTTTTTTCCAGGCCTGGGTCTTGAACCCATGGCCCTCATAGCTTGCTACTCAGGCGCCTCAGCTACCAGAAGGTCTTAACCCCATTGTTTTCTTGTGTATGTGTCTTTGATCTAATTCTTTAGTTATTAAAATGTTTGACTCTCTGGTCATCCTCTAGGTTTTAGGATATATGTCACCAAAACCTGAGCTAGACACTGAAAAATATCCATACATAATAGTTTACATTTTGCCTTTCGTTAAGGGCTATTCCCTGTCTCTCATTACTGTGTCATTTTCCATCACTGTTTTTCTTTGTCCTCTTTGTCAAAGATACATTTAGTAAGCAATTGATTTATTATTATTACTTATTATTATTACTACTCTACTACTACCACCACAACTCTTCTAAATTTCATTCTACTCGATTGGTTTAGGGATTGTTTTGCTCTCTGTCATTTGCCTTGATACACATGGAATACTTTCTCTCTCAAGCCCTTTGAATCACATTCCATTGCCTATGACTTCCAGGATCCTTTCCTATCTCCATCCTGAAATATACTGCTATATTAAGATATTAAAATGGTTTTTCTTCATGATTTAAATCTTTTAACCTAATCACTGTAGTTAATTTCTTCATTGGAGATGGCCAGCTATATATTTAATGCAAATCAATATTTCTCTTTTATTTTTTCCTTATATTTACTAAAGAGAATCAGAAAGTAGGCATTTTGTGCTTTATCACTGATTCAAATAAATACTTAAAATTAATACTTATTGTTTGTAGTAGGAAAAATTTCTTAGACCCTATTTCTCAAGAACTGTTAAATGCATTATTATAGTTCATAATCAAATTTGTACTCTAAAAGATTTAAAACAATCAAACTTATGAGGAGCAATTTAGCAATGTTCGTTCTCTTTATTCCAGAAGTCCCAGTTCTAAGAATTTACTTTATATGGTTAAGGATTTATAGACAAAAATGCCTCCTTAGTATGACTTACAAAGATTAAAAAATTAGAACAACTGACAGGATAATTGTCTAATTAAATACTACAGAGGTGTAAAATTATGTTTTAGAATAGGCTTAACCAAAGTGCTTATATATAATGTTGAATGAAAAAAATTCAGGGTATAAAATTATACACAGTTTGATCTCAAGTTCCTTCTGTTGTAAATAATTGATATCAACTTAGTAAAAAGCAAACAATTCCTCATTATGCACTGTTTAAAATGAGAATTGCACTAAAATTATTTTCTTATGGTTTTAATTTTCCATTGAATAATATAACTGGTATTTATTTTCATACCACTTATTCAAACTCAGGAAAACAAAACAGAAAAGAAATGCTGTAGTACTATACTGAAATGAGTCCCCTAAGATTAAATATGGAAAGAGACTTGCTCACCAAAGGGCACTGACTCTCCTGGCTCCATCACCAATTAACATGTCACTGCCACGAGAGCAGGTATGGGACATGATGAGGAACGAGGAAGCCATTCATCAAGACGAGGTGTTCCAAAAGAACCTGACTCTGCAGACCCTTTATTATGAAGTAAGTGCTTTGGAGAAGGGTGTGGAAGGCTTAAGTAGGGATTTAAAAGACTTCTTGTACTTAGTTTCTACCAAAGAGAATTCTGAATAGTGAAGCCAATGAAACAGAAACAGATGGCTCAGATTTTCTTTGAAATGTAGACAGATCGGAGAGGAAGAAGTTTGGCAAAAATACATTTGGGTTTTGGCCAAACTGAAAACATTTGAGAAATGGTATGAAACACTGAAAACACATTAAAGTGCTTGAACACTTACACTAAGTGTAATGTGACGGGCACACAAAGAGAAACGGAGTTTGTAAAATAGGCCCAGGTTTCTGGGTGGCAGCACAGCATTCTGGGGGAGGATGGACACCGATGACCACTTGCTGAACCTGTGCCACTGAAACTACCCACATGAACTGAACGACTCATGTAACTGGACACTGTGACAACAATATTGTGTGATAAAACAGCCTTGTGATTAAAGCACTTTATGCAACTGAAACAAACACCCTGTATGACTGAAACACCAGTGTGACTGAAACAAACACCCTGTGTGACTGAAACATCCCATGTAATTGACGAATCCCATGTGACTGAACACCCTGTATAACTGAAATACACTATAAGGCTGAAACACCTTGTCTGATTGAAACTTCCTGGGCCCTCTTTTTATTGTCTTAAATGGAAGTCACTGGTGTGGATGAGCTGACATCTTTGACAGTGTGACGCTTAAGCTGACTTTTGTGGACAGAAAGAAAATAAAATTCTTCAACATACTGTTCTGTACAACAGATAATCAGAGAGAAGATAAGTAAGGAAATGGAAGAGTTGAACAACACAAAAAACCATCAGATCTAATAGACTTATACAGAACACTCTACCCCACAACAGAATGCATATCTGCTCAAGTGCATGTGGAACATTCTTTAGTATAGACCATATGTTAAGTCACCAAACTAGTCTCATAGATTTAAATAGATATCACTTAAAGTATCCTCTCCAGTCATGCTGGGATAAAGTTAGAAATTAAAAACAGAAGGAAAACTGTAGAAATTGAATACGTTCAATCCATGGTTTGAAAAACTCAAGGGAATTTAATAAACAGAGAAGAATAAAAATGAAAACAAAGCAGCAAAACGGGCATACCTTGGCAGAGTAGCAGTTGGGTCCACTGTCTCCACCCAACCACAGTCCACTTAACATACCAAGGACCCAGGTTTGCATCCTGGGATGGGAGGAAACAACTCAAGATAAACAACTAAATTAAATAAAGTGCTTCTTCCTACTCTCTCTTCCTGTCTGCCTGCCTTCATTCTTGCCTACACCTTTCCTTTAAAAAAAATAGCAAAGCATACAGGATAGAATGAAAACAGTACTAAGGGGGAAATTTATGGCTACACATGTTAACATTAAGAAAAAGAAAAATCTCAAATCAATAATTTAATTTTATAATTAAAGGAACTAGTATGTTTAGTATTAAAAATGAGAAAATAACAAGAGTTCATGAGGATGTGGAGAAATTAGGACACTTGATTGGATAAAGCATATCATCTAGAACGATGGAAAGTACTGGGAAATAAACAGGAAAATTAGAAAGGACAGATTCCCTTATCAGAAGGAGGAGGGCAGGGAAATATCTGGATGACTTCTTTGTTCCTGGTGTATTAGCAGCAAGTAATCATTAGGGATGACGAGGAAAAGACAGAAAGGCAGACCCATTTAGGAGCTGTGTTTGTCTATGACTTCTTCGTGATAAGGAACATGTCACTCTCAACTAAAACTAAACAACTGAAGCTACAGACAGTGGGGTTAGACTGCGACACGATTTCCAGAGGTGCTATGGCACTTCTCTGTAACTTGGGTGACCAGGACCCCCTCAGTCACTGGACCACAGAGGAAGGCATCCCTAGGCTTGTCAGGGCGGGGCCGGGGGGGGAGGTAGCAGTGGAGTGAGGAGGTAGGTTAAGTCTAGAAGAAAAGACAGCCAGGTGCTGTCCCCTGTGTTCATGGGAGGGAAGAAGAAGTCTATGCAAGCCTGTGGACTTAGTGTTTGCAGAGTTGATGTCTCCTTTCTCAAAATGACTCCAATAATAATGGATCTACAGGGGATGTGGGAGAATTGCCAGGATGAGGAGGAAATGTCAAAACAGAAAAGAAAGCACTAATGCCTTGAGTGCACTAATTACAATATGTCTGCAAATAGGAACCATCTAGTACCGGGAATATTAGATGTAAGCTGGATCCCTTAATTATAAGAATAAATTTAAATTATAATTTCAAATTATTTAAATTGTAAGTAAAGCTAAACTGGTGATGGGCACCTACCTATCTTCTAAGGGTAAAACACTTGAGAGCTAAGAATTTAAAAACAATTGAAATTTATCAAATGTTTAATTGAAGAAAATTATTATGGACTGCACATAGTCAAAAATATTCTCAGATGGCACCACCACACATGCAGAAAGAGTGCACAGTGCAAAGTTGTAAAAAAAACAAAAAAGCGGGGGGAGTGCAGGGGGGATGTACTTCATTACAGAGTAGTTTTAAGATACACAGGAATAAAATAAGTTTAAAAATCTCCTAAAGATAATCATTTTAGCAACGGTATTTACTAGTACTTATCAGATTGGATGCTTTGCTTATTGGATAAATGATCCTTATTGAATAACAGATCAATTTCTGTTATAACACAAATCAGCTGAGTGATAATAGATAAAAACTTTTTGAAAAATCCAGAGCTAGTTCTTCAGGCAAGATTTGATCTCAGTGCCAATGAGGCAACCAGAATGCAGGCCCCGTTTCTCTCCATTTCTCCAGTCAGTTCTGTCAGACCAGGCAAACTGCTCTCATGGCCACAAGAAGGCTGCAGAAGCCTTTTGGTTCCATGTTTCCAGGGATCTTTATCCCTCTAGACTTTTCCTACATGTTTTTTTTTCCCCAAAACAGAATTATAATAGTCTTTTATTGATTGATTGCATAACCTTCTTTCTTAGTGGAAGTATATGACAAACTTACTGGGAATTATTTTCAAGTTTTTCATAAAAAGATGTGATTTTCATTAGGAAATCTGAATTAATTCCAATATACACAATCCAGGAATACAGTGAAAACTCCTAAAAGTGACTTAACTCAGCATGTATTTGCCAGTTAGAAATCATGTGGACAAAACAACCAGATCAGGCATCATGCGTGGATGATATATAACAATAATTTATAAAAACTTATAGTGTTAACAGGGAAAACATGACTAAGTGATCCTTGAAATCTCTGCTAACACAATTGTGAAAATGAAGTGTAATTGTATCCCTGTGAATGAATCTTTTCATTCACCCCATGCCCAGGCCAAGGTCATTTTGGGAATAGGCTTGTTTCCTCAAAAAACCTGCCATGGCTTCGAGATTTGTGCCTCTTCCCTGTCTTTATTCACTTTATAGTATAGGTTAATGCTAACATTAAATAAAAATGGGAGTGTCTGAACTTCGTGTGCAAGAAAAAGGGTCAACATATACTGTGGTGTATTGCAGAAGATTTTAGGTTCCCTCCTCCTCCTCCCCTTCCCCCCCCCACCCCATCCTGCTCCCTCTCTCTCTCTCTCCTCAAGGCACCAGTAGAATTTGGGATGCTTTTTAATAGGGGCAGAGTAAGTGACTCTATCTAGGGAGATCTTCTAACTGAGGTTAGCCAGTGTGGAGGGAGAGCCTAACACCTATGGTACTTGAGTCGGCCCACCCTCGACATCTCTGCAGGGAGAAACCATTTAACAAAACAACTGTCAAAGATGTCAAACTCAAAATACAACAAACTTGGAAGATATGAAACACCAAACGCCAGAAAGTAGCTATGAAAAACAGATGGCAATGTCCCAAACTTTCATTAGTATTATTTCTTAATTATATGGCTTATAAGGAAGATTGAGATGAGAAGTCTCTATTCTTCAGCCATTAAGAGAGCCATAAACTATTATATTGTTAATAAACTATTCATCAGTGCCATAAATTATTTCAGAGATCTGTACCATATGCAATTTAGTTTTTATTTAATGTTGAAAGGAGGGGAAAACAGTAGCAAATTATTTCACCTTCTAATTAGAAAATTAGCTGGGTTCATCTAGGTCATTAGATTGCAGGTTTCCTGAGGGCATGGGTTATATTTTGCTCACCTCTAAATTTCCCACAGGCTGCCATGATGACTGACATACAGATAATAGTATAATTTAAGTTGAATTAATTTCATTAAATGAAGCAACAGATTTGCCTTGAATTACAGAAAGGATCTCAGGACTCATTAGTTTACATATTCACAGTGTATATGTTAAGGTGCTTTACTTGGTTAATTTGATGTCGACCTACAATCCTTGCCTTGGGCTTACAGTTATATAAGATGGGATCAAATTGTGCCTACTTCATACATGAAGTCCTTAGGGAATCCAGACTTAAAATCACAAACTTTGTTAAGAGATATTTGGTTTTAATATTTTGAGTTGGTAAAATCTGAAGACAGTAACATTCTAAATTCCCCTAGTTACTCAGAGAGAAAATGCATTTATTGTTTTTTTAAAGTATTTTGTGTTTAAACATGTTTGTCCCACAATCTTGAGAGAGGAGGTATATTTGCTTCCCTGTGAATGAATATTTCCATTCATCCATGTTCCGGCAGTCACAATCAACAAGAAGCAAAAACAGAATTTAAACAATTCTTAAAACCAAGCAGTTACTCAACTTTAAAACTTACTATACAAGCTACAGGAATAAAGACAGTCAACTAGCAGAAGAGTAGAGAAATAAAATAATGTAACAGAACAGAGAGCCCAGAAATAGATTTAACAAAAATATAGATTCACAAAAATATAGTCAAATGACCTTTGACAAAGAAGCAGGGGCAACATAATGGAGAAAAGATGGCTTTTCAACAGAGACACAAAACCAACTAAACATCCACATGTGAAACAAGGAATTAGATGCCAGCCTTATTCCTGCCACAAATTAATTCAAAATAGATTGTAGAACTAACGATTGAATGCAAAACTAAACAAATCCAGTAGAGAACAAAGGGAAAAATGTAGTAGACACTGGGCTTGGCAATGATATCTAAAACAACAAGACACCAAATCTTCACCCAGGAAAGAAAAATTGCTAAGTAGCATTTCATTAAAATTAAAAACTTCTGCTCTGCAAGAGACTGTTAAGAGCTTAGACATCTAAAATATACAAAGAACTCTTAAAACTCTATAATAAGAAAACAATCAGATTAAAGAATGGGCAAAAGATCTGAACAGACACTTCACCAAAGGCAATGGCAAATAAGCCTCTGAAAGATGCTCAGCATCATGTGTCGTTAGGGAAATGCAAACCAGAACTGTGAGAGAGGTGACCACTATCTACTTGTAAGAATAACTGCTATCAAAAACCGACTCCATCAAATGCTGGCGAGGATGTGGAGCAGTAGGAACTCTCTAGTTTCTGGGGAAAATGCAAAATGATACAGTAAAGCAAGTAAATGGCCTTACAAAACATCCAGCAATCCCACTCTGCAGTTTAAGCACCTCACAGGACACTTGTGATTGCAATATAAGAGCCAAACATTAAGCACTGATTGCCCCAGTATCCATTTCCAAGGCATCCATCCACAAATATACATATTACTAACTGTATGACACGGCGCTAGCAAAACTAGCTAAGAAGCAAGCCACCCCTATGCATGAAGTCTCCCTTTTAGAAAAGCAACTGAGAAAACAGACCACATGAGTGGCCCCGCTTTTCCCTTCCCACACCCCAATTCCTGCTTATACTTTATAGTCACAATAAAGAACAAATCCAAGAACCAGTCTCTCACCCAAGAAAGTAAGAACACAAGTCCGCATCCCCTACCTTTCTCTACCAGCAATGGAAAGTGCCACCTTCAAGATGTCCTCCAAGGCCTGTGAGATCGTGTTCCTCAAAGTTCTTGATAGTTTTGTTGATGTGCATCCTGCAATCATAGGGTCAAACACAGGGTCAGTCCAGTCACACCTTGATCAGGGAAACATCTGTGGGTCTTGCCACAAGTAACATGGTCCAAGGTCAGCATTTCAGGCATCCCTAGTCAACAGTATTGTTATTCAGAGGCTGGGCCTGATATGACACACTCTTTGGTATTTATCCAAATGAGTGTGAAACTTAAGTCTATATAAACACCTGCACACAAGTGCTCACAGCACTTTACTGATAACTGCCAAAACTTGTAAGCAACTAAGATGTTCTTCAGAGATTAATAGATAAGTAAACTGATCCATCCAGATGATGGACTATCATTCAACAATATATGGAAACAAGTTATCAAGTTATGAAAAGATATGGACATTAAATGAATGTTACTAAGAAAAAGCAGCCAAATTTAAAAGGCGATAGACTGTATGACTCCAATGATATTCTGGAAAGGAGGAAAAGATAAAACTTCTATAATCAGTGAAAAGATCAGTGACTGCCATAGGTGTGGGAAATTAGGATGAAGAGGGGAGACATAGGGGCATTTAAGGCAGATATTCCTTCTGCATGATGGATATATTAATACTGGTTCATCAACTGTAACAATGAAGTCACACTACTGCAAAATGCTAATAACGGGGAAAGCCATGGGCTTGGGGATAGGAGGCATGAGAACTATCTGTGTCTTAGAAATTTTCTATAAACCTCAAACTGCTCTAAACAATAAAGTCTATTAATTAAAAAACAAAAACAAAGCTAGTTCAATAAGTCATTTGTTTCATTTTCTGGAGTCAGCATAAATATTTTATGAAAGTAACTTAACCGACTCTATTAATAATAAAAAAAATTATCAAAATTCAGTACTGTTCATTCAGTCTACAAAATTAAGAGTTTCAACTCAAGATCTGAAGCATGAGTAGTTTTCTTCACACTATTTCAGCTCTAAGCATAAGAAATATATTTGCTTTTATTTCAGTCCTCAGTCTATTTTATATAGAGAGATTAATTTCCCATAGAAATGCATATATAAATGAAAAGACATACTAAAAATTTATATTAGAAACTTCAAAGTTTGTCAGTTAATGTCTCTGTGTCTACTGGAAAGTGAGCAAAGGAGACATTACCTGGGATTATTATAATCATGTCCCCAAAATGTCTTGTGTGGATTAAGAGAATTCAAGTTTACTACCTGTTTAGTTCAGCATCTGGCAAGTGAAGAATCGCAGGAAAACCCACAGACTCTGGCTTATTATACACACATGTGAAATTCTGTCAGCCCTTGAGGATTTTGCACAAACTCTTCCTCTTTTCTCTGTCCAGGACTCTGTCCAGGACTGCCTTGTGTGTCCATGCGTCTGTGTCCTTTGTCACTCCACATTATCAGAGCAGAGTTTTGCATTCCATTCTAACAGGGACTTTGGCTCTCTGGGGGATTAGCTCTATTTTTTTGTGGTTCATTTAGGGTTTCTATTCTTCTGAGGTCAATTTTGGCATTTAATATGTTCCAAGAAAACCATCCATGTCACTTGAGTTTTTCAAATATATCTGTTCAAAATTGAGCAGTCACACTTTGTAATTTTTACTGATGTTTCATTGATTTCTAATACTATATAGTTTCAAAAGAATTGATTCACACCTCGGCCACCACCAGAGTTCTAGTGCCATTCACCATTATCTGGCCCCCTCTACCTGAGGCCCCCATCCCCAGCTCCCTCTCCAACTCTGGTAACTACAGCTTTGATTTTAGTGTCCAAGAGTATTTTGAGTGTGTGTTCAGCTAGTTCCTTCCCTTTGTTTCTTTATATTCTATATATGAATGAAATCATTGTTTTGTTAATCTACTGGGGCATATTACACAATCCAAGAGGGATATACTGCACAAAAATAACTTTCCTTTCTATCTCTGTCCCAATCACTTAGGAGCTCTTCTCAGATAATCATAACTCTGACTTATTTTATAACATTACAAAAATGTTCTCTATTGTTGGCTTGCAGTATCTCTGTAAGTACAGTTGCGATACCAAATACTATGTCAGACTCGAGTTCAGAAACTATATTCCCTTCACTGTTCACCCTTAATGAAGGTGCTAATCCATAAAGCAATTATATGCCTACTTTGCCCTGAAAAACATTCAAATGTTATAGAAATCCCTTAATCTTTCCCCAGACCTATTCCCAAAGGTAACCAGCTCTTTAACGGACTTCTAATTTAAAGACTGAATCTTAGATGGCAACTCAAGAATACTAAGAAAGTAGAAACTCAAGGTTGCTAATGTGGCTATATATAGTCTACTCAAGTTTACCTTGCACTGAAAGTTCTGAAAAACCAAAGAACTTCCATGTTGTGTAAAAATAGGGGGTTGCGATCTAAATTTACATTTAAAACATTTTAATCACTTATTTTCTGAATACACTCAAATAATTTTAAAAGTTGCCCAAGGATGTAACAATAGGACATCTCCTTCCCAACCTTGACCCTGTCAGTCAGGCCCCTTCAACGTGTGAGGTCTAACATTGTCCCTTGGAGCGATCCTGGAAGTGCTGGAAACCCAGATGTTCTTGTAGCTACAATTCCCTGTTCAGACTACACAGCACAAACACCCTTTACAACTTTAAAAATGGAGGTACCCTCTTGCCACCGCAAAAGCTAGAGCATGCCTGGGCATGTCATGCACAGCTAGGGTTGATGGCTGCAAAGCAGTGTAAAAATCTGCAACCCCAAGGGCTAAAATGGTGAGGACTGTCTGATAAAATGCCTGCCTCCAGAGGGTTCTCCGAATGTCCAGGGGTGACCATACACAGCGCCCCGCTGAAGTGCTACTGACTGGGATCGTGTTATTGGTACAGCCCCCCTCAGGTTACGCATTACAAAAGTCCATGTCAGGCATTATTTAATTATATCCCCACTTTTAGCGGCACTCTGTGCATCAGAAATTTCACATGTATCATCTTAAGTGCTCACCATCACCCCATGAGGTTAGGCATTATTATTGCTATTTTAGACGTGAAGACATGAAGGCAGAGAGATCAGTTCAGTTGCTAATTTCACAAACGTGTAAATAACCGTCCTCAGATTTAAGCCCATACCTCTTTGCTCCAAGTTGGACCCTGTGTTCCATCCGGATACCCTGTCTTTTCTAACAAGGTACACATGCTTGAAAGAGGCACAGTGAAGAAAAAACAAAAGTACTTTCAGACTCGAGAAGTTGTAATTGGAATAAAGATAGCACAAACTGAAAGATCCTAAAAATGTAAAATGTTTTATGTCAGAGATATGCGGTCAGTCTCAATCCCCCTGAAAATTGAGCTGGATTAAAAGAGAGGAATTTGCCAGGGAATTTAGATTGGCAAGGAGAAAGAACATCCTGCAGATAGGTTGTGGACACCCTTTCTTTTGTGACCATGAAGAACCAAGTTCAAGTGTAAGTTTAAGAAAGGGAAGAATATGTATTTCACAGGGAATAGTGGGCTTGGCAACAGAGAACTCACTGAAAATATGACTACTGCCCACTTTGTCATGTCTCAATGATCTCACCTGGAAAATGAAGCAAAATACTGGAATGGGAGGCAATTACCTTTTCTGGTATTTGATGAAATGCTAACAATAACAGGTGTTCAATAAACATCTCTCCCTTTTCCCATTTTATAAAAGAGTTTGCAGGACTTCTCTAGAGGTTCAATGTTTATTTTTGTTTTTAGAGATATAGGAATTAAGTGGAGAGAGAATGAATTTTTGGCAACTTTTTTAAAAAGATAATTTCATCCTAAACATATGGACTCTGGGTGACCATGATGTATCAATGTAGGTTTATCAGCTGTAACAAGTGTTCCACTTTGGTGGGGGAGGCTTACGTGCTGGGGTCAGGACATATACTAAATCTCTGTTCTTTCCCTCAACTTTGCTGTGAGTTGAAAACTGTTTTTTAATGGCCTATTTTTAAAAAGAGGAACTATTTTTTAAAAGTTGAAAAATTTTAAAAAGCAATTCATAAAGGAATATCTAATGTATGAAGATTGATGCAGTCAGGGACCCTCTACTCCCACCAGGGACAAAATCACATGACTTATCAGTAGAACCACCTGTAGCTTTGTGTTCACCACCACCTGCCCTCTGGGTTCACCTGCGCACACAGGTAGCTTTGTGCACCTCAATCTCAGTCTAAGCAGCAGTTTTTGGTCCCCATGTCTTGGTCTCCCTCTATCTGTGGGGAGTTTATCTGGTTCTTACTGAGCTACAGTCACCTTTGTAACTTTACTCAATTCAACATTTTCATGTATTTTAAACACATAAAACATGTTCTAACATTAAAAGAATCATGATTCAGTGACTGCCGCAAAGCCTTAGGCTAATGTTCACAAGTAACACAAGCTTATGCAGACACAGCTTGGGAGTGAGGTGGGGCTGGAAGGTAAACTCTACTTGGACATGCATTACTGGAGAGCTTCACTTGTTTTAAGAAGAGGTTTTAGACCATATGATAATGACAGTCATCTGTTTGATTTGTGTATAAACTTGCTCCAGATGATGTCAACAGACCTAAGCCTTGCTGACATCTTATATCTGGTTCCCTATGGAGCAAAGTCTTAAAATGAGTTTTCACGTTGTTCTTCTCTTTCCACCTGGATCAAAAATAGAATGTCCGTGCTTCAGCTAGGCTCTGGTAGCAGAGTTACTGAGCACTCTGAGGGTTTATAATCCATAGCAGCACTTTCTGTGCTTCCTGGGGTTTTCACGGTTGTACCTACAGGGTTTTCATTGTTTTACCTGCTGGAAAAGTGAATAAACCCAGGACATCATCATTACAGGACAAAGTTAAGTGCTGCTATAATGTGCCATAGTTTTTACCACATTTCCATTTGCCCAAGAATAGTACCAGAAGCCGTGAAAGTTCTGCATTTCTTGGTGAAAATATGAAAAGTCCACAACTGACTTCCTGGCATGAAGTGGACCCAATGCCTGTAAGCTGAAAACAATGCCAACAAGCTCTCAAAACCTCAGTCTCCTGATAGTGTCCTGCCATTTTCGCTTGTTCAAAGAGTCGACTCACACAATGTTAACTCTCCCAAACCTACCCTTTCTCCTCTAAAATTACCTGTATGGGAATCTGTGGAAGGTCAGGTCTCCATCATGTGGCTGAGTCAGGAAGGCCAGTACTCAGGGGAGGAGGTGTCGGGAGCTATGGCAGGTGCATGTGTGAGGTCGGTGTTCTCATTCCCCACATTAGGCAGCTAATCTTTACTTGATAGGAAGTCTGCACAGTACATCCATCTCCTACCACAATATCTTACTTCCTGTACACCGAGGTCCAAGGAAGAGCAGCGATTCTCTTCCAAGAGCTCATGATTTTCTGTCAGTTCTGAGACATCAATTAGCAACATTCTCTACAGCGTATTATCTGCAAGCTTCCCTCATTCACGCCTTTGTACCTCTTCAATCAGGAGAAATTCTTTTCAACTATCTCTCTCCTTAAGATATTGTCCAACTGAGAGACTAGCTCCTAGACAGTGATGGTTAGACCTCACTCCCTCCTCCCACAGACACATTGACCCTGCACCATGGAAGAGTCACTGCCTTGGAGAGGAGCTGGGGTCAGTGTCTCCAGAGAAGGAACAGATGACAAGACAGGGCAGGAAAAGCTGAGACATTGCCTGGAATGAATGACCTGAAACCAAGCCGTGTGATCAGAGGGACAGAGACCTGAACTTCTTTCTGGCCAAGCCCAACATGGGTGCCCCACACAGGTGCTGCCTCCAAGTACGGCCTGGTGGAAACAGAGGGGCTTCCCCTGCAACAACAGGACTCGGAGGCAGGGAGCGGGATGGAGAGCAGGGAGGACTGAGGTGGTTGCAGAGGCTTCAGCAGGAAGAAGAAACAGTGGGAGGCCTCTGGGGACTGGGCCACTGGCCATCCCTCCAGGCTGTGCTGCGGGGCCTCCCCAGGGCCATACTGCAGCCTGGGCTCCCTCAGCGCTGTGGGGACCCTGTCTGCTTTCCACTGATGGTCTCGGGTCAGGTTCTCAGGGGTAACAGGTTCTCGCAAGCCTGTTCTTGAAATCAGGGTTATTGCATTAGAGTCCAGTCTCTCAGCTCAGCTGCTCCTCCTGGCTCCATCTCTAGGATTCTGGCCCTTATAGCTGCTGACATGCAAGCCTCTTTGTGGTGGTCCTGCTATCTCCTTGTGTGTGGGGGGGTCATTAGAGAGGCTCCACGGTCTCCACAGTCACCCCTCCTCACCTAGGGCTACTGTTAAACAGATTGCTCATCTGCCTGCCACTTAATCCTAAAGCAACTGAGCTTCCACCAGGGGCCTGGGGCCTGGAGCCTGGGCTTGTTGCACATGCTGTTGGGGCTGCTGCCCAGTGGAAGACCTAATGGACCTTAGTGGGGAACATGTTTTGTCTCTGCCAGCTCCAGAACTTCCTGGGAGCCCCCTCCCCTGGACCCTGCTCACCAGTCACCTCTGGTGGACTGGGTTCTGTCCAGGGCCTGAGACCAACTGCCCGGGCCTGTAACCAACTGCCCGGGCCTGTAAAATTTCCCTGTGAAACAAATTAAGATCATAGCTAGACCACATCTGAGATACTAGGTCCAGCCCATGGCCACTGGGAAAGCTCTGAAGTGACCTCTTTGCATCCACTGCCTCAAATCCAACCCTGCAGCTGGGATCACAGGCCTCTACCCAGTGCTGGCTCCAGAGTCTAACCACTCTGACTGGTGCACAGGCTTCAGTCTACCCAGGGACAAAATGCCCAGCTTCCCAGGCTAATGTTTCAGGCCTCTACTCTACAACCTGATATCTAACACGAGGCCATTACATCACAGTAGGTAAAGAGAGACATTTTGGCCTAACCCATAGAAATAAACAGCACCAAACAGGACGAAGAGACAGAGAAATATATCCTTCCTCATGGCCCAAAACAAAACCACGAGGAAAATTCCAAATGCAACAGAATTAAGTAAACTACCTGAAAAAGATTTCAAAGCAAAAGTCAAAATGATGCTCGTTGAAATTAAGAGAATAATGGATGAATAAAAAGAGAACCACGATAAAGACAGAAAAGAGATGGGAGAGTTCCAAACAGAACTGAGGGAGATAAAGAACACAACAGTTGAACAAAGAGCACAACAGAGGGGCTCAACATGAAACTGGAAGATGCCTCCAATCAAATCAGTGAGCTAGGTGATAAGGGAGTAGAATGTATCCAAGCAGACTAGTCAAGAGAAAAAAGAGTGAAAAGAAACAAAGATAGCATACAAGACTTATGAGATAACATAAAAAAGAACAGCATTCACATCACAGATGTCCCAGAAGAAGAAACAAAGGGGCAAAAACGTTTGGAGACATAATAGCTGAGAATTTCCCTAATATACAGGAAACAGACATCCAGATGCAGGAAGCTCAAAGAGTTTCAAACTAAATGCATCTATACATCTATACATATACTAAGACACATTGTAATTAAAGTGAGAAAAGTCAAAGACAGAATCTTAAAAGCAGCTAGAGAAAAATGAGTCACATATAAGAAACCCCTGCAGTACTGTCTGCAGATTTCTCTTTATAGGCCAGAAGGGAATGGCATGATACATTCAAAAGGCTGACAGAAAAAGATTTCCAACCAAGAATACTCACTGAATTAGGTTATCACTTAAAAAATTAAAGTGATAAAGGACTTTCCAGAAAAACTAAAGTTAAAGGAAGTCACTACAACTAAATTAGCCATGAAAGAAATACAGACATATGTGTGTGTGTATATATATATATAAATATATGTATATGAGAAACCCCACTTACTCACATAGAAGCAGTAAGACAGCAAAAAATATAAAATGTGGGAGGAAGAGAACAAAATGTGGACTCTTAGAAAGAGCTTGAGACTAGCTTTCAAGCTAAAAAGGGTTATAAACATAGAAACATGAAAAAGGAAATACAACATAAAATAAAATTTTCTAGGTACAAGAGAAAGAAGAAAAGAATATAGTGACAGGCTGCAAAAATGTCCAAAAACCCCAAAATATTAATGAATACTTATCAATAATCACCCTCAATGTCAATGAACTGAAATAACTAATCAAAAGGCATAGAGTGGATAGACAGATTTAAA
This sequence comes from Solenodon paradoxus, assembly GCA_004363575.1. Classification (NCBI taxonomy): domain Eukaryota; kingdom Metazoa; phylum Chordata; class Mammalia; order Eulipotyphla; family Solenodontidae; genus Solenodon; species Solenodon paradoxus. Next base: position 379,621 of record RJWH01000660.1, read on the forward strand.
AACAAAACCCAACTTTCTGCTGCAAACAGAAAACCCATCTAAGGGCTAAAGATAAACATAGTGTGAAAGACAAGTTTGGAAGATAATCTTACAGTCAAATAGTCAGATAACCCCCAAACTTGCTGTCATTTGACTTTTTGATTCTAGTCATCCTGTGGATATAAAGCTCTCAGGCTTTTGAGTTCCTGGTCTCTACTGAGTTCAAGCATTTTTCATGTGTTTATTTTCCTCAGAGAAAAGTCTATTGAAAGTCTTTGCCCATTTTTAATTGGGCTATTTCTTTTTTATTATTTGATTATAACTGCTATTTTTATCTAATAAGCTGGATACCAATTTCTTATCAGATATGTGATTTGCAAGTCTTCCCTCCCATTCTATAGTTGTCATCTTTTATTGATAAGGCCTCAGTATTCTCATCTCAAAAATGGGGAAAACAATAGTGTGCTCACATAGTGTACTGTGAAGATTAAATGATAATGTACATCTGGCCTATAGTGAATGCCAATGTTACAAGGTGTGGGCAGGACTGGTTTCTTCTGAGGCCTCTCTTCCAGGCTGAAAGATCATCTTCTCGTTTCTCTTCACACAGTCTTCCCACTACGCATTTTTCTGTATCCAAACTTCCCCCTTTTGATGTATCAAACATTGGATTAAGACCCACTCTAATGACCTTATTTTGACTTGAATATTTCTGCAAAGAGCCAATTTCCTCCAACACAGTCCCAATCTGAGGTCCTAGAGTTTAGGACTTGGACACATTATTGAAAGGGGACACAATCTGACCCATGGCCATATGAGTAATAGGTCCCTTTGGTTCAGATGAAGCACATTTCTTTTAGAATTGGCTTTGGGGTACAAATGAGGCAGAAGCATCAATCAATGTGTGTCACCACACACACACACACACACACACACACACACACACACACACACACACACAATCTCTGTGCTGCCACTGCCCCTTGGAGGGCTCTGAGGCCTTAAGATAGGCCTCAGAATCTGGTCATATCTCAGACTGGACCTCTGGCTCACTAGAGGCCTCTTGCCCAGGTGACAGCGTACAAGTAGATGAATAAAAGCTCCTTTAGAGCTCCCTGAGACAAACAGGTATGTCATGTGGATACCAATGACTGACTGCATTTCAGGTCATTGTACTTGTTACACAGGGCACCCAAGAGGTCGGGTGGGACCAAGCAATCCACCAGGACCTATTGGGACTATCAGAATTTTGTGGTTCATATTCCTTCAAGGGAAAACCTGGGGGAAGCTTTTGATGTGCCCTTGGTGAAGATTTACCTAAGCTGGTCAGAGAAACAGGGGCTGAGGACACAGGTGTGACCTGCACCATGCTGTCCCTCTCCAGCGCCCAGCTGAGTGAAAGACATTTGTTAGCAAGACTTTTTGAAGTCCGCTTCTGAAAAGCTGCACTGAATGTCTTTTTGTGTTATTTTCTAGGCTGGTTTACACTGTCTTCTGGGAAGCTGGCCATTGACAAGGGGATTGCTTTAGAGAAATGATCAAAGAAACCATCTCTAATTGTATGGTCTTCATTTCTAAGCAGTGGTAATAGGCCTTCCAGCTCTGACTATTGTAGGAAACTATAAATAATGCTATGTCCCTTTGATCACCAGTTCTTAATTATGATCTTATTTACATGAGCACTTGACAATAATGGCAAGAATTCTAAGCTGCTTATATTGGTAGAAAATCCATTTATTTTAGACTGTATGAGTCAACAGGTTTGCCCCTGAAATGAACTGTTAACATTTTTCAAAAGCACATGAATGCTTTGTGAGCTGTGCCCACAAGAATACAGAGCTCTGGAGGGAAGCAGCTGAAAGCAGCCTGTCTCTGGGAGAACATTTGTCAGGTACAGTATTACCAGGACCATGACAATGGCCTATCACCTTCTAGTCCCATATGTGAGATTTACCAGGCACGTCACTTTATTCCCTAAGGTTGCATCCTGTAAATTTCTGTGCTACTGTACTTTGGTTTGACAATAATGTTTATCAATCACTGCTCTAAATCGCAATTATAACAGTTGGGAAGTCTATCTTTATCTTAAGTCGATGTGGGGGTGCACATTAATCTCACCTGTCACTTGCCGTTATCTACACCAGCAAACCTTCCCCTCACAAAACCCAGGTACTAACTTTCTAAAACAGCTGTTTGATGACTTAGCTTCGCCTAGCCTATCACCCAATCAGAAAATGGAAAATTTTATCTCAACTCTTTCTCAGTAGCATCATATCTGTGCTATCACAAGGTACAGGGACACTGGGCTGGACTCAGTTAAGAAATGACAAAGCTCTGCAAGCTTGTTGTGTTTGGGTCATCTACAAACTCTCTACACAAACAGCTGACCCCAGGGGAGACCCTTCCAGGTAGGTGGCAGTTCTGAACCACAATGATCCTCTCCTAGCTCAAACAGGAGCACTGTGAAGACATGCCGGCACGGTATCTGCTTGCCCCAGGACATCTGCACCCATCAGCTCCCTGTCTGTGAGCCTCTCTCTTGACAATTCAAGGTTCTCTCAACACGAAGTCTGGGATGATTCTAGCCCCAGTCTAGCAACAGTTTTATCAGGGAAGGAACTCTAAAATAATGTCTACCAACCAAAACCATAAACAGTCTTCAGAAAAGACAAATGTGTCATCAGATTAGGTTGGGATGGGGAAGATGAAAGATGGGGGAGGTCCCCAAGTACGTGCTCTGCTGAGTTGGGGACTATGTCTCATCTGAAGGGTGGCATGGTGCCTGATATAGAATATGGGAGATCAAGTGTATCCACAGAAGATATAACTTACTGAAGAACATGTCCCCTGGCCATTCGGATTCCTTGTTACCCTGGTTTCTTGTTCAGAAAACAGATGAAAATAACTAGGCTATAGGAGGTCGAGATGCTTTTGGTTAAAAGCAGATGTTGTTTTATTTATTGCAGATAAAGTTGATCTACAGGATCCGGTTCTGCGCTCCTGGTGGACAAGAAGCTTTGGGAAGGACCACCAAGGCTTCCCTAAAATGCTGGTGCTCGAGGCTCACTTGAAGCTTTGAAAACAAAGATTTTTTTCTGAGGTCAAAATTAGCATCGCAATCCTCTGAGGTGGTCTCTACTGCCGTTTTCAAAAGACTGGAAAGGAGAAATCTTGTCTTCCTATACAATTTCCAGTCAACGTGGTTCCAGACCAATGATGTGTACATGAGCATCTGAGGGTCAGAATGGTTGGCTCCCACTCACTCGATATCTCTAGGTGTTCGCCAAGTCCCCCACTAACCATGCCACGGAATGCCCCGGCACAGACACTGCAGTGAAGGCCAAGCATGCAGGGACCAGAACACTGGGTCAAGAATCTAAAGAGCCAGTTGTGTTCTTAACAACCACAAGTTCTGGATCAGCTGCATCTGCCAAGAGAACTATGAAACCTGAAGCCCAAGCAGCTTAGACACAAGTTTGCAGCCTCAGCCGCTAAGCTCATCACTTTCAGAACAGTTCTCCCCTCTGTTGATGGCAACTTAAGTTCAATGCCTGAGAATTAGAATAAGGGTAGTAGGTCTAAACAATCATTCTACAAACGATGTTTATTTTCAAGTTTATAGCAAATTCTTTCTCACATTATCCACATTAGTAAACTCTCTAAAATATGGGAAAATGAAGGAAATGTCTCCCTTAGTTCCAGGTCTGATTTCCTTCCATGGAAGTAAATATAGACTCTGAGCCTAAATAAAATCACACACAGGAGACCAAACATCGAACAGCCTCATTTTTTTTCTATGAACTATTGTTTCATGAAAATGTACAATGCTAGAGGAAAATGCACTCTACAGTATCTTGACTTGCATCTTCCTTTGCGTCAGGGATGTATGTAATAAACAGCTAAAAGAGGGCTGGGAAGAGTGGGGACTTTTGAGGAAAATTCAGCCAAGACATCCTGAGACCAAACTACAACCAGTGCCAGAAGCTTCATGCTGTGAAGTATCTTTAATGGGGAAAAGACAGACAGCAACCCAGCCACTGTGCAGGTTAAGTTAGAACAAGGAGAAATAAGGACCCCAAGGTGGTGAAGGACAAATTAAGTAGACAATTCAGGAAGGGAAGAGTTCTGTTTTAAGAGCCATAGCTGCCCTGTCAGCTCATCTCTTAATCCTCACCTTAAGTTTTAGTTTAAAAGAGGAGGTTTTCTTGAAAACCACATCTCTTAGCCAAAAGGAGCAAGTAGGAAATTAGAAATACTATGTTAAAACTTTATTTATTTCTAATTATACAGTACTTTATGTAGTATAATTTCTAAATTATAAAACATTTTCCCTGCTACTGACCAGAATTAACCTGCAAAGTACCTTAGATTCTGCAAGAGAAAAATACATACTTATAAAATAATATTAAATATTATATCCATTATATCAAAAGTATTATTTCAGGTACCATAATTTGTGCCTAAATGTTCATTTTTTAAAACCATTAGCTTGAAATATACCAGATTTAGGGGAAAAAAAACAAAGATAAAATGAGGAATTTCCTTTTATCTTTCATCCAACTTCCCCAAAGTCATACCTTGCGTAACTATAGCACAATATCAAAGTCAGTAAATTAACGATACAACTGTTATCTAATCTGTAGACTTTATTCATATTTGCCCTTTTTCTGGTCCAGGATCTGGTCCAGAATCACATGCTGTCTTTAGATGTCACATCTGCTCAGTATCCTCCTGACTGGGACAGCAACTCGGGTTATCTTTCCTGACAAGGATTATTATGAAGTTATGGTGTGGGATGTTTCTTGGCTTGGGTTTATCAGCTGTTTTATGGTTGTGTCAGGAGAAGCTGTGGTTCTAAGAAACCATATATTAGATATCACACACTCAGGAGTGAGCCCATGCTTGCAGGACAAGGCCTCTGAATGCAACTGCACTTGGCTGGTTGGTCTCCTACTCTGGGCCTGGATACCTGAGAGCAGGTGAGATGCTGCAACCTCTAACCCACCTCTTCCACCAGATCTCCTCCCACTAGCCTATCTCAGTGTGTAACATGATCCAAATATACTCTCAAGGTTTGCCCTTCTTCTAGTCACCATTCCATTCTTTTCAGGAGAAAGGGGAAGGAAAAAGTGAAGAAAAATAAAGGGAAGGAAAGAAGGGAGAGAAAGAAAGGAGAACATCCTTGTGGCTCAGGTGGCTGAGATGGCTGGGGTGTGGACATTATAAAGCCCAAGGACCCAGGAAGAGGGTAGGGAACCAAAATAAAACGACTGAAATAAACAAAAATGTTTCTTCCTCCCCTTCCTCTCTTCCTTCCTTCAAAAAATTAAAAAAAAAAGAAAAGAAAGATGGACAGAGGTAGCGAGGGAGAAATTAAAGAATGAATGAATGAATGAGAGGAAGGAGGACAAAGAGAGACACTCAGGCTGTACCTTCCATTCAACCTGACTCTAGTCATCGATTTCTTCTTTGTTGCCCGGTCAGGAGTCCCCTTGACCCATCAAGTGTGAACACCACTTCTGAGCCCTCCTCCTTCCTCCCAAGTCTCCACAGCTCCACCCCCTGCGCCTAGCACAGTGCTCGAATGCCTGCTATGTTACTCTTGCTTTCTTTCCTTGACAAGCTTGTCTCCCTCCCTGCACTTCTTTCTCCTCTGCATGCTTGCCTGGGCTCCTCACCCACTCTAGGATGTGGCATTCAGTCCCTTCGGCATGACCCTCTGTCTTTATCCAGAACAGCTATTCCTAACAAGAATTACCTTGTCTTATGTCTCATGTCACTTTACAGTCTGCAATGAGAGTACACAGAAAAGAGGAAGAGAAAAAGAGAGCCTGAGTGAGGGAAGTCCCCCAACAGAGATTTTATCTTGACTTTATTGTTTTAGGGCAGATTAGGTTCACAGCAAATTGGATTTTGTCTTAGAAGTTCATCTTCGACATTTAGAAGAGCTGTGTCACAGTACTTGAAATACTTCGCGTGTGTTCAAAGTAGATTAAATCAGAAAAAATACTTCTGCTAGATAGAGCACTACATTTGACATCACTTACTTGTGTTTAATGGCAGTTAATTATTTTACATTGACATGCCATTGTTCAAAAAGGAAAGAGAAGTTGGAAAGATAGTTTTAAAACTTGCATCTTCAAATTTGGGAACAGGGAGTGAATTAATGGTGTTGATTGCCCCTGAGGAGGGCAGGGACAGGTGAAGACTTGGTTTCTGTGATTTTGGCCTACTTTTCAGTCTGCTATGCAGGGCAAGTACAAGGGGGTCATGTGGCGAAAAGCAGGCAATCAGAAATTTGGAGGAGACGATGACCAAGGAAACCACCCTTGAAGACAGCTATTATATTAAGGGGAACACATTCCACATTTATACATAAGAGCAAACGTCTCACAGTGTAGATTCAGCCACACACTGTCCTGAGGCCACAGGTGAATTATCTCATGAATCCTCACTGAGCCTCAGTCTTATCCCACAGGTGGAGAATATGAGGGAACTCCGTGTCCTGCCCAGGTCACATGCTGGCAAGTGGGAGCTGGATTTAACAAAGCATGGGAGCTGCACAAGCGTCCTCAACCAGTCAGCTGCAACAGCATTTCTATCCTAATCCTACAATCACTCAAAATCTGAAGTTGTATCACATCCTCACAGTATCACAGCTGAGGATGTGTCTATTTTCCTGACACATAAGTTATGACTATCTAATGAGATCATGATATAGATAATTCTAGAGGCAGAACCATGTTCTTCTAGGCTAACTCTCTAGGCTGAATCTTAATCATAAACTTGCTGCATGGCTCATCTTACAGACCAGTGGCTCAATCAAATGGCCATCTCCACAATGTTTACTTTGTAGTAACAGAGCCCAGGTGATTTTTTCATATTTAAGAATTAATGAATTTGATGAACTTACCCATTAGGCAAGGAATGTGTTGGGAGCAATTATTCTAGGGTACAGTTAATTTTCTCATGCCATCTTGATAAAAAATTGTTATTGACTAAGTATAACTTTCAGTTGGATTATGAAACCATCACTGATCCACATGTAAAATGCATTACCCCACTGTATCTATTTACTGACCAAACTCAGCTGCTGACAGTCACCAGAGACCAAGGCATATAAAGGAAGATATGATGACCAGGTACTGGGAGAGATGGTCTTGAACTTTATAGGGTGGGAAGTTGCTTAGAATAGTTACTATAACCATACATCCTGACCCTCGTCCAGAAGTGAACCCCAAATTTTGCAGATAATTTAAGAGGGTTCAAGACTTTATCTAATGTTGATTTAATAAACCATTCTGAATGTATATATTCAGTCTTTTATTCCGAAAAAAAAAAAAATCCAAACGAATGAAGCAGATGTATGAATAAGTGAAAAGATTTAACTTTTAGGTGAGGGGGTGAATGCTGTTAGGAGGGGAAATGACTCATAGGGACATATCTGTAGACTTCTCATTCACTCATCTTAAATAAGAGCTCCTCAAATCCAGTTAGCAGCCCACTTGCCCTTCCCTAGCATCTAAAGAGAGACTAAGGGAGAGAGGGCTAACTGCTGGGGGAGAAGGGTGCTGACTTTGTGGGCTGTACAGATGGAGGCCAACAAGTCTGATGGTGCAAGAAAAGCGACAGAAGAAGGCACATGGCCCCCAGGGCGCTGCCGGCCAGCACAGATCTCTCAAGGGCATAATGCTACAAGGTTCTGCTGAAATTGTGCACTGAATGTAACCCCACTCTGAATGTGTGAGTAGAAAAATACATGGAAATTTGGGACCCTGTTCCAATTAGCTTCAACTACCTTGCAGGTTCAACAGAGCCCCTTTGACCATTTCTCTCCTCTTTCTCCTTCACCCTCCAAACAGATAAACCAAACCCAAATGCAAATTGGTACAACCCTTATGGAAAACAGAGTTTGGAGATGCCTCAAAAAGTTGGAGATGGAAACCCCATATGATTCTGCCATTTCACTTCTGAGTATTTACCCAAAAGATAAATAAAAACAAAAATACTCATCTGCAGAGATTTATGCACCCCCATGTTTACTGAAGCCCTAGTAACAATAACTAAGAACTGGAAATCACCTAAGTGCCCAACATCAGATGAATGGATAAAGATGTGGTACATATATACAGTGGAATACTACATAGCCCTTAGAAGAGATGAAATTCTATCATTCAATTCAACATGGATGGATCAAGAGGGGATTTTGTTAAGCAAAAAAAGTCAAAAGAAGAAAGACACAGTAATCCCTTACCTATCACAGGAGGTACGTTCCAGAGACCCCAGCAATAGATGAAAATCCGTGAAGTAGTGGCATTATAATTTAATTATTATACATATTTTAAGGCTTTATAAATCCTTCCTACTCTCCTATAAACCCTTCCCATACTCTTATTAACCTTTCCCACACTCTTATAAACACTTTCTACACTCATAAACCTATGTCATTTTAACAACATAAAATTCTATGTGGGTGCTCACTAGTGAAGTGTACGTGTACCGCAAAATCTCGAGATAGACTGAAAATTCTGCGATGCAGAATTAGATTTAAAAGAAAAAACAAAACCCTGATACAGTGAAGCCGCGATAAGTGAACCGCGATATGGCGAGGGACAACTGTAGATGCCAGATGACCTCTCTCATAGGTGGAATGTGAATAGACAAAACAATGGAACAGATTAAATCAAAGCAACCCTTGGACACTTGCAACAGAACTGAGGTCACCAACAGGGAATGTGAAGTGGGAGGCGTATGTGGTGGCAGAGCCCACTGGACAACGGTGAAGAACACTTGGTGATGTGGTGGATGGCAGGGTGTGTTGATATATGTTTATGGAATGGGGAACCTATACATAGGATATTTTAATGTTTAGAGTGATTACTATAACATAATATATATATATGTGTGTGTGTGTGTGTGTGTGTGTGTACACACACATACAAATCCACTAAAGTTATGGATGTCTGCTTAGGAGATACTAGGTTAAAATGCAAAAAATTCTATGAAAGCTAATATCTAACTTAGTTGATAGTTCCTTTCCAATTCAAATTCCATTGCCCTGTCTTTTCCCATATGCACACACACTCACATCCAGGCACCATAAAGATACAAAGGATCCCCGTTTAGAGATGTGCTTCTCAAGTCCCCTGGAGTGAGACGGTGCATGGTTCTCCATGCTTGGGGAAGTTACTGAGGAGGTGCTGTTGTCAGAGTGCACAGAATTAGCACCAAGTGCTCTCATCTGGGGCTGCACCAACTTGACATGGAGCCTTTCATTTGTGTGAGGGTAAAAGTAAGCCATAATTCTCAGAACTTGACCTTGCGATGAGTCAGAATGTGCGCTTGAGCTCCTGTGGTTTGTCGGGTTTGCACTGGAGTGGGCTGGGCTGAGCTGCTCTTCAGAGCACACTGTGCCGCTTTCACAGAGAAAAACACCCAGGTTTAAAATTAAAATCCACTGAATCAAGAAGCTCACCTGTTCCCAGGTAATTTCAAGGGGCTGTTGAAATTCCCTTCCTTCTTTTCTCTTGTTAAAAATGTACCAGAGGTACTCAAAAGACCCAGAGCTCTCTAGCACATGGCTCACTCCAGCCTGGGGCAAAGCAAGTCTAAATGGAATCTAAGAAAAGAAATATCCAAGGAGTGGTGGGGACACAAGGCAGGTATTTGAAAGGGCTGCCTCTGGGAAAACCTGAGAGAAACTGAGTGTCATAATGAATAGTGACAGTGGTGGGTTATAACTCATTGAGTTAGTAAGAAGCCCGTGAGTACATCCTGATAGCAGAAAACAAAGGACAGGGAGACGGGAATGCTCTCCTTACAATCGAACACCAACTAACATCTGAATAAAGAGTACTCAGGTTAGAAAATTACTACTTTGTAACCACTGTGATAATAATTGATTCGTCAAGAATCACTAAGCACTAAAGTTACTGGGTGCCAGTGGAGTGGGGCAAATACGGGCACAGTCTCTAGTATCTGCCCATGGATGACTCTAATCCAAGAGTAGATGATTCTTTCCCAGTGGAGAAGTCGGGATGCTATCATCATTCCCCAGTGACCACACCCAAAAGAGACAGCTGACAAACAGTGGCCCTGAGCATGTTTTGGACAACAATGAGAAGCTGAGGACTACTCCAGATTCAGTGTCTGAGGGACATGATAACCTAGGCCCAATTCTCAACTGGATCTAAGGTGGGGAAAAAAGTCAACTTTAGGATAGTTCTGAGACAAGCAGCAAAATTTGAATATTCACTGCATATAAGATAATAGTAGTCTATCAATATTCAATGTCTTAGATTTGTTAAGTGCACTGTGATGATATAAAAGATTGTCCTGGTTATGAGATAGACATTGAATATTTATAGGCAAACAGTTATCATCGTGACAATATACATCAAAAAACGGAAAGAGGAGAGAACTCAGTGGATCAATGGATGGAGAAAAGAGAGAGAGGGAGGGAGAGGGAAGCTAAAAGAACAAAGAATGGTGAGAGAACAGAGGTGAAGAACATATAGGCATTAACTTATAATATTCCTACAACTTTTCTGTAGGTCTTTAGTGCTTGCAAAATAAAAATTCTGGATAAAGAAACAGGTTCAGATCACTAAAAGGAGTGTTTTTCCCAAGTTACTTCAGTGTTCAGAGATGAAACAAAGGCTGGATTTAAAATCTGCTGAATTTCAGCTGGTTCATCTATGAACCTGTGTTCCTCCCTCACTTCTTCCCTCCCTCCCCATTCCCTTCTTCCTGGTCATTTTTCTCTTTACTCCACCAATCATTCATTTTCCTACTTCTGAAGTTTTATTCCTGTTTCCAGTACTGAAATGTTTCCCAACTTCTTTTCAAGCTACCTAACCCGAACTGCCCTGCATATACTACTTTCGAGTACTTTCCAGGCCTCTGAAACCCACAGAGCTGCCTCCTCAGATTGCTTGGATGCCACTGACCTTGGCTCTTAGGACACTTGGTTGTGGATTCTCTGCTTCAATCCCCTTGCTTTCTACCCCCCTGCCCCTGCTACCCCCACTCCTCTTGCCCTCACACTGCAGAAGCTGGGGCAGAAAGGGCTCTAGCCTTCTAGCCTCCAGTGGAGACCAGATGTCTCCTTGCAGCTCACCAGTTTTGTATTTGGAGCTGTTTTCTCATCAGTTCACAAGGAGGTGTTACTAAAAGATGGTCATTTTCTGTTTTGATGCTTGCAGCTTTCATCTCCCACTATGTGGCATCAGCTTATAAGGTACAGTATCTGATGAGTCTTGGTGCTGGGCTTCCACGTGGGAATGCCAACTCCAGGCATCTCACTGTGGAGCCATGTCCAGGGTTCAGGTGCATATTTTCTGTACATCCTGTGAATAGCCCTAGTTTCTGGTACTTAGCTCAAATGAGCTGCAATCTTTGTCTTCATCACACAGCAAACATGCAGATTTGTTTCCTAGGGAAAGTCAAGGGTATTCTGTTCCACCTTTAAATGCACAGATCCTTTCTTTCAAAGAGTTGAATTAGGTGGCATTAAAAAAAAGTCAATTAATTTTAATAACCTGAAAATAGTACCATTTAACCCTATTTTTCAGCTTTATTTGAGAGTAATTTTCTGTTTTGTAAATCATTTGCCTTTTTAAAAAAGTTTTTCCTTGGTAATTTGCTCAATTCCTGAAGCAAAATGGAATTGCTCATTGGGGGGGTGGGGGGGCTCATTTTGATGTAGACTTCCTACAGCATATAATGGAGGTCATATGTCAGACGGGCTTTAAGCATCGGTCAGTGTTTGTGATGTTAGATCTCTACCACTCAAGTCCTGGGAATTCATGCTACAAATCCTCCAAACCTCATGGACCCCCGGGACACCTTTGCTCAAGTGTCCTTGGCATTGGCAGTTCAAGTGCTGCATGGGAGGCAAGGAAAGTTCCAGAAGTCCTGGACCCCAAGGATCAAGTCAAATATCATGCTTAGGGAGGAGGTACCTCCGACTCATGCAGCTGGTGATGAGGTTGGGTTTAGGCCTTTTATTCATTTCTTATTGCTGCTTTAACAAAATTAACAAAAGCCAGTGGCTTGAAACAGCATTAACGGGTCATCCTACAGTTCAGTGGGTCAGGAGTCCACATGGGTGCAGTGCACTAAAATCAAGAAGTCAGCAGAACTAGATGCCCCTCTAGAGGCTGTAGGGGAGACTCTGTTCTTTGCCTTCTTCAAGTCCTAGAGTGGCCCGTGTTCTTTGCTTGCAGCTCCTTTCCTCAAAGTTAGCAAGATGGCATCTCTGACCTCTTTCATCGTCACATCTCTCTCTGACCACAGCCAAGGAAGGTTCTCACTGCCTGGTATCATGTCATCACATAACCTGGAATAATCTCCCCATTTTGAAACCCTTAATCCATCTGAAAGGCTCCTCTTGCCATATAGGGTAATGTGCTCCAATCCGGAGATAGGACAGAACCCCTTTGTGGACCATCATGCAGACCAGCAGCGGTAGAAGGGCTGGCAGCGGGACTACCCTTCTATTACACTTGGGGGCACAGTCAGAGTCCTGTATTTAAGCTTTTATCCACATCTGTTCCACCTTTGTCTTCGGTCCCAAAGCCTGTTTCTCGCTGCTATTGCAGGCTGTGCTTTTCACTAATAAACATACCCTCTTTCTTTCTGGCTGTGACTTTCTCTCCACTAGACACTTCAGAGTTGATTCAGATCTGCAGCTCCAGGAGAACTCTTTAACAATCATTGGGGCCAGTCACTACCACATGGGACAGATGAGCTCAGTCAGGGCTCTCAAAATGCTTTTTCTGTTATGAGGAGAAAAAAGAAGCCACCTCTGTAATGTTATTCCCTGGAGCACGTAGTCCTAAGTAAGCATTGAGTTCAATAAATTTGCTTTAAAACACTGAAATTTTAAGGTCGTCTCCCTATATGACTATCTATAACTTTCAGAATGTGTTGACTGTTTAAAATACATAATGAATACAAGTTATTATGACTTTAGTAATGATTATATATTTTTTTTAATGAATCACAACAGCATTCCATGATTTGGAAGACTTGTCTGGGTATGAGTAAGAGATGCTGATTTGGTCCAAAGACCGTGCTTGCTGTGGGTCCATGTATGATTGCTGGCCTTACTGGCAAGGTTTTACCCACAGATAGCTGGAAGCATCCCTGGTCTTATTCATTCCCTGGTGTCCTCTGACATGGCTCAAATATTGCAGACTTTCCCAGATCCTGTCTAAAGAATACCTTTCCACACTCTCTCCATAGGAACAATTGAATTGTTCAAAGCAGATGGGCATTCCTGTCCTGAGACCATGGCTGCAGGAGTCAGTCATCCAGAGGGTCAGACCTCTTCCTCAGTGCCTGTGTCAGAAGTGACTGCATCTGATCCTTCAAAATATTCTGTGAGGAGCATGCTTTGGCCTTCTTGAGAAATGTAACCCAACCTCTTGGCCAGCTGGCACCCACACCCAACCACTGCTCCTCTTGTTGGAGCCCTCACTTGATTCCAACATGACTTTCAGTATTACCTCCAAGTCCGCCATATCTTGTCTTCTCTTTAGTTTTTGTTTTTGTTTGTACACTTGTCAGTTCAAGGCACTTTTCCTGAACTGATATTTTCAGTAAACTTGCAAGAAATGTGACTTTCCTGTGTTATTCTAGTTCTTGGTCAATGTAATCTTATTTTTTTTTTCTTGAAACTTCAACTCTACCCACTGTCTCCTGAGAACCCATTATGGGCTTGACATGAAAAATGTACTTCGGTTCAAGCTTTCAAAATCATACTATATTTATGATTTTTTTCTTTTGATGTAGTTAACCATTAGGCCAGGTAATGCTATAATAGATGCACAACTCCTCTTATAAAAACATTTCACGAAAAATCTTGTGTTTGCTTGAGATTATTTTTCTGCCTCTACAAGACAATTTTTCATGAGTCTTTACTTTTTGTAATAAATATCCTCCACTCAGTGTTTTCATTTTCCCTTGTAGTACTGACTCGGGGGAGTTTTATAATTGGAATGTGTTCCAGAGTCTTTACATTAATAATGTTTCCCCTTAGACATACAGTGTGTACAGAGTTTTCTCTTGCATCTCATCCGGCATATTTTAACAATCAGAGTCTGGTAGAGGTCTTTGGGAAAGTAGAACTGATCCAGTAACCTGTTCATTTGACTGCTCCTACTTAGCTACCTAATCTAATTCAAAGGAAACGCCTATTTTAGATTATAGTTAATTAATCTGAGTTTGGATTAACAAGGCCTCCCAGGAATGAGTTCATGCCCTTTCCTATAGGAGGTGTGACTCCAGTGTCTCCAATGAGAGTTGCTGGGGAACTGAGTCCAGCCAAGTCTGTGCCCCCTCCCCACATAGGCATCCCCAGCGAAAAGGAGAGTGGACAGGCACGACCTTATGGTGTGGGAGTCCTATAGAGCATATGAGCCATCTGCACATGGGGTGGACTCTAGGACTGTTACTCGCAATTTGGAAAGCGACATGTTGCAGTCGTGCTCATCTGAGCTCCTTCAGGAACAGAGGCCAGAGCGGGGACTGGGGACTGAGGAGTCAGTACGACCTCAGAAGCCAAGGGACACGTTGAAAGATGGGGTGTTCAGAACATGCAAATCTTGTTAATTGCTTATGTGATTAATTTTTTCTTTTCAGCTCAACCTCAGAGAGTGTGCACATACTCACACTTCATTAAAGACCGCACGACAACTGCCTCCGAAGCTTCTGAGAGAGAAATTAATCTAAAGATTGAAGACAGAACATAAACAAAGGAAATAGACTCCCAACTGTCACATTTGTTTTTCCTGTTCCTGTTTTCTCACAGTTTATGGCATTCTGTAAAATCTCTCAGAATCATCCCTTCTACCCAAAGGCTATAAGGACAAACCATTATTATAGTGACTACATTTTCAAGTTTCCTTCAAATAAAGATCCTAGGTAGATTACACATGTGGGGAAGGCTATCTGCAAAATTACAGAAAAAAATAGATGATTTTAGAACTTCAATTTTCAAGACCATGTTTATTTAATTATCTACTTGTTCCCTCCTTTATTTATTCAATAAAAAATGTGCACGCATCAGGAACTGGGCTAGTGCAGAGGGAAAAACGGAAGAACGAACCCAAGTTACCTGGTGGTTTCTGATCCAGTAGAACCCTTAAGACAGTTCACAGGTAATTCTGACAGAGCAGAATAAAAGAATGGTAGCAACAGAGGTATAAGCAATGTGGTCCAAGAAGACAGAAAAAAAGAGTCATTCTCTGTCTAGTTGAGGGAAAGAACAGAGATTTTACAGACAGATGATTCTTGGGCTGGACCTTGATTCTTAAGTTCTGATAGTCAGCATCCAAGAGGAAAAGCAGAGATCCCCTAAGGTGGGATGGAAGATGACAAAAGGGGCAGAGAAGAGGCACAAGATTCCCACCCTCCTTTGAGTAGGCAGAGACCATCCGATCAATCACTCCTTAGGGGACTGGGGTGTTACAGACACGAGTCATCCAGTGGGCCCTCATCTCTCCCTCACTCGGGCGAGTTTTGCACATTTACGTTTATTTTACAAATAGTTGTTACTTAAAATTAAGTCATAGCATTTACCTATCAGATACTCTGATATTCTATTGATATTTCAGACATTAAACTTGAAGGTAGAAGAATGGAAATCAACAGGTTCCAGCTCAAACAATCTTCCTTTGAAAGGCCAGAAATGACAGACTAGATTGGAACTGACAGAACAGAAAAGAAAGGGGTTTGCCAATGGCAATAGCAAGAGCAGGGGATGTGCTAAATTCCCATGAAGAGGAATAACAAATATTATCAATTTGGGAGTTTGAAATTGATCCACTGAAGAATGACAAAAAGATTTTCTTAATGGGAAAATCAAGGGGCAGTGAAAGAACACCTTCTATATAATTCTGAATATTCTTCCACCTTGTCTCCAAGGAAATGCTTTTGTCAACAAGTTAAAGGTACATAATCTAAATCCTTACAAGTAATAATTCAGTTTACAGAATATGGTATGATTTTGTAGGCCTTTTTTTAAAACAATGATACATACTATATATGTACATATACATAAGAAAGCTTCAAGGGTATTTACAAAAATGTTAACAGTGATTATTTAACTGCTCACCTGTCTTTCTAACAGGTATTGGAACACTGGGTGCACTCCTCTCAGCAGAGCTCCTGGCTCTACCCGTGCCATCTACAGATCCTGTGGTCAGGCTGGAGCCCAGCTCCGCAGTCCCATTGCTGTGTGACATATTGTCATCTGCTCTGCAGCTCAGCTTCCTCATCTGTAAAATGGGGACATTAACAGTGAAATTGAGAATGAACACCTAGAGTCCTTAGAACAGGGCCTCACACAACTGCAAAACGGGGGTGGGCTTCCCCACACCAACAAGCAATTCTTGGACACCAGCAGTGTGTCCAGAATTCAGATCAGTTCTGACTCCATCAGGAGATACCATCAGACTCTACAAGCAGAGGGCTTGGCCTCCCAACGCCTTGTCAGACACCAGTGAAAAGCCCTGGTTGTCACCTGAGCTGCTGACTGTCTATAGACCAGAGGTTCCCAGGACGCTCCTCAAATTTGATTAATTTGCTGCAGAGGTCACAGAACACAGGAAATTCATTTACTCACTAGATGCACAATTTATGACAAAAAATGTTTAAGGATACAAATCAATAGCCAGGTGAAGAGATGAGTAGGGTGAGGTGGAAGCTCTCTGAAGGACTTTCTCTTTAGTTCTTAGAGAGGCTTCATGACACTTGCATGACTGATTAAATCACTGACCATGTAGGATTGACTGAGCCTCCATCCCCAACCCTTCCTGGAGGGAAGTGGTGGGATTGGAAGCTCAACCCTCTTATCACAAGGTTGGTTCTCCTGACAACCAGTCCACAACCTCAGGAGCTTCCTGAAGTCACCGCATTGCATTAGTATAACAAGAGACAACTTTTATCACTCTCCAAACTGAGGAAATTTTAAGGGTTTTGGGAGCTGTGAGCCAGGAACTGCAGAAGAGCAAATACAGACACTTCTTATCAGTCACAGTATCACAGACTGCTAGCTTAATTATTCCATCTTGGAATCACAGAGTGACAGGGCCTACTGAAATGGGATTGTACAGTGGGCTGACTATGAATGGCTTCATCTGCACTGACAGGACCCCAGCTGGCTCCTAGTCTCACATCACCCAACGAGGTGGTCAGCACTGCAAATGGAGGGTCCAAGGTGCACTCCAAACCCTCCAGGACAACAGGTGGTGTCATGTTATGGATGTTCAATAGTATAGACACAGCAGAAGTGAACATTTTAGTTTACATTCAAAAGGGGAACACATTAACCAGCAATTTAGTTTTGAAAGACCTGGGGAAACAAATCAGTTGGGTAGTTGGCCTCTGAATAATTATCCCTTGAAACAAAATACCTGCAAGGCAGGGACAGAACAAGTGGTGACCACCTTTCACTGGGGTCAGTGTGATACAGGAGTGTGGTCTGTACAAGATGAATCCCATACCACTCAGAGACGTGGGTCCACCAATGTGAGGAGGCAAGGGCTAGGTAATTATTTTCTTATTGATTTACCAATCTGAATTATTTCAGGAGTAGAGCTTCACACCTTGATAACTGAATCCCATACTGCACCCACCACCCAAGCACCATTCTTATCACACTACCACAGAATGCTAGTACCATGCACCGCCATAGAAGTGAGCCCCTTAACAGTTTCTCCCCCTCCTCTGTTAACCAACTTGTCAGTCCAAAAGTTTTTATTTTGTCTTGCCTCTTCATTTGCTTGCTTTCTTTAGATTCCACATATGATTGAAATTACTGTATTTGACTTTCTCTTTTAGACTTATTTCACTTAACATAATCCCTTCTAGTTCTACCCATGTTCTTGCAAATGGTAAGATTGTGACTTTTTTCTTTATAGTTGAACAGTTTTCCGTTCAGTACACAGACCATATCTTCTTTATCCATTTGTCCATTGAAGGGCACTTAGGTTATTTCCATTTGTCGGTTATTGTAAATAGTCTGCAATAAACACAGGGGTGCACACATACCTAGAAATGTAACTGAGGGATAGTATGGTAGTTCTATTTTTTAATTTTTAAAGTAATCTCCATATGGTTTTCCAAAGTGGTAGCACCGATTTACATTCCCACCAACAGAGTACAAATGTTCCTTTTTCTCCACATCCTCACCAACACTTGTTTCTAGTCTTTTTGATGTGGGCCATTTCTCATAGGTGTGATGTTTTATTGTGGTTGCGATTTGCATTTCCCTAATAAGTGACAATAAATTTTGTTTTAAAATTCCCTGGGCGGTTCTCTGCCATAGATAAGAATCAGAAAGACTATGAAAGAGCATGAGCTTCTGAGAATCTGATTGTAGGTTTAGTTATCACTAGCCCTGTAATCCTAGGCAATTTACTCCACCTCTCTGAGACATAATTTCTCATTTGAAAAAGAGAGAAAATATGGAGAAGATATTAGCTCAGAAACTGTGAGAATTAGATAATAATGGAAGGTGCCTAATAAATTCTGTGTGTAATTATTGCTGAATAAATGCTAGGCACAATTATCAATAATATTTTATTATCAACTTGAAATCCAATGTTTTGTGGAAAGAATAGCATCCTGATTTATAAATTTTTCCTCCATTAAAAAAATGAAACACCATTAACTGGGCAGAACAGAACAAGCAAAGACATCTCAGAATGAAATGAATATTCTCATATCTACTAGGAAGAACTGAAATTCAGTAAGGAGGCATATTTATTTAATTTAAAGGAAAATATATGTTAATTGAATTTTGCAAAGGTTAGACACTGAACACTAACCAAAAACAGACTGAGATTCCCACCCCAATTAGAGATTATCTTTACTTTGTGGGTAAAAATCTAAAGGGCTCTTTACTCTTTGGTGAATTTTCTAGTCTCTCTTAGAGTGGCTGTGTGTATAAAAGAGAACAGGGTTCCCATTAAGTGTTTCCACCGTCACATCCCAGAATGAAGCCCTTCCTGTTTCAGTTATAAGCTCAAACAATTTACATAAACACTTGGGACATTAGATTAATTCATGTGATCTGCCTGTCTGAATTCTTTCAAGAAATTTCCCCTCGAAATTCTTTCACATTTAGAATGGGAGAACAAATTTGTTCTTTGGATTATTATCAAAGTACACTATTCATTTAAGTAATTCATATTTTCTGCAGCTACGGTGACTCAAGTCTATGTATATGTCACCCTAACATCCACATTTATGAAAATAATTGGAACGTTCCCGAGTAAGGACTACATTGAGTAATGGGTCTCAGACTTTATTAGAATTGTTTGTACTTGTCTATAGATACCATATGTGAATTCCCACAAACACGTCCATTTTCTAGTTCATAATAGTGAACTTTAAAATCAAAGATACAATTTAGCAGCATTAACTATTAACTTAAACTTCCGAAGCAGGTAAAGATTAATTTCTTATCATTCTTCCTGTGTACATAGGATGTGATTTTCAGCTTTCTTAACGTCTCTGCATTACTTAGCATTACAGGCCTTTACAGTTGGAAGGGGACTCAAAGATAACTTCGACCAAATTATGTTCTTTTCAAATGAAGAAACAGTACCTAGGTTTAAACATTCTGAGCAATTTATTCATGATTACCTTTTCTTGTGCACAAAAGACGCCAAGGTTACTATCATCTACTCAGCGGCTCATTAACTACCCTGCTTCTCAGTGCATAGCTCTGTGCTCCAGGAATGCAACCTGTAAGGCCTGCTCCAGCCGTTCCACCACCCCCACCACCAGCCTAGCAGGGAAGACAAAGAAGGTGACAGCAGCAACGATGTTATGCTGTCTGAGTTTCTCCCCAAAGGGAGGAAATGCTTCCAGCATGGAGGGTTCAGAAAAGGCCTCCTCTGATTTTCAGAACTTTAATATTATGGTGGTGAGCAATGGAAACATGTTAGGAAAAATCTAAGAAAGTTCTTCTGAATTAAAATGTGTTACATTCTTGTTTTGGGCCTTAACCTCTCCGACGGAATGGTAATATGAACTCTAAGTTACCTGAAAGAACTTCATATTGAATATAAAATTCCAAGTACTCATCAGTCATTGGTATTCAATATGCTTATGTAAAACTTAGCCTCTTTGGGAGGATATTGTAAAAATGTAGGCTCCATTTCTTCCCCTCTTTCTCTATATCAGGAGAGAGGAAATGACGGCTGGTGGGAATGTTCCAGATGGCTGTGCCATTGAAAGAGGCTCTACAGGCTGTGACCACAGTCAGACCCAGAGCGGTCACCTGAGGAACTGAGAGTTGCTTGTGGGGAGCGTGGCCTTGTTTCTATGAAGGGCCAGTGGTTAGAGCCCAGAGCTGGGCTCCTGGTCAAAGGAGTTGGCAGTCTGGGAGTACAGCCTCACTTCTGAGAGCAGAAACCACGCCTCTTCTTCTGGATCTCCTCTTAAGGTCCTGGAGCACATGCAGGTGACAACCTCCCTGCTTTGACCATAGTGAGAAAGTAGTCACTCACAAGGACACAAGGAGTCGCTTATCCCCTTTTAGAGAAGACAAAACAAGAAATCAGATGTGGTGGCTGCAGAGGTCTGGAGAAATCAGGATGACATGGCCACCTTGCTCTTCAGAGACCCACACTATACACAGTCCTGAACACCACCCTCGCATCAGCAGCCACGGGCTCAGAGCTAAGGGAATACGCCAGCTCTGCTGTAACGTGGCTGTGAATCGCTGCCCTGCCAAGCTGGCTAAGTTGAACTCAGGATGGCGCTCGGCCAGGACCCTCACCGTGGAGGGATGTTTATTCCGTGTGCTTTCTGCAGGGGCCAGAGAGGAGGTTGACACTTTTATGAGGCACTGGGGTCTTGTTCCCAGTAACAAACACCAAAGAAAAGAGCAGGAAGTTTCTACTTTAAGATGTTCCCAATGAACTATTTAATATACTAAACATAATGAGCTGGTCCTCTGCTGATTTGCATTTGAGGATATAAATGTATAGTAAAACGAACTAAACTAAGCTACTTATGACAATTTGAAAGTGAGTGCTCTCAAAAGCATTGTCACGTTTTATTGACTTTTTAATAAAAATGCTTCCAAATGGCAATGTTCATCATTAACACAAACATACACTGTAGATCTTCCCAGACAAAGGCGATTTCTGGGGGTGCTTTTGAACCAAGTTATGAAACCGACTCCATTAACATTCAACTCATTACCATTGGGTTTATTTTGTTTGATTTTGCCTATCCCATTTTTAGATTTTTTTAAATTTCAAGTTCATTTCTCTGGGGATTTTATTTTTTATAATATGTTCATAGCATTTTCCCCAAATCAGGTAACACTGATAGCACGCTTTGGACTATGAAAAAAGCAACAACATATTTTTCTATCCTAAAAAAGAAGAGGATAATAATAACGGAATGTCTTCTGATCTTTAACTGTAAACATTAGGCACCTATTGAGACTTGTCCGTGAATGCTGATGTGTTCAGGATAGGCTGATAATTCAACTCCGTCTGCTTGGTCAGGTTTCACTTTAAGACAATCACCTGGAAACCTCTCTTGTATAACCTCCCAACCAGCTGTATGCAAATAAATGGCTTCTATGATCAAAACAGTCTTGATTTGTAGCATTTGCTGAATTCTATGAAGTCAAGGTGTCACCCGGGCTGGTCCACATTCCTGCCATGAGTCCGGGGGTGTGGGACAGGAGGAGGTAGCAGCATTTCCCTCCCAGGAGCCTGGGCTGCCATGCACACCAACATGCTACCCCAGAGACATGGGAATGTCCAGGGGCCACGCTCCCCAGGACAGAAGAGTAAGAACACCGACATGAGACACAACTAGAATGCAGATGCACCACAACCTCTAGTATCAGAGAAGACGTGACTATCTGGACAAAGCATCTCCGGATCCATTTCTCTTCCAGTCACCAGCACTGTCCTGTGAGCTCGGTGTCATTTCTCCCTTTCAGGTTTGGAAGCTGGTACTGAGGTTCCACTGATTCACATGGGTCTGTTGTTGAATGCGGGCAGACCAGAGTCTCCTGTCTCTTCTGCTCCCCTGTCCCCTCCTGACTGCCATCCCCCGAAGGCTGGGGAACAGCTTGGGTAGATGAAAACTTGGACTGGGATCCTTAAGGGAGAAATCAGCAAGTTTCCTGGAATACATTGCTTTTGACGTTCAATTTGTGGCTGACAAAGGGGCAAGGAAGCTCTTTGGAGCATGGGCTGGTGGAGCACAGACACCTAAAACAGGCCGGCGGCGATGGGCGAGCCCCGGCTCTCACAGGAGCTCGGTGCCACACCTGTCCAAGCACAGATAAAGCACCCTTTTCTTTGTTCCTCTTTGCACAGCTGAGAAAGCTTGAGATTTTCAAAGGAATTTTTGCTAAAACATCACCGGAAAACAAACAACGAATGAACAAAGAAAAGAGGATAAATGTAACAGGAGGCTCTGGAGTTCTGACATAGAGTCCTACAAAAGTTCCCAGGCTGGTGGGCAACACGCCTGTCCATGGCCATCCTCCCCTGTGTCCCGGCATCTGCTGTGGGAGAAGGTCCAGCTGGAAACCGTAGCACTTGTGTGGCACATGGGGGATGCGTGGCACCCAGATGTGGAGGTCAGGGGGACCCAAGATACTGCCCAGGCCTCTGATAGACTTAGAAGAGCCCCTGATCAGTGATACGGAAATAACTGTTGTCGGCGGATGTGAAGACGGAATGAACGATTGTGAGTACTGAGCACAGTGTGGGCCACACAAGCCCTCAAAATTACTGTCATTGACAGGGGCTGATGTGAACCCGAATTTTCTAGGTGCTATAACTGACTTCCTCACAGGGCAAGTGACAACAGAATATCCCCATGTGTGCTGTACACACGGTCGATGAGTTCAATGAGTCCTTGTCTGTGGGCTGCAGATATGACCCCAGCTTACGTTCTCACGCCAATACCCAGTTAGCCCTCCCAGGACACATGTTCATGACAGCCTGGGGGAACTGGTGAGGCCATGACAGGAAAGAGAGAAGAGCTGTTCAAGTCTGCAGAGGTCCAGGCTTTGCACCTGATCTGGACTAACGCTGAAAGTTTGAAACAAGGATAAATTATGTCAATGGCATTTGTTTCAGGAGCCCTAACAATGGAAAGCCAAAATATCCCAGAAAAGTACAATATCTTTTGATCCCACACACCTAAACTTCCTTTACTATTAATGAAACCTTCCTCTCATTGATCCTGCCTTGTCCCTCCTGCCCCTTCTTGTAAGTAAAGAAAAGATGGTGTTACATGGCCCAGCACAATAGTTTTTAAACTTTTGAAAAGCAGAATCTCTATATTTTTTTCCAAATTGCACCCTATACACTAGATTATAAAGTCCAAGAGGGTAGGTGCAATGTCTGCCTTAAAGACATTAATTAGAAGAACACCTAGCAGAAGCTTAGAGTATATTGGTTTAATGAATAAGGAAGAACATAAGTCACACAGTTAAAAAAAATCACTAATCTAGGGCTTCCAATGAAAGAGCAGAAAGAGTATATTTCCTCTCATCTCTTAAATTCACAAAAATAAACAAAAAACGAAAATACAGCAGAAAATTCCATCTCTAATTAATAAGGGGAAACAACTCCAATTCAAGAATATGAAGAATTTCCTCCAGATAGAGACACTTGATGAATATGTACTATGCAACTCACAGCATGTGTCCTTTCTTCCTTCCTAACTGTACTTGAATTTATGGGCCATGTGCTTTTCCTGGAATTGAACTTTCCCAGCTCAAGCAGAAGGCTCTGGTTAACATGAGACAGTCTGAATCCCCTGAGCAGGGATTTCTGCTCAGGAAAGGGCACAGGACACAAGTCAGGCCTATAAGACTGCATGATCCCATGCCCACAGTCTGCCATAGTGGAGAGGCAGTTTGTTTGTGGTTTCTCCTATTAGAAGTAAATGAGACTCAGATTAGGCAGAAGATTCAGCTAGTCTCCTGAGACCACCATGGGAAGAGCTGCCTGAGAACTGAGCCAAGTCCAGGGAGGAACAGACTATAAGCAGAGAGAAAATGGCTCATGGTACCATTCCGTAGGCCTGGATGAATCTCCCTTGAATTCAGATATGCCCCTGGGCTCTTTGATTAGGGGAAACGACGGATTTTTTAAAATATTTACAGCTTTCCCAACTGGGTTTCCTACAGTTTGCAAGTGAATCTGAACTGTAATTATTACCCCCAAAGTCATACAGAAATCTCAGGATTTCAAGATTGCTCCGGAATTGAGTGGACCTTGAGGAACTGGTTGGTCCTGTATTGGAAAAGCAAAGGGTGATGGAGGGATAGGCCAGAGGAGAAGGGAGGAGCAGCACACCCTGAAGTGGCAGGGCAGGTCAACACTGAAAATGCACACTTTTTGTGGACCAGGCTTCTTAATCTGGAGAAACAGGCAGAAACGACAATCGATACCTACAGCATGTGAACAGGAAAGAAAACAATGTTAAATCGCAAGCCTAATGATCTTCAAGGCATCACTGGGAGTCACTACCCAGATACCACCTGGGGATCATATTGCCCCAGTAAGACAAAGAACCCCACCAATATAAAAAGGGACCTGTGTCCCCTGAGTGGTAGACTTAGTGAGAAAAGGATTTGGTGAACAAAGACTTGTTGGAAGCTACTGACGATAGCAGTTAACACTCCCTGCCCTCCCGACCCTGTTCTTGAGCAAATAGCAGGTCCAGATAAAACCATTCCGATAAAAATATAAGCAATAAGCAGAAGGAATATGAAGTGGATCCTATGCATAAACATCACAAATTTTCAAGGAGAAGCAAAAGGAAACTTTGGGCAAAGAGCAAAGAATAAAACACTTATGAAAAAGAATCACCGCAGGTAATATAAGAAAAATTTAGGGACATAATTTCTCTATACTCTCATCAAATAAATTGAAAAGTGAATAGATTTTTTGGAAGTTAGGAAATAGCTTACAAAAGACATACAAGGGATATAAAATGAGATTTCAGAACCCAAAAAGGCAAATGAAGATAAGATAATTGTTACAAGGGAAAAAAACTTGTGAGAGTAGAAACAAAACAGAATAAATACCATTGAATGGTCAGTAATATGAGAAAATCATCTAAAACTAAGTTAAAGAGACACTGAGTACCGATAAAATGAAAAATACCTACAGCAGCATAAACAAGAATTGAGTATAACTGGTGTTCCTGAAGAAGTGAAAAGAATAAACAGAAAGATAAATGCATTCAAATGTGAAAGAATAAAACACTTCTAAAATAAAAATAAGACCTGAAGTTGCAGATAAAAATGCACACTTTGTACCAGGAAAAAAATGATACAAATTATCAACACTGAGTCATAGCTTGGTAAAGTTACTGAGCTTTAAGGATAAAGAGCAAATGCTGTATATACATTGTCATACAAGCAGAATCTGCATGTGGATATTTACAGCAGCTTTATTCATAGTTGTCAAAACTTGGAAACAACCAAGATGTCCTTCAGTAAGTGAAATTTACAAGGACATAAGTTTTCAGCTCCTTTGGATAAATACCAAGGAGTGTGACTGCTGGGTCCCCTGGTCAGACTATGTTTATTTTTGCAGGAAACTGCCAGCTATCTCCCAGAGTAGCTGTTCCACCCTGCATGGCCACCAGTAAAAAACGAGGGCTCTTGGTTACCTGCATCCTCAGTACTGGTGCTGTCCGTGCCTGGATTTTCAACTCTCTGATATGTGAGTAGTGGTATCTTATTGTGGTTTAATTAACCCCATCAAAATTTAAATGGTAATGGAAAGCCTGGTGGTAAACAAATTATCAAGAAATTAGGGAAAATAAGGATAAAAACAGTGATATAGTTATATAAAAGAATATACAGGTTATAATTCTTCACAGAATAAAAGTAATTACAATGTAGCTTAAGCATCTGGAAATGCAGGGTAGAAGGGCAGCCAGAAGACACTTTTAGTGCCCTTATATCCTCATAGCAGGGAAATATATTTGATTAATATTTTATTTTCAGTATTTAAAGTATAAAAAAAGCTTAAGAGTAAATGAACAATAATAAAGATATTTCTGGTGATTGTTGATTCAAATGACAGGGTTTCATCTCCTCTAAGGGCTGTGTAGTGTTCTATTGTATATGTGTAGCACATCTGCTTATCCATTCATCTGACCATACACACATAGATAGTATCCAGTTCTTAGCTATTGCGAATAGGGCTGCAATAAATAGGGAGGCGTATAAATCTCTGCAAATGAGTGATTTTGTATCTTTTGGGTAAGCACCCAGAAGTGGTTTGAAGGGCTCAGACGGGGTTTCCATCTTCAATTTTTTGAGGAATCTCCACACTGTTCTTTATATAAAAAAAATTTAACAGATTAGGAGTCTCAGGATACTCGAATCAACTTGCTCTGGAAGTCTGAAATTACAGTAACACGTATTTGTATCAGGTTGAATAACTAATATCAGAGTATAACTGCTCACATTTCTAAACAGACAATAGTTTAATTAAGAAGGAATCAGTGAGCAGATTCCTCAGCTAATTAACGTCTGTATTACTTGACAGAAAACATTCGTACAAGTGTACCTAGCATATTACTTTGCTGAATTACCACTGAGTGGGTGACTTGAACAACAGACAATGACCTTCTCCAAGTTCCAGGGACCTAGAGTCGAAGGTCAAGATGCCACAGGTCTAGTGTCTGGTGAGGCCTTGAACCTCCTTTACAGGTAGCTACCTTCCTGCTGTGTCCTCACATGGCCTTTTCTCTATGCCAGTGGGGAGAGAGATCTCTGAAATCTTCCTCTCTTCTTAGAAGGACACCAGTACAATGGGATTAGGGTCCCAACCTTGTGAATCCATTCAATCTGTCACTCCTTTAAGGCCCTAACTCCCAATACGCTCACACTGGAGGTCAGGATTTCAATATATGACTTTGGGAAATATAATTCATCCCACAACACCCAGTAACAGTTTAATGTTTTATAGTATCTTTTTTAGAAATCTCAAATATTTCAGGATTTATCTCAGTCAAATGTAATTAAGAGTTTAAAAATTTTTAATGTGGCACAATAACTCAGAATAGGAGAATTCATGCAATGAGTAATTGTAAACATATACTGGGTTCCGTCAGCTTATTAATAAGATCAGCAAAATAAAAGCTATGAAGCTTTTTTAAATAGTAGCAATTCCTTATCAGTTGAAAATAGTGATTTCTTATATATTTTAATATTTGTTTTTATTTTTTGACAAGAATTTTGTAAGTTCATTTTAATTAAAAATATAGGTTAGGGACAACTCCAAAAACCTTCATGTGAAATAATGCTGGTAGAAGAAGTTACACAAAAGGACAAGAGAAATGGACCCCAACTCAACTACCCGAGGGAAAATTCCCTGGAAGCTGGGCTATTTCCTTGCCTTCCATAGCGTGAAGCTAGAAGTAAACTCATGAATGAACTTTTCAAGGTCTGAGAGTTTGGCTCTGCTCTTTGTGAATCCCTAACCATGGGACTTGAGGAACCACCCAGCCGCTTCAATTCCAGTCACCCCAGATTGCATGTAGCACATGGAAAAGCAGGGAAAGACTGATTTCAGCTTCACAACCAGGTGCCCAATGCGTTTGCATCTAAATGACTTTAGCAGTTCTGGGATGAGCTGTCCTTGAAACACAATTTTATTCATTTGGCAAAAATGATCCCGAATACAAATCAGAGGCCAGGCACAGTGAAGGCACGAGGGACGGGACCCCACATTGTGAATGGAGAGGATCCTTGTCTCCATGACCTTTAGGGATCTAGGTCCCCAGCACAGCATTTTATTGTAAACAGGTAGCTTACTGCTAAGTAGTACTTTGATTTTTGTTCTTTTCTTTTTAAATGTTATTAAGGTAACACTGATTTGTGACATTATACGGGCCTCAGGGGTACAGCATTATAGATTCACATCTCTGTGTGCTACATTTGCTTGCCTGAAGTCTAGTTTCCATCTTTTACCATACAACTGACCCCTTATACACAATCTTCTCATCCCTCTTCTCCCTTCCCTTCCAGTAACCACTGTTTTGCTCCCTAGTCTAAGAGTTTGCTTTTGCTTTGTTTGTTCATTTGCTTTCTCTTACACAGGTGAGTGAAATCATACAGTCTTTATAAGAACTATATAAATCTACATGAAAAGAGTTGTAAAATCTATTGGTGTCCCCCACAAAGATTTGAAAAATATTAACTTATACTGAGTTCTTGAAAACAGACTCAGTGCCATCTAGAAATGACAACATTTCCTATATAAATCATAAACATGATGCAATATCAATAAAGAAAGAAAAATATTTTGAATAAGACTGTAGAGAACATTTATAGTGGATTGTAAATTCACATAGAAAAATATATATGCTATTCCCAAAGAAATTCAGACACAAAAAAAAGACGAGTGAGATAAGTTTACCCTACCAGCTTTGCAAAGAAATTATAAAATAAAGATAATTTTACAGTGAGGGACTAATAGGCTGACAAATAAATGTACAGCAGGTAATACCAAAGACTATATGTATATATATCTGGAAATGCAGTATGTGTAAAAGAATAGCAAATATATCTTATTTCAAAAACGGTGCTGCTAACTGGAAAATAATGTGAATTTGAATTCAAATCATTTATCAGGACAAAGTCCCAATAGGTAAACATTGTAAATGGAAAATAAGAAACTTTTAAATGAGAAGAAACAAACCATAGGAGAATGCTTTTGTTCTAATGATATTAGGAAAAGCTCTAATAAAAATAAAACACAGAGGTTAGGAAATATTGATAAAATGAACTCCATAAAACAAACCATTTCTGGTACACCCTGGTGGAGTAGCATTTAGGTAAATAGCCTCTGAAGGAGTATATACCACATATCCCTGAATTTGAGTCCCAGATCCGAGGGGAACAACCAGTGTGAACAACTAAATAAAAAAGTGCTTCTTCCTCGTCTTTCTTCCTGCCTGCCTGCATACTTGCCTTCATTCCTGCCTGCATCTTTCCCTTAAAACAATAAAAAATAAACAGTCAAATCTACCAGAAGAAAAGTTACAAAAGTTAAAAGGTAATAAAATGATAGATACACAGTTATGAGCAAAAGCAAAGGAATATATGTGTGGGTGTATTCCCCTATATAGCCTAAAACCAGTAAGAAAACCCCTCTAAACCTATAGAAGAGTCATCAATGAACACAGAAGAAGCTACAAATGATTCCTTAGTATATGAAAACTGCTTATTCTAATTATTAGAGATTAAGATTCACTGAGTTGCCATTTTTCAGCATCAGGTTAGCAAACATCTAAAAGCTTGAAAAAGCTCCATGTTGCAGTGGGTGCAGGCAGGGAAGCATTTCGCTCACACACTGTGGGAGGGAGTGCAGGCCTGAGCATTCTCAGTGGTTAGCAGCAGGCGACTTCCATCCAAGTTATACATGCACCTACCCCTTGACCTTGACCTTGAAATAATTTCTATTTCTGGGAATCTACCCTACCGAAGTACTTACACTATGAAACATAATGTTTGTACTACGTTATTACTCATTGCAACGCTGTGCTGGTAGCAAACATTTGGAGACAAACTAAATATACAGCACAAGACTGGTTAAATAAATGGTGGTGTTCTCATACCATAGAAAACCAAGCAACTGAAAGAAGCAGTGAGAAAGTCTTACACATACAGATCTTAACAATGCTCCAAATCTATTGTAAAAATTTTTTGAGAGTGTGATTATGAAGTGTACATTTACTTTTTTAGACGGAATAGGATATGCGCAAAAATCCCTTAGACAACAGACAAAAACCAGGTAACACCAACTTCCTTCAGAGGGGAACAAGATTGGCTGCAAGAAGACAGGTTTCCACAACAAGGAAAAGTTTTTCACTGGATACATTCCAGTGCCAATGGTACTGTTGTCATTTTTATTTCATAGAACATGTTCTCTTTTTCTAAAGATAGTAAATAAAATGTTTGAAATGCAATTCAAAATATTCCTTCATAAAACCTACAAAGTTTGTATGGGGTTGTCCCACTTTGGGAAACTGGCAAATTTACTGCTCAAATCTGCCTGCACTTCTGTGACATTTATACATCATGCCTCGTGCTGTGAATGTGTGGGGGTTTGGACACTAGATTAAAAATACCCTAGTACATGGCAGGGAGGGTGTCGTGTACAACCTGACAACTACACCTACTGCTATAAGAACACAGGAAAGTTGTTAGGAGGGTAAGTCCTAAGAGTTCTCATTACAAGGAGAATATTTTTCCTTTATTTTCATTGTATCTACATGAGTCTACGGCTGTTAGCTGAATGACTATGGTCACCGTTCTATAATATATATAAATCAAACCATCATGCTACATACCTTAAGCTTTTATAGTGGTATCTGCCCAGGATTTCTCAATATAATTGTCATGTTTTTCAAATAAAAATTATCTGTTTATGAAAGATTCTCCCCGCTCTATCTTTGTTTTTAACAGAACAATAAAATTTTCTTCAGGTGACTACATAAGATTACTATATGAAAATTACATTTTAATTGCCTGAGTCCTTGCTGGTTTGAGAACTAATGAAAGGTTTTGCCAGGCTGGATAAAAGAATCAATTATATGGTGAAAGCAGACTGGGATGTGGTGCTGAGTGTAACATATAAAGACACTGACTTATGACGACGTATACCTTAAACCTACCTAACATTGTGATGTGTGTTCCTTCAATATAATTAATTTACACAGTTTGTGCCATGGATTAGTCAGCTGCCTTTGGCTGAGAGCACAGGCCACATATCCCAAGGATCCAGGTTCAAGACTTGGGACCGAGATGAAAACCAAGATGAACAACCAAATAAAGTAAATAGAGATCTTCTTCCTCCTCTCTCTTCCTGCCTGCCTGTCTCTGCTTGCCTTCATTCCTGTTTGCACCTTTCCTTAAAAAAAAAAAAAGGTGCCAAATCTATAATTTTATTCAGATTATTTATATAAATTACCATCCAAACAAATGAAGAATACCAAACAATTTTTATAGCTACATTATCATAATTTTTCCA
This sequence comes from Solenodon paradoxus, assembly GCA_004363575.1. Lineage (NCBI taxonomy): Eukaryota > Metazoa > Chordata > Mammalia > Eulipotyphla > Solenodontidae > Solenodon > Solenodon paradoxus. The sequence continues at coordinate 410,664 of RJWH01000660.1, forward strand.
AATGGCATGTTGGAATCCGTTACTGAGTTATGAAATTTGTTGGCTTCTAAGCAGCCTTGTAGGAAAATGAAAACCAACAGAACAGACTGGAAAGGAAAGTATCAGAGTGACTCACAAGTAATAAAAATAAAAATATACATGTTCCGAGTTGTGATGTAAACTGTATTTCTTATAAACCTGGGGTTGAGGTTCTGCTGCTGGGGTCAGAGAGACACTCTGGACCGATTCTTTCCAGCACGTAACATAGTTTACAGTCTAGTAGGAAGAGGTAGGCAGCAAAGAAGCCAGAGCAAACTGTAAGCAGTGCCCGAGGGAGGGAAGGAGACCTCTCTGAGGAGGCACGGTTTAGGCCACAGCTGGAAAAGGAGAAGCCAACCAGTTGGAGTTCTGAGAAGAGAGCCCCAGGTCGTCGGCCCCCAAGAGCAGACCACGGGGTATGCGCTAGGTTAGGAGCTGGGGAGGCACCAGGAGAAGCCTGGAGACACACAGGACACAGGAAAGCAAACGTGGATTCTGTTGGAAGTTAGTGTGCAGCACTAAAGGACCATTATCAGGACAGTTATAGGATAGCACCTGCAGCTTTACAATATCATCCTGGTTTCGCAGTGGTGGATGAATCGAAATGAGGATAAGGGTGAATTTAGACTTGATTTGGAGGCAGCACTGACCTGATATGGGTGTAAGGGTAAGAGGAAGGGAAAGTCAACAACAGCCAGCCTGGCACTTTAATAGCTGAATGCATGCCAACCCCGTGTCTGCTCATCTGACAGACAGTGATGCAGGGGCAGGATGCAGGCTTGGCCCCAGGGGTTGAGCTCCCCTCCTACGTAATGAGCTAACTTAACTAGAATGGCATTCTAAATGCACGCTCACTTTTTTGCCTTTAAATTGTGTGCACGTACGTATTTCTTAGAACTTTGAGCTACTCAGTATATGCTGAAAAAACCTAGAGTCTTATATTTATACTCAGAAAAGTTTTCTTGGGACCTGATAATTTCAAATGGCAATGCCTACTGTCAGGACTCAAAGCTATTTTCAAAAAAATTCATAAAAGTGAGAACTTGGCCAATCTGATTATCTTGGAAGGCAAATCATGAAAAATAACTTGAAATAATTTCTAATTTTTCAACACATTGCTTTTATGCCCTGCTGCTGGCATGTGGATATAACTGAAACACCCGTCAGTACTATGGACTATGATTTGTTACTGATCGTGAGTGAGTCTGGCCAATCTTTCACGTTCATTTTCAAATTTTTAAAAATGTTTTCAGTTTTCAACTAATGATTGACTTTTAATTTAAAAATTCAAAAAATGATTAAAATAGAAAGCAATCAAAGTTATCACTTACAAATACTAGAATGAAACTATTCCAGTATTCAAATTCTAATCCTGCCCTATATTGCATAGTCTGATAAAAACAAAACTCCAAAGTATTTTTAAATAAACTCTACCAAGAAATGCAAATGAGAACTATCATGAGATTACATTTCACATCAGTGAGAACGATCTATATCAAAAAAACAAGAAGCAACAAGTACTGGAGAGGGTTTGGAGAAGAAGGAACCCTCCTATACTGCTGGTACAAATGTAAATTCATGCAAGTTCTTTGGAAAACAGTGTGGAGAAAACAAAGATGGATCTACATTGGATCTAGCAATCCCACTTCTAGGCATATACCCAGAAAATACAAAAATATGATTAGGAAAAATATCTGCATCCTTAGGTTCAATGTAACACAATTCACAATAGCTACGACATGGATACAGCTTAAATACCTATCCACAGATGACTGGATAAAGAGCTATGGTCCATAAACTCAATCGAATTCTATGAAGCTGTCAAAAAAGATGAAATCGTGCCCTTTATAACAGCCTGGATGGAACTGGAGGGGATCACATTAAGTGAAATAAGCTAGAAAGAAAAACAGATGTACAGCATGGTTTCACTCCTATACGGAATATAAAGAAACAAAACAAAATTCACGGGAAAGAAGACTACAGCTACCAGGGGTTGAGAGGGAACAAAGGAATGGAGGAGTGATACAGGAGAGGTGATGAGCCCTGGAACTCTGGTGGCGGGTGTGGTGTGCACCAGACTATGAAGTGTGAATCCTGAAAATCGTAGAGCAGTGGAAACAGAAGAAATCACACAACAATAAAAATAAAAACCCTACCAGGATATCAGAAACCCATGGGCAAAGGGTTCAGTTTGGTTAAGAAGTGGCGAATGTATGTACCAGCAGAGGCGGGCTGTCATGGCCTTTCATTACCAGGGTGCCCTTGGACATGTGATGCCACAGGTCTCCACTTAACACAAAATTAATGTGGGGCTTTTAAATCACTGATTAATAGAATACAAAGTACATGTTAAATATAGGTATTGCAAGACATCAATTTCAAAAAGGAAAGACAAGTTGCCACTGGGCTGGTGGCTGACTGGAGGGACCCTTGGATGATACTTTTGAGGACACACGCTCTTGTCTATTGCTTCCACACAGGTCAACAATGTCCTTTTCAAGATCAGATTGGAGGAAAATGTTCACAGAACCACTGAAGCATTTCTCTGCAGCCCACATGCTCAGAGACATGGTTCAGAGCTCACAGGCACAGACAATGACTGGCAGGAAGACGCTGCTGACGACCACGGGCACCGAAGGTGTCAGAGGTTGTGCGATGGGCTCTCCTTGCCCCACCAGCCCATTGCTTCTGAAGGTCAACCCACTTTCACAGTTTCTGTACAGTATCAGAAGGTTAACAGCAACTACAAAAGTTGGGAGAGAAAGCCCCGACATAGCCACTAGCTGGCTGTCTGACCCAAGTTCAGTTCTTCATCTGCCGACCCCTGCCCCAAAGGGCCACGCTGCATGAGAGGTACAGAGACGAGGGAAGCCCTCCAGCCCACTGCCCAACACTGCATGCTTTCACGGCACCACGGATGTGCTGGTTCATCAACCAGCAAAGCCTGTGAGGCATCTACTACGTGCAGGTTGCGATGGGAAGAGCGGAGAGAAGTAGAGGCAATGGGATGGCTGTGGAGCTCTGCCCTTGAGGGATTGTCAGCAGTAGTGGAGCAAGACAGACACTAGGCTCAGAGTGGACACTGTCTACAGAACAAAGGGACTGGACCTCAGTTTAACAGGCCACATGTTGGTCAACTATTTCATTTCTGGGCTGTCGGTCTCTTGGCATGGTGTGGGCTGTTGTTCCCAGTAATTAATGAGGATGTGGAGGTGGCTGCTGGATGATTCCCCAGAGGGGCGTCACCTGTAAATCTGGGGGAAATACCTGGTCTCTCTGCATGTGAACCCCCCAGATGTTGGTTGGTGTTGGGGATTTGAAACTCATGTCTGGAATTTGATGTGATTCTGAAGAAACCTGGTCACTGATCAAGACAGGAGAGGGGCTGGCCTCACTCAGGTGACGCACACACAAAGCAGGGTGTTGAAGACAGCAGGCATTCAGTGTTGCTTACAACACTTCAAAGTTAAGTTTGGACTCGTGAAAATAATTTTTAAGTGTCATTGATAAAAGCATAGGCACATCTGCATGTATATATGAATGCATGTACATTTATGCATATGTGCATGTATATGTGAACATATTTACATATGCACACATGTAAGTATGTATGTGAAGTGTGTATATACGTACTATATACATGCATATGTATATATGTGTGTGATACATTTTCTTCCCTTTGAAAAGATGACTGGTGAAATTTTACCCAATGGAAGAAAGTTCAAATCAATGAATTTGAAGTCCTGCTTAAGACTTCAGCACAGATATCACACTCCCTTCCTCGGAGGCTTAGCATCTGAAGAAGATGCTGAAGTGTGTTCTCACATACATGTGAAATAGGCAAAAACAGGCAGCATGGTCTAAAGTTTTTCAGTCAAGAAACAGAAACTAAAGGTCAAAGTCACATGGCCAGTGACTGTCCAAGCCCGTCAGTACTCAGAGCAATGGGTCCAGGCTTTATGCTCTCCATGAAGGACACGTTCAATCTGTAGTCAACTTGTTGGCATTTGACCTGATGCTGTGTGTGTGTGTGTGTGTGTGTGTGTGTGTGTGTGCGCGCGCGTGCGCGCGTAACCCAAGGTCTAGGAAGAAAAAAATCCCCAGGGAAACCATGCCAAAGGGTGGGGCAGGGAACAAATAGAAGAGACTGCAAATGGAGCTCACTGACTTTGATTAATTGCCACCCACACGATTAGGTGTTGTGCGTTGACTCAGAACCCCACCACCGTGCGATTCTGGATTCCTGAGGATTGCTCCACTCGAGGTCTCCTGGAAGGCATCATGAGTCCCTCTGATGCATGCCACCAGCTCAACCTTCACTCTCACTGTCATCTGTACACACACCCCCAGGGCGCCCACACATGCCCCCCAACGGGGTTGTGCCTGTAGCCCCGCCACCCTCCGCTGGGCAGGACGCAGTCTCTGCTCCTGGCTTCATTTGGAGCTTCTCAAGGCTTAGGGGGACTGCGTGCGATCTGCTGTGCAGGGGAAGGTCAGTGAAAAAAAGAGAGAAGTCAAAGTTTCAAGAAAGGAGGGAGAATTCTCCTCTGAAGGGTGGGCTAGATCAGCCATCAGTCCCGAGACACCTGCACAGCCTTTGTCAAGGGGAAGGGGCCAGGAGACGGGCAGAAGGTTATTTTATCAAAATCTCTAGTGCTGTGGTTTTTGCTCAGTTTCGCAGCCAGGGGAAAAATTGACTGAATGTCAAGGTCACCTCCCAGCAAGCCAGAGGGTACTGAGGGACAGTGGGTTCATGTGGCCTTACTCATGCCAGTAGCCTGGCTGCTTCTTGTGAACTGGCAGGCATGCAGTCTGTCAAATGCAGCAGTCGGGTGCCTTTACCCTCCCCATCTCAATCACAGGAAAACAGTCCCCAAGTAGCCTTTGCTATCCCCAGGCCCTGCCTGCCACACACAGGAGGTGCTTGTGAGCACAGGGTGGAGGTCAGGGTGCGGCAAACTGCACTCCTCTACCCGCCATTTAGATGGTGATTCTCTCCCACTGTTCGAGCGTGGACACCTGGATGTCACCTCCAGTCTTCTTTATCTCACAGAGTTGCCTTCTTCCTACCGACCCTCTTTTTTTTTAAATAATTTTTTAAATTGTGGTTTAAAAGACATATAACATAAAACGTTATCACCTTAACCATTCTTAAGTGTAGGCATCAGTAGTGTTAGGTACATGCACCTTAGAACAAGAGGTCCCCGGGAAGGCGAGCACACGGTCCTCGGTGCCCTGTGGATGAGGTTTCTGGAACTATGAGATCACACCCTCCTATGGCAGGAGAGACAGACAGAGGCAGCGGAGACATAGGAGAGCTGGGACAGAGAGAGGATCCAGCAGGAGGGAAGGGGATGAGTGGCCCCCGCCCCTCTCAACCGAAGATCAGTGGGAGGTGCTGGAACAAAAACAGAAAGACTACCTGAAGCAGCAGGCCCTTCATCAGTTATAGAAGCTGGAGGTCAAAGTACTTGGGCAACACTGGACAGTGGGGAAGAGCAGTTGGTGACTTGGTGGAGGGCATGGTGTGCTGAAACGTAACTCAGAATGGGGAACCTAGACACAGAAAATTATTTTAATGTGTTGAATAATTACGACGACAAAAAATAAATAAAAAAAAAAACACTCAGGCAAAACTCATTATGTAAAAATGTTGTTAAAGCAAAGTGAAAATACTGTTTCAAAACTGTCACATTTTCATTCTTAGCCTAGTTATCTAAATTAAGTATACTAATAACTTTTTTTGGCTGCGCCTAGGGATAGAGGAGTCAGTCTGAGATAGAAAGTCGTTAGTACAGAGTCCAGGATCAAGCAGGGTTCCTGGCCTCAACAAGTCTTCCATGACACACTCCACCTACAGCTGTCACCAGTCCCTTGAAGGGGCACACAGAAATGCTTCTGGCTTTTTTGTGAAAAAACAACTGATCAAATACACGACATAAAATTTGCCATCTTCACCATTTTCAAATGCAGTTTCGGGGCCTTTCGCTCCATGACACTGCTGTGTAACCATCACCCCACTCCATCCACACAACTCTTGACTGCACAAAACTGTAACTCTGTGCCCATTAAATACCAACTCCCATCCCTCCTCCTCACAGAAACTGGAAAGGACTGCTCGACTCTATGACTTTGACTCATCTAGGTTCCTCATGAGTGGAATCATAAAACACCAGTCCTTTTGTGGCTGGTTTATTTCACAGAGCAAACAGCCCTCAAGGTCCATCCATGTTGCAGCCTATAGGTTGTCTCAGAATTTTCTTCCTTTTAAAGACCAAAAATCATATTAAAGCTCACTGTCATACCAAAGAAATATTAGCAGGCTATTTATGTAATTCTTAAAAAGCACACTTTAAAAAAACATGAAAGATATATCCAAGTATAAATAAGCCATGCTGATTTCTGAGTTGCTGTATTTTTCCTGTGGTGATAAATAAAAGCCTTACTGATCCAACATTTACCAATAAGTAAAAAGAAGGCAAGTACCAAGTCCTGGGGACAGCGTGGCAGGGTTCGGATGTCAGGGAGCAGGCAGGGTTTACTTCCCATGCGGCTACGTGGGTAAGTTTCTTAGTCTCCCCAAATCTGTGAAGTAAGGAAAATAATGTTTAAAAACATCTCACAGGGTATGATGCCAACTACGTGGACTGTGTGTTAAAATGTCTCCCCCTTCCTCTGAACTCTGGATTGACTTCAGAGGTCAGAGTGGTCTTTTCAAACACACCTCTGTTGCCATCTTTAAGAAAAGAGTAATGCTGTTTGAGCCAAACTAGTTCAGTTGCTAAGAGAGGAAAGTCTCTTGTAGTCACATCTTCATGTCTGAATGAATCTTCTTGACTCTGACCCACACTGAGGGCGGGCACTCAGGCAGATAGTGAGTTCTTTCCTGTCTCTGCCACCTTGCACTTGCTCAGATGCAGGAGGGTCCAAGTCAGCCAGATGGCAGACTGCTTCTGTGTGGGGGAGCCTGGCCCCACAGATGTGGCTTTGCTTTTACATCGAAGCATTTATTCTCACAAGCCAGTCAGTACATTGAGGCCAATGGCACAAAGGGAATGGCTTGTGATGGTTAGTTTTTTCCTCTGGGTTCTTTGGCATTTGATCTTTTACCAAAAACATATGTCTATGGTGCCTTGTCTTGTCCCAGTTATGCTGAAATGTACCTATTCCATGCTGCTTGGTTCCTCTGGTGGCATGGCTGCCCTACAATAGTTATTGCTGCAATCAGCACACTGTTCTCTTCTTTCCTCATAGCTCTTTGTAATGTATGCAGTGGGGGAAAATGATGTATACTGTTTAGAAACACTCTGGGAAACTCCCTCTCGTTCTTTCTTCATATAATTATCTGGAGACATGTCATGTTTACCAGTGGTAAGTCATGAAGCATGCACCTTCCTGGAACAGTACTAGAGGTGACTGGAACTGGGGGGATGAGCACAGGAAACCAGGACAGGAATCCAGAAACCTAGATCCCAAACTCATCTCTTATGCCCAACCTCCTGCTAAACAAGAAATAGCAACTGCACGTCTACCATGATCTGAACATTATACCACCGTAAATACCATTTATTTACTATCAATTACTATGCAGCAACAGATAGAGGGAATGCCATTGACGGACCAGAGGAAAGGTCCCTTCCCTCCCCAACATGGCCCTAGGAAGATCAATATCAAACGTTGAGAAGAGGTTTTTAATATGCCCCTCTGGGTTCTTCCTGGGCAAGTCAGATAATAAATTAATGCCAAACAGATTAGTGAGAGGCAAAAAATATATAACATACATAATGGGTATTCCAAGGTCAGTGAAGAGAAACGGGGGTATATATCATGAATGGGCTGGAGACCTGGGCTTCAAGGGAGGACACAGGCAACTCAAATGATGAAGACCAGATGCTCTGTAGTTAAGATGTTTGCCCTGCCATAAAGATAGGTTTCTCTGATAAATATTATTTCTGGTAAAACATCTCATTCTGGGTAATGTCCTCAGTTTTCATTCTTCTAGGTGATTAAGGGAGAGGCAAGTTTCTCGTGAGCCTGCAGGGCCTCAATTGACCTCAGCTTGAAATAATATACATGCCAAAGTGACAGTCTTGGGGATACCTGTTCTGAACATCTTGGGAAGTCCTGAACATCTTGGGGTGACCTGTTCTGAATATCTGGGGGAGGCTGTTCTGGTATCTTGGGGAAGCCTGTTTTGAACATCTTGACAAGGCTGTTCTGGACATCTCAGGGAGGCCTGCTCTGGACATCTTGGGGAGGCCTGTTCTTCATAAACAATGGAGTCTAGGTGTGGTCAGGATTTCAACAAGATGAAGCTGAGATGTCGCAGGAATGTAGTTTTAAGCGTCAAAGGTTCCAAGAGACACGAGTGGGCTTATCTCACAGGTTCACAGAAAATGGAGTCAGCCAGTTGCTCTGCACAGATATTGTCAGAATAACTAAAAGTCACTGGCAACAATTCCTGGGAAACCCCAGGGCTGTCTGGATTGGGAACTCTGGTCCCACTCATGTCTCTGAGTGGGTATAGTCAAGTGTCCTGAGTGGGCAGAGCAGTGCGTTACCTCAGCAGTCCCCAAACTGGACAGTCAAATGCTTCCTTTTCAGCAGAGTGCTGTCCTGCAGCCCCAATCTTCCTGCCCACTGAACAGACAGCTTCCTCCACAGCAGGTGGGTTTAGAGGGGAGGGAGTTATCGGGTACACCACTAGCACATTTTTTCAGAACAATTGTTTGCAACCATGCTTTTATCGGCTTGGCTTTCTTGTCCCAGAATCAGCCGTTGGCAGGAAGTCAGTGGTCTATTGACTTTACTAGCAGGATAAACAAGCCTCCTTCGACATACAGAATGGCAGAAACTGTGATTTCCTTCTCACTCCCATGGAGGTGAGGCAGTCCGAGTTGGAGGAAGCAGAGGGCTGTACTCAACAGGGGTTCAGAGCTAAAGCTGTGATTAAAATATCTGGCAAAAAAACGCTCCCTGTTAGGCCAGGAGGAGTGGCAGGATCAGGTCATTGGGAGGTCTCAAATAAGAGGACACTCCGGGGAGAGAGAAGGTGGACCCGCATCCTGGGAAATCAATTTGAAAACAGTGACGTCTAAATGAGTCACGTGCACCCTGAATCTGTTTCATCTGACTCAGCGAAGTGATTAGAAGTGAACTTGAAAGACAGCAGCATTTTGGTAACTGTGTATTGGTATATCAAAAAGCAAGAGTTAGGGATGTAATCATAAATGCAGCTGGTTTCTGTGTTCTCTTCCACTAACCATTCAACCCACCTCAGTCAGACTTGAGGCAGCGCTTTCCTCCCCAGGATGGGAACTGACACTGTCTCCAGAACTTTCTGTTCATTGTTATAACAGAAAATCCTATCAACAGGTAAGACAAACAAGCACACTTAAGGAAGAAATGATAATGCTTAGTTCAGATGATAAAGAGAACTACAGAACTGCAGACATGGTGTCACAGTGAATCTCCAACAGCTGTCCCCAGCCACACAGTGGTGTTGGGGGAGCGGGGTCTGGGTCTTCTCCATTTCTCTACCATGTTTACCAGGTTTCTGATTTCAGCTACCAGTTGGGTCTTCAAGGAAACACATACTAAGAACATTTGAGAGGACTGAATTTCTCCAAAGCAGGCTAAAGATGTGATATGGCTTCCAGGTGTCATCTGGGCAGGAAACAGACTGGTTTTCCAGCTGGAAGTAGGTCTCTATTGTTCTCCGCCCTGGTCAGTGGCCAAGTGCTATCAGTGAGGCTACTTCCCAACGTCAAGGAGAATCAGACACATGACCACTCTCGACGACACCCAGGATGCATGGCCCAGCAGTTGGTCATTGCCAGTGCGGGTGGCCAAGCCCAGTCTTTGCATGAGGGGAGTCTGGCAAAAGTTCTGAGGAAGCAGGTGTCTGAAGACAGACATACCCTTGGTTTTCCCACTGGTGCTAGCCTGTGCACTCTTTGCATTAATCCTGATTATACAGGCCAAATGACTGAAGACCTAGGATTTGTTGAGTAATTTTCTGATGCTTAGCCAATGCATTATTCACTGAACTTTCCAGTGCTCCTCATTAATTATGTCGCCTCTCTGTCAACATCGGATCTACTCTCTCGAGTTCTCCCTGTACCATGCCAGGCCCCGCCTGAATCTTGAGTCTCCTTTACTTCCTCTGGCCTGGCCCAAACGCTCTCTAGCTTTCTATCTAGCTCACGTGCTACACTTGATTCTCTTGAGAGTCACTGGTAAAATATTTCCAACTAGGCATTTCCATCAGATGCTTGCAATCAGCAGAATGCTGGCTCTTACTACATGTTGGTTTTAATGATTTACAAAATGGAGCTCATGACCTTCACACCTGAGTGTGCAGACTGGGTCACCTGGTACTCACAGTGCATCTTCTCCACACTGTAAACCCTTGTGGAACTGAAGTGTGCATATAGTTTTCTGAGATGCCATCTTGCAGCTAGGCTAAATGTCACGTGCACAGAACTGGAAGAATGCTGAAAGACTAAAGGTGCAAACTGCAAGGAGAGTGTTAGCCCATCTCACTGTTTCTCCAGCTCTCCACAGGAAGCCGAGCACCTGAGGCCTCCTGCCTTGCAAAGACAAATTCTGTCAAGATCCAGAGAGGGGTGGGGCCTCAGGAGTGTTCTGCTGGGTTGTGAACATTATCTACTAGAAAGGAGTGGAGAACATTCAGTTTTCTTCTTAATATTTCCTCTTGGTGGGGTGGTGCCTAACCTATGAAGTAACAATTTTAATCATTTGGCTGAAATCTTGATAGTTGCTTTCATGAACAAAACATTACAACAATTTAAATTTCTGATTTCTATAGCCAAACACACACAAACACAACATACACATAAACGTACCCACATATACACACACAAACACAACCCTCTGCATGAATCTCAACACAGACCATTTCTTGACCACATTTACACTTTCCTCCAAGGTTCCTTTCAGATTCCTCCCTTGCTCCCACCCACACAGCCTCCTCAGGAAAGGAGACCAAAGAAGGTTCAGTGTGCCCCTCTGGCATCATCACATCCAAGCATCCTCCCAGGTGAGCCAGATTCCTGGCCTCTGGCAAGACCTCCGATCAGTAGGCAGAGGAGGTTTGGGGTCTGTATTGCTTGATGTCAGACCTCCAAACACTAACTCCCCTCCTTCCTTCCTACGAACGCATCTTCACACTTTCCCCTGGCCTATTTGCTTTGCACAGAAGAAAAGAAATATCCTCACGTCCCAGCTTCTGCCAGTTTTCCCTCATTTTCAAAGAGACTAGCTTTGACTTCTATGCTCAGATGTTCAACTCTGGGGTGGCTGCGTTTTGGCTGACTTTTCTTAAAGACCCTCAGTAACATCAAAGAAAGTCCCTGGAGCTGAGGAACAAGGGTCTATGACTGAAGCTCTAAAAAGAGTGGGCCCCAGGGTCTGGGAGAGGCCAGCTGAGGATGGAGGTGCATGGAGGGTCCCCATCAGACATTACAGTATCCCTGCGTGTCCACGGTCAGCCTCTTTGCTGTTACGTCAAGTGTGTTTTGGAGTCTGATGAAAATTTTCATCTGTCCAGTCCCCACTTTCTCATGGTGGGCTCTCAGTCTGTTGAGGAACACCATGTGGAGAGCACTGGAGGGCTGCTGGGGGCTGCAGAGTGAGGAAACAGTGTGGTGTCTTGGGGAGAACAGGATTTGCAGCCAGACTCCCTGGGCCAAGCTAGCAAATCCAGCACTAACACAGCATAACTTCGGACAAGAAATGGACCTCAGGGAACTTTAGGTCTCCATCTTTTAAACTGAGAAACACCAGTTTCTATCTTACAGGGTCTTCCTCCCAAATTAAAGATTAATCTGCAAATTTCCTTGTGCAAGTCCTTGATAAAAGTCATGAAAATGTTACTAACATTATTATTATTAAAGTATGTTTTCCATGCTTTATAAAATTTTGCATAAGCTAGATGACAAAGGAATTTAAGACAGCTACAAAATGATACATAAGGATTAATTTTTTTTATTTTTCAAAGCCCAGGATCTATTAAAATCTTGAGAGACTATAAAAGGAATGAATGCTGGCATTTTGGTGCTTGAAGACACTACATATATGTGTTAGCAGCCCTGACACTAACAGATTAAAAGTTTTTAGGCCTTAGTTAAGAATTATCATTTAGACTTGCAGATTAAAAAATACATGGAAAATGTGAAGAAAATTCCAATATTTCCAGTCCCAAATACTCCATAACAGAACTAGGTAAAATAAATCTTAACTTTATCCACAAGGATATGCATAATTACATTTGAAGTACTCAAAATTTTTTTGTTGAGCACCTACTATGTGCTCTGCCTATGCTTGGGGATTTTTCAGTGGAGAAAGCAAATTCTGCCCATTCATGAGTTTACATGCTATTAAGAAACACTGCAAATAATATATGTGTGTGTGCACATGCATGTTTTATATATATACACACACACACATATATATATATATATATATTTTTTTAATTCTAATCCCTAAGTCTGATTCTGTGACATTTTGATTGCTTTGTTGTAGTTGGGTGCTAGGTTTCATTGTTTCAAAAGCTCTTCAAGACAGTGTTAGCTGCAGTCCAGACTGAGTGAGATTCACTGAGGAAGACCTGTGATAGAGGATGGATTGTACCCCACTGAGATGGCAGGATGAGGAGGGTTTTGAGTAGGGAGCACCATCTGATCAGCATCTGAAGTGTGCAGACTAGAATGAAGGTGGAGGGCCGGGTGTCAGAAAAGAATCAGGAAAGAGCTTCAATAAATGACAGGAACGCTTTAATGCAAACTCAGATCAGTCAGGAAAAGGACTGAATGCACGTTATAAGCCCAGTAGACCAACAGGTTGACTCAAAATTTGAAAATGAAAAAATTCTGAGTGGGACAACATCGTCAGGGAAAAACTTTTGGAGGATATGGGGTATCTAAGTTGAAATTTGAAGTCTTTAAAGATTATTGTAGGGGTCCCCTAATTGACATGGCACATTTCAGCCGGGCAGGGTCGGGGGGCGGCACGCAAATAAAATTGTTGATATAGAAACTCAGACTTCGCATTCCAAGAGACTTGGTCTAGCTTGTGACAGTGAAAAATAAGATGAAAGAGTACGGTGGGGCCCCAGTTATGGAAGGACCCAAAGAAAATGTCTGAGTAAGGAAAGACAGGTTGGAAAAGGTATTTTAGTACAGGGGGGAGCCATGGAGGATGGATTCGAGAGGGAACGATGATAGCAGAGACCAAGGTACCATGGAAATCATCTGGGTGAGGGTAGCGAGGCCATGACTGCCGTAAGATAAACATGGGGCGGAGGGAACTGACATGTCAGACATTTTGAAGGGAAACTCTAAAATCCAGCAACTGAATGCAGGGATGACAGAAAAGAAAGAGCTGAAGACATCTACAAGTTGTGACTTCCAGAAAGGGTGGAATATAGTTTGGTTATTGTGTTCTCATGGGCTTTTATTTTTGTGGATTCCTGTGGGCTTAATATTAACTACAATAACTTGATTTCTGCTGGATTCCTGCCTACGCTGTGCTGGCCCTGGGCCTCTCCTAACAGAGTTCAGCAGATGCATAAGCTCTCTCACGTGGTTTCACAGAGTCCTCTACCGCGCTTCTAGCCTGTTCCCTTCTTGTCAAGGTCCACCTTCATCTTCTCAGGCTGCCATAACCATGTACCATAGAAGATGGTTTCAGCAAGAACAAGTTATTGTCTCATATACTGAAGACTGGAGTCTTAGATCCAGGGGTCTCCCCTTGGTTTATAAATGTCACCTTCTCCGTGTCCTCACAGGGTCATTCCTCTGTGTGTCTGTGTCCATAGACTCTTAAAAGTTATATTGGCTTAGGCTTCACTTATGTGACCTCATTTCACCTTAGTTACCTCTGCAAAGACCCAAAGACCCAAATACAGTCACATTCTGAGGTCCTGGGGTGAGAATTTCGACATGAGAATGTTGAAGTGGGTGCAGGAGGAGGGAAGACACAATTCAGCCTACAACCAGGTGTCTTCAAGAAGAGCCTTGGAGATGACACTTAACCCAGGCCTGCTCTCAGAGGACACTGATGTGTGGCCAGCAGAGTTGTCTTCCAGTGTTCCTACACAGCACCGCCAGTCCTTAAGATGCCAAGGCACCCTCTGATCCTTTGATCTTTTTTGTCAAAGTCACCACACCACCACACCACCACACCCTCTAGCAAATGTGGTCACTGAGCACTGAATCCCAGTCTCTTCATATACATCCTCGCCTGCAGTCTCAGTTCCTTTGTTGATAGGGCTTGAATGGTGGTAGACTTCCATGCCTGCCCTTCTAAGGTGAACTCACTACTCCTCTCCAAAAAGGTTGACCTTATCAATGGCTTTCAATGAAAATACCTGGCACCCTTGGGGATACATTCAACCCAGACGAGTCCATGCCCCACAACCTTCTCTTCCATGTACCGAGACACATGTGAATCCCAACAGCGCACCACACTTACACGCGGGCTTCATTTCACACTCAGACACTTTGCTGTGAACTCTAACTTTTCACAGATCATTAAAGTGAGAGACTTTAAAGTCTCTAAAGTGACAGGCATCTTATATGACTTTCATGGTGTCCTTTTTACAGTATCTTTGCTGTGTGTGCTCCACAGTCTTCTGTCATGACTAGGATGGGATTTCATGAAAGTTTTCAAAGAAGAACAAGATAAACAGAACCAAGTGGTTACTTACTCTAAGAACACAGGACAGTGCCTTTTCACTGACCCATGTGTCCATGCATCCTCTGTGCTTACCCATTTGGGGTGTGATTTGGGGTATACTTCTGAAGTTCTCTATCCTGACCAGAATGCACCCTCCAACCCTGGACCAGGAGCCGAGGATATTTTATTGTGAGCTTGGGTTTGACTTCTGATCATAAAGAGCAGAAGCAAGATGGGAAATTGAATGATAAAATGAGATTAGATGAAACAGAAAAACATCATGAAGGTAATAAGGGAAGAATGATGACACAGGAGATTACAGATCCAGAAGGACGCTGTGTATGAAGTTTCCAGGTTTTCAGAAGACCCAGAGTAGACTTCCCTAGTCTGAAAACAGGGGTGATGAATACGAGGGCAAAACTTCCCAGAAACAACTTCTCCGAAGTCACACGAAGGGCATAAATATTGTTCTTCTGATTCTGCAGGTCAAGAGTGAATGCCTGTACATGAGAGTGTCAAACTGGGCACTTTTGACATTTGGGACCAGATAATTCTCTGTTGGGGGTGCTGTCCTGTGCACGCTAGGATACTCAGCAGTATCCCCCTAGATGCAGGAACCCTTCCTCTAGTTGAGACAATCAAAAATATCTCCATGGCCAAACACCCACCACCAAAACTGTGCCCGCACTGACAACAAACGCTGCCCCCCACTGACAACACTGTCCCCGCACTGACAACACTGTCCCCACACTGACAACACTGTCCCCACACTGACAACACTGTCCCCGCACTGAGACAGAATAAAGGAATTCACATTACTCCCCTGAGTTGCTCCACTGTGTAAGGATGTCTGGCAGGAGGGGAAGCAAACGCATCAGTTTATCTTAACACAATCCTCCTTCCTCATCTTTTTGTCTTCCCACAACTAAGCATTCTTTCCTCTTCCCCTTAACCTGTTCCAATACCCGGGGAGTCCTCCAAATCAACTTCATTTGCCTTTGACAATCACGCCTTTGATTCCACTGTGGGGGCCGTGGGGGGGGGGCTCTGCCCTATTGTGAAAGGCTTCTTTCGGTTTTTGGTTCTCGTGATCTCCCTAGGTGTACAGATTGCAAAACCCAGGTATAGACAGGGCACTTACACAATAGGAAGACTCATTAGTAAACCCTTTGAAGTGTGCAAACAAGGCAATGGCAGACACCTCTTCTTTTCCTTTCTCCCTCCTTCTTTTTTCCATCCTAGATTCCAGATGTCAATGGTGGGAACTGGCAAAGCAATGAAGATACAGGATCAGATCAGGAAAGAAAGAATTTTTTAGAAAGGACCAGGAGGTTGGGCAAAGAGCCCAGGAGGCAGCAGCCTGGACCACAACCTGGGGCTGGACCTAGGGGTGGAGGAGGCCCTTCTGAGAACTAACCTCATGTGACTTGGGGGTTTGAGGGCTTGTGTAAGAACAGGGGGCATGGAATAACCCTGAACGTAATCTCTAAGGCCTGAAATATGCTGGAGGGAGTAACATGTCTCTAGTCCAACCTCCTTTTCAACACCTTGATGAAGAGTCTATTTAAAGTCTCCAGCCCCATATTTCCTCTCTCCCTGCCAGGGAAGGGGCAGCAGTCTGCAACCTCCCCAGGAGAGAGGACCTGTTCATTTCCCTCCAGGTCCTGCTTCACATCATTGTTCTGGCAAAAGTCTAAAGGCGCATTTCAGTATTTAATAAAAACAAGAGGCTGCTTCTTTGACCTAAGCTTATTCAACACAGGATGGTGGGCTGTTGTATGAAAAGAGATAACATCAGGAATTCTGGGCACACCCAGAATTCAGGGGGCTGAGGCAGCTGAGGCATAGACCATCTAAGGACCTGGGGAGAAAAAACAAAAAATAAAAACACTTCTTCCTTCCTCCCTCTCTCCTTCCTTACTTCCAAAAATAAAGAACAGAAATTTTACTGTTAGCTGGAGAAGACCAGTAAGGAGAGTATTCTCCAATCACATGACAGCAGCCTTTAAAATCAAAGAGTCATAGAATGTCTGGGGGGGCTTCTAGACACAAATTTGCAACAGCAGGCAGACACCACTTCATGATCCTACATCTAAGCATCTATTCCTCTTCACACCCACACTTTGCAGTGAGGTGATTTTTGACTATGGAGAAACAAGGTGCTTCAAGAACTCTTGAAGGTCATGATGGCAGAGAAGGGGCTGGCAATGATGAAAAGTGACAGAAAGTCCAGGAAGTCACTGCCAGGTCTAGAAGGAGAAGGCTCTTTGGTACTGGGTGCCCCTCCTGGTTTCTGCAACCTGGGCGTGGTCTTAACAGAGGAGGACCCCACACAGGGTCCTGCCCAAAAGCTCTGAGTTACAGAAACCCCACATCCCTCTGCGTTCTCCTCCCAGGCACATGCCAGTCCTCTTTAGATCCCAGACAATGTCCCCAACTTTCAATAGTCTCTTTTTATGAACCAATCTTATCAGTTAATTCTTTTTTAAAACATATTTTTATTACAAATGGTTTGAGGTCTACTGCTGAGAGATTTTGAAAATAGGGACGCAAAGAAGAGCAGCCATAGCCCCACACTGCTTTGCAAAGATAAGGATTGCTAACATCTTATCTATTTTCATCCACTTTTGCTCATTGCTGTTTAAAAGTCATTTACTTCTTTAAGTATTTCCTGAAAATCATCGGTTTTGGAAAGTATCACACCAATGACACATGAGTGTGATCTGAGAGCAGGGTTCTCAAAATTCGATGTGAACTGTCATCATCTAGCAAGTTGTCAAAAAGAAGGATGCCTGGGCTCCAATCCTGGGAATTCCTTTTTAAGTTGGTCTCGGGTATGGCCTGGACACCTGGACACTTAAAAGCTCCTCTGAAAATTACATTGTACAACGAGGTTGAAAACCTGCTCCTAGATTTCTAGATCTTCTTTTCCTGTTTCACAGGGAAAGCACCCACCTTTCTGGAATCCCATCACATCTCCTGTGCTATAAAAAGGCAACCAAGATGTGGGTCTTAGTTCACATCCTCTTATTGCTCCAGCTCTTACAAGTCTTCCCTCCACCCTCTCCATCCTCCCTCAGCACTCCATTTACACATTCCACCACCAAGGAAGGTCTCTGAAATAACAAATCAGGGTGACCTGAGGCTTTCTGAAATGTAGATATGTAGGCTTCAAGGTAGAGAAAGCAATTCAAAGAATTAAAACGTAGGTTGCCTGCCATCTGGGTTTTTATCCATTCTCAAAATCCCCCAGGAGGCAGTGAGAGGGGTCTGTATTGTAAATCTGTTTCCATCACCCAGATACCCAGGAATCACAGAATCACGTTTTCAAGGGTTTGCACTGCCTGTCCTCCTGTAGTGGGTATGAGAAGGTACATATTGCTTCTAAATGCTGGGCTTATGGCTAGGCTCATCTATCATCTATCATCAGGAAATGCTAATCTTAATACCAAGGGTATTAAAAATCTATTTCTTTTCTTTATTTATTATTTTTTTTTTTTGTCGTGGTTATAAGCAAGATGAAGACTTATATAGTGCGTTTTCTCACCTTTCCTGTTTGAGACACCAGCATAGCTTAACGGAGCCCATGCACCATCACACTGGTATAGGTGCAGCTTTAAAATGTGTTTATACCTTTCACATACCCCACAAGCTCTTACTTCAGGTCTGAATGGCATAACCAGAGCAAGTTTGAGAAGAGGCAGATTTGCCTCTCATAACTTACACTGAGTTCCTGCCCACTGTCCCTCTAGGATCCCAGTCCAGTGAAAACACACGGGCTGAGCTCTGGCACCCGTGGCCAGACTGGATTCACTGCAGTGTTGGTAGTAGATGAGGAGCACAGCACGATCATTTCACACAAAGTCTCTTCATTGAAATAACACGATGTCACATATTTGAGAAATGCGGAGCCTACATGAATGGCCTTGTATTATTTTGTATATCAAAATCAAAAGTTTCCTTGATACAATTTAAAAGAAACATAATATAAAGCCTGTCATGACCTTCCCAAGAATATGTAAGGAGGTGATGTGGTGATGTGGTGCACTGAGACAGCGTACACCCTCTGTGTGTCCTTCCCAACAGTGCACGGTCCCCACCTCCTAATACAGAGGGGCAATGGGCTGCACCGCACCCTCCAAAAGGGTCATGAAGACTAGGAAGAGCTGAGGAAATGCCACAGCTGGGGAGAACTAAGGGATAGGACAAAACTAAATCAGGTATGCAAGCTTGGGTTGGATCCTGAAGCAGATGAATAATGTAAGTAAGAGTCGGTGGCATTCAAATAAATTCTGTACTGAGCAAATAGTACTACGCAATACCATATGATGTACCATAATTTCTTCTGATACTTTTATGGTTATATAAGATATTAGCATAAGGAGAAGCTAGGTAAAGGACATATAGGAACCCTGGGCTATTTTCAAAATTCTTTTTACAAGTCCTAAGTTATTTTTAAGGCCTATTATGAAGACTTTTAGAATAAAATATTCTGGGAAAAAAAATAACACAATGTTGGTGCACCCTGGTAGAGTAGTGGTTAGATCTGCAGTCTCCAGTTGAGCACAATCCACATACATCCCAAGGACCTGGATTCACATCCTAGGACCAGGAGGAACAACCAGGATTTACAACTAAAATTTAAAAAAAAGAAATGCTGCTTCCTCCTCTCTCTTCCTGCCTCGTGTTCATTACTGCCTGTACATTTCTTTCAAAATAAAACAAAACAAAAACAAAAAAAAGATGATAGCAAAGCATTTATCATTGTGAGACTGTTGACCAGCAGGCACAAGGAAGCAAAAGCTAGGGCCCTTTGAAACTCTGTCCTGTTGGTGGGAGTGTGACGTGATGCAGTCAGTGTGGACAACAGTAGAGTGGTTCCCTCAAAAGTGAAACATGGAACTACCACTGAGCCAACAACTCTACACACTAGAAAGAGCTGACAGCAGAGTCCTGGAGAGATCTGTGCCCATTTCCACAGTAGCACTAGTCATAATAGCCAAAAGGTGGAGTGACCTGGATGTCTATCAACTGATTAAAAAAAAAAAGTCGTCTGTACATACCACACAATGGAATATTGTTCACCCTTAAAAGGGAAGGAAATTCTGACACCTGCTATAACATGCATGAACCTTGACAATGCTATACCCAGTGAAGTCAGGCAAAGAAGGACAAATACTATGTGATTTCACTTATATGAGTGACCTAGAGCAGTCAGATCCAGAACCACAGAGACAGAGAGGAAAACGGTGAGTGCCAGGGCTGGGGTGGGGGGAATGGGTCCATATTTCGTGGGTTCAGAGTTTCAGAGTTCTGGAGATAGATGACGGTGATGATTAAAAAACAATGTGAAAGTACCTAATGATACTCAACACTGCACCTTAAAATTACTAAAATCATCTGTTTTCTGTTTTCTTCCCCCAGCTCTGGGTCTCGAACCTGGGTCCTTGGTCTTTACAGGGTCCGCACCATAGCAACTGAGCCACATGGGTGTGTAAAATTATGTCTCCCCACTCCCACACCCAGCCCTGGGTTTCCAACCTGAGTCCACAGCTTTCACAGCCTGTGCCTTAGCTGCCCGAGCCACAGAGTGGGAACCATTTTATGTCGTGTATATTTTAAAACATCAAAAAATAAAAAAGCTAAAACCTTTCTTTTGTGAGCCACAACCAGAAAACCACACACAATCCCCTTGTTACAAAGGGGAACAGATATGCTGCTACAAGAGTTACTGAGGAAGGAAGGCAGGAGGCTTGGGTCACAGAAATCTCAGGTCTGAGAGGCTGAATGAAACCTGGGCTTAGTGGAAGGCTGTGGGTTTCTTCATGATGCCTGGGGAACCAGGAGTAGACACACTCTTTAATTTGTTTTCAAAAATTCAGATTCACAAATGACTAACTGGGAAAGAGGAGCCTTCTGTGTGCTTGCAGGAAGCTGGTGAGAGAGACCCACGCCCTTGTACCCAACTACAGCTCAACTACTCTTCCATCGTTACTCCCTCTCACATAACTGTTATTTAGAGTGTATATATATACACACACACATACACATATACAGAGCATGTATATGTATATATACTATACCAACACACACAAATATACATAAACTCATGAAATACACATTTCCTAAAGGCAAAGAACAGTTTCTACAACCACTGCATAATCATCCAAATCAACAGATTGATGTTCTCGACACTGTATGAACTTAACACTACAGGACTCTACACTTAAGACATGGTTGAGGTGATACATTTTTATGTTATGAATTTTTACCATAGTAAAACTTTTTTAAAGAAATAAGCATTAACAGATTACTACATTCTAATCTGTGGATGCAATCCAAATGTCACTAATTCCCAAAATGTTTTCTATAGCAAAAAAAGGAGGAAGGAAATGGAAGGGAAAGAAGGAAGGGAGGGAGGAAGGAAATGAAAAGGAAGGAAAGAAGGGAGGGAAGGAGGGAGGGAGGAAAGGAGGGGAAGGAAGGGAAGGGAGGGAGGGAGGGAAGAAGGAAATGAAAGGGAAGGAAAGAAGGGAGGGAAGGAGGGAGGGGGGAAGGGAGGGAGGAAGGAAGGAAATGGAAGGAAAGGAAGGGAGGGAGGGAGGGAGGGGAGGAATGAGGGGAAGGAAGGGGAGGGAGAGAGGAAAGGAGGGAGGGAGGGAAGAGGAAGGAAGGAAGGGAGGGAGGAAGGCGAGCGAGCATTGTGGTGATAATCCAAGTGCATTCTTCCTGACCCCAAGCCCCTGTTGGTCACTACCACCTTCACTCCAAAAACACTGCCCACTATGTTCCTGTTACTCAGGGCCTCAACATTTTTTAAGAGAATGACCAGTGACTCTGTAAAGATTCCCACCATCTGGGGTTTTCTGAACTCTTTCATGACTGGGTTGTGGTCATGATTCTGCAGGACCCCCCAGAAGTGAGCTGGTGTCTCAGAGGGCACAGGCCTTGCTGAGTCTCAACACCACCAGCTCTCATCACTTGGTTGGGAGTCTTCACAGTTTCTCCACAGTAGTTTCAATGTATTTCTGAAAACGTAGACATACTTTATGGTGAAATACTTTGTGACAGGAAAACAGATTGCTGTGTATAAAACTTCCACCCACTAGTTTCAGCATCCACTGTTGATTCTTGCTGGGATCAGGTGTCACCAACCCAGCTGGCAACTTGGTATTTTCTTCTACGTGTAATACATGCCCTCACCTGTGAAGAACTTCCACCTGCCTCCATGCACTGATTCACTTATCTATTTGTATCTGAGTGAACTCGTGGCTTCTCCTTGTATTTGGTGGTTACAATTCATCCCTATCATTATTTACTCTAATGTTCAAACTATCCCAGGTTGGGCCAGCAGGAGCCCTTCCATCTGGCTCTAGTGTCTCTTCCCCATGCTTCTCACTTTGGAGCACTGGGCTACTTGCTGATAAAAGTTGCTTCAGGTCCATCTGGTACTTACTCTGTGCTAACCTGGAACCTGCCATCGTGGGGTCTTGTCGCACAGCTGGGACATAGCTGATGGCCTCATGCCGCTCACACATTTACTCTCTTTCTCTGCCTGTGCAGTAAACACTACGATTTCATGAAGACACCTCCCCTCCAACCCACAGCACAGGGTTTGTTCTAGCCTTCCTGATTCCTGTATTTATAATTGTCTCCTTCTTGAGAAACCCAACTCATCCTCAGTGTAGCCACTTATTATTGAAAGTCATCTGCCTCCACATGGTCACCTCGTCACCTTGACCTGCCTGGCATCCTCCTTACTCCTCCCTGTTCCTGACCCCATCCCACTGGGGAGTGTCACTGGCCTCTTCCATATATACATATATATATATTTAAATAAAGTTAAAAATGGAAGCTAAGGAAAAGACATTTTAATTTGAACACTAATACTGCACTGAGTTCCCCTCAAAGTTGTGGTCCTTGAAAGTATGTACAGAAATAAGACACATCCAAATCTGGAGGGTAAGAGGGTTGGGGTAGGGCAGAATGGGATTTGAAAGTGTTTCCAGGGAATATGATCTAAGTCACCGCACCTCCCATGGACAACCACCTCCCTAGGTGTTAGGGCTACTTTCACAAGTTTCACATTTACTACTAAAATGAAAAAACAAACAAACAAACAGAATTTGCATTCCAGGGGCTCTATGACGATGATTATAAAATTTGTCAAGATTTGGTGTGCCCTGGTGGAGTAGCAGTGAGATGCAGTTCACATACATCTGAAGGTCTCAGGTTCATATCCTGGCTCCAGTGGGGAAGAAACAAGATGAAAAACTAATACAATAGACTACTTCTTCCGACTGTCTCTTCCTGTCTGCCTCTGCTTGCCTTCATTCCTGCCTGCACCTTTCCCTTCAAAAAATACATTGTCAAGATGTACTATTAACTTTTCAGTAGAAAAGCTTCCTTCACTTTACATGTATGTATCTGCCTGGTCAGAGTCAGTGTGCTGCTATGACAAACAGACCACGTAGCATCATCCTACTGTCTTAGTCCCAGCAGTCTTCCATCCTCTGACGGAAGTGTCGATGGGACCACAGGGCTGCTGAGGCCAGGAGAGAGCCATGAAGGTGCTCATGAACTTCGAACATGACCCAGAATGCTTATGTCCAGAAAAACATCCAAAAGGCTGTCAAGCCCGGAGTATTAGTGAGCCCCAACAATAGCTCCAGGGTGTATAATTTCCTAATTTCAAATGTACTAAAATGAGGGAATCAAAATGGTTTAGAAATGAGGAAATATTACTAAAAAATCCCTTCAACTCAAGAAATTATAGGCATTGGCTGTGATTCGAAATTCAGCAAAAAAGTGTTTTATTTTTAAACTCAAACTTAAAAAAGTCTAGATTTGTACATTGTTTTATTTTCTTCCACATCTGACTCTCAGGTTGATAGATTCATGCTACACACACACACACACACACACACACACAAACACTGGAATACCTCTCTAAGATCTGGTGTGCTTGTGGTGAAATATCTGCCCTAGTAAGCAAGAGCCTCCTGTTTGATGACATTCAGAGCTATGCAAGGACTGATCCCAAGGCCATGTGCATTTTTGCCAAGTGTGCTCTCAGATGAACTCCCTTTTAAAGAGCTTGCCGAATAAAGTGGAAATAAAATGACCTAATTCTAATGGCATTTTGGTTGATTTAAGAAATAAATGTAGAAATTCAGTTAGAATTAGTGTCACGAAGTTGCTCCTCCAGAGACAGGCGAGTGGATCTGGCCCAAATGTGGAGGCCTTCTGAGTCCCAGAGCACTCCCTGGGTGCTGACCTTCCCATGCACCAGCCTCTGGGCCTGAGTCACCCCCTAGGCAGTTCTCAGAGCACTCCCTGTAGACACAGAGAACAGACAGCACGTTTTGTAAGTCAGTGAATCAATGTCACTTGTAGCGTGGGGCATGTCAGGGCTGTAGGAACAGTATAAAATCACACAGAGTGTGATCCAGGCAGAGGACAATAGAGAGAGCCATGTGTTTTCATATTGGTGATTAATAAGAAAAATGCACACTCTATTTATCCTGGGATCATGCCAGATCGTGGGCAGAATGTAGGTGTGTGAGGCCCTTTGTAGTGAAAACCAGCAAGAAAGCAAGTATGTAGGAATCACCGTCTTCCTCTGACCAAGTAAGGCAGCATGCCTACAAGAAAGTTAGTCCTTCAGGCATCTCTGCTCTGTCTCCTCCTCTCAGGAATGTCACAAACATGGAAAAAGGAGGACTTACTTGGATGGAGAGTGTCGATTCATCAGCACAAGCTCTTACACTCAGATCAAAGGCAGAGGGAACCGTGGCATGAAACCTTGTGCAGACAACACCAAGGACTCTGGAGAAACCACATGAGATACAGGAGACCCATCATCAGAGCCTGTGTCCCTGCTGTGCTTCTCAAAACATTCTCTGTCCCATCCCATGAATTCCTCTCAATGGCCCAGTAAAGGAGGTGGTCCAGTAAAGGTAAGGTCTTTAATCCCTAGCATTTAAGCAAACAAACAAACCAAAAAAATGGTGGGGCCAGCCCATGACAACTAGGTTAGTGGAGGCCAGGACTTGTGGGCAGATTTCACACTCCAAAGTCATGACATCATTTTGGAACTCCATGCTCAGGTTTTCCTGCTCTATCACAATATTGAGGCTCTCCAGGATCCAGGGAGGGAAGACAGGTAAGGAGGGCTAGTTAAAACTAGCCTGGGGTATGGGTGAAGGGGCTCCAGGGACCCCCACCTCCCACCTCCCTGGGAGGCTCACCCTGAGCCATGCAGATCCAGTGTTGCAAAATCCTCTGGCTTTCGGGAGAGTCAGACACCAAAATCTGGAATACTTTTTTGGTTTTCAGACTGCTGACAGCTAATTTGATTAGATCTTTAAATCATACACCCATGAACTAAATTTGGTTCATAGGTTTAGATTGCTGCGTTGTGGGCAGGGGATCAGACAGAAATGAATAGGAGGCAAAAAAAAGAAAAAAAAAAAATGGAACAAGGAACTACCAAGACAGTGAGAAAGTATGGACACCTGCTTGGAAAAGTTCACATCTAAAACAAGGTTGAAACAAAAGAGAAGACCAAAATGGGAGTCAAGCTCCCTTGGCGGGCAGACAATAACTGGCACAGATGTAGGAAGCGCTGGCTCTGCAGCTCAGTGAGTGGAAGCAAGAGGCTAAAGATGAAGACAAAATGAGAAGAAATTGCTTGGTATGACTCTGTCAAGAGTCTTAAGAATTTTGTGCATCCAAGATGCCAATCAACAATAAAGAGAAGCTGGAGAGGTGATATAAGGACATAATAACCATAACAATCCCAGGTGCTCATTAAAACCCTGTGGAGCACTCTGAAGCGCTTCCGTTAGAGATGAGGAGCAGGGCTCTGGGCGTTAGGTGACCTACCTGAGGTCACCCACGGAGGATGTGGCACCACTGAAGCCTAACTCTACTCCATACTCTCAGCTATCTGTCATTACACACCCTCATCTGAAAGAACAGAAAGTTCTCAAGACAGGGAGTGATCTTACTATCTCAGTTACCACTGCTTCCTGCTGCTGCAGGAACTCCAGCATTCCTGGTGGGATTCTCATGCAGAAATTCCAATCTGGGTGGACAAAGTCTTCACCCAACATCCAGTGATAGGAAATTTTTCAGTTCACCAGTGAGTACTTTCAGAGGACTTGCTAAGTAGTCACCCGAGAAGCATCATATTTTCTTTCCCCTCCAGGAAATTAGGGAGATCAGAGTTGCACCCAAGAAATTAAAGCAAACAATAGACCCAGCACTTTCAAGCTTTTATTCCCAGGAACATCAGCTGCTGTTTTATACAACAAGAGTATGGGGAGCAACTGTCCCTTTGGGCTTCTCAGAGAAATGGCAAAGTTCTGGAAATAAGCTGAAGATGAGCAGTTTTCTCACCAATGTGGCCAGTTGCATGAACAGAGGCATTCTACAGAGAAGGGAAATGCAAGCAGAAATTCTGTCTTCTCCATCCAAGTCTCTGTCGATCTGCAGTGACATGACATGTTTGGGGTGAGGTGAAGCCATATGCACACTCTCTTTGAAAACACCCA
The DNA here is from genome assembly GCA_004363575.1 of Solenodon paradoxus. NCBI lineage: Eukaryota > Metazoa > Chordata > Mammalia > Eulipotyphla > Solenodontidae > Solenodon > Solenodon paradoxus. The sequence continues at coordinate 436,940 of RJWH01000660.1, forward strand.
TGGGACATGCTGAACTAGAGGGCAAGAGGGAATTCTGAAGAAAATGTTATATTTCAGAAATGCGCTTCTTGGAGTCTTCTAATCACAGACTAGGAGGACGCAAATGCAATAATATGAGGTGTTTGTGGTGTTTCATTAGCCAGGGAGGGCATTCATAAGGGAGTAGGCCTGGGCACGCTGTCCTAGGGACAGGCTCTACATCAATCCTCTAGTTGTTAAATAATAATTTGCAATGATTTATCCAGCTTAATTCACATGACTGCCCTATGAAATCCATCTAAATGTAGTCAGCCTTATAGCTATCTTAAAAATGCATTGGTTGGTAAACAGGGCAATGAAAGATGATAAAGCTTTAAATTAAAAGAACAAATCCTCTGCTACATGTGAAGAAGAAAGCAGAGCAGATCTTGTGTATATTGTCCTGGTAAACTCTGAAGACCTACCTTGTGACAAATCAATCATTGTGTCAGAGCCTGGGTTTCCTGATGTGAAACAGTGAGAATAATGACATATGCTTCTCTCTATTGCTGGAACACTTGGCCATAGGGCACAGGGTGTGCGAATATTTTGAATTTTTTAAGTGTCATTAAAAATAAAGACATTAGAAAGACCTCAGTTAGAACCTCAGAGACTGTACCTCACAGTCAGAATTTAATTAAGCAGTTTTCTGTGATGTTTACTGGCATATTCTAAGATGCTGCTTTTTATTGACTAAGGTCTACTCTAGGAGCCTCAGGTCCTAGGGTTCTGTCCAGGGCAAGCTATGAGACTGGTGCTCAGCTTCCAGCAGAAAGCCCCCACAGGATGGGTGTAAGCCTCTCCAGCCTCTGGAGCCTCCTCCCCAAAGTCACAGGCCACAATGCACATGATGGTCACCTTGTTATTCATGGCGAGAAGGATAGACAAGTGTGAGTTTCTGGAAAATGGAGTGTTTTTTAAACCAGCTTAGGAGAAGAGTCCATACTATCCACTGTGTGTGCCTGTGTGTGCATGTGTGGTATGCATGTGTCTATATGTGTGCCTGTGTGTGTCCGCCTGTGTGATGTGCATGTGAGTGACTTATCAGTTGTCAGCATGTCAGTAAGCAGACATTCTTCTTTGGTCAGAGCTCAATGAATGGTGAAAGCTGAAAGCGCAGTGGAGAAAAAAATAATAGAAGGTGAAATCAATACAAGCAAAGGTTGACTCACTGACGAAAATTGTCTCCAAATATAACAATCTTAAAAAAATAAATAACTTGAGTTGCTAGTGAAATCACCAGGAACACTAAAGTAGACCTCTTTGGGTAGGCTGTAATCTACTCAAATTTTTTTTTGTTAAATCTCAGCGATGATTTGTATTCATACAACCCTGAAAACTTCAGAGCGGGAGAGTCTGCCTTCACCATTACAAGCCAAAGGGAGCCCCACATCAGGGAGTGGCAGTGGTGGGCACTGCTTCCACACAGGCTGGGTCTGTGGCTGTCCTGCTGCTCAGATGTAGGAGAGAAATGTACTCAAGTTACCGCAATGGAAAAGGCCTTATGCTGAGGCTGTGGCTGGAGAGGAACCGGAGAGATGGCAGCAGACATGGAGGGAAGCTACTCTCTCTCCCTCTCTGATCGCGTGCGTCATGAGCCCTCATCCTCTGCCTCTGTCCCTGTCTTTCTCTGTTTCTGTCTCATTGCCTCTGTTCCTTTATCTTGTTCTGTCTTTGTATCTCTCTGTTCCTCTCTCTGTCTCTCTACCTTGGTCTCTGTGTCTCTGTGTCCGTGTCAGCAAATGCCTCCCTGTCAGACAGCAGACTATTCGGCCTGGCCTGAGCACAAAATTCCCTGGAAGATCACAGCAACATGAGTCTCCTAGACAACTGATGAGCTACGCCGCCCTTGCGGTGAGCATCATGCTGACTTTAATGCACTATCAGTGACTCAGTCTGTAATAATTACACTAGAGATGAATGTATGCGCTCCATCATCTCTGGCTAAAGACGGCAGTGATGAAGTTTTGCACCCGCCCACTGGTTCCATCAGCTTAAGTGCTGGACTATAGTGTGAGGGGGCAGGGACCTCAGTTACCCATTTCAGCCCTGGGACCCCGCCCCAGAACAGAGCTGTTATCCCAAAGCCTGTTCAATCTGGAGCAGCTGCAGAATCCATGAAATTAACCAGCTCCTGTCAGGCCTGCTGAGCAACACCTCTGCTCTCCAATGTCCCCACGAGGTGGCCAGGACTGCCGTGCTGCCCCTCCCTCATCACATATCTCAGAAGCAGCAATGCCTTGCAGTCTCCACTTGTACATCTTCAGGAGGCCCTGGGCATTGGCAGGTGTCTATGGGACTTGTCTCCAGCATGTTTTGTGCAGGTCAGTTGTGGTTTCAAGAGGGCACAGTGTATCTATGACCCACCCAGTTCAGGTCCTGTCTACGGACTGCCCACAATGTCCCTGCTGTATCTGATGGCAGAGTCTACTTGACCTTAAGACTAGTCACCATGCCCTCTCCACTCCCACCTCTGGATCTTCCCTTCAGATGACTGAAGTGGCACCATGTGCTGGGGACCCCTCAGAACCTGCCAGTTTTAGGACCAGACAGCGCCTCCTGGGAGCCCCTTGCCTGTATGGCTGCCTCCCTTTGAGGTCGAAGCTCTGGCGGCCAGGAGCTCCAGCCCGGCTCCAGGGAGCACTGAGCTCAGAGGAGAGAACAGGAAAAGCAAGAGACACAATGAAAGCAGTCACCATTCCCTTCTCTCTCCGATGGGCCAAGAAATCTCAAGCTGCTAAATCAGCTAATTCACACAGACCTTTCGGCTGTGACCCAGTGCCTTCAAAGACCCAGGACAGCCTCTTCACCATGCCATGGCTCGTGAGGACGTGAGAAAGTGAGTCCCCACCACATATGTGCAGGTCATGCATCAAAGGCCAACTGGCTCTGCCAGTACGAGATGGCGAGGGCTGTGGCCTGTCTTCAGGAACATGCAGCCCGACCATCTCCGAGCTGGTTCACAGAAGAGCAGGTGACAGGCCGACTAACAGGACAGACAAGACGTTTCACAGGGCTTCAGAGCGCAAGGCTTTCTTTCCGGTCATGAAAAGGTGATGCCTGAACTGAGCCTGGACAGGCAAAGGAGCCAGGCTCGCGGAGATGAAGCACATCCAGGCTCCAGCAAAGGAAGCAGCCGTGCACACAGCAGAGTATGCACGCCGGGTGGCTCTGGCTGGCATGCAGCAGGGCTCCAGAGCTGCTGTGTTGTCAAACGCAATGTGACATCTGCACAGGAGACGTGCTGTGTCCGAGTCATCAGCTGCAGTGACTGGCTGGAGACGGGAGGTATGCAGCAGGGAAAGGGGGCATCTCGCATGGAAGCAGACTCTGAGGGTCTTTCTGTTCTCGGGCACTTTCCCCTGCTTTTGAGCAGACCTTGCTGGCTATGTCTGCCTGGCAAAGAACAACAGGAATCACCTCAGGCCATGTGACAAGAGGGGTCACACCGTGACACTGATCCCCACAGACACAGCCTCAACATCCAGTTACTAGGATGATTGAGAAAGCCAATGTTGACTGATCCTGCCCTAATTAAATGAGACCCACCACTGCCATACCACACAGCATCGCCCGATGTGACCAAGTTCTCCATTCAAGGAAGTGGCCAGAAGAAGAAAGGGCTGGATGGGATCCAGGATGGAAGCATTGCGGAGACTTTCTTCAACCAGCTCATTACTCAGATGGTTCCAGGACTCAGTGCATGCCTCCTGGCCAAGCCCCATGAGGTGCCCCTAGTGGCCTGGGTATTTCCTGCCCAAGGCCTCACATCAGCAGGCTGGAGAACAAGGGAGGAGTTGGGACATTGTCAACATCAGAGGCCGGCACACAGGTCACACAGGCACTTGTATCTCTGAATGTGAGGGATGCCCAAGACAAACCTGAGATATTAAATGATCTCTCCAAAGTCCTCAGGCAGCAGGACATCTACTGGGACCACCGATATGACCTGACTTCACTTTGACCGGGGAGATAGGGCTCACCCTCTGCTCTGACAACTGCTGTGCATTTGCTGGAACGCCCGCTGCCTGAATCTCGGTTTGTCCTGAAGGAACCCAGCGGCTTCCAAAAGCATGAAGCCTAGGGGATGTGGGGACAGGACCACAGATGTGGGGGTCACAAATGTGGGGACCACAGGATGTGAGCGCTCAGCCTTTTCCCTTATCACCAAAACCCATGTGACAGCAAATCGATGCCTGGTTGGAAGGCATGAATGTCCCTACTCCACCATGTGCCAATCAGTGTCGGGGTAGCTGGGCAGTGCCAGCCACCATGACACCAAAACATTAGCAAGGGAGCCATGACCTGGACCTGCGCCCCGAGATTCTGGTCTCACGGGACAGGACCTGGTGTCCTGAAAACTATAACTCAAAGAGTGTCCAGTCTTGGAACCACTGAGCAAGATGCAGACTTGGGCCAGGGGGCAAGTCTTCCAAAGTGACCTCTGCCCCTGCTGGCATCTCTCCTGGTGACATCAGGAGAATCACTCTAGTTCTTTCCCAGAAATCTCTCTTTGGGGTCACGTAATGATGATGATAAAACAAACTAGCACTGACTGTTTCTAGAATGCTTCCAGGCGCCAGCCAACAGCAATCCTGTTGCAGACGCTGTCGTTGCTTCCAGCTGCACAGCCCCCCACCGCCCCCGACCCCACTCGTGACGTGGCATCTGCACATCTGGCTGTAAAACAGCAGATTGAGGTTCAGTGTCACCCTGCACCCAGGACCCATGACCACAATCACTACAACTTCTGCAGATTCCAAAGGAAGCCTAAAAAGAGAAACCTAGATAAAAGAAACACCATTGACCAAAGTTTCTTGGGGCTGAAACAACTTTTCAACAGAGCAGCTGTCAATAAAGCTTGTGAGTCAGAGTGTGAAAAATATAATCAGAGCAAAATGCAGTGCTCTCTTCTTTACAGTATGTGGTACTTATGTAGGCTGCTCAAGTCTCTTCCCAGAAGTCCTGCCCTCCTGACTTAAGGATCTTACTCCCAGCGCTATGCCAGCCCCTCTGGGAGCAAGTTTGGCTGTGGCAGCCCCTCCAACCATTGCCCAAGGGAAGCCTGCTCTGCCCTCAGACCCCTCGCCTTGAGGTTCTCTCTCTCCCACTCCCACCTAGACACAGCTCTGCCCCTCATTGCAGCCTTTGCCAGCACCAGAATCTCAAAGTTCCAGGCAAGGAGCGATGGGAGGCTCCCTGGGGCATCCATCTTCCCTGGGACTTGGGACCTGGGAGCCTGGTGGTGCTAGAAGGACCGCAAGTTTCATGTCATGCCCAGGTTACAGGTTAGTGGCTTCCTCTCACACTCATTGTTTCTTCCCAAACTTCTGTCTCTAAGTTTAGCCTCTCTGTTGTAGCCTAGATGCAGGTTTTGTACTGCTTGCTGAACTCCTTTAGATGGGCTCCTTACAGGCATCTCAGATATGACCTTGCCAGACTGGTGGAGTCACCTCTTCTGAAACACTCCTCTCATCCCACTGGTGGAGTCATCACCTTTTCAGTCATTCATTCCAGCCTGGGGATACTGTCCCAGAACCTTAGCCTGTTTACCTACACAACTGAAAAGTCCTACAAATGGTACCATAATGGCATTTTTGTACATGGATTCATTAGGGATTCTCTGTAGGCTGACATCTGGGATATGATGGTGAATAGGGCTCTGGGCCTGCTCTCAGGAGATTACAGGTGAGTTGGGGAGGCAGTGACACGAGAACCTTGGGCAAGTGTACCCCCAAATGACACCTACAGTGTCAGTTGCCTGGAGAACACAGATGCTGAGCCAGCAGCTGAAGACTCTCCACTCTGGTGCACATCTGCATGAAAAATGCCACTGGTTTCATCTTAGTTTTATTATGTGTCTTGTCTGTTTCCTCCTCCTAAAAGTGGACCCCCAAACAGTGTCCAACAACCTTAACTTTAGCAAGAAATTCTTTTAAAAGCAAATACCAAGGGGTGGAGGGTGGGCAAATTGGGTAAAGGGGGTCAATTATATGGTGAAAGAACAGGATGGTGGTGGTGAACTTAATGATGTACAGAGCTGATTTACATGATGCACACCCGAAACCCATGGTAGGATGCAATACCCCTTCAACACATTTTTTAAAGTAAATAAAAAGCAACCATAATATCATAATTATATCTTAAAAAAAAAAAAAAGAAAAGCAATTGTCATACCAATGAAACTGTCTGCATTCAGGGGCATCTCTCTCCTGCTACCACAGGAAGGGGTGCATAGCTAGGGCTCTGATGAAGCAGCTCGCACGTACGGTCGATGGGCATGGCGCTGAGTGAAGAGCCCCTGGTAGTTGCCTGCACTGCTTTTTCTTCGTGTGTGTGAGATTCCATTACAAAATGCTTTTTAAAAGACTGTGTGACCTCTAAGTATTACATACAGATGCGACTCTCAGGATCTGTACAGACTTACACCTCAAGCCTACAGAATGATGCAGTGTCCTTTCAACAAAATTTATTTAACAAATAAAAGACTGTGTGCAATGAGCAAGAATTAGAGGAAACAAGTGGTTGAAAATATTCCAAAGAATATCCACAGCAACCAGCCTTACTCATGCCTTTAGAGCTCTACTCTGGATTGTTACACTCTCCATTCTAGACTGCACACGTGTACCCCAAAATTCCATGTGTGATGATGTTAGGAAGCTTTGGGGTGAAGCAGGTGTGAGAGTGTCCCGCCATGTCAGTGGTGGCCTCGTGAGTGGGTGGGACTCTGGCTTGTCCCCACTCTGCTCTCCATCACACCAGACTACAGAGAAGGGGAGGTGGGGATGGGGTCTAGACTTAGAAGACCCTCACCTGAACTTGACCCTGGCTTCCGACATTCAGCCTCCAGAATCATAAGAAAGACATTTCTGTTATTCACAAGCCACCAGTACACAGGTCTTTGCTGCCTAAAATACCTAACCAGTTCTTCCACCTCCAGTTCCTTCATTCATGGGTCCTCACACACTCAGGAGTATTTATTAATAGCCTACTATGTGCTATCACTGTTCTTCCTCTTGGAAATACAGCTGCTTAGCAAAAAAAAAAAAAAAAAAAAAAAAAAAAAAAAAAAAAAAAAAAAAGACACGCTCTGTCTCCTGCACTTCCTAGGAGGGAACTATGTAAATGTTCCTATGTGCCAGGCTCCCAGCTGGTGCTGGTGTCAGTGCTCAAAGCCATGCTCGCACGGTGACTGTGCCCTCTCGACAGGTGGTACCTCGTGGGTGGGCAGCAGCTCACCAGCAGGTCGGCCTGATTCCAGTAGGAGATGGCCTGCATGCGCCAGTCTTCACGGCAGGTAGATTAGGTGACCAGTCACCAGTCTGCCTGGGTCTGAGAGATTCCTGAGTCATGGGTCCTCATGCCAGCACTGGACAGGAAACAGTTTAGGCTGGGGTCACTTTCCAGGGAAGCATTCTAGTAGAGAAAACGGGGGATAGCAATGTTTAAACCTGCGTGATACTAACGGGCAGACCATCTTTAATCAGTGTCCCGACCTAACCACCCAACATAGTCCTTGTGAGCCAAGGTCAGCGAGCATCCAGGCTGGACATGGGAAGGGTACATGCTTGCCTTTCTGCACCTACCACATGCGCCCAAGGAGCCTGTGGGGAATGTGACTTTGGAATTCACTATGCTGCTTGGGCTCAGACGCGAGATACGTCACTTGCTAAACTGATGTCTCATTGTCTCATTAACCAGGTTTTAGATTCAATGGGAGCACCAGAGCAGGAACTTTGGGGGCTGCCCAGCTCGCCTCTGATAATCGCCCTGCCGACATCAGGTTGGTCCTCCCAATTTCACAGGCAACTGGACATATAGTGGACACTGTCTCCAGACCAGTCAATTATTTTCTCCTTCCCAGGAATGTAAACTTGGCCAGACTCTCTAGTTAGTTGATGACACCATATTTTTTTATTCTGTCAAGAGTCAGTTAATGAAGACTTACTAAGAGCCTTCTCTATATCTGACGCTTTCAGAGTTGTCTCTCTGGAAGCACCTAGCACCTACCAATACGTGAGCAGCGAAGGCTGATTTGTGAGGAGATGCTGGAATCTGCAGCTGTCTCCACATCAAAGCAGAGATGAGAGATCTGGGGGAGAGAGCGGGAAAGGGTTCTCTCACCTGCCTGCCCTTGGTCTTGAGATATTCCATTGTGTTTCTAGCATACATTTATATTTGACTACACCCTTACAATCAGACAACTCTGACCAAGGCAGCAAGCACTGAATTAATTTTTTAATTATTGATATTCATTAAATATTTTGAATGCACCTTTCATTTCTGAATATTGACATTGAATCTCAATCTCTATTTCACACCACAGGATAGACTTTCAGTGTCCTTTACCACCACCTTTTCCCCTTTCCATTCCTCCCCGCTCTGAATTTATTTTGACAACACCACGCAGATGAGGAACTTGAGTGTCAGTTATCTGTTTAAATGCACTCTTCTCCTAAAGCAGGTTCAGAATCTTTCTCCTTCAGTCATTTTCCCAAGACTGCAATGAAGGTGGTGTCCCTTCTGTGTACTCCTACTAACGTAGAAGCCAGTCGTGCGGCTTCAGAAGACTGCGTGCCACCGTCAGCAGTGGTGCTTCCCAGGAGGGCCTGTCTAAGAATCTCGAATTTCTGATGTAGCAAAAGTGATATGAATGATTTTCACTTCCAAACACACTACCTACCAAAATTAACAGCATCTGCTTAGGTAACTATTGAGATGTGAACGTTAAAGTTCTTTAGTAACTATCTTTCCCATTCATCTCTCATCCAAGTAAGTTTAGTCTCTTTGCAAATTTAAGGTACAAACGTACTCCTGTGAGTTTGGGTGGTTCTTCCTGGGGATGGTGATGCCAAATTTTCTCCCGTTCTTTTTTATAAGTCGGTGATCTGGATATCAGGTTTATACAGGGCAGGCTTCAAGTTCCAAGAGTTCATTAAGTAAAACCCAGGCTTACAGACAAATCAGAAGGGACGTGAATGAATGGGTGAATCCTACAGGTTGACCAGAAAGACTGAGCATCAGCTGGACACAGGATCCCAGCCTGGCAATTCCTCCAGGGCTCTGAGAATTTCTGGGGGAAGAGTAGGAATGGATGCATCAGGGAGGTGGAGAGGGAACAGAGACTGAGCCGGGTGGTCCACCCACAGCCTAACGCCCCCTGGAAGCCTCCAAGATACTTAGGAACCTAGCTACAAGTAAAGTCCACATCAGAGTTAAGATCCAGGGGCAAGCAAACTTGACCAAATCGAGCCCCAGTGATTCTGCAAAATGTTCTTGGAAAACAGTCAAAGCCATGTGTTTATTTGTTGTCTGTGGAAGGTTTGCCACAACAGCATCGGTACAAAGCCACTCAGAAAGACAAAGTCTGAAACATTTATTGCACGTTCATTTACAGGGAAGAGCTTGCCAGTCCCTTTTCTAGATCAACACTGAGTGAAAGGCATGAGGAGAACCTTTACAAGGATTCTAGCACTTTCTTCTTTGTGACCTGGCTGCTCTCAGACTGTAGGCTTATGGGAGTGGTAAGTGAGATCCTTGTTTGTAATTAAAGGAAAAATGTTATCAGAAGCCATTCCCTTGATCAACACTGATCAACATTCTTAGATAAGCCATGAATTTGTTCACAGGCTCCCCTGGGGGTTTCCTGTTTTCAGCCAGGCTCCTTCACTTCACGAGATTACAGATGAGGGTGTGAGGTAGGGACCAGAGGGCTAAGAGAGGCCCTCCAGGGCCCTCCCGTCTTGCACAGTTTTTGTTCACTGTCTCTGTTCCGCACCATGTGAAGCTCCATGCAGAATACCAAACACAAATATTATACAGGGTTGCTGTCTTCGAGAAGCTTACAATCTTGCTAGTATTTATAATAACTCTACAAACAGCAAACTGTAATTCTCCTTCAAGAGGCTAGAAACTAATTTTATTATAAAATTAAGTTGTAAGCATATCTAAGACAGATGAATAAGGAAGCAATTAGAAAACAGTGAAAAGAAAGCCTTTTGTTGTCAGCATATGTGTTTTGTTGAGGACATTTCTCCAAAGTCAGGACATATTTTACCCAGATTTTAAAATGTTCCTACAAGACCTTGGGGCAACAGAGAATTAAACATACTCTGGGATAAAATGGAGAAAATAAAAGGTAGCTTTCATGAGAAAGGTTGTTTGGATGGATTGACAGACACAAGAATTAGTCCGTGGTCTAGACCTTCTGTATGACTGAAGAGAGTTCTTCAATTCAGTTTGCTTTCCCCTCCTGAGCTAGAATAGGTCTCGACACCTAGCGAGACAAAGCCACCATTCTGTGAAAATGGGAACACACCTATATGGCCGGTCAGGCAGAGATTTTGAAAAATGTTTTGAAGGAGAAGAGATGGTCCTTTAGGTCTGCTTGATGTACTAGGGAGAAAGCTTTGTCACCATGTCTGAACATGCAATCAGAAGAGGACAGTTGTACTCAAGGCCCTGACTGGAGAAGCAGGTGAGACATGAGATGATCTTCAGAGAGCTCAGGGTACAGGAGGACAAGACACATGGGGAGCCCTCTGCAGTTACGAGGAGTTGTCACCACCTGTGAGAGGAGCATCTGGAAGAACGCAGAAGGACCTGTGTGATTTATTACCTGTGATGTATCTAATTCTGATTAAACAAAATGTGGCCTTTGCTTTTTGGTAATAATGATGCCATCGCTCCGTTCTCCATCAAAGTCCAAGCTCTTTGACCCATGCTGATCCTACAGAGCTGATTCCAGCTCAGGGCAGTCATGGCACACTGTGTGCAAGACACTGCCCTAGAGTCCACTTTTCTCTCCAACGGTAATCAGTTTTTCATTGCTTTAATGCCTGATGGTCGAGGCACAGATTTTCCAAGGACCCTGCTTCTCCTCTTCTGTTTCGTTCCCTTCCAAGTGAAGCCAGTATAGTGGATCTGAGAAATCCAGTCAAGGAGTTGCCACAGGCTTGGGAGCTCCTGGGGAAGGCCTTGCTGAAGAGCTTGGGTATATTGGTCATAAATCAAAACAATTTAATTAGGTTCAATAATTCTGAGTGTAGCAAGGCAGGAAGATACATAGTGATAATTTTAGAACAAAGTTGTACAAAGACTTAAGACACCAATGGATGTTGCACACAGTTTCCATGAAGACAGCAAGAAAAATGAGTTAGACTCACTGCAAAGCAATTTCCCAAAGCAATTATTGCTTTCTGAATTTTCTATAAATTATATTCATCATGATTTATATTAATTTCTTCTTCTGATGCTGACTGATTGTCCAGATGTCTCTGCTGTTCAGAGGTAAGCAGCGGGCTGTTCTTCCCCTGACAGGATTCCTTCTACCACCTTCTAGAAACACAGTTCTGGCCACTGCACAGGCCTGGAACAAAACAGCCTGACCCCCTTGTCGGAAAGGCCTAGTAGGTTATCAAAGTCCTACTCCCATGCTATTTCCATGACACATATATTATACATACCAGAAATGTTTATCCAACAGAGAATGCAAACCATTCAAGGGTGTCTTATCTTGTATCAAAGCCTGCTGGCCTACTCAATTAAAGAAACAGAAAATATTTCCCCTGTATCCTGATTTAGAAAATGCTGATTAAATATAATCAAGAAAAATGATAAGCAGTACATGTCACGCAACCCAGAAAGAGGAGACAGACAGACTTGGAAGCTATACGTCAAAGAGCCAAAGTAAAAGAGCAAAAGAGAAAATGGGTTTTTATGAGTCTAGGTTTCAGTAGGTGGATATAGGTTTAAAACAGATTTGAAGAAGATGTAATGATGATTTCCTTTAGTAAAAACAAAACTGCAATGAAAACTGCACTTTCACCCCTAGTAATTTCTCTGTCTCTATCCAGGGCAGCTGCATGGTCCCCAAACAGGGAGTTAGTGGAGGCACATTTCCCCACATGGTGAGCACACCATTCAATTTGCTGTGTTTGCCCTGAGCCCTGTTGGACCACACCTGTGGAGCTCTACTTTGGTGAGTAGAAAGAGGGAGTGGGTAGGCTTTGGGGGGCCAACTGGAGCCAGGAGCTTACCTACTGTATGGTCTGGCCCCAAGATAACCTGAAGTCTGGTGCCCACCAGCCCTCCTCTGGTCGCTGCCCTTGTCCTCTCTCTCCTGATCTCAGGAAGCACCAACAAGCAGACAAACTCAGAGACAACCCCAAGCTTCTGTTTTCAATCAGCTGCTGTACACAGTATGGCTGCCTCTTCCAAGTAAGCTTGTCTGAGACTTCCAGGACTCTTCAGCTGAAAACCTTATTAGACTCCTGAAAAACCAACAAGCACCTAGCTCATTCCTGCCTGCAAGACCACTGAGCACAAAGCCTGGATCCGGATACCGCCAACATAGCTGCGGGCTGTGAAACTCACTTGCTACTTCAAGTTTCTGTTTCAGGCTTTTCAGACTGTGAAACTCTAACAGATACTGAGGTATAGTAGACTAGGTGAGAGGGAATCCAGCAAAAAGGGGAAAAGGGAACTAATATTTACCTTCACTATCACAGAGATTATTCTGTCCTGGTGTAATGGGCATGGTGATTGCTCAAGTGTTTAACTTTTTTAAAAAATCATAAATAACCAGTGCAAACTGGTTTTGAGAAGGAGTTTACATGTTTGCATTAAAACTGCCCTGCCATTTGAAAAATCTGATCAAGAGATTCCCAACTCCTCACCTGGTTAAAATACAAAACAAAACAAGCCCAGAGTTCATGAAATTACTAGAATAATCTAGATGAAGCTTCGGAACACTTAGCACTTCAAAATGCCCTAAGCACCTTAACTAATTAATTCTCATTTATCCCTTCAAGGTATGCAAATGGCGGTTATCCTCGCTTTACAGTTGGGAGAGAGGAAACAGAGAGACAGGCCCAGTTGCCCTGGGCCCGGATGAAGTCAGTATTTATAGGAAAGACAAAATCTGAAATTTCTGATACCTTTCCTTTGTGGCAAAAGGACTCTTCTCAAATTTTCTTTTCTTGGAGACCAATGTTAAACTGTTTCACATTTGGACTTGGAGAGATTTCAAAACTTTTCCTAAATGTGACTGTTTCTGACATAGATACTTTAAAACCAAGGGGGTCCACACTGATTAAAGTTGTAACAAATTGGAACGTTGGAAAGTTCATGTCATCAGCCTAGGAAAGAGGTTAATCTGATTGAATAATGAGTTGCGTCTGGGTTTGCGCATATCATCTGCTACAAGAAGTCTCCCAGGTCCTATAGTGTGGACACAGGATTCCAGGGAACAGCAACAGCAACCATTATAGCAAAAGTTAAAATGTTTCTATCCTTCCTAAAAATAGGTAAACCTTTCCCTATTGTATTACTGTATTACCTTTCCCAATGGTATTACATGTATTACTGTCCATGTAATACACAAAGCACACAATGACCTGATGACACAACACTTAAAGACTTGTGAGTGACTTTGAGCAGTAAATTCCCCCAAATAAATCTGAATATTTTAAATAAAGCACTACAGTATTTCTTCAGTGCTGATACCTAAAGTCTTCGAGGCATGTAACTTCTGATAAAGGGTATCTTTTTTTTCCGGATAAGGGAATATCAGAGTGGAAGTGAACAACGAGAATCCTGGCTTCAGGTGACAGGTAAGAAATCGAAAATGAGAGAAACGAAACAACAAGAACTGGGAGTCAGGACCCCTCATTCTCAAGCCACTGCATACATGAATTAAAGGAAGCCTGTTTATGATGTGCATTCGCCTGTGACTTTACAGATGACAATTGGAGACACACAGGTCTCCCTGAGTCACAGTCTCTGCTTTTTCCACGGTACCATGCTAGTTTTTCATTCCGTTTCTTTCATCTAGTGATTTTTTCATTTCATTTCATTTTGTGGTTTGCTTTAGTGCATTCCCCAAAACACCACCATAAATAAATTGTTGCAAGTTAGATTATATTTTCTCATGGGAACAATGATAAAATCAAGGGTTGTATTTCTAATCATAAATGTAGCATCAAACAGTTCGTGTGTGAACAACAACATTCATGAGGGTAAAGATTAAACAACCACAAACCTTTAAAATAATTTTCATCTCTCTAAGTCTCAATTACCTCAACTGTAAAACGGGCATAATAGCAGGGTCTATCTCACAGTACTGAAGGATTAATGGGGGCACCTACCTAAATCACCTTCACAGGGCCCAGCTTTAAATACCTGCTTTACAGTATGAGGTTAACTGCTATTAACCAAGAGTTACCTGCAGGCACCTTTCCTATTTTGTTGGTCATAATCCTCACAAGAGTGTGACAAGGTTCGTGTCATTATTACTCTCAATTAAAAATAAGAAAACAAAGGCCTAGAGATGCAATTTAACACAGTAAATCTTCTAGCTGACATTTCAACACAAATGACTTGATTTCAGAGTCTATACTCTTTGGGCCCTATTCTACAAGCAGAGTTGACAAGTAATAATGTTATTTTGTTTTAACAGAAGAATTATTATTCACATCACAGAGTAGGAAACATGTGCTGTGAACATTATTTCACAAAAGAAATTCCTTAACCTAAAAAGATAGCAATGCACTTTCCACAGGTAACACTCAGGTGTTGTTTTCTTTAAAGCTGAATACTCTAGACCTAGAGGGTCCAGGTGAGACCAGGTGGCTCAGAAATGAGAAGGAAGGACCCAAAGGAAATCACAGAACCATAATCAATTGCCATGGAGTGGGATATCGGTTTTGTTGCTCATTTCTGGTTTTGTTACTGAATGCAATGGGTCCGTTCCCTTGGTGAGAGTTAGGCCAAAGACACAAGCCAAAGTTATGTCATCTGGCACTTGGCCATTCCCTCAAAAACATTAAACCAAAGCTAACATATGGCTCAGCTGTGCTGATTTTTAGGAATCACCAGAACTGTCAGGTTATAGAGGACAAAGGAATTTACATCCACTGATTGAAAAAGGGTGGCTGGACTGTCTGAACACTGAAATGTGTGTGTGGAGAACAATTAGCAGTTAGACAAAATGGAAAGGAGGTGACAAGGGTCAAAAGGAAGGACACATTAAATCCCCTCCCTTGGCTCCACGACAACTCCAATTCAGACCAAATCAGGACTGGAAATGGGCATGATTCCCTGGTCCTGGAAAGCATCCCCATTCTCTGGAAGTCTGTAGACATCAGAGAACTAAACATGGCTCTGTGCCTACCCTTCCTTTGCAAAAAGCATGTAAGCTTGTCCCCATGTCCCCTGAGAAGAAGGCTTTCTAAGCACAAACTCCCGTCTTTGGCCACAGAATAAGTTTAACTGTTCCTACTTGTGGCCCTCCATCTTTATCAGCAGGATGGGAAGACAAACTTAAGACGATAATGCTAAGAGTTCCTTTAAACAGGAAAGGTTTATTACCTGTAATGAGTAAGGAGAAAGATAAAGCACTGCTTTACCGAGTGCTCTGTGTAGGGAGGTTTATTGGGGTTTAATAGAGGAAGTGGTGGAGACTGGTCAACAGGTTGCTGGGCAAGATTCTAAATCCACCGCACAGGCATCAGCCTTGCTCATACTCTGAACCACTTAGTCTGAGCAAAAATGTTCTGTATCGCCTTCCCTAAGGCCTTTATCTATTTTGCTGTTGAAAACCACATTACCCTGGGCCTGGGTTTTGAATGACCCATACAATGGCCAAGGCCTCCAACAGGCCTGCATCAGGCCCTGAGGGCTCATGGGGTATTTTCTGTTACACACTCAGGTTCTCCTATTACTTGCCCATTAATTGTTTCATTGGATGTTTGCTAGAGAACAGTCTGAGAAATAACATTCTTCGTTTTTGTTGAAGTTTGCACTCAGGGCTTGCGTGTGGTTGATTTTAGGGAACGCTCCAACCGTGCTCGAACAGAATGTGATTCTCTCACTCGCGGATGCAGAATGCCCAGTCCAGGTAGGAGGGTGGACCTAGTTAGTTGCTTGACTAGAAGCAGGGTAGGAAGTGTCCCAGCATCCCTGAAACCTTTCCTTCCTAATCCTTATGTTTGTTCACAGGCCACCACACAAGAAGGCCCAGATGGTCAACGACTATTCAGTCTTGAGCATCACCAAAAACTATTCCAAACTAAACTAAGCCACCTGTCCCCTCTAAGTGCTTGAATTTCCTTTGCAAAGATCTCACTGAGCAGCAGGAAGCCCTGCAGGGCCAGGACACACATTCTCTGAGGAAGGCTGGGGCTAAAGTCTTAACTGTTTGTTGGGTTGTTTTTTCTTAAGTAATTTATTTTACATTGTTATTTTTATTTTAGGACATTGAACTTGTACCTCAGTGTGTATGCATTTCACACCACACCCACCACCATAGCACTAGTGCCCTTTACTACCATCTGTGCCCTCCTTCCTTCCTTCCCCACACCGCCCCCCGGTAGCCACTGTCTTGTGTCCTGTAAATCTCTTTGGAGTTTGTCTGCTCATTTGATTTGTTTCTTTATATCCACATGTGAGTGAAACCTTGCTATACTTCTCTTTTTCATTCTGGCTTAATTTGCTTATCATGAAACCTCCAGTTCCACCCCGCTTATTGCAAAGGGTACGATTTTATCTTTACAGCACCTGGATAGAATTCCATTGAGTATACAGACCACTGCTTCTCTCTCCAGTCATCTGTGGACAGGCAGTTAGGTTGCCTGCAATCATATCTAAAGTGAACTGTGCTGCTATGAACACAGGGGTGCGGATAGTTTTTCTGATTAGAATTTGTTTTTGTTTTTGTTTTTTATTCTCGGGATACAGGCCCAGAAGTGGGCTTATCGGATCAAGTGGTAAATCCATCTTTACACTGCTGATGGGAATATAGATGAGTGGAATCTCTTTGGAAAACAATATTGAGATACCTCAAAAAAAAAGTCTTGCCTTTTTTTGTTGTTGTTTTACATGATTTACTATTCCTTTAGCAAATGTTAGTCAAACACCTTCTTTTCTAGCCCCATGGGGTAAAGAATGAACAAAGTTGGGGAGCACCACCCTCAGAGAGCTTATCACTGAGGCAGTCCTGAGGGTTGTAGGTTTCCCATTTCTCTCCTCAAAGTCTATCAGCACTGGCTGTAATACACTGAGATGATATTACTAAGGTTATGCAATCTCAGAATTGTGCCTTATTATTTAGCAGTTATAAAAAATCTCTAATAGTGCTTTTTCACCTGAAGGTCAAGCTGACTGTTACTAATGTAGAGCTTCTAGCCTCCTTCTCTTTATCACTGCAGAGACCATTTCCAGGTGACACAGAACCAGCGCTAGTGATCCCCAAGAGTGACTGCTCACCCCAGTCTGGAACAAGATAAGACAGTGAAGCTTAGGTATGATCCCACTTTGTTGGTGGACAGATTTCCTTTATTCTACCTGTTCATTGAGATTCAAGTCTTTCAAGGCTCGACTAGAGTTGGGATCTGGACGTCTCAGTGCCACTTCATTACCTGGTGGCTCCAAGCTCAAGTCCTTAGTCCCCAGTACCACCACAGCGCCCACTGCCCCCACCCACCATGTCAACTCTCAGACCCCTGCTGAGTCCTTCACCCTTCCAACTCTGGCCCTGGGAAGTGCTTTCTCACAAGCTCAGTTCCACATTTTAAAGGATGTTTGCTAACATTTTCCTAGCACTTGGAGGTATTTCAGATGATTTCTCCAACACATTTCTGGAACCTGAGTTCTTTCCTAAGAATAATTTTTGAAAGCCAGGAATGACTTAACTGTTCTCACCTTCAAGCTCTTTTCTCTAAGGTCTATTCAAAGACTGACTCAATCCCCATCAGAAGGTAGCTAGCTCTCCAAGCATTTTGCACCTTATTGGAAGAGAAACGCACTTTGGGTCATTGGGTCTTTGGAAAACGGTTCCAAGTACCCCAGCTGCAAAGGCCACAAAACAGGTGGAGTCTACAGCTTAAGGAAGTTAAGGCCTTAGGTATTCTAGTTTATTAGCAACTCTGAACCTTGAAAATTCAAAATATGCAGATTTCCTATGCAGATTTAACTCCCCAAGAGCAGCAAAATGTTTTAGAGGAAGAGGCAGAACATAAATCCCAATACACTTATTTAAAACCCAGGCTGCACTGGTTCAAACAAACCTGATTTATGGCTCTTTTATACCACAGAACCGAATCCCACTGCCCATCAGGTCTTTTCTTCTCTCTCCTTCCAAAAGTAAATATTGTGGCATTATAAACAGTGATTTTATGTATGAGTTCTCCCCAATCTCAGATCAAGGTGATGGCAGGATCGGCACTACAAACTTCTTTCAACAAAGTGCCTCTCCCTGGTCCCACCCTTCACACACACGTACACACACACACACACACACACACAAGCAGACACATCAACTTGCCCTCCAACCTCCAAACTGACCAGGGGATTGTTTAGCACCTACTTTTCCCTGTTCATGTCTCTTTCTGTCATCCATGTATTATAGAATATTTATTAAGTGCAATTGTTTCAGGCACATCTAGGGGTATATGAAAGGGGTAACCTAAATGACATTACAACGCAGGATTTCTTCAATAAAATTAAATATTAAAAAAGTGAATGAAATGGACAAAAAATCCTTGTCCCTAAGGATATCACATTCCAATGACAGGTCATCATTTTTGTCAGCTTCTGCTGAATACCTGCTATATGCTAGACTCTGGCCCAACTGTTCTACCTATACATTCTCTCTTATTTGCATAACTTCTCTACAAGGTGAATTATTATCACATTTAACAGATAAGGAAGTTGAGTCTCAAAACGAATAATGAGCCTACCTAAGTGACTCAAAGGTACAGACACCTGACTCCAAAGACTAATAATCACCCACCTGAACCAAACTGAGCATCTGGCTTTTCTGTGATGACCAACCCCTTACCAGCATGGCGCAGAACTTCCAGCACAGCTGCCAGCTGACATCCTTCAAATTAGAGATCACCTCCACTCATCGCAGTTTGATCATGTTCAGCACAATGCCAGACCAAATTAAAACACGAGTTTTGAATTCCTGGATGAGTATTCCTTCTGGTACCCCTTAGCTCAAAGCATGTGAGGGAGGCCATTCCTGAGAGGTGGGATGATAGATGGAAACAGCTTTCCATTTTACCATCATAGTTGCCAGCAAGCATTAAAATGCTGAGGCCTGAATGACCTGAATGAAATATGAAATATGAACTTCCATAGACATCATATACATATAAAATGACATACAATAAAAGGTGATATAACAGAAAAACACAAAGTGCTATTATTCCTATTGTTCCAGGCTTTTAGCTAACAAAGCCTCATAGAAATTTGCTCATTTTGCCTTAAGCACTATACCAATAAAACTATATTCTTCCTCTATAAAGTCAGTTACTTGAGTTTTCAAACTAAACATAGATTCTGCTTAATGAAACATTTTTCCCAAAAGCGCTTCAAATCTAATAACTGAGGCTCTAAACCTTAATCTTCTTAGTTCCACTAGTTCCATATTGATGGAATTCAGGTTGTTTCCATTTTTGCGGACTCTACAATGTTGTCCTGAATAATCTTGATGGATGACTTCTCCTGTGTGGGGGTGTGTCTATAATGTCAATTTCCAGAAGAGGGATTTCCAGATTAAAGTAAAGTGTTTTTACGCTTTACACCAAATTTCCCTCTAGAGAAATTGATCAATGTTTGCATCTTCCAGCAATTTGAGTACATGCCTATTTTCTTACAGCCTTAACAACAGAACGTGCTGTCAATGAATGTGCTTGAACTTTTTCCCATTCAAAGTGAAGAAAGAAAATCTCACTAAATTCATCTTTCTCTTATTATGAATGAGGCTGAGCACCTTTTCATACATTTATGTCTTGTTTACTATGATCTACATTATCTATATTATTCAGATTATGTTATTTTTCTATTGGTTTGCTGGTTTTTATGAAATCTTCACACCATTTTTCTGTGATGACTCCTAAGAAAAAGTAAAGATGATATTATTGAGGATAATTGTGATATGTTCTAATATTTTATTATAACTATTTTAGGTAAAGTTAAAAGACCTCCCTGGTTACTTTTGACATTAAGTCTCGTCATCAGTGAAAGTCATTTACATTAAGTGCTCTGCCACCTCTAGTCTATTAATTATTCTTTAATATAGAGAAAAACATTTATGGATAATGTAAAAATATAAATGAGATTAAGATTCAGACCCCAAGAATTATACAAACAAGTGATTGATTTATCTCAATAACATTTCTCTGTATTCAGCTAATCTTTTCAATAATGAGGACATAAAGAAAAATATAATTTTTACTTCTGCCATCAGTCCTAAAGTGTGTGCAGAACACATTTAATGTCTAGATTTATCTGGACTCTAAAAACACTGTGCAATTTTTAATTTTTTGACAATTTTTCATTTGTCAGGCACTCACAAATTCATTCACAATCCAGATCATTTCCTTGCAGACACACTCTGAGCAGTGACCATAGCAGGCAATGGAGCCCTTCTGACCACCTGAATCTGCAACCCCATACCTGGTCTTGACTGGCGGTGTTCAGGACTGTAGGAAAACATGTCTGCCCCTTGGTGTGTTTCTAATACAGATAATTCATAGTGCTCTTTGCCAGGCATGGGAGATGGAGGTTCATGGTCCCAGGGTCTTCCAAGACTGGACTGGTGCCAGAGCTCAACCAAGGGCTGCTCAACATCAGACATAATGGTGGGGTCATCTACTGGATGTAGGTATTTGGTGCCATTATGACGATTTGGTTATATAATGTTGGCAGAGCCAGATCCTTGTCCAAAGACAACTTTATAGTAATCTATGCATCATACAGTGTATAGATGGTGAATGCTCACTGGGCCATGGCCTGTGGATAAGCATAAGGCTTTTGGGAGAAATTCTGAAGCCTGCAGAACCCACCACAGGGCAAAATCCAATGCCTGCAAGATGATCAGGGCCTCAGTAAATCCAGTCAGAACAGGATTTGGGTACATTTCCGTACCAGTGATGTGCTGGCTAAGGGGTATTTGTGTCTTTGGGTTTACTGACTAAAACGGCACAGTCACAGGATTTAAAAATAAATGACCACACGCCCTTCTATCATTCTGTTATATTAAAGTGTGGTTTCAGGTTTCTCTGAAGTCTGTGATTCGAGAGGTAAGAAACCGCACACTCTCTCAAATCCACAGTGGGCACCACCCTGTGCACAGCAAAGAGGACCCCGCTCATTTACGGCATCATCAGTAAACCTGTCGTCAGGACCCTTCTGTCTTACAGGGGAAACTGTTAACCATGCATGTTTAGAATTCAGTAGATAAGACAGAAAAACACTGATTTTGTCCACTGGTGATTTACACCGCCATGACCCACACACCACCACCAAAATTACAATCAATATCTCCTTCTCTTCACATTCTGCTTCCATGGCTATTTCTGCCCTTTCAAGCCAAAAATCAAATCTAGCCTTTAGGGGAAGATTTCATTTCATTTCAGACTGACCTGCACTTACTACACAGCCAATGACGAGTCAGCTGCTGCCTGGACGTCCAACTAAAGGAAGCTGTGTCCCCCAGGAAGCGAAGACAAAGACTAGAGCATGTCCCTTAATGAATTCTATGCCAATGACTTTGAAACTAAAGCTCCTCTTCAGGCAAGAAACCTTGCTCTTCCCAAAGACAGAACAAAGAGTGATCTCCATGCCTCCACCCGTCTTGACCCATCTCTTCCCTTCACATCTCTGCAGCCACAGAAGGCTTCCTTAAGCTCTTCTGACACACTTGAGGCCATCTGGGGACCATCACAGGACAGCACTATATTTGGAATCAGTCTCCCCTCCCTCCTCCTTCCATCAGCCTTTGTTTAGTTGGTTAATGTCCCCAGGATCCCCGAATACTTGCCACCTCCTCTGAGGAGTTTTCCTTAATGCCCGGATTTCTCTTTGTAGCACTTAAATAACTTGGTGTCTGACTTTCCTGGTAGGATGTGAGCTCTCTGAGGGCAGAGACCTCCTTTGCCTAATCCTGCCCTGTCAGAGCTGCCAGCATGGATTAAGGGGCAAATGTTTGGTGCGTGAATAATGTTGGCCTTTTCTATCTCTTTCTCATGGCACTGTGAACACAAGCGATGTTTGCCAAGTCAATGAGCGGATGGATCCATGAAAGACTAGTCACATAAACACCATTTAGCATCAAAACACTGAGTATAAATATTAAAGTCTTCTTTTTATCATTTAAGTTACATTACGATGTTTTCCCCCCCAGAGGAAATTTTTATTGTAAAGAGTCAACAATTCCAGGGTGCCTGAACAAATTCCCCGCCACAAAGAGCTGGCATGGAATCTTTTTATGGGGAAGTATCACTTCTCACAGGACTGGACCCCTTTGGGGGAGTGACTCATTATTCCAAAGATCACAGAAGCTTCTTATTTGGCCCTGTTTTGTGGTGCATTTCTGAACATCTGTGTTGATTTTTTTTTTTCTTGTTTTAAAAATCTGGTTGGTCCACAGCTTAAGCGAAATGAGAAATCTCACATCATATCCTAAGGTTAGTGGAATCTGGCTCTTCTGGATTACACTTCCAAAGGGTACAGTGTTGTGGCTGCCCCTAAGAAAACGCCCTCTCTCCTCCTCAGCCCAGGACACTAAGAGTAAAGCCTCCAGGGTCAAAGTCCAAGTCTGAAAGGGGAAACAGTTCATAGACACGACTACATGCCACCCCTTGCCCCCAACAATGCTACACACACTCACACCAGAAGGGACTTAACTTTTCTGACCCTGAAACAGCGATCCTACAACAAGACTGACTCTGTTCTTCTTTTTCTTCCTCTAGTCTAGCCCCAATTTGAAGCCATTTGTCCTTATATTAAATGTTATTTTGCTTAAGAAATATTCCAAAGTAATATCGGTTCTTGGGGTTTTTTTCCATGAAGTTCAGAGTTTGACTCCTGTGGCTTTTTGCTCCATTTTGGCCCCTCTTTGGTGGTTGCTGCTGGATACTGCAGGGATTGGTGATGAACTTTTGGGCAGGTCTAAATTCTGATACATCTACCCCTATTCTAGAATCCACTCTTTCCCTCATTGTCTTACCAAAGGGTAGAATTGTCCTTCTTACCTCTACCTTTACGCCCTCCTGTAAGGGAAGACGATGGCCAGGTATAAATGATGCTATTTAGTGAACTTTTACAGGAGTGCTTCACTTGCAAAGAGGACATGGGCACTGTTAGGAAAAAGCTGCATGTCATCACAGAGCACCCTTTAAAGATTCCATTTCAGTAGTGTCATGTCTGAGCAGGAGATACAAACACTTAATGACTGGCCTCTCCCCCTCAGAGTCGCAGAGGAATGAGACAGTGAGAACCCAAGTCTCAGAGATTCCCTCTGTCCCACTTGCCCAGGCACAGTGGCGCGTGACTCCGTAGGAATGCCATGTCCACAGCCTGACAAACAAGGTAATTCAGGTAGGTCTAAGGTGGGTAAGAGCTTTGGACAGTGCAGGCCTTCCATTCAAGGACAGAGTGGTTAGCTGCTGTGAGCTGGAAGGTTCTTGGGGTAGTTTTCTTAATGAACATTTCAGAGCTGGGCTACTGAGTCCACAGACTGCTGCTGCCACAGTGATGGACACAGCTAAAAGCCAATGACAGATTTCTCAATGAAATCCCTACAGAGAAACTCAGGCATACAATGGGGTGAAAGTCCTGGGCAGCACTTTCCACATCTGCAGAGACGGGTGAAGGCTCTGCCCCTGCAGAATCGGCATGTGACACTCTGGACACAGGAGCAGGTCCAAGATCATTCCCAGCATCAACTGTAGCAGTCACTGGCCAAATTAGTGGTGACACGAAAACCTTCTGAATACAAATTCTTTGTGTTCTACCCCACCAATGTGCTAGAAATTGATCTCCAATTTGTCAGGTCCAGAAGGTACTAACAGACTGCAGATCTGTCGGCTCCTGGAAGGACAGGAAAGGTACCCTCGCAGGCAGGCAGGGCCTCCAAGAGTCAGTGGGCGCATTTGTGGTCCCAAAGTCCCTACCTGAGAGGCCAGCACAGGAGACTTTAGTCGAACAGCCCAAGGAAGAAAAGTTTTCTTCATTACTCACCTCCACATCAGGATGTCAAGTGCTGTGCCTCATAGAGCAGTGACAGCAGCTTCCCTGAACACCACTGCTCATGGTGGGTGCGTTCCACTGACCCGCTGCCTCCCCGCTCCCTGCCTTGCTCCATCTTGCTCCCTCAGCCACGATATCCCTCCAACATGCCTGGCCTGGTTCACTCTGCACCTTGCTTATATGCTTTACCTGATACTCTCTCTCCTGTGACTGTTTCTATTCCTTCTGCCTTTGAGATCGTAACTTAAAAGCCACCTCCTCAGACTGTAGGGTTTCTGCCCAGCCCACATTCAGGGCACCAATTGTATGCACTTCACATCCCGGTCACAGCTTGCTTTCTCTCCCTCCTCAGAGTTCATTCCAAGCAGGCCATGTATTTGCTTACAATTTTATCAGCTGCCTGCCTTCTCCTGAGCTTAGTCTGTGTGCTGTGTTCCAGTGCCCAGGTCAGGGGCCCATGCCCAGAGGGCACTTGGGGTAGTGGACTGGAGTCACACACACTGGTCCCACATCTCCAATAGGCATCTTGACCTCAGAGTTTGATGACAACCTAAGGCACACGGCGGTGAGGGCGCTGGCTCTGGGGTGTCCTTACTGCCACACCGGCCTCCCTGTCTCTCAGGATGATGCCGTCACTGTCACATGCTCACGAATCATACAGGGGCAGGAGGATGGAGATGACCAGGATTTCCGGCCAGCCCAGAAGGGGCCCCGTGAGTGATAAGAACCCTGCCCTCATTTACATCCCGTGTTCCTGGGGGCAGAGATTTCTAGTGCACGAAGCATGGGCACACTTGTCCCCGCTCGTCACCACTGACCGAGAGTGAGTCACTATTTCCCATGAGGACACTCCAAGGACATCAGGACACTATGACGTATCCGGACTCTTCTGAGAAGCCAGGATCCTACAGGCTAGAAACCTGGGCCTTCTGCAGCCCTGCCACATTCTGCCTCTCCCAGCCAGGTGCTGGGAGCTGAGGTGCTGGCCCGGCCTCTGCCCAAGCATCACTCCGAGGAGCAGCACTCACTGTCCCCCTCGTCCTGCTCCGATCCAAGGAGGAGGCTGCTCGGGAGCACAGAACCAATGTCTGGGCCCTGCTGTCCACAATCTGCGGCCCCTGGTCCTGTGGACGTAATCAGTAGATTAGAGATTGCAAGCAAGAAAAGAGATCACCACTACTTTGCTTATACACAGTCTCCCTAATTTCTTTTTAAATTTTCCTTTATGGAAAGTTTTGAACACAAGCAAAAGTGGAGTTAATTGTGTCATAAATCTCGACGTGCTATCACATCCCTACAATAATTTGTCTCAATTTCTGAGCTCAATTACATTTCCCTAGATAACTCTGAGGTAAATTCCAGAAGTAGGAACCTTAACTTAAAAAAAAAAAATGTGTCACCAAAAGGCCTGCACTCCATTTTCTAATAACTACAATACTATCCTTACACACAAAATTATCAGATTTTTTTCACTTTCAACATGCATCCCCTCAGGGATCCCCACTGTCTCATGAATCTTTTAAAATGTGTTTGAATGAATAGTCAAGCAAGGCCTCTCCTTTGCGACTGGCTAATAGGGCGTTTAAGTTTCTCACTGTAGCTTTTCCACACTGGCGACTCCTCCTCAGAGTCCGTGGAGGAATGAGGGGCAGCAGGAAGGTCATCCTCAGAAAGTGTCGAGGCGCCAGGCCCCAGCTGAAGTCACTGTGCTTCCACTGACCCAGTTTCCAGACTCTAGGCAGGTTCCATTACTTGCTAGAAAAGCTTGCAGAATGCAGGAAACCAGTTTGCCCATTAGATAGCGATTTATTCCACAGCATATTGCTCAGGGGCAGCCAGAAGAAGAAGTGCACAGGACAAGGTGTGGGGAGATGGGCAGATCTACCACGGCCTCTCCAGGTGACGTTCTCCCCAAAACTCCATGTGTTCCCTCACCTGGAAGCTCTCTGAATCCTCCTGTGTGTTATGGAAACGTCATGACTAACTCACTGACCACTGGTGACTGAATTTAGAACTCCACCCTTGTCCCCCCACTGCAGGTCAGGGGTGAGACTGGGAGGTCAAACCTCTAATCACAGGGTTCCCCTGGCAACAGCCCCCACCTTCAGGAGCATCTCACGAAGGTCATCTCGTTCATATAACGAAAGACATTTGGCTCACTCTCAACATTCAGGAAATTTCAAGAGTTTTGAGAGCTGTGAGATAGCTGTGGATGAAGATCAAATATATATGAGCAATGCAGCTTCGTCATCTCAGCGACCAAATACTCATTTAAAAAAAAAACAAACCCAGAACTGGAGTGGAGTAGCTGAGATGTTATTCCAGGACTGCCAACCCCAAACCCGAACACGAGGCTAGGTGCGTGTGCAGAAGGACTCGGGGCTCAGGCAGGGTGCGGGCAATGCAGCAGAGGAGGGGCTCTCCTTCTCACTTTCCCACTTCAGCTGTGATCTGAGGGTCAGTAGCAGTGAAGCTAAAAACCAGTTCCACATACTATAAAGAAATTGTGAAAAAGGATTATTGTGTCAAGTCATAAAGACACGTCTCCCATTGTTTAAAGACATGCTAATAGAGCCGAGCACATCCCACTAAGAAGAGTGGCAGTGGAAAACCTACAGCCCCTTAGACAAGTTCTTACTCGCAGGGCAGAGTGTTCTCAGAGACTGCGGAGCATGTCGGAGGCAAGAAACGTTTACCCCCACTGAAAGAATCATGATTGTTCCCAAACACAGGAGAGATTTAAAATCAACAAACTGACCAGTCAACTGATCCCCTCACTCATTCTGCTGGAATCACACTCAGCTCTTCTCACTTGCTCTCTGATGATATCTTGAAAGACTTGTGTTCAGATACTTTCAAGCAGCAGCCTATTTAGAAGTAGCAGTACATTGCTTTGGGATATCACTTGATAACAGAAGATGTTTAGCCATCTTAAAAACTGAATCAGGTAGTCTGTGTGTGACTAATTGCTTCTTTCATGTTTGTCTTCTTGAGAAATTGAGGTTACACTGGTTTGTGGCATCATAGAGATTTCAGATGCACAGACTTGTAAATCACAATCTCTGTTACATTACACTCCCCATCAAAAGTCTAGTTTCCAGCCATCATCGTACATTTGACTCCTTTTACCCAATTCACCCACCACATTTCCCTTGCCCTTTTGTAATCACTCTTGTATTCTTTCAGTCTAAGAGTTTGTTTTGTTTTATTCATTTGTTTATGTACCAATACTGTGTGTGTCTTTCTTGTTCTGACTTATCTCTGTAAGTATAATTCCCCTTAGGTCTACCGTGTTGTTGCAAATAATAGGATTTCTTTTTTTCCCACAGCTGAGTAGTATTCCATGTGTCTATACCATATCTTCTTTATTCCTGTATCTGTCCGTGGGCACTTTGGTTGTTTCCATTTCTTGACTATTGTGAATTAGCACTGCAGTAAATACGGGAAGGCTGCATCTATCTCTTTGAATTAGTGATTTAAGATTCTTCAGATAAATACACAGCAGTGGGATGGCTGGATCATACGGGATTTCTATTCCTAATTTTGAGAAGCCTCCATCCTATTTTCCATAGTGGCAGTGGCAAAGTTACACTTTCATCAACAGTAAACAAGGGTTTCCTTCTCTCCACATCTTCACCAATCTTTCTTGTTTACATCTGTCTTTTAATGACAGACTTCTCACAGGTATGAGGTGACATCTCACTGCGGCTTTGGAAACACTGAGCCAGTTCGAGCCCTTAGACTTTCTGTAGAAAAGGATCTCACAGTGAGTGGGAAACCCCTGGAGGGAGGTGTAAGGAGGCGGGCAGCACTGTGGCATGAGACATCCCACTCTTCTGTAAAATCCAGCCTTCCAGGACAAGGACAGTAAGCAGAGAGCAGGGAGAATATAGAAAACCACTTCAACTTCCACTTATTTATTTTCTACAGATGAGGATGGTTGAGAAAAGAACAGGAATCGGAAAACTCTAAAATGAAGTGAACAGAGTGTAAGAAGGGTCATACTGACAACACCCCTGCCTCCCGAGTCAAGCAAAAGCTGGTTCATACTTTGATAAATTATAGTCATCTGAGACTGATTTAAAGAGAGAAAGAAAGTCAAAAGTCTGGATCCTTTCAACACCCCACATTGTAGGGTCTCCCATGTTGCGGCCACTGAAGAGACGTCGATGCATGCATTCTCCTGGCATTTACTCATGTCAATGCCTCTGCTTCTCCAAACCCAGTGGAGCCAGAAGCCATAAGTGGTCGTGTGAGAAAAAAGTAGGACCACTGAGACCACCAGATCTTTTTCCTCTTTCCTCATCTCAACAGCACAGGAAAGCTACCTGGAACCAGCTCAGGATGACAAAGTGCTGGACACTGAGTTCTGTGTCTAATACTAAAAATGCAATCTCGCCACCCCAGCCCCTTCCAAATTTTAAGTTGCAACAATTTATAGGAAATCTGGGATGTTTATGAAGCTTTATTTTATAGGACTTCTGAAATGTCTTTTGGGAACTCTAAGAGGGAAAAGGAAAGACTGCCCTAGAGGCAATAGAATTTAGTTTCTTTTTTCTCTCTCCTTTCTCTCTCTCTCTCTTCGCCACCCCCACCACCCCCCACCCCAAACCCCGCTCTTTCTCTCTCTTCATCAGAAATCTATAACCTTGAAAACCAATGATGCAGCATCTGGCCCCACAAACCTTTCTTTCTAAGATGTCACAGTCTTAGCCAGATCAGGTGCTATTTTCATAAAAACTCTGGAGGTGATGACCCAAGCCTCTAAGTAAGTGGTAATCACATTCTATAGTCATTCCCTAGGTATCAATGATGATGCACTTTGACAGACTGAAACTGAGGTCAGGCTCATAAATACTTCTCAGAAACATCATATGCCACCAGCACCCCAGATGAGCACTGCTTTGGTCCTACTTACAGTCGAGACAGAGAGATAGAATGCTTCCCAGGTGACACAGGTAGAAAGAATTGTAACGCATGTCTGTGTTGGTTCAAGTGCTAAACTGCAAACGAGATCCTCTACTGCTCCTGCTTTAGATATAGACCCTGGTGAAAAATGTGGCAAAACCAGACATGCAAGGGGGTGCTAACAAATACCCTGGGCTGGATACAAGGATTAAGCAGGGCTAACTTGGGTGTTAGTATTAACTGTTCAACCAGGGTCCAGCAATGAAGGAGGGCTTCATGGAGGAGGAGGAGCTCAGCGTGTCTGAAGAATAGTATTGCTTAACAAGGGAGTTCTGTGTGAGCAGGATCAGCTAAACCATGGAAAGTCACGATGATCAGGGAATACAGAGAGGGTGGCAAAGGGATCATGCCCCAAGAGACAGAACGTCCACGATCAGATGACCAACAGGCTGTCACTGTGTCAGCTGTTGGACTGGCTGGCCTCTGGAATACAGAAAAAAGGAGTCAGGAGGTGACATCACGTGAAACCCAACCACGGCAGTTTCACATACTCATTCATTCAGCAGTTATTGTCCAGAGTGTCCTCCAGGTCTGGAACAAGCCATGTCACATTCCTGCCTAACAGACCCACACTGATATGAGGGAGAAGACAGGCACTGAAGCATCTTAATAACTCAATTCGCATATAACAGGATTTGCTTCCAAAACATCTGTCTTTCCTCTTACTTCATCTCCAGATGGCAAGGCTCAGAGATTTCCATTTCCAGTGCCAGTTTTGACTCTGCCTTCCCCCTCCCCCATCTCTCTGAAGCTGAAGAGCCCCCATCTGTTGGGGTTGGTAGTAAATTTAACCAGGACCAAATACTCATTTTACATAACGGGGCGGGGGGGCGGTTCAAAGACGCGTCCACACTGGCTGATGCTGCACAAAGAAGGACATGCAGCTGGGGTTGACTGCTACCTCCCCATCACTCACTCCACCCTTGTGTTCTGCACCTCCAGTGGGAAGCTCGCAATGGGCAGGGGACGCCCATAACCTGGGCTCCCAGTTCCCTGGGACAGAGCAGAGTCCCCGCTTTCTTGCCAGCAAGTCTGGGGCAGGCAGACACTGTAAAAGACATACTTTACAGCTGGTTTCTGGTTTCTGGGAAACCAGAAAGTCCAGAGATATCCAGGTAGGGGTGAGAAAGAGGCAGTAAGAAACAGGGACCAGATTGCTATCTAAACAGATGGGAACATGTTTCTAAAGGGGAGAAGGCCTCGTGATGTGATAATCACCTCTGTCTGACAAGAACAAGTCTTTAAAGGAAAGGCTCACAGAGCAGGGCCCACGCCACCCTGGCACGAATTCTGGAAGCCACTCTGGCAAGGCCAAGATGGCATCTGGACCTGGTATTCCTGGTGTGGTGAAAATACAGGGGGCAGAAGGGGGCTGCTCAAGGTGCTACTCCATTCAGGACCACATAAAGGCTCCGAAGAGTCAGGTAGCTGAACACGCACTGCAGTCAAAGCCCATGTTCACTGGTCTAGATGGTTTTGGTCTGACTTGAGCAGCCCTCTCAAGTCTAGTTCTGGTTTCAAAAAACCAAAGACAGCTTCTTCCCCAGGGCCAAGTGCTTATCTAGTTTCTTACAGACACAGCATTAGATTTAATGCTCTTCTGGGACCAAGAAACATCAGTGAGCTTCTAAAATATTCTTGCTCGCCAACATCTCCAACTCACACAGAACCTGGAAACCACCCGCTTCGATCAAAGCCCTGACATTTGCAATCTCATAGTTTATTGCTTCTCCTCCCATTGGCCTGTTGAAAGATAAATTACTGGGGAATAAAAATAACACATTGCCTTTAGCAGATTATTCCTGACTGAATAATACAATGTCTTTTAACACTCCTCTTAAGAAATCGCATTCTGCCTGTGGGTTCTCTTGTGCTATCCTTAAGACAGTCTACACACCTCTAAACTTTCACAAAGCCCATGATTTCATAAACCCAGCAATGTTTATTTTCTCTCAGCCAATAACATATGCTTGGGTTTATGCCAACTCTACACCGGAGTCACGCGGATTATAATGAAGCGTGAAGTTCTAAATAATAGAACGCCAAGCGTTGTAAGAAAACCTAGAGCCCATTTAGACCAGCTCCTTCCTCTGACACAGGAGCTCCCTGGTCCAGAGAGGTTATGTGTTGACTGAAAGACACCACGCTGTTTGAAGGCACAAGGAGCATTTAAAGCTATGTCTTCTGATTCCCAGTTTTCCAGGGCTATTGCTTAAAAGTCACACTGCTTTGAGGCCAGAAATTGAACCTGACTGATTGAACTGATGCAAAAACAAGGTTAAAAAGTGCAAGTACTGCCCTGTGATAAATGCTTTCTTAGAATGAATTTTCTTTGACAATATCCATTAATAAATATTCAGAACTCAATTTTAAATACAGCTCAGTGGTTTTCCCAAGGAATTTGAAGTCCCTTCTTGATTACAGGAATATTATGTAAGTGAAAAGGAACAATTTATTAAATGTTTTCTGGAAAATCTAAAATAATAGAAAATCATAAAATTACACTTCATTGTACATTCTTAGTGACTAGAAAAACATTCCACTTGAGAGACGCAGGTGAAAACAATCTCTTTCTCCCTTCGAAAGAGGTTGTCGCCCTGAACACTGAGAAGAAAAGAGACAAGCACCAAACAAGGAGGATACTGTTCAGACTCTAACCTGGCCGACAGTTTCCTGCTGGGAAGGCTCCCATCTCATCAGTCCTCAGATGGCTGGCCACATAAACTACATCCCTCTCTGCCTGCAGAGGGCATGCCTAGCAGGCTCTGGTGATGCAGGAATTTAAAGCATGGTCGTTTCATGGCCAGGATGTGTGAGAACCATCAATAACTGCTCGGCCTGGTGTCTGGGGCGCTGTGTGGGACTTTGGTAAGGTCTGTTTCCTGAGAACGAAAGTCTGTCTTCTGGAAGGGCTGCGCTGGGACCACCTGCAGACAATGTTTATGAATCCAGGAGCAGGGACCGACTGATCTTACAATGGGACTGTGCAAATAAACACTTCATTCTTCTACAAACGAACATGCACAAAGCTACCCAGGTCGGCTAAGAGCAGCTCTATGGACTTACAATAGGAAAACACACTCACAGAAATAGAACATTGTTTCTTTTAAGCAGCATTATTATTAACTCAATCATGTAAAAATGGCATTTTAACTTGAGGGTTGTTTGCAACTTCTCAAGATATCCTAAGAAAAAATTCGAGTAGAACTCAAAGCTCTGAATTTCCAAATTTTGAGGTTAATCTATTTTCACAGGGACTCTAAACTTCCCTGAGAATGTGTGTTCTCTGAGTGTGTGTGCGCACACACACGCACATCCCTTTGAGGTTTGCTTATTTGGTAGCATTACTTAAAAAGGACACACCCAGGGGAATTTTATGAGGTAACACACTAGAATGTAAAAGTTAGAAAGAGAGTAACTATTTTCCCACTATAGTAAGCAGGAAAAATTAAGTATGAAGAGAGAAAAAAGAAAAATAGCCGTCGGTTATTATCAGAGATAAATACCAATAAATACCAATCTTTCAAGCTCTTGAACCTGCCTGCCAGAGTTCATTTTTTAGGATCAATGTTTCTGAACCTAATACAATCTATTCAGTGCTCATTAGGTCTCAAAAAGAAAAATCATTTGGTAAAGAGGCAGTCTGAAAACAGCTGACTTCTAAACCAAGTCGATGTAAGGAAAGGCGCTGAGATCAATTAGAGCTGAGCTGTTTCTGGAAGGGGCCGAGAGGCACATGACAACTGTGTGCAGGGCTCTCAGGAGGGGCCTAAGCCTTGGGAAGTGGGCAGCTCCAGTGGGATGTAATTGCCCCGTATGGAAGGAAACAGCCTTCACCTGGCATTGAGTTTTATGACCACTGTATCACCTGTAGGAACATGTACCAGCTCAGATACTACAAACGACTTCCCTGTTGTAGCCATAACATAACTACTTCAGGTGATTTACACATCTACAAACTGAAATATAAACTGTGAACAAGACCTCACTTCGCACTGCTTCAAAGGCTTTAGATCAGCATTTGGAGTAGAGACAGGCAATGAGGAGGGCTGCTGACTGAACACTGATGCCTCTCCAGATTTAGAGAAATCTCTCATTTTTCCTGTCTCAAAATGACCATCAGAGGAATGAGCAAAACCTACTTACAAAGGAGAGAGAGAAGATGCATTCTGCCAAAAAAAATTGTTTCTAGAGTCAAGTTCAGTCTGAGACCCATTATTCAAAACACAATCTGGTTTTAAACAGGCTGATGTGTAGAATGTGTTTGGAGAAAACAGAGACCTAGAAATCCACTGTTGCGCTTTCTAACACTTCTGGACTGTCCACCACAGGGGGAACAACTGGAATTGAAGGGAGAGAGGCGTTTATCTGTAGACTGCAATCATCTAAGCTCACTTTCTTGAAAGGGTGGAGCATACTGTACTTCCGGTGTGATGGTCACAAGCGTGGAGTGCAGCAAGAAAGAAGCTGAAGACAGAGAGCAGATCAGGGGGCGGGCTTGGCAGCCATGAGACTAAGTGCAGGGAAAATGCAATTGACTCTCAGGAGAGAGGCAGATACAGGGTTTCAGTAAGACCTCGTGGCTTTTGCAAACCTGTTTCTTGGCATTCCTAAGGGCCAGGGTCTCTGAAACAATGCCGAGGGAAAGAAGTTTCATGAAAGTGGAATCTGCAGGGCAAGGAACTTGTCCTAATGCGGGACATGTAGTCTTTCTTTTTTGTGTTCAGAGAATCTAACCCATCATGAGAAGCATGGTAAGAATTCCGAAATATATGCTGAATAAATGAATAAACAAAATGAATGGAAAGACGGATGAACGCATGGGCAGCTGGTTCGCTAAATAAACAGATCAATTAGACTGGATATTGCAGGGGATACGAAGGGTTGCTCAGCATAATTCATATAGTTAAGGTGCTCACAGGTGAGTTAACAACACAAAGTCAAGGCAACACGCAGAAGTGAAAGTATCATCTTTAACTCACATTTTTCCCTTTCTCGGGAAGCTGACCACACCGTATTCCCTTGTGTGGCCCTAGAAAAGTGTGCTTGGTTCACCGATCAGCACCTATCCCCTCAGCCACACCCCTACCATGAAGAAAAGTCTTTTATCAAGACCAGGGGGTGGGCCTGGCACCAAGCGCTTTTCCCCAATTGGGGCTTATCACTCTGCTCTCAGGAAAAGGAGTTGGGGAACACTGAGATAATGAAGTAGTAAAAGCTGGGTGTGGATACAGAAAAACCACAAACAAGTCAATATATGAGGACTCCAGAGCTGAGAGGAAGCATCGCTACGAGTGAGCAGAGCACACTGAGAATGGGCACAGGAATGAAGTCACTGGAAGCAGGAAGAGTACAAAATCATATGGAAGGGCGTGAGACAGTGGTGAATGGTGACAAAGGCAGTGCTCTGGAGAGATAAGGTGGACACCACTGCGGAGGATTGTGGAAGCACCATGCCAACCCAGATGACCTTCAGGGTTCACATTCTAGGAGACCAAATGTTCCTGTGCAATTTCCCCTTTTGGATGTCTGCAGGGTTCTTTTGCCCATATTGTCAGGCACGGCCTTACAGTGCACGTCGCACATCAGCTGGTCTAAGTGAAGCCCTATGTCTGAGAAGCCAGGAGCCTCCTCAAGACACAAGTTCTCATGGGAAAGAGTGCTTGACAGTGATTGCTGAGACAGTGAATGGCACAGGCTGTTGGTAAAGAAGAGCAAGACTTAGATCTGAAGGGGCCCCAAATTGAGAAGTGGGCACAAGGCACACCGTGGAGCAGAAAGGCAGTCTTGCTGATGGAGGGTGGGCCTTTGGGCAATCAGAGGCTTCGCTGAGAGCCTCTGTGCAAGAAGGTAAGTTAGACAAACATCTGTAGGAGCATCTGCATCTTCTAATAAAAGAAAAGCAGATTATAGTGTAAGAGTTTGGTTTTGTTTGTTCTTTTCTTTCTTTACACACCACATGTGAGTGGAATCGTGTGTTTCTGAGTTATTTCACTTACCATGATTTTCTCTAGGCCCATCCATGTTGTTTCAGATGACAGGAATTCATCTTTTCTTTATAGCAGAGTAAATCTGTGTTTGTAGAATACAATTTATCCATTCCTCTATCGCTGGGTACTCAGGCTGTTTCCTTTTCTTGGCTATTGTAAATAACACTGCAGTGAACCTGGGGCTGCATTTATTCTTTAAATTAGTGTTTTCATATCCTTCAGGTAAAGACTAAGAAATTCACTAGGAGCCTTCTGAGAAAGAATTTTTTTTCTGATAAAAAGAAACAGGAAGAGACTGTCTCTCCTTCCACTAGATGTCTTATATCTCCCTTCAACAATAACTAAAACTGAGTGGCCCCTACTGGATGAGACACAGAAGCAATCTACAACGTCCTTGGTGACATGGTAGAAACTACTCAATCAAAGGGATCAAGCTTAACTGGACCTTCTTGTTGTGCAAGGTGATACTTGTTCCTGAATATTCAGAGTCCTTGAGTCTGGCTTTGTTGTACAAGAAACCCAGCACGTTCTGACAATATCATATGTGCACAGTGACATGTGTATGTAGCAGTGTATTTACACAGAGTCCCCGTGTGTTCCTAAACACAAGACAAAGGTCTAGAGGGCAGACCATTTAGAGTGGTCAACTGTCTTCTCAGATTGACTCTGGATCCTTTAGAAGAACTCTCTTTTCTGTTCTGCCCCTGAAGACTTCTGATTCTCAGATTTGACGACTGGTTCCTTCACTTCCTCTGCCAGCACCATAGAATCTGAATGTGTCCGGAGTAGTATCAGGAGACAAGATCAGACATCAGAAGAGAAAACTTCATATTTTATCATATATTCTCTTTGATTTCTTTCTTCCTTTTTATAATAACTACATTACTTGAAGAAAGGAGAGGGAAGCGGAATAGGAAAGTAAAGAGCTAAACAGAACTGACCTCTTCTGTGCTTTGCCAATGATGTCATGCCTGGATTATATTATACCCCATTAATCCTGGTCCATTAACAGAGGGCAAGTAAGACTATGAAAGAATGGTATAGATATGGGGTGCAGGGCAGGATGTGGGGAAATCCATTGATCCAGGTTCTCAGGCACTGGTTATCTGACTCTGAATTATTCCCTAACCTCTCTGACCTCCAGATTTTCAATCTCTCACATAGTTTGTCTAGCTCATACTAGCAAAGAAGGTGCAGACACATCACTGCATAAGTGCTTCCAGAACTGCAAACCCTGGAACATAGAAGAGGCACCAGTTTATCACGGCCATGGCCATGGCTATGGGCCCCATGTCTGTGTCCCTCAGAACCCACTGTTGAAATACTAATACTCAATGTGATGGTTTTAAAAGGTGTGTGTGTGTGTGTGTGTGTGTGTGTGTGTGTGGTGGTGGGGTGATCTTTGAAAAGTTTGATAAGGTCATGAGGCAGAGCCCCCATGAATGGGACTAGTGCCCTATGAGACCACACAGAGCTCCCTATCCCCTGCCACCATGTCAGGAGACCCACTGAGAAGTTTGCAACTGGATAAGAGTGCTCATGAACTGACCATTCTACCCCCAGATCTCAGACCTGCAGCCTCCAGAACTGTTAGAAACACATTTCTGCTGTCTGTAAGCTGCTCAGTCTCTGGTATTTCGTTTTAGTAATCTAAATTGATTAAGACAGTCGTCATCATCTTTGGAAAGGGAAAAACTGAGTCACATGACTCGCCAATTCACATCTAGAATTTGGTCAACTACCAATTACATTCACAGTGGAAGTGACTTGATGCTGCCTTCTCTTTCCCTCTGAATAGAGAAGTAAGCCTTTGCCTGTGGAAATGCTACTCATGTCATAAATAGAGGCCTGCAGGGCACTATTCCATTCAGAAAGCCAAGTTTTTGTCAACTCATCTTACGCTTGGCAGGGGCAATATTTTCTTCTTTGAGAATAATCTAAGATGTGAATCATGTGAGTCCTTCTGAATCACTGAATTCTAGTTAAAGTGAGTGTTCTTTCTTAGAAAAAAGGAATATTCCTCATTTACTATGTATACCTTCTTCATAGGGGTTTAAAATTTCAGACTATGTCAATTAATCCAACTTTTAAAAAAAATCAATCATTTTTAAAAACAAAACTCAGCCCTATATATTGCTACAAAATGTAATGAAATTAAACCAACTGAATTCAAAAACACACCGAACACCTACATGGTCCTTCTGCTGGATAGTTCCAGTGACACGAAGATGATTAACAAGATGCATCACGAAAGAACACTTGGATTTGAACAAATCAGAATCTTAGTTTGCATGATATCATAAACTCTTAGAGATGACGGGCATTCTGCCATTTTCCCTAAGTGAACTGGCAGTGGGTCTCTTCATGGTCATCACACTTAGACTACGATGCTGCAGTGGGTTTACCTGATGTGTTGGAAGTAACTGTAAAACCCTTCCTGGGAACAGGCACGCTTCTTAGAGGACTTGGAAAGGACATTCTCAAAGGTTGTCAGGGTAAGCCAATTTCTCTTCTCAGATTGAAACAGAGATTTTAAGGTTCACCATTCATATAGTTGGAAGATGACTGAAT
Organism: Solenodon paradoxus; assembly: GCA_004363575.1. Lineage (NCBI taxonomy): Eukaryota > Metazoa > Chordata > Mammalia > Eulipotyphla > Solenodontidae > Solenodon > Solenodon paradoxus. The sequence goes on from RJWH01000660.1 coordinate 474,526, forward strand.
TATTGAGCAGTGAATTCCTTCACTTGTTCATCAGAATTGACAGAACTGCTTCTCTGCACCAGGGAGTGTGGGCAGGAGCCTTGGGCAGCTGGAGACCAGACTGCCTCCAAGAGTTCACTGGGAGTAGCAGAGGGAGGTAGAGGGAGGATGGGGAATAGGGACCAGTGTTCAACCTGAGGGGGAAAGTGAGGTGGCAGTGACTTAATAAACAAACATTCTGTGCTGAACCAATGGGAACCATTTAATTGCAGAGAGGTCTGTTTTCCATCTCTAAGCATGAATGTAATTTATTCTAGTCCTTCATTTACCAGAAAAACCTGAGCCCACCCACACCATCCTGCTCATGGTCCCACAGTCCCCTTGTCCTTCTCTGTGGCTGAGAATCCCTGCATGCTGACATGGCCCCACCACCACTCCCTCAGTGGGATTTCCAGCCCATCTCATCAGTAAAGGGAGACGCCAGGTATGCTGTGGGTGCCACAGGATCAAGGACACTTATTGGGTCATGGTGCTAACCATGTCTGTGGGTGGCATCCCACACACAAACTTCCTCTCCTCTCATCACTACTGCTCAGACTCCTCCTTCCTATTCCCTTTTCCTTTGGTGGATTTCTCAAGCTCACTTTGCCTATGGAAGTTACAGGACCTCGGGCCTGCAATTTAGGTCTGAAGTCACAGCGACCACTCTGCCAATTTGTGGCCCATGACTCTGACTTCTCCCCTCTAGAGATTGGCGTCCCTGCTTTATGGACCACCCTGGCTCCCATGGCCAGAGGCAACCTCACATACCATATCTCCCTGCTGCCCTCCTCATCACCTACCCAGCTCACACATGTCCATCAGGCCAGAGCTCCACACGTAACTACAACGGACTTCCAGCATGACTGAAATGAGAAGCCAGGAAATGGAACTCAGACCTGGGGGTGCCTACTTTGCTCTTGTATGTTGCCTTCTAGATTACTGTGCTGGACTTTGTAGTCTCACCTGTCTGGTCCTACTCTGTCCTACTTCCTTCTTAAATGCCAGATGGCAGACCACCAAATCAATGTCACAGCCCACTAATGACTGCAGAGCCCCGAGTACTCCGTGTAAGAGGGGTTTGCAAACACTCAGTAGGAAGCAGTCCCAGCCCCGCAAAGCTCACCTTTCAGGAACCACATTAACACAAGTAAAAATTTTCATCAGTATTTCCAAAACGAGTAAGTACTATGTAACTGACTTGCTCTGCTATGATTAAATCTATGGTGCTTATTTCAGTGAACATCAATTTCAGAAATGAAGAAGGGCAGAGTGAAGTCCTGCTTTAAGGATGAGGTTGTCACATAACCCAGTTGGACCTAGAGTTCTCCTACTCTGAATACTCGATCTTGGGGTTCCCTACAGTCTAAAAGGATATCAGACTCCTCCCAAGTTGTTACTACCAAACACCCTGATGCCAACTATCGCTCCATTGTGCCAAGGATCGATAAGCTTTTCTGAAACAAACCAAATAATAAACATTTAATTTTTTCAGATCAGACAGTCTCCACTGCAACTATTAAATTCTGGTTGGGTAGCATGGATACGTAACATGCGTGGTTATGTTTCCACAAAGTTTTATTTATGGACACAGAATCTGAATTTCCTATCTTTTTCACATCATGAAACATTGTTCTTTTGACTTTTTTCAGCATTTAAAAATGTACAAACAATTCTCAGTTCATGGGCTGTATGAAAATGACTGGGAGCCAGGCTGGCTCAAGGCAAGTAGTTTCTTAACCCCTGCTCCAAGTCAATGGAAGGTTTGAGAAAGAAAAATATTTTGTCTCCACCATGAACTAAGAACCTCCCCTGGGCATCCCCTGGGAACTGGGAACAGAGACAAACTGAAGAGGCCATCCAGGCAATTTTCTCTTGATGTCTATATTGGAGAAGGATCCTACAGAGAATATAAAAAAAACTGTTTATAAAGACATTTTGCCTGGGGCAAGAGATTTTAAAACAACTGCTGCTTTTTTAAAAAGAGGGAAGGGGTATAAATGGAAGGGCTGGCAGGAGTGTCCCTTCCCCAATGCTTGTGGGCACAACTCCTTTTAGGATAAAAGGAATAAGACACCTTTTAAAACAGTCAGGCTCCGCCTATCATGTGGATTTCTATATTGCTGCTTTTCAGGGTAAACTATCTTTCTGTTTCAATATGTATTCATCCAGCCTTGGCTACAATGGAAAATGTTCTTACTCCAACAGGCAGCATGCTCAATGAAGTGTTTCATTAGCCAGATGAGTGCTGACCAGCTCTGGTGCTGGAGCCACTGCAGACGCAATGCCCGGAGGCCAGTCCACCTGGCTTCCACTCCCCACATGCTGAAGCAGACAGCTGGGTCATTTCTTGAGGTGTGAAAGGGTATGGGCACACCCTCCATTTTCTTTTTCTTTGCTCTTTTATTTATAGAATTCATGCTTATTTTTTTTAAAGCAATCCAGACGTGTCCAAGCCACATGAAAAGACCTTGCCTTGCCCCGTCCTCCACCACACCCACACCAGCATGTTGGCAGCTTGGTGTGCCCAGCGCCATGCTGCTGTGCCTTCTGTAGCCTCTCCTACAGTCAGCATGTGCAAGGCCCTCATTCGTATTTATCAGTTTTGTGTTCCCCTATAGGGAATCTCTTCGGGACTTGTCATCAGTTGAGCATATTTCTGCCTTGGAAACTGTCAAGCTCTTTTCTCCAGGAGAAGCAGTGAACCACTTGATTGATGTTTAATTGTTTGTTGGTTGCATTCTCCATCCTGCCCGCCACACTTCATGAAAGAGGGGTGTTTCACGAAAAGGCAAATTCCTAAAGTCTAATTAGGAAGAATTTGTTCCCAGAGGTTTTTCTGCAGAGCATTTCTTGGCTTCAATGATTCTTAAATGCATTTTAAAATACCTCCCGGTCCTGTGGTGGCTGTGATATTATCTAGTAAGTTTGGCTTGAGGTGATTCCTTCAGAGTAAAAACTGTTTGAATGTGTCTGCATGAACATAGCCTGGGGGAGCTTTTTACTAATCTGACTCTGTTGAGCAAAAGAAGCCAAGAAGTTGGGGAAAGTAGCTGGGAACAGAATATAACTAAGAAAACTTTTTTTATTAAAGTATAATGCATATACTATTGAATTAACATTAATTATACAACTGAATGGTTTTCAGTACATTTCTAGAGTTTTACAACCCTGGCCAGAGTCCAATTTAGAAGCATTCCCATCACCCCCAAAGAGTGCCCATGTGCAGTCCTGTCGGGGTCCAAACAGGCCCCATAACCCCCAACCCACTTTTCGCCTCTATTGACCAGCCAAGTCTGGAAATATCATAAAATGGAATCATACTCTATGTAGTCTTCTGTGATTGACTTCCTCCTCTCAACTTATTTCCCATAATGTTTGTCATTCATCCATGTTATAGCATGTGTTGGTACTATATACATTTTTATGGTTGAATAATATTCCACTGAGTGTATAGAGCTCAGTTTATAGTTCCCCCAGCTGTGAACATTAAGATTCCTTCACTCTTTTCACTATTATAAGTAATGCTGTGATAGACATCTGCATACACATCTTTGCGTGGATATGTTTTTATTTAGATAAGAGTGGAATAGCCAGATCAAATTGTAAATGTATTTTAACATTTTAAGAAACTATAAAGCTATTTTAGAATTGACCTCACCATTTAAAGTTTTTATTTAGATAAGAGTGGAATAGCCAGATCAAATTGTAAATGTATTTTAACATTTTAAGAAACTATAAAGCTATTTTAGAATTGACCTCACCATTTAAAGTATGTATCTTTGCTACCTGTTGTTTCAAAAGGCCTTTGGATTGTTACTTAACTAGCTAACATAATAGCAAGTCATGATTAGTAATTGCAAGTTAGCCTATTTGGGTGGGGGAAAGTATTTATTCACAAGTTGCTATGTACATAACAATGGTTTGTACTGCTCTATCATATCTGGGGGTTTCCATTCACCTCAGACAATCATACTCAGGAGACTGCTGGATTTGGAACACTTCTGTGGAATCTACAGTGAGTGGGTAGTTAAACCTTCTTACAGCTTCCCTTGCATATGTGTGAAGAGATGGGGATCTAAGCAGAGACAAATTAGATGAAAATTTATTACATAAATAAAAGCTTTAATAGTATGAAAATGCTTATTATGAACATTATTTTTAATATCTGCTCCTGTATGTCATATTCTCCTCCAGTAAAAACTGACATACTATATATAATAAACATACATATATATGTACATATATACATATATATGTATGTGTGTATATATATATACATATATATATATATCTCACTCAGGACATGTACTTGTGATTTTTATATTTCTAGTTAGGACTTGACAACACAGCCCAGTAAGAGTAATGCCACTGTTAGGCTTACATGATTGCTAGGAAAGTGATGGAGAAGCCTAGATCTAAAGTTACTTGGGAAGTCGTATGGTCTAGTGAATTAAGAACAAGATCTATAAATGTGTATATATAGAGAGATAGCTAAATAGATATTAATATATATTAATTCCAAATATACAGTGAGAATCATCACAGGCCAAAAAGGGCCTATGAGAAGTTACCTATTGAATCCATCCATACCCTACCTCCTGAAAGTCGTGCACATTTTGAAATCATGTCCATAGATAAAAGTCTATCTTAATTGCACAACGACCCCCAAGGGGGACGATTCAAAATATCTGTCTGGCAACAAACTTCTAAACACTGAAGACTTCAATTTCCCTACATTTTTAGGGTAGGCTCACTCAAGGCTCTCATCTTGAGATGTCTGTCAGTTGACCTTGAGTAGACTCATGTTCAAGGAACAGACAGGAGTCCAGGATCACTGGATTCCCAGAGTAGAGACACACACAGATCAGACCAAGAAAGACTGCATGCTCACCCCACAGGAAGGATTGTAATTTTATCCTCAGGGTACATGGCTTGTCATGATAAAGGGGTAGCACTGATCCTACCCAATGGGAGGCAATGGTGGTGTATCTAGTGGTTATGTTGAGAGCGGGGCACCTGGAGGATTAAAGGTAAGGGTTTAAAGTAGAAATGGTAAAATCTGGGGATTCACTGGCAAAGAAGTTTCAGGAAAAGAAGATGTCAGAGTGACCTCAAGTTTCTAACATGGCTAGTGGTGCCAGAAAGTTGGGGGAAAGATCATGAATTCCATTTTAGACACGTTCAAAATTAAAAGTCAATGAGATCTCCATGTATCTTTGGAGTTCAAGGTATAAAGATGCAAATTTTGCAGGTCTTGAAGAAATGATAAAAATTGAAGTGACAAAGCATATGTGATAGCCTAGAGGTGGAGTAAAGAAGGAAGGAAAGCCAAGGCAAGTATCTGATGTTTAAGGTTGGGGTTAGGGAGGGGAAGGTGAAGGAAAGGGAAGAAGGAAGGAGAAGGAAGAAGAAAGAAAGAGAAAGAATAAAAGGGAGAAGGAGAAAGAAGATGAAAAGAATGTTCCCAGAAAGAGTGTCAACATGACAGTGAAGGATGGTTAAGAACTAAAATCCCACATCACCGCGACCTTGTTAAAAAAAGCCCCAGTGAGATGCTGGGGCAGAAACTGACTTTAGCTGATCAAGGATGAGGAAAAATAATGCTATCGTCTTGCTTGAGATGAAGGTCATGCAGTACTCTAAAAGCAGGGTCAGGCTGGTATCAGGCACAGATATGGAGAGAATATCTAGACCAAAGGCTGGAGATAAAAAGTGGGTTATCAGGCATCACAGACTGAAATGACTATCTTAGTTTGGCATTTCAAGCCTCACCTGACATTTCCCCTCAGCTGCTCCATCATGGGTCAAAACAGTTGGTGCTGGGTGAGATTAGGCTGTGGTGGGTACTTTCAAAAACCAAGGGTCTCCTTCTTCTCCCTTCCTCTTGACCCAAAGGACAACCAAATTGTCTTTCTTGCCACCCTCCTGGAAACTCTGGAAACTTCTGGAAGTCTCTGGTCATTCATTCTCTCTCTCTTTCATTGCTCTCTCCCCCTCCTGCTACCACTCCCCTCCTCTCTCTCTCCGCTACTTCTACTCTGTTACTTAACGAACAAATCTGTTAGTCTTCTTCTGGCAACCAACCACTATTTATGTTCCTACACCTTGAGTTGGAAAGTCGTTTTTCTGTCTTGAAACATCCAGTTCTGCTCTTTCAGAAAATCCTTCTGACTCAGCATTAAGTCAGCAGCCTCATGCTGCAAGTCAAACCCACCTTGACTTCATCACACAGGCCTCCCAGAAATGGGGAAGGAGACGCTACACTCAGGACCCTCACTTCCTGGGGAGGACATCCCCAACACGCTACCTTCTTTCTCCCTCCTCTGCTCCCAGCTTCAGTAACGTTCTGTCCCATGCCCTCCCATGTTCTTGCCCCTAAAACTTCGCCTGGAACCGAGTCAAAACAGTATTCCTGGGCCAGACATCTTGTGTGCCCTGTCAAACACTGCAAACAAAGGAAGATTCTAAGAATAAAAACATCATTATGTTCAGGAAGAGACGTGCAGACAAATCCAGATACATGCTGCCTTATCCTTAGAAGCAGCTGTCTCTCTGGAGAGTTCGCCTAGCCTCAAGTCATTTCCCTTTTGTCCCCTTCCCTGTGGTGGTCCTTCATCAATCACGCTCTGGATGAGAACTTTTAGAGAGTGCTCCGCAGATATCAGGTGTCCCCTCATTTGCTGGGGGAGACGAGTCAGGATGGACCTTCTTCTTTGGGGGTATGCCCAACACTGGCATAGAATATGCAAACCTCTCTATTCTTGGAACAGGACAATTTCAAAAGGGAATTCTACTGCAGGTGGGAAAGGGGTATATTTCTAGTGAACTTGGACTTTCCTATGTCTCATAAGTTATCTATCCTTCAAAGGGTATGTCTCTGGGCATGTCCCTGGGCCCAATCTAGTATTCTTATTCTCAGGTGTGCCCCATCTCTTCATCAACCCAAGCCACTCCTTTATATCCCATTTACATCATTCCCTTACCTAAGGGGGAGATCTGGGGTGGGGAAGAATGTCTCTTCACATAGAAAGACAACTCCCTCCCTGGATCTCCCTGACTCTCAACCCTGTAAGCACCCCAAATTAGAGACATGCAATGTAGAATAGTTTCAGACTGAAGTCTGAGAAGCTGGACTTCTAGGTTGAAGCCACCACATCAGCAGGAAATGTGGAAGCTAGCCCAGGACAGAGGGTGGGCCATTCAAATCAGGGTTCTTTCCAACATCCCAACATGTTCTGACTCTGCTGAAATTGAATTAACAAAAAACATAACATTAAAAGATGTTACATATGCAACCATGTAGGAAATTCAACTTTAAAAATAAGCATGTCTTTCAAGTCCAAGCATAATGATTTTGAGTCATTATGGTCAGACCCATGAGAGAGAACTAATCCCTCAGTTACAAAGGCAGTACTCAACCTATGGAATCTCTGAGTCCCCAGTACTACACAGAACTGTGAATGAGGTGTTTTAGGAGCAACTCTGGTTCAGAGGGCTTGGTCTTGTGACTCCCTCCTTGAGGAAGGGCACTGAAGGAAGCTGTTCTTCACCCAAAATGAGTTAAGTCTCTCCTGGACTCCTCAGCCTAAACAGTCATTGAGTCCCAGGCTGGTGCAAGGACTAAGAAGGACCAATGAGTCCAGGGTGAGAAGCTGGGAGAGAAAGGTGTCAGGCCTCCATAGCAATAAGGAGGAAGGAGAAAGAGCTGGTGAAGCAATCTCAAGAGGAAACAGCAGGGAGAGAGAAAAGTTTCCTGAGCCCAGTTGCCCTTTGTAGACAGGCATTCAGAAGGCAGACCTCAAAGTCAGAGCCTGGTCACAAGGATAAAAGACACTGCGGTGCCTCATCCAACCGATTTGTAGCAGGTAATACTGACCCTCGCTTACATGAAGGATCCAATCAATGAGCTCATTGATGTGGCAGCACATGAGCTCCAATCATTGTGAGAGCTCAGGTGAAATGACAAATTGAGTGAGTCTTAATCTTCTGAAGGTTGGATATCAAAGTCTACAGAGAAGGACCTCTCCCAGAAAATTCTACAAGCAGCCACACATCTTCACAAACAATTGGGGTGGGGGCGGGATTCATCGATGCTGAAGCCATGCAGGAAATGTAATCTTAGAGTAGAGCACTGCAACCATAAAACAGTCCACTTTGGAGAAATGTGAAAATTCATAGTCTTTTTTAATGTTAATTGCAAAACAGGCCAAAGCTTTCAACTAAAAAAGGGACTAAGTAGTGACATGAAGTCTTTCCCAACTTATAAGAACCACTCCCCACTCTCCTGAAAATCAGTGTGCTACAGGCACTCAGAGCAGCGTGAGGGGAAAGCCTGGACAAAAGGCAGGGTTACTATCAGTTTATTCATTCCTGCCATGTGGTCAGGGTGGATCCTTCAACAGCCTGTGTGGATGGTATTATGTGCATGTCATATTTGAACTTGTAGAGGTCAAATAAAAGATAGATATTATAGAAGGACATGAGCCTCTCTTCTGACCTCCAGTTCTGTGTTCAGTGAACTCTCTTTCCTACTGTTTTTCCTTATCTCGCTGTACCTTTCACAGTTTGCAATGTACAGCAAATAAATGGGATCAGTATATAGCTAGACATTCATTCCAGACTTAGCAGGATGAGGAAGATTTAGTGGACCAACTGGCAATAAAATGGAAATAGATCAACTTTTTCCAAATGAGATTTAAATATTTTTTATCATTTACCACAAAAAATAAGCCTTTCTTTTTCCTAACACACTATAACAATTCATTAAATTATCATATTGATCCATTATTTATATCACTGGAACTAAAATAAGAATAGGAAATACTCACTCCCACTTGCAATGTAGTCCATCTCCACTGTGAACAGCTGTGCCATCACCCCCAATCCAAGTATATTGCAGGACATGGGGATAAGGGGATCTATGCCCAAGTGTGGAGAGAAGTCAAGAGAATATGCAAGAGTGAGATGGTCAAGGCTATTGCCCCAGGAATCTCAGTCCAGGTAGCTATCCCAGAATCCTGCTGTGACCAGCCTATAAATGTGCTCTTCTGCATATTAGCATCCCTGATGTTGAAAATGAAGTCATGAAGCAACGAGAGAATAAAGAACAGAAAGCATAGTTGGTTGAAGCACTGATTCCTGATGCAGGGAAGATTCTGCTCTGCTTGCCCAGCAGTGCTGGCTTCTTTCCATCTCTTTCACAGATGAGCAAAGGAAAGAGAACTACATGAACTCCTCCCCAAGCCCGCCACCATGAGTTACCAAAATAACAAAGCACAATAAAATGTTCCTGATTCTGAGGGTTCCCAGACATGCTTTTCCCTTGATAACATCAGACAACTGCCTTCCTTCCCAGTTCACAGCAGTCATCTAGAATTGCATCCATAACCACTTGTGAAAATCAGAGCTTCAAAGGCCACATGGCAAGTCTCATAATCTACTGTTGCTGAGTGTCTCTTTGTGCCAAATTAGTATCTATCAGTTCAACACAAACTGAGCTGCTGTAACAAAGATCCCCCAATAAGATACAGTTGATTCTCTCTGAGGTCAGCAATGGCATGAGGTGAGAAGCTACCCACAGCACCAGATCTTCAAGTTTGCCCCAATCATCACCATTTTTACAATTAATAAAGTAAAGAAACAGGATGACATCTCGTGTGGCATCACTCACACTCACATATTCCTCAGTCCAGGTGAATTATTCCAGAATCCTGCTCTCATTGGATTGACCTTCATCAGTGACCGCAATCTACAAGATAAATAGACAAGAAAATGTAGGTTAGATGGGTAGCCACACGACCACAGTCCAACTGAGGGGCACCAAAGAAGAAGCAGGAGATGGGAACTAGGAACCATTAGCCACTTCTGACACATGAGGTATCTTTAACAAGTTGGTTCAGCTGGAGATGTGCATGTAATAAGATCTCACACTCATGGGCTGATTGAAACATCAGTCAGATGTGTTAGCTAATTTAATTCTGTCCTTGCTGATAGGTTGCCCTATTGCTCCATGCCTATTCTATCCAAGGCAACCCCAGCTGCCACCTCTAGCTTCTCTTTTGGCTCCACCTGAAAGATCACAAGTCATCCATACCTAAGCAGTTGAACTTGTGAGTTACCCATATGCAGAGCTGTTGGGAGACCTTCTGCACAGAGTACCAGCTATTTGTAATTCCCTGATAAGATGTATTATCATTTTAGCCTCCTCTACCATATTTAGTGCTACTCAGAAAGTATCCTATTGGTTAATCAGGATGAAGAACGGGTGTCCCTCGGCACCATGCTTTGATCCTGGAGCCTCTGTATTCAACCTCTGCATCTGGAGCCACCCAAAGGGCACTTCTCAAGCTCCTGGCCCTAGATCTACCCAGTTTGAAATGGGATACCTTGAGCGGGCATTGTATCCTGTCCCACGTCCTGAGTTCTCCACTCCAGTTCTTGTGAGGACATGAGAAAGAGGAAGTGTGACCACAGACACCTGTCTCCTTAGGGTGCTCGCAGGTACATCATCAACACATGACTGAGGTGGAGCCTGGAGAGCTCTAAGATCTTTAGGACATACTCAACTGATCTGTATTACCTTAATGTTCTGTGCACTCAAATTTTGGTTTTTTTACCTTATATTGATAAAGACACTGGAAATCAAGAAGTAAAATTATTTTTCCAAGATTTCACTGTGTGGAGGCTGACCCAGGACTACAATTCATAATATTGATTTTTAACTTGAGATTCCAACTCCTAAGAATCCATTATAAAGAAACAGTCACATATTTAAACAAATAACTATGTACAGAGCTATCTATCTGAGCACTAGTTGTCATAGCAAAATGCTGGATACCACCTGTTCAACAGAAAAGAAAGGCCATTAACAGCGTTGTTTTCCAGACTTCAGTCATTCACAACTTTTTTACTTTTTTAAAATACTTTTAAATCTACTTCGAACCAACTGCCCTTCCTTCTACGTAACTTCATTCTAAGCAATATATTCATGAAGTAAGAAGAATATGTAGTAGTTAGATATCTTTTCTCTCATATACACTAAAATACATGGCTACTATAACACAAATATGCATCTGCTTGCTAGCTAAAACAACCCTAAATACCACCAGTGATGTATGCACCCTAATATTGATAGCTTACAGAAATTATGCAATAACCTTACAGCAAAATATGTTACGATACAAGGTGGGGTAAAAATACAGCATGAACTAAATCATGTAAAAATATGGATATGGAAAAATTGACTGAAAATACACAAATGTCTTCGGATTATCTATAAGATATAATGGCACTTGAGACAGAATGAGATTAACTACTTCCTTATGCTTTTTTTGCATTTTATGACAATGAAAATACACTGCTTTTAACCAGGAGGACAAAGATTTTATTTTTAAGCCTTTTGTTAAGCATCTCTTTGATGAGCCTCTGAGGTGAGTCCTGCCCGTGGGGACCTGTGACACAGAGGACTCAGCGAGGGGGCGATGAGTGAGAGCGCGCAGATGCTCCACCACAGTGAGACCTCCTCCCCTCTGCACAATGCTCCCCATGCCTTGCATTAGGGTCTGGTGCGGTCCAGTGACTGAAGTCAGGGGAATCAGAATAAGCCCCTCTGAGAACAAACAGATGTCCAATAAAGCCGAGTGATTCTGATTGGATGGTCACTCGCTGAGACTTCCCAGAGACACCTTAAAAGCCAGCCCTTAAGGCAATTTCACAGGGTTCTCCATTTTTACAGATGGGACCCCGCCTGGCCTTCAGAGACCCATAGGAATCAGAAACAGATGAGGAGTCACGCCCCATATCAGACATGAGAAGCAAGAATTCACTGCAATCTCACAATACACTGGAAAAAAGAGCAGTTGACTTGCTCTAATAATCACCTCAATGATTATGTAGATGATAATCTGATATATGTGCTCATTTAAGAAAATATAAATAATATTAATTAATTAACAAGTCTACTAATAATAATGACCAAAAATCTGTTGTTAGCAAGTTTAATCAAGGGAAGCCAAAGCCTGTGTTTGGACATAACATGACCCTGGGGCTGGACTGGCTCCCAGACTAAGTCCTGGAGCAAGGACTCAGCCACACAGAGTCCTCGGCTGGGAACTCCAAAGCATAGAAGCAGCACAGCCAGTCACTTGGTCTTCTGGGATTCTTACCCAACAGGGACCTGAACATTCAGAATAAAGAGGGCAGTTCTTTCATAATTCAGTTTTGCTGTGCAATAAATGTGTGCAATAAATTTTTGCAATAAATTGTTCTCCTGTCTCCATAGGCTTCATTCTCCCTTTTATCAAAAGTCATAATTACAAGTTTCATTTCCTAACAGAAATAGTGAAAAGAGGTCAGTCTGAATAAATAATTATAAAGGAAAATGTGAGGAATTTAACAATGGGGTGATTTTGATTTACTGAATTATTGTAAGTCATTAACTAGCAGGGTCCAACACTACAGATATTTTAAAGGGAAACATTGGTATTTCAAAATTTCAGTTAGCATTTTAGAACAAGAGCAAAAAGCTTAAATGTCAAAAGAAATCACCTAGCTTTGGACCAGAGTCTCTGTCCAAAGCTTTGGTTGCAGAACATGAAGGACCCTTCCAGGAGAAAACCCAGAGAGGGGTGCAGAGGCTCCTGCCTGCAATGACCTAGGCAGGGACCACGCACACCCCAGATACACATGTACGCACACCTACATGCACTCAGAGTATCTGAAATCACCATCAACCCTGGCAGCAAGGGACCCTAAGGCCAGGAGCTCTGGAGGTCAAAGGGATGGCCTTCCTGAAGGCCAACAGGTATTCCCTCTCAGAAGGCAGAAATATGGGTACCTTAGGAACAAAGGAGGAGGTGGAAATATTGTCTTTTATTGGATTCCATCCCTTGCTGACCGACAATTCAATCAGTCTTTACAGTTAAAGCTGAACCTGCCTGATGATACTTCCCACCCAGGGGATAACTTACTAGTACTAGTCTCTTCCAAGTGCACAGATGCCCCAACCAGATCTTAACCTCAATTCTTAGACCCAGATCCAAGCACACAGTACAATACAGAACACAAAAGGGAGACCCTCAGCTCAGTATCCAAGAGTGCTCTACCGCTGCCATTCTTCCCGTTTACTTAGAATGTCACCGCAGTGCAAGGCATAAGTGACAGAGATCAGAGTGCCTTCCCCATGCTGTCACTGCATCCTGCACACAATGACCACAGTTAAAAGCCTATGCTGATGCTCAGCTCCTTCCCAACCCACTTCATGTTTTAAGAATACGAGCAGCATCTCATTTCTCTTATAACTTAGAAATCCTTTCTGCACAAAGTATTTGAAGCCTGTTTTCTGAACCTGGACAACACTGGCTGTTTAGATGGGCTATAAAGTGGGTAAGTACAGAGAAGTGCCAGTAAGAACACACATGCACTCCCGCTCTCCAAGCTGCGACTGAACTCACTAACTTTAAACAGGAAAAAAGCCAAAATTAATGATTTAAAGCAGTGTTTCAAAAAAGTTCCACAGAAGGAGGAGATGCCCTGACCACCCTAAATCAGCGTAAATATTAAAGCAATCCATAGTTGAATTTAAGTAAGAATTAGATTGTCTGTTTTTATATATACATGATGTAAAAATGAAAAGCAGTGTTGATCAACAAAATACTTATAAGCACAGGTGTATGTGAGGCTTTGTACAGGTTTTATTTCTATAAAAAAGAGAAAGTTTCCTGGAATTAGAAACTGCACAGTGCCCCATCCCAGAGCCCCGTTCTTTGCCTTCTTCAGAACCTCCTGAGTTTTATCTAGGATATAGCCCCTAGGTTAAAGAATTATAATAATAAAAATATTTATTCACCAGCCTCCTGTACAACCAAATATGGTTTCACAACTAAGAGAAGAGCAAGAGGTCAGGGGTAAGAGTGAAGCATGTAACTGAGCAATCTCAGAAGATGAAGCTTTGAGTCTCTCCTGTCCCTCTCATTGGTTAGGAAAGACAAAGAGTCACACACTGAGTATGGCAGTGCACCAACTCTGGACCACGCACCTGTGGATTGTAACTGTCAGAAAGAAAGCAACTTCATTTTATGTAATCTCCTATATTTTGGGTCTTTCCTTAATAACAGCTTAGGTTATAATCTAACTAATCATTAAAAGGCAATTTCATAGTAGCAAACCTGTGAGTGGGAGGTGGGGGAAGGAAGGAGTAAGAGGTAAGAAACAGACAATGAGAAAGAGAGGGGACAAGAGCAGCACCTGTTTGGTAGTTGGTGAGATGTCCCCTGAGCCCAGCCTGAAGGAAACAGGATGAGTCAGAGAGAGATGGAGGGGGTGGTCAGAGAAGGACACAGAAGGGCACCATGCATGTTGCAGAGGATGTAGTCTGTTGACAGCTTTGTGCACACAGTACGTGCTTGACACTAGCTGAGTGATGGCTGTGTGGCACCAAAACGCCCATCTAAGACCAGGAACTTCATCCTAAGCAACTGGTTAAAGTGATGATTAAGTAAAAGTCAACATGACAATCAACTTGCAGAACTGGGTGGTAGAAGACAAACAAGCAAAATAAGCAAATAATTCTTTAGGTAACAGAGAAGACAGCCACAGAACTTATCAACCTAATGGGCACACCCTCAGGGTGATTGGGGATGATGCTGGCAATCACACTGGACACAGAATCTAAACTGGAAACAGATGACTTGAACAATTTCTTGGGGCTATGGACTCCTTGATTTTTCTCTTTTAAGGAAAGGTACAGGCAGGAAGAAAAAGCACTTTATCTAATTTATTTAGCTGCTCATCGTGGTTGTTCCATCTGGTTCTGGTTCGCAAACCCAGATCCCTGGGATTCACGTGGGCTGTGCTGGCCAACCTAACCTATAAGCCACAGTACTCCCTTGATTTTCAATACCTGTTTTGACAGCCCCCCTGATCCTGTCAGACTTTCTCTACTGATGCTAAGTTTACATTCATGTTGACTCCCAGGACTGGGTCAGTGTTACGTTCTACACTCCAATGTGGTGAGTAAGAAAGGACAGTATTTTGGGGAGATTTTTCTCATCACTTGCTCCTCTTTTGTCTCCATAAGAAGTAAACTGATCTTTTTCAATCACTTCCTTGAGCTGTGAGTTTGTTACTTTTAAGATACAGGAATGACTGAGATTCCAGGGTTTACTTTCTTCTCTCTCCACTGAATTCACAAACATAGACTCACATTTCCCACTTACGTTGAAAGAGGACAGCATCACGGGATTGTTCTAGGTGGACATCCAGGCAGGCCCAGGCTGGGGATGTGGACAACTCAGAAAGCAGATAGCTGTAAAGGGGAGATGGCCACCAAGTGTTCCCCGTAAGGAGTTTTGGGGTTAATTCAGCACCACTGGAATCATTCACCTTTCCCTCCAAAAATATTCCATAGTAACAAGTTTTTTAGCACTGAACCCTTCAGGGATGTCTTGAAAAGAGCCTACTTGTTTTCCTTGCTCATGCATTACAGAGGGATTTGTAGAGTTAATCATTTTCGCAAACAAATCCAACATCCCTGCTCTCTGATCTCCCAGAAAATCAAATTCCAAGACAAGGAAGCAAACACACCCTTCCACTGGGCTCTGTGGATTCCCCTGGATTCAGGCAAAGGAAGCACCACCTCTGGTGTGTGTGAAGCGCCTGGGAGCTTTCACTGTGAGGCAGGTGAAAACACGTTCCAGCAGCCACCCAAGAGCCGGTACTTACCTGTCGAAGTCTAACAGCTTCAGGCCCAGGCACCACCCTGTGCCACATGATCCCAGGCTTCACGGCCCTACCCACCCTCCATCCACAATGGTAATCCTGTCAGAGAATGCAAGGGACCCTGGAAATCTGATATATCGCCGGAGTCCCTCATTTTACACATGGAGAAGGAACTCCTGAAAAGCCAGGGGCTTGCCCAATATCACATAAGCAGTGGCCTTGCTGTGTGTGGTCAATGTCAAAGTTGTGAGCATGTCCTAGGGATCTGCAGGGCTCTGGGTCAGGGGAGAAGGGCTGGACACACAGGTGGTGAGAGCACTAGCAACCTCTCTGATGAAGAGAAGCATGCCCACACCCTGGGCAATGGCATCATCAGGGCTCATGATGCTCAGATCACAGCTCACTGGGAAGTCAGAAATGTATTAGAGTCTGCTGCCGCGGAGTCTGCCCAGTGAAAGACCCAAAGGAGCAGAGTCTTGGCCAATTTTAGACCCTCACACCCATTTTGAGGTAAAAAGATACTGAAGCTGCAGGCTGCAGTGGGAGACAGACAGAGCCTGGCAGGGCTCAGGGGCATGAGGAACTGATGACATCTGTGTATGAGCCATGGACACAGCCACACACATGCACCCAGCTATGTTCCAATAAAATAATGGATGCTTTATACTGCAACTTGTGTAGCCTTAGAAATTAAGTGACAGCCAAAAGAAAAGCCATTTTCCTAAAGAGGCACTTGTTCAAAGAAGACATATAGATGATCAACAAACACGTGGAAATGTGTCCATGCTCTCCTGTTACTAGGGAAATGAAAATCAGAACCACAATGAGGCATCACCTCACACCTGTGAGACTATCATCACAAAGATGAGAAACAGGAAGTGTTGGCGAGGGTGCGAGAAAACGGAACTCTCCAGGGAGGTACGCATGCATGTAACTCAGGGCGGAGAGTGAGGAGGTAAAGGGGCGTGTTGTGTTTGTGAGCAGAGGACTACAGGGAGAAGGGAGAGCCAGAGAAAAAGGAAAAAGAATAGGAAATGAAAGTCAGAGACCAAGACTGAGAAAGACTGAATTCCATCATCATTCCACAATTTCCATAGACCATATGTGACTCCTTTTTTTTATATTAAGAAGTTGAGAACTTTCAGTGAAGGCCCTAAAAAGCAGGAGTGTCCAGTGCACAAGAGTACAGGGAACGGAGATCTCACTGAAGTACCCCCATTGCGTAACAGTCACATCTGGCATAAAACAAGCCTACAAAGGGAGTGTGATCAGAAACTGAACATTTGCTATAAAGCCAATGCAAAGGTTTTGGGCATGACTGTAAATGAATTTATAGCCAAAGCAGACACATTTCCAAACAACTGAAATCCTAATTTTCACCCCCTTCTTATGATCATTTCACAACTGTCAAATCTTTCTTACTCTTGAAGACTAATGAATCAGAGGTTCCCATCAGTGGGATGGTCAGAGGAAATGAGGGTTAAGCAATCACAGTCTATTCATTCCAGTATCAGAGCTCTTTTGCTGTATGTTACTTTTGTGCATCCTTTTTGTAATATATATATTTTTTACAGTTATCTAGAAACAGCCCATTTACTGAACCAGTTTTACCCAGCCTGTGTCAAATCATTAGAAGTGGAATAATAATGAAAATGCATAATAAATTACAAATTCTCCTCCAGATATGTGACAGAGAAATTGAATCCCTGAGGCTGGATCATGAATGGCTACAGGAAATGCAGGTCTTACAATGCTACATGCTGCAGGCAGTACTACACACCAGACCTGAGATGAACTCGATACCACAGTCTAATGCCTTGATGTGTAGCGACCTTGTGGGGTCATTGTCATGGCAATTACTATCGTGATGGCTTTGTCCCTGTACTCCCTTCCCTTTTAATAACAATAGAAGCCATTTTATATAAATTCTTCTGAGGCTTTCCAAAGTGGTGCAACAATCTGGGGAGAGGAGGACTTACATTCTAGGCCATAAACCCTCCCATATGACCCTGCTCCCCGTGGTTCAAACAGTCCCCCTCTACACTTAGCACAGGATTCATCTACTTCCTTCTGAATGATCTGATTGCCCTTTCTCTGTCATCAATATGTCTGGAGAGCATATTTTCCCCAGTGAACCTGGTCTGGCTCAAGAATCCTGACATTCCATTCAAATGAAAGAGTATATTGTTGAAAACTAGCTGCAGAGAGTCAGCTAGGCAGGGATACACACAGTGTCATCACTCGATATTTTCCCATTTGAGACTGTAGCTCAGCAGCAACACACCCTTGGAGGAGGGAAATGTAAGAAACTCAATCCTGTGAAATTATATCTCGACACTCTAGGAGCTACAAATGAAATGGCGACTCCAACACACAGCTGATATCTTGACAGGCCCAACTCCGAGGCCCCTTTCATTCCTGGGAGAACAGTCAGAACCCAGCTCTGCACACATGAAGCTGTGGCTGATGGAAGGACAGGTATGGAAGACACACTGCAGGCTTCCCATCATTAATGCCCACAGCAAACCAGCACACTGCTCAAAGGGCCCATCAGAGCCTCAAGTGGGCAAAACCAAGCTGAGATAGGATCACTATGAAAAGGTTCCTCCAGACTAAAGGCAGAAGTCTCCACTGTTGCTCTGCCCTCAGGAAGAGCCCCCTCTGAGATGTGAAGTTCATTATACCCTGTGGGAGGCCCACCTCCTAACACCTATAAACAGACAGATGGTGGCTGAGATGCTCCATTTTCTTGTGTTTTTAATTGCAAAATATGATTCTTTGCAAAATATCTGACCTAAAAAGGCCAGAGGTCATGATTATTATTCTTCCAAATTCAAATAAAAAATATTCTAATGCTTTCATGTCTTGGCTCTTTCAAAGTGCCGGAGATTGGCAGGACTGTCTTCTGCATTGACGTTCATGGCTGGGGACTGACTAAAACTCTGGAGCTGCAGAGTTCCCACAGACCACAGTTTTCCAAAAGTGGAATTCAATGACTACCTCGTAGAAGTGCACTTCACCCAATGGCCAGTCTTCACAATGATCCCATGGAGGCCACTCACGGGGCTACAACCTAACTATGGACATTTCCCTTTGATCCATGGCACCAGCTAGTTGTGTCACGGAAATCAGGGTTTCCTCTAAGAGGTGCACAGTAGCTCCCACAGACCAGCTAAGAGGTGCTGTCTTCTCTGGAAGTGCAGGGAGCGCTTCACAGCGTCATGCCTCCCCCATCTGGAGCCAGCATGCAGGGTGGACTAAATCCAGGTTCAGACTCACACTGAGGCCCTTTCTCAAGGGTTCTCAACCTATCAAGATATGAGACAAGGGTCAGTCCTGGCTCTCCTCATAACTAACTGGCCTACTTGTTTGATAAGAACAGACGGCACCCTCACTTCTGGAAGGACCTCCTGATTACTGAGGTTGTGCTGCACATGGAAGAGGGGAGATCTGCCTCGCCAGCAATGGATTTGAATCCCAGTAGAAGTCCCTGCTAGAGTCACTCTGAATGTCCTTTTTTGATGTACAGTCTGAACTTGCAACTGCAACAGGAACAGAAACTTCTTCAGCAGCAGATGAAGTATATTAAGACTGAAAAGGTACCCAAAGAGCACTCAAGAGTCCCTCAGAGTGGGGTTCACCAAGGACCAGAAGAATGATCCCTGCCTACGAACTCCAGCTGCTCCTTGGAGCAAACATCTGGCCAGGCTATCAGCATTAGAGCAGACTTTGTGCATTGACAGAAAAGAACATAAGGGGGGCTTAGATCTGGATAACTGGGGCAAAGTAAGTGCATCTGAGGCCCGACACTGAGCCCTCTCTAGCAGGACTGCTTCCTAGAAGGAAGATTAAAGTACTGGGTGAGTCCTTCCCATGACATCTGGGTAGCCTCATGGACCAACCAGGTAGACCACCATGGCCATATAACCTCTAAAGGATTTTCCTCTGTACCCAGGGCCCAGTCTCTGTTTTCCTCCCTCTCTCACCCTGCTTGCTTCTTGATGATGTTCCAGTTGGCATGTTGCTCTCGCAGACTGGCATGATTCAACAACCCTTTCTCTATCTCACATGACAAGTCCTGTGCATTAGTCACTGTGCACCAGAGAGGTCCCAGAGGAGTGGAGACCACAGACAGATTATTCCAGCTCTGACATGCCAGGCACAGCCCTTGGAACTACATGAACTTGGGGAATTGTTCACAGAACAGCATATGTATAGGATGTGATAGGCTCAGGTCACAATAATTACACATTGGAATTTTTAGTTTATTTTAGTCTAAATTTTGTATTTTGGGAGGGCTAAATTCACAATTTTAGAACACCTATTTTCAGTGTTAACCTCGGATTAGTTTTAGGAGTGGTGTGTGCACATGTGTGTGTGTGTGTGTGCGTGTGTGCATGTGTGTGTGTGTATCCTTTTGCAATTAGATACATTACTTGGGCTTTAAAATTAAAGGTAGGATCATGGGGTGGGGATCAAGGAGGCTTTAACTCCTGTTAAAATGTAAGTGGCCCTCTCTGCTTAATCAGACATTTATTTCTTTCTCAAAATGCCTCAATGATCTTTTACTGAGATTGGACTTCTACTAAGTTAACAACTGTTGAGCACTTCTTGGGCGAGAAGACTATGCTCCACACAGTGGGAGCAGCCAGTCTGTGACCATCAGGTTTAGGAGGGAAATCAGATCTTTACATTGCAGAACAATGAAAGTCAATCTTCAACACTCACCCTTCCCCCCAAAATACAGTGTCAAATCAAAACTGATCCACTACCTTAATTCCCATGTTAGGAAATGTCTTCCTGAAACACAAAGTCATGAAGAATGGTGGCTGGACTAGAGTTCTCACCGAAGTTTAGTTTAAGGGGCCAGTAATGTCAAGCAGGAGACACAAACTTCACACATCAAATTTACAACTTCTAGATGAATATGTCAAATTGCACACAAAATGAAATCTCTATAGTACTGAGTAGAGAGAGTGCAGGGTCTTCGCTCTGTGGGTTCCCAAACAAGACTTATCTGTTTTCTATTTTGGGTATTTTCCAGAACCTAGAAGAGACCATAATTCTGAGGCAATTTTGTCTGATTTTATTTTAACAGAATTGGATAACAAAGATTTGTTCTCACTTTGTCTCATATATAAGAAATCACAGAAACACAAGTTCTAGAGAGGAGAGACTATTCCTATCACATAACACAATGCTTAGCACATACTTAGTCTTTGGTAAATATTTACATATTTATTGAATTAATGGATGAATGAATAACAAGAACAGGTAACAAAAATACTGTATTTATGGAGCTCTAATTGTATCAAAGATTCTAGTATGAGATTTGGATATGTTATGGGATTTCTAGCTCAATCAGGACATAACATAGAAAAGAGATGATTTATAAATAATTACTCGTGGCAATAGAGCCCTTGGGTAGGTATATTTCAATATTTGATAGTTAGGAAGATCAGGAAAAAAATTAAGTTTCTGGTAGTGGAGCAGAAGCTCTATAGGACTAATTATCCCGTGGATAATAGCTGCAAACTCTGATCAACAGAAAAAGAAGATACAAATAAATGGAAAGAAAACTGTGCTCATGGAATAGAAGAATTAATAATGTTAAAATGTCCTTACTACTCAAAGGAATCTCCCTACCCAATGCAAATCCTTCAAAAATTATAAAGAATCAAGTAGAAACTCTAGATCTAAAAAATAGAGTCTCAAAATTCCAATGACATTTTTCACATAAATAGAACAAATAATCTTAGAATTTATTTGAACCACAAATGACCCAGATAACAAAAACAATCTGAAGAACAAAAGTATAGGTATCACACTCCGATTTCCTGAAAGTAAATTACAAAGCTATAGTAATCAAAGTATAGACATAACATACTCCGAGATTAATGGAACAGGATAGAGTATAAAGAGCCCACACAATTACGATCAACTAATTTACAACAAAGGAGCCAAGAATATACAACAGGGAAATACAGTTTCTTCAAAACTGGTGTTGGGACAATTGAACATTTGCAGACAAAAGAATGAACTGGACATATCTTACTTACAACATACACAAAATCAAATCAAAACAGATTAAAAACTTCAACTGAAGATCTGAAATCATGAAACTCCTAGAAGAAGGTACAAGTGGTAAGCTCCTGGATATCAGTCTTGCTGATGACTTTTTGGATTTAACACAAAAAAATAAAGGTAATCAAAGCAAAAAATAAATATGTAGGACTATATCAAATTAAAAAGCATCTGCACAGTAAAGGACAAATGAAAAACCTACAAAATGAGAGAAAAGAGAACCTACAAAGCCAAAGAAAATATTTGCAAACTGCATATCTGTTAAGAGGTTAATATCCAAAATATATTTTAAAAAACTCAATAGAAAAAATCTGATTTAAAATGGGGAGAAGATCTGAACAAATATTTTCCCAAAGATTATGTAAAGATGGCCAACAGGTACTTCGAAAGGTGCTCAATATCACTCATCACCAGGAAAGTGCACATCAAGACCACAATTAATTATTATGTTACACTGGTAAAATGGCTGCTATCAAAAAAAACCAAAAATAACAAATGTTGGTGAAGTGGAGAAAAAGTGAACTGTTAGTGGAAATGTAAATTGGTGCAACCAACTATGGAGAACAGTATGGCAGTACCTCAAAAAATTAAAGATAGAACTACTATAGTACCCAGCAATTTCACTTCTTGCTATTTACCTAAAGAAAATGAAATTGCTGTCTTGAGAAATTATCTGTATCTCCATGTTCACTTAGCATTATTTATAAGAGCCAAGACATGGAAACAATCTAAATGTCAATTAGTGGAGATATAAAGATAGAATAAAAACAATGCGGGGTGTATGAGTGTGTGGATGAATAGGTATATAAATGCAGCCATAAAATAAAATGAAATCTTGTCATCTGTAGCAACATGAGTGAACCTTAAGAGCATTGTGCTAAGTGAAGTCAGAGAAAGACAAATACTATGGGATCCCAATTATATGTGGAACTAGAAAAACAAAACAAACAAATTAAACAAAAAACAAAAAGCCAACAACACCCAAACTCTTAGAGGATAGACTGGTGCTTGCCAGAGACGAGGGTTGAGAGGTGAGTAAAATGTATGAATTGGTCAAAAGGTACAAGCTTCCTGTTATAAGGTAAGCAAGTACTGGAAATGTAATTTACAGCATGGTGACTATAGTTAATAATACTGTAGTGTATATTTGAAAGCTGTGGAGACACTAGATCTTAAAATTATACATCACAAGAAAAAATGCAATTAAGTGTGATGATGGATATCAATTAAACTTGTGATAATCATTTCACAATATATACTAATACTAAATCATTAATTTGTACACCTAAAACTATGTTGCATTTCAATTTTTAAAAATGGTATGTAAAAGAAAGTACTCTCCTAGATCCAAATTTTCATTGTGTAAGGAGCACAATCAATTTTCTGGTAGAGCAGGTTCTTCAGAAACACATACGACCCATTATTCCCGCTTCATCTACTACTCCATCTACTCTATCTGGGAAATTAGCTGAAAGAAATTTCATTTTTATATCCCTTTCACAAATACCATTACAAGTACTAACAATAAATGACCTCAGCCCTCTCTGAGCCCCACACTGACAAGGGCACATCAAGTCTGTTCCTACTGTGGAGTCTGCTGTTACCTTGGGTCTACATGACACACAGAAATGAATTTTCAGTGGAGGTCTCCAAAACATTAATACTTTCTATATTTTCTTTCTTTGGAGTATTTAATAAGGCTTTTCAGAACTGAG
Organism: Solenodon paradoxus; assembly: GCA_004363575.1. Taxonomy (NCBI): domain Eukaryota; kingdom Metazoa; phylum Chordata; class Mammalia; order Eulipotyphla; family Solenodontidae; genus Solenodon; species Solenodon paradoxus. The sequence goes on from RJWH01000660.1 coordinate 498,063, forward strand.
GAGCTGAGTCATTTGCCCTATAGTGCCACTATACTCTCCACAAATCTATCCAAAATCTCCTGAAATGGGATAAACACTAATTAATTTTTTTAAATTACTCCCTAAGGCAGTAGACAGAAAACAAAATCAGAAAGTTGTTTGAGAAGTCTACACCTGGAAGAAGGGAAACATTCTGGGGAGGTCAGTTTGAAGTTTCAGTTCACTCAAGTGAACTAACTGCTAAAATAGAAGTTTAACACTCTTTAGAAAGACATACCATAATTGAAGGTTCCCACAATAAATCATTCATGATACCCAGAAAGTGATCCAATAGTAGACATTTGAAGAAACTCAAGAGTTTCAATGGAGATTGATCCAAGATGACCGAATATTGTAATTAGCAAATAAAGATGTTTAAGTTCCACTCTAGGACATAAAGAAAATTATATATGGAATGAATGAACAGGTAGGAAAGCTCAACAATGAAACAGACATTTACTAAGGATCAAATGGAAATTCTACATCTAAAAAGCAGAATATCTAAAATGAAAAATTTACCAAATAGGTATAATAGGAGATCAGAGGTGATAAAAGATTGAATGAACTGGAGCACCAATCTGCAGAAATGAACCAAGCAGAAGAACTAAAATCAAAAAGAAGGAAGGAAATTGAACAAAATTAGAGGATCAGAAATATATGTAATTAGTATAGAGTCAAAGAAGGAAAAGAAAGGGAATGTGATAGAATACTTTAAAAATGACCAAAAATTTTTCAAATGTGGTAAAACATCAATTCATAAATTCAAAAAAACACAAGAGTCCAAAGACTTAAGAGTAATAATGTATAGAATATCTCTATTCAAGTACTTACAAGTATTTCTTTCATTCCTGCTTTACATATATTAGAATAGACAATTCAATGACTTTTTTTGTTTCATAATTATTCATTATTCCTGAAACTGTCATGGAAACTTTTCTCTCACACTTATTCTTCTTGTTCTCAAAATGTAATTAGAACACCTTTTAGGGTTTAGCTAGTCTCAAATTATTTTAATTTAACATACAAGAATTTCTTAACTCTAAATCAAACAATTGAATTTGGAATACTGCTAAACTTAAAAACGACATGGATTTGTAAGCAAGATCTTTTTTAGATGGTATCAAAGAAAATTCTTATCTTTTTTGTTTATTTAGCTTTCAACTTATTCCACAAGATTATAAAGAGAATAAACCCTGAAACACCAGTGGCTTCGTTCCTTCAAAAGAGAGGTCTTAATTTTTCTCCAGCTGAAGCTGAATTGTTTAATTTCTGTGGCCTTTTTTCTCCATGCCCCTGACCTAACTGGGAGAACCAGAAAGGATTTCAATAGTCTCAGTACTTTTTCTCTTTGCTGCAAGTGCATGCCCTCTGAATCAGCAAATGATGCCCAGGGCATGGCCGGGTCATCTGAAGATTGTAAAATTGCAAAATCACCAAAGTTCTCTGTACATCATTACTTAGAGAAGGCATGTCTAGTTACGGAGCAAACAACAACCAGTAGACAGCTCTCCAGATACTTCCCCAGGACAAAGAGGCTAAGCAGCTTGCTAAAGAACTCCCTTCTCCACTGCTTCATTTTTCCCAACAGATCAGAAATTAGTTTATTTATCAACCTACATCAAAGAGACACCATTCTTTGGCCAAAACACAGGCAAATGAATCGTGGCTCTGGCTCACAGGAACCTCATCTACAATGACAGGCAAACCTAAGTCCTTACTGACAACACTGACCTCCGCACGTGTAAGATCCACAGAGTGAGTAAAAGACAAATCTCTCCCTCTCTTGTTAAGTATCTCCTTTTTTTATTATCATCATTATTTGAAGGAATTTTAAAAACGTGCTGTGTTTAGCAAAAAGGAGCAGGCTGCCAAATGCTCTGCACGAGAGGGAGGGTTAGTCATCAGAGTGTCAGTTTTCTCATTGACTTTGGCAGAAAGGTCTACATTGGCAGGGCGGGATCAGCACGTCAGCTGAGACATGTGATCCTTCCTCGGCGTCACTGCCAGTGCCAGCTCGTAGTAAATTAGGTGCCTAACTTATTAATAATGATGAATCCATTAGAGCTGACAGGCACCTGGCCGTGCTGCCTCTATTAACTTTAAGTAGTCAGAAGTGCTGCCGGGGACCAGTGAGAAGCCAGGGAGCATGAGGAGCTTCTCCCTGGATCTTAACAAAATGGAGAGTATCGGAAACAAAGATGGGTATAGTGCTCAAGATTAAGGACCTGAGCTAAAATTAGAAATACAGCCTGGCACAAAAATTTAAATTGCTGTTAAAAACAGGGCAAAAAAATTAAAAAAAAAAAAAAAAAAAAGACCCTCTTCATAGTGTGACTTTATTGGATTCTCCCTCCTTGTTTGGAACACTTTTCCTTACTGGCACATGGCATTCAATAAGAAATGCCAGAATCACAGCCCTCCTGGCTGTATGCCCACCTGCTCTGAAATCTACTGAAATTACAACACAAATACTCGAAGGATTTTGAAAAGTGATAGAGGTGTTTCAGCTCATATTCATACTTTACAAAGATAATGCCTGCCTCTTTAATAGGGCACGAATGCTCCTCAAGATGGGTATGAACTGGGTCTGTGCAGACGTTTACAAGGAGACATAGGAACAGAGGCTCCGAATGCACTTCTGTTTCATAAACACAAAGCAGCCTGGCTGAGCTCGACACTCAGTTCTGTAATGTAAGGTGGCATTTTGTGATGTTCTTAAATTGTATGACTTGCTTTATATATAGTGGATGGAATTTTTTAAAAATAGCCCACTGCTTTGTAATTTCAAGTGAATGTCAAAAACTCCTTCGGTAACATTACCTAATTCTAACATCTAGAATTTGAATGATGCCTAAATGATCTATTTTAAATCCAAGTATCACTCATTCTTAAATCTCAGAAACTTAAGATCATAGAATTTGTAACATAAGACAATAATTCACTGAAAGTGATCCAGAACTAGAAATTTAATAAGAGTAATACCACAGGACTTTAGCTCTATTAGTCAACTCATTATTTTAGCCTACTCCTATTATTAGACATTGAAAATACCCAGAAAAGGAGAAAGGGAAGTGCAAAGTGACTTCTTCAAGATCTGTGGTCATGGACTTGATACATTCCCTAGAGTTAAACTATTCCTGTTTTTTCAAAAGAGTGAGAAATGACCTAAGTTAGAAAGGAACAATCTGGAATCAGGAAAGCAATTTTTCAAGGCACTACAGCAGCTAAATGGCCAGGGTACTTCTGTTTTACTGCAAAATCCAATATGCTACAAAGATAATAAGCCTTCAGGCAAAAATACAATCAGGTCTCTTTCACTGCTTACTCACTCGTCCTTGCTGCTGAAATAAGTTATTTCTTCTGCCAGGTAATCTCATTCTGCCCTGAATTTCCCCAATATTTTTACACAGTCCCCACGTGTTACAGTGTTCAGTGTGAGTCTTCTATTCCTAGAGCTTCAGGAAACTGGGGACATATCTATTCACTCAACACCATCATTCACCTTGTACCATACGTATTTCTTGAAAGACAGTAATACCTCCAAAGAAAGAATGCCAACAGAAGGTCTTTTCTTAACCCAGTTGCTTTCATCAGCTTTGCTTATTTTGATACATGTTTATAGATGACACACTGATTTGAACTGGTGAATCATGAATATTGCGCACAGACTTAATTTACAGTTTCTAATATATTTTTGCATTTTCCTACCATAACTCCAGTCTACTCTAAACTATATGGTTTCTAATAGGAACAAAATTCTTCAAAGGCCCCAAACTGATGCGGCCCTTAGGAATTCTCTGATCCAGAGACTGTGCTGGGTCTGAGTGACTTCACTTAAACACAAAAGTGCCCTCTTTGATTTTTGAATTTCACTTGCTTACTTCCCCTTCTGGATGGTGACCCCTTCTGTGAGGAATTTCCTGCTGTGAGGAACTTCCCCTCTCATGTAGTCCTGTCTAAGCATGTGCTATGGTCTCTCATGGGCATATCTTTGCCTTGAGCAATCAAAAAAAATCCCTTGAACTCTACACACATAGTGTTTAAAAGAGGTTGACCCCTAAGAACATACTGGTAAAAATTTAAATCCAAGGAATATCATCATTATAAGTACCCCCGCCTTTAAACATGAAAAGAACAATTTTAAAGCCAGAGCTCTTAAGCTATACTCCTTGAGATGTAGTCTCAAAGGCCTCCTTCTACCCACCTCCAAAAAAATTACATATCAAGTACTATGTGTATATACTTCTTTTAGGGGAGAGAGTCTTCAGTTTTCATTTGATTCTTAGAAATCTAAAAAAAAACCACTACTTTGCAGTCTCCAGTACACTACGGTTCTTTCCTTCACTTTAGATGAGTACATCATGTCATATTTGGACTGAGTTTATTAAGCTGGATGGAGCACAGAGAGAAAGAAAGAGCAAGAGAAGGAAGCAAATTTGTCAGAGTTCTGACCACTCCCACTGTAAGTATGGAATGACGTCCAGTCTTACAGGCACAACTTGATTCTCAAGGATATAGCTACAATAAATATATGAACAGGTAGTCATGCAGGCAGTTATGTTGATCTAAGGAAAAGCAGTCAAGTACTTCAATAGATGAGGTGATAACAGAAGCCATCAGAATGTTTGCATAGTTATCCCTCTAAATTGGTCAAGAAAATCGAGAACTGTTACCAAGCAAGGGATTTCCAGAATGAAGTATGGGTGCAGAGGAAAGAATCATACTGGATTAGAAATATGTAGAGTTACAGTAAAAGGCTACTTGGAAGGGAGGAAGACACAATTATGGTTTAAAGATGTGGGACATCAGATGGTAGAGAAATGGGATCACTGAGAGATGGGAAACAGACAAGATGAGCTTTATGATTGCCTCAGCTTAGTGCCTTGAGAGAATCTAGGCAGAAACAGGAAGATTCTCAGAGTTGAGAACACAGGTCTTAATAAGCAAAATCAAAACAAACAAACAAACAAAAAACTAGAGCTTGTTGTTTGCACATTAGCAACAAACAGCAAAGTAACTGGAATGTTCAGAACAGGGAAGACAGCTACCAAAACAGAACTCTGGGATATACAGAGGGTCCTCTTGAGTATTCAAAGTCATGATAAACACGTACATGTGAGAAAATGAAGTTAGCCTGAGGAAGAGATTTCTGGATTAAGAATGGTTTCTGGTGCTTACACAAGGTTGATAGTGGTGCCTGTTCCCATAAGTCAGACTGGGAAACTCATATAATTTATGGAATATTTGTTAAAATACTCAAGAAGGTCTTGCCTTAGCAAAGAGATTAATTATCCTTAGGCAGACCACTGCTCTGGACTGACCTAACAAATCATAGACGCAAGAATGAAAAAAATAATCAAACTGATTCCAAATAACTTAATTGTACCCCAGAACAAAGATCAAAAGTACTCACAGGAATACAAAAGTATCTAACACCCAACAATGTAAAATTTTCCACAAAAGTTACCCAGCATATAAGAAAAAGCAGAAAAATATGACCTATGATACAGAATAATCAATTAATTGAAATCAACTCCAAATTGACATAATAGAATCAGCAGACAAGGACATTAAACCATTGTTATAGCTGCATTACAATGTTCAGAAATTAGGTATGCATATTAAAGACAAAAGAGGTTCAGACTGAACTTCTAGACAAATTAAGCTAATGAAATTTAAAATATAGTAGGTATTAACAGTACATCACACACAGCATTATAAAATTATTAGTGTACTTGGAGACATAGTGATATAAATTGTCCAAATGATATAGAGAGTAAAGAAAATACAAAAAAAAACAAAAACAAAAACAAAAATGAACGGAAAGAGCATCAATTACTGGGCCTTGGTATCACTTCAAATACTCTAACAAACGTTTACTTTGGAGATTGTAAACAGAAAACTATTTGAGGACTAACAGCTAATGAAAGTCTAAGAAACTCAATAAAGCCCAAGCATCAGAAACTTAAAGAAGACCAGACCAAGGCGTATCATTATTCAATTGTTCAAACTAAAGCTAAAGAAGAAATCTAAAGAGCAGTCAGAGTATGTCATACAGAGAAACAAAGATAAGGATAATGTCAGAACTCTCACAGAGAACAAAGCAAGTAAGTAGATAATGAAAATCTTTAAAGTAATTTGAGAAAACGATAACCTAGAATTTTATACCCAGCAAAGTCTTTCAAAAGAAAAGACAAAATATGTTTCAGACATAAAAAGTTGAAATAATTCACTCTCAGAATATTGGTACTTCAAGAAATGTCAAAATCTTTCAAGTAGAAGGAAAATGATACCAGGTCAAAATAAGAGATCTACACAGGAACAAAAAGCACTGAGAATGATAGGTACATGGGCAAGTATATGTACTACTTTTTATTATTTAAATTTTATGAAAGATAACTGTTTGCTAGGGGGTGAGGGAATGGAAGGGTAAAGAGATACCCAGGGCACTGGTATGTGAAGTGGGAGTCCCTGATGGCAGCTGCCTGTCTCCATTTGTCCCTCACCTCCCACCTGCCTCAAGGGAAAAAGAAGGGGATACATCAGACAAGTACTTTCCAGTCTGTGTCAAACAACACACTGGTCTCCAAATTCTGACTTACATCCCCCTCCTTCTAGGAAAATCTTTTAATATTGATACTTAGTAAATGTATATTTATTTATGAATTATATATAAGTATACATACTTGACCTGAGAAATAAAAAAGTTGTAAAAAGCTGCAGAAATGACTTCTTTAAAGATGAGATGAAACAAATAGATGTTCTCCCCTTTTTTCCCCCACATGCTCACTGATCACTTTGAAGACCACATTCAGATCTAAGAATGGCTGTCCCTGCTTTTTTGTTGTTGGTATTTCTATTTGACTGTAGGACTGTTTTCCAAACACTGACTTTGACTCGTGTTTATCTTTTAAAAGAAGATGCGTCTCCTGAATGCATTGGAGTATTGAATTATGTTTTGTATTCCATTCAATCTTACCTTTTGATTGAGTTCAATCCGTTAACATTTAGTCATTATTGATATGTAATTGTTTATTGTTATTTTATTATTTTCTGGATGTTGTTGCAGACAGTATTCTCTTTCTCTTAAATTCTTCTTAGGCTTCTCTGATATAAAGTTCTTGTGTTAGGGTGTAGAATTCCATAGAATAGACATGATTAGTTCCCTTTTTGCTTTTTCCCTGAAGATACATTTTGAGGTTACCCTGGGGTTTGCATAAAAGTTTCTATGCCTATATCCTGTTTTCACTTGAAAGCAAAACAGTCTTGAGCTCATTCTAAAATCCGTATTTTTACTCTCCTCTTCCCCACATTTTATTTTTTGATGCCTTGCTGCTTTTAAGTGGGGTTTCTTTACATTTTATAGGATTTCTCATAATATTTTTGTAAAACTGGTTTCATGGTGATAAATTCCTTTTAACTTTTGTTTATCTGAAAAGTTTTTATCATTCCTTCAATTCTAAGTTATAATACAGTAGGGTAGCGTATCCTTGGCTGGAAGTCCTTTTTTCTTTCAGCACTTTGAATATATCATGCCATTCCCTTCTGGTCTGTAAGTTTCAGCTAAGAAATCTTCCAATAGGCTTACAGGGGCTCTTTGTATGTAACTTGTTTTCTCTAGCTGCTTTTAAGATTCTCTTTATCTTGTATTTTTTTGTATTTTAATGACAATATGTTTTGGTATAGGTCTGTTTGGGTTTCTTGTGTTTGGAACTCTTTGAGCTTTCTGGGTCTAGAGTCTACTTCCTTCCTCAGATGAGGGAAATTCTATTATTATTTCTTCAAATATAGTTTCTGGGCATGCCTTGGTAGAGTAGCAGTTTGAGCAGCTGCCTTCAGGTGATGCAGTCCACATACATCCCAAGGATCCCGGTTTGTGTCCCAGGGCCAGAGGGGAATAACCAAGATATGTAACTAAATAAAATCAATAATTGCTTCTTTTTCCTCTCTCTTCCTGTATGCCTGTTTACCCTCATTCCTGTCTGTACCTTTCCTTTTTTAAAAAAGTACAGTTTCTCTTTTCTCTCTTCTCTTTCTGGGACTCCTCTGATGGGAATGGTGCTCCTCTTGATTTATATCATAGGTCTCATATGCTGTATTTATTTATTTTCATTGTTTTTTCTCTTGGTTGGTGTACTTGAGTGCATTCCACTGTCCTATCTTCTAGCTCAATGATTCTATTGGAAGTTTCTTCTTACCAACTTCTGAGTCCTTCTATTGTGTTTTTTAAGCTCAGCAACTGTGTTCTTTAGCTCCTTGGATTCTGTTTTGAGCTGCCTCATCTCTTCGCCTTCTTTGTTGTAGTTCTCTTTTTGTTTTTCCATTGTTTTTCTGATTTCAATGAGTATGATTTTCAGTGTTGTTTTGAAGTCTTTCATCAGGTAGTTCACTTAATTAAATCTGTTGCATTCAGATTTTCCCCTGGAATTTTATTTAGATCCATTATTTGGCATCTATCTTTGTCTCTTTGAGATCTGTTTGGAATTCCGTATTTATTTCTATGGGTTAGGCTTTCCCGATGTAAAGGCCTTGTGATAGAGTGTCAAGCTGCATAGAATAGATCTGAATCTTGGCTTGAACACTGGCCTTTCTTTAGTTATGTGATGTCAATACTAGTTGGATTTGTTGAAGCTCTGAAGTAAGCCCTCAGTTGAGGCCTGAGAGTCCAGCCTACAGGGTTGGAGTTGGTCTAAGGAATGTGTTTCCCCAGAGTCACAAGTATCAAAAATAAAGTCCACAGAGAGAGAAATATCTAAGAGCTGTGGGCCCACAGTCAGCAAGGAGGTTGCAGTTCCAACACAGCCGACAAAGCAAAAATAGCTGGTAGCTATTGTTAGACATTCCCTTCTGAAAGTCTCTCAGTCTTCCAGAGAAAATGCAGTCCCAGCAGAGAACAATAACCATGTCCATAGGCCTGAGGGTAGAACTTTAAGCTAGATGTCAGCTCAACACCAGTGCTCTAACGGCAGAGAGGGTAAACGCTTTCCCCCAGGGACTTTCTTATAATGGTATCTTTCTGTATCAGCTCCTTTTGGGAGTCGTGTCTTCATTTACCCAAGGATAGTCCTCTTTCCACCCCATACTGAGTACTGCCCCCCACAACTCCAGCTGACTGCAAGCCAGCTGGGGAGTTCTCACTGCAGGAAAAAATCCTTTAATTTAAGCACATGTAGATTTTGCCTAACTCTAGCCATGACCTGGAGTCTCAGAACAGAGATGTGGCACTGAGAAAGATCAGCTTCTCCTACCTTTTATGGAGGCACATATCTCCTCACTATGTAGAGATGCTGCTTGCATTTCCTTTCACAGTTGTAGTAGCCAAATAGATGTTTTCTTAGTTGTTCTGTGGGGAGGAGGAAACCTCAGATCTTAACTGTTCATTATCTTGGAACCAGAATCTGGAGCCCAGGTTCAATACCAGTTCTCATAATCCATCATTGCCACAGAAGACCAGGAGATCACACTGACTGGTGCTTCTGAGACCCCACCTGTCTCAGTCCAATCAATTTCACCGTATCTGCTCTATACATTAAAAGTTTATAGACTAAATACAGTTTGCGAACCATTAAACTAGTTGTTCTTAAAGGTTATTTTGTTGTGTTATGCCAAGAAACTATTTTCCTCATGACATTTCCTATCATATAAAATATAATCATTCTTCCTGACCATAAGAATATGCTGAACTTACTCAATTTTTGTTTTGTTTTTCCACATGACCAGCTTTGATTGTCAAACTACCCTGCAAAGTAAAGTAATACAGGAAGCTGAAGAATATGATCATTACTAAGAAAAAGATCAAAGATAACTGTTTTCAACTATTAAGCATAGTAGGGTAAATAGACCCAGTCTCTAAATGGCATTAGTTTTCATTTAAAAATTGTGATACAGAAAAACACTCAGAGGGGCTCACAATTCTCAAATTAGGTTCAATCCTTAAATGTATCTTCAAGTAAGCATCTCCTAGAGGCAAAAGTTACTGTGAAATAGTCATAACAGGTTCCTGGGAGCCATTCCAGCAAAGTTACAGATAAATAATCTATTTAAAAATGGAAGAAAAGTGCAGTGTATTCCAAGTATGTGAACAATGGAACTCTGCAGGCAGGCACTGAAGTCCTCAGAGATCATATGACCTTTGGGATTTTGTTTTAAGTTCCTAAAGGAAATTCAAGAGGGCAACAAAACAAAAACTCCTATTTCCTGACATGGTGACTTAGCCCTTGAAGTGAGGTCTTCTTAGTTAGCGTGCATTCACAGGCAATCTGGGAAGGAAATGGGGACTCTTCTAATAAGATCAGATCAGTGACCTCTCCAGATCTCACAGTCTACATGTTACCTCGTGAAAATGTTCTCAGACACTGTTCCATACTCTTGACGAGGAAGCCTGAGATTCCTTGCCCCTGTTGGAACATGTTAGCACTTTCTCTATCCTCTAAGGTTTAGAGTCAGCGGAAGTGATGACATGGAGATGGTGTGCATAAACTCAAAGTACTGTTATCCTTAAACACTGGAGGGCAGCCCCCACATGCTCATCCCATGGTTAAAGATAACCAGCTGCTCTGTCCTATATCTCAAATCTGTGCACTTCTGGTCAGTCTCTTCTAGCAAGCTTGAGAGAAGCTATGACTAAGCAGTTCAACTACCTTAGAATGAGCACACCTAGACTTCCTGAGGAGTTCCACAGATCAATTACAAGCAGATGCAGAAGGCAATACTCATCTTTTCTGCCAAGAATTTTTCTTTCCACATCAGAAGAAAAGGCTTAAATTCCTGCATATATATGCAAAATGGTTCCCTCCAGTTTACATGTCCAGAAATGAGTTCACCAGATACCCTGAAGGCAGTGGTCAAATAAAATAGGATCCACCTACTCTGAAAGGAGGTGGATGTTTCCCCCTGAAGGTGGAATATGATGTATATTATTGTATTAATATAACTCCCCTCCACCAGCAGCAAGTAGGGAGGGATAGGGCTCAAGCAAGTGTTAACCCCACAATCATGCCTTGTGTGCATGCACACACACATGCACGCACGCACGCGCACATACACACACAAAACATGCAGAGAAACTTAGAAATAGATGTGGATGCCTCTAGATACCTACCCATCACAGTTCATTTCCTCTCCAAAGTGATTCTATTACCTCCTTAGTGAAACTTATTCCTAGGTATTTTATTCTTTACAACGCAATTGTAAACAAGATTATCTTCTTCATCTCTCCTTCTGCAAGTTTGCTGTCTGCATACAGAAACACAATATATTTTTGTATGTTAATTATATAGGCTGCCATTTTGCTGCCTTCACTATTTCCAATAATTATTAGTAGAGTCTTTAGGAGTTTCTATAGATACACTGTCTTATCATCTGCATATAGTGATAGCTTTACTTCTTTTCCTATTTGAATACTTTTTTATTTCCTCTTCTTGCCTAATTGCTCTGGCCAGGACTTCCAATATCATGCTGAGTTCTAATGGAAGTCCTTAAAAGATGGGCAGAAGACCTAATTAGAAATTTCTCTAACGAAGATGTACAGATGACCAAAAAGCATATGAAAGCATGCTCATCATCACCTATTAGAGGAATGCAAATGAAAGTCACAACAATACATCACTTTCCACCTGTGAGAATAGCCTATATCAAAAAAGACAAGAGAGATCTGGAAATAGCAGGTGTTGGAGGGGTTGTAGAGAAAAAGGAACTCTCCTACGCTGTTGGTAGGAATGTAAATTGGTGCAATCTCTTTGGAAAAAAATATAGAGATTCCTCAAACAAATAAAGATCAATCTACCATACAATCCAGCAATCCCACTCTTGGACATATACCCAGAGGAAACATAGTATCTAATTAGGAAAAAATACCGGCACCCCAATGCTCAAAGCTGCACAGTTCACAAAAGCCAAGGCATAGAAACAACCTAAATGCCCAACAACAGATGACCAGATAAAGAAGCTGGGGTATATATACTCAATGGAATTCTATGCAGCTACTAAAAAATCAAACGAACAAACCCGAAATTGTGCCCTTTGCACCAATCTGGAGGGAAATGGAAGGGATCATTTTAAGTGGAATAAGTCAGAAAGAAAAGAGAAATACAAGATGATTTCACTCATATGTGGTATAAAATGAAGTGAAAAAAAAATATATATAAACCCCAGCAAAAACTCTCAGGACACAATATGACTGCTTGGGGCAGGGCGGGGATGGAAAGGGGAAAAAGTGGTAGTAAAAGACACTGGAATTCTGGTGGAGGATCTGGTGTGAAATACAGATTGAGACACATCGATATTAAAAAATGAAAGCAGCATTATGATCAAAAGATTTAATAAACATCGATAACTTAAAAAAACAAAGACAAGGCAGTAGAAGTGAGGATGTGAGAAAAGGGAATCCTTACACACGGTGGGAATGTTAAATTAGTACAGTCAACTATGGAAAACAGTGTTGAGCTCCCTCAATAATTTAGAACAGAGCTCCCATATAATCTAGTAATTTCAATTCTGAGTTCTTATCCAAAGAATATAAAAACACTAATTCAAAAATAAATACGCACCCCTATGTTCATTGCAGCACTATTTACAGCAGTCAGGAAATGGAAACTACCTAAGTACCCACTGACAGATGATTGAAGGTATATATATATAAAACAGAATATTATTCTTCTATAGAAGTAGATCAAATCTTGCCATTAATTTTCCCAATTAATACAAGCAAGGAAATGTCAGTCACTCCTGTAGTGAATCACCACAACTTTAAAACTCTAAATACAAATCTTATTAAAGTCTAGTTCTTATCATAAAATGTGTGCAAAGAATCTGTAACCGGAATGGCCTTCTCATCACTCCTCTTGCTCCTTCTTCACTTTCTGCCATTCCTTTATCATCCTGGTGATGGGAGAAGCAAATCGGGCAGCAGGTGCTTCAAGTTTCAGACCCACTAGAGGGTGGCTTCATGTGTGCAGGGCATGTCATGAGAATTATTTTTGGTGGTATAATAATCAGTAACTTTGTATCCATATGTCTGTGAACAAAAAATTCATAAGACATTTACTGAATGAATGTCGGTGACAAAAAACTGACAACTCTGTTGTATTTTCCCTTCAAGTTAAACTTGCCATTAACTCTATACAGCAGGGCTCTGCACGTTTTCTGGAAAGGACCAGACAGAAGATATTTTAAGGCTTTCTGGGTAATAAGGTCTCAGTAGTAACTACTAAACTCTGCTTACGTTGTCCCAAAGAGGCAGAAACATTCGCTGACAAGAGCACGCAGTCAGCTGCAGCCTGCTGCCAGTGTGCTGACCCCAATCCACAGAAACATTCTTCAGTTGCCTTAGTTACTAAATAATCTAGAAATATAAGAAGAGATAAAACCCTCGAAGTAGTCCAAAGAGATATTAATATGTCTGTAATCCAAAGTTTCTTCATTTTATACATAAAATAGCTGCTAAGCCCATCATCCTAACATTTCTATTTTTTACATGTTTGTATAGGTTGCAAGTTCTTGTCTGCCTGTTTTTGCAAATGAAGTTTTATCGGCACATAGCCATGCCTATTTGTTTCCATATTATCTATGACCTCTTCCTCCTATAAGGGCAGGAACAGGGATGCTATGGTTTGGAGAGCCTGAAATGTTTACCATAAGATCTTCCAGAGAACAAGTTTGCCTACCTCTGCCTCAGACTATCATTTTAAGATTTTGGGACACTAACCCAGAACATGGTTGCTGGCTGTATCTCTCAACATATTTAATAAAAGGCCCTCTTTCTATGTTTATAAATATAAAAGCCCAAGGAGGAAAACAAACAAGGGTCTAGTAATTAAAATTAAAGTCAATTAAGACAGCTTAAGCAGGTACTCATCAATAGTTACATCTCACATAAATGTTTTCTTGATATATTGACTCTAGCTCTCTTAAAATGCTATTTCACATTATCTCTAATTAGGGCAATTATTATATTTGCTTTGGTAATAGCTTCTCTTTATCTTCTCCCAAGTAAATTAAATGCATATGTTAAATGCAAATGTTCATTAAATACTATGTTATTTTTCATGCTCTGACCTTTTAACTTTTATCAGATATGCTTTTTTAAGGGTGAGGCTCTTTGGAAGAAGTCAGTGAAAAGAGATCATTGTGAGCTTCCACCAAAGAAAAGATGATTAGATAATGACTAATGAAGCTAACTTCAGTAAACATTTACTATGAAGTGAAAATATTAGTTACTATTAGTTAAATGGTGAAATAAAAGGTATACAAGTTTATTTGGAGTTACAAGTATTATTTGCATGACAGCATGCAAGGATTCATGGAAACAAAAAAATAAATCCAACCAGTTCTGAGGTTGGATCAACAGATGAGTTTTCTTAATAGCTAAACACTCAACCTGAACATGTGTGTTTCTGCCTACCTCAGCATTTCTCATATCTATTAATGCCAAAAAATTAAAAGTGGCAAATTCTCAAAAAGTATGAATGGATAATTCTTCAAAGAAAATTATAAGAGAATTGAATTTGGAAACCATGGCACTATCATGATCCCTTTTCTTAACTCCATGATTTCTCATCTTCACTGTCTCCACATACCTGCATCCTCTCTTCCTCGTCCTCTCCCTACCCGCCTCTCCTTTCCTGCTTTATTTCTCTACTTGCTTTTCTGATTTTTTTTAGCTCCTCCTTATTTGTTGTAAGTGTACTCGCCTATGGTCCTCCCTGGTAGAGCAGGAAGTCAGCAGGGAACCCCTCGAGTCATGACTGAAGTGGTTGGAAGAACCACTTTCCCTTAACTCAAATCAGAGCAGGGTGCCACTGCTTTGATCTAGTTTCATCAGAAATACATGTTCCCTGGCACTTGAAATTTGTCCTTGTAGACAGTATAACATGTCATTTTATATATACTGTTAACTGGGTTAGGGGTATTCAGCTATATTTGCTGTATCCTTTTTAATGACAGTCATTTGTGTTGTCAACTGAGGTTCTCTGTCCCTTCCTTCAAGGAACTTTCAATATAATTGAAGAGACAAATCTAAAAAATTTTATCAAACAGTGCATATTTCAAAAGCATTAAGGCTAGAATAAAATGAATCAAATCTATGGCAATCTACGTTCCTGCAAAGGTTGACTTGAAGTCAGCTTCCTCCATCAAGTCTTAGCCTTTCTCAAGCAGAGATAGATGATCAGGCATCCATGGACACTCTGCATGCCCACAAGCCCTACTGTCTGTGTGAACATTTGTGCTATGAGAGTATTTAGAGAGGAGAGGAGAGGGCTTTCATCAAATCCCATTGTGCCATGTTCACCCCACGCACACACAAGTAGACATAAGCAACCTAAAGAATCTTCTAGAAAGTCTTGAGTGTGTTTGAGTTAGGGTCCAGTAAGGAACACAAGATGATGGGTTAGAGTAATGAGTGTGGGAAAGAGGTTGTAGGAAAAGGAAGGACATAGGAAAAATGTTCTTGAGAAACAGTAAGGAGCCCCACTGGGCTCAGCCCAGGAGCCTTTCAGAGAGGAAAGGAAAGTAAAGCCTCAGGGACAAGGTTATAAGAGCCAGTGAGAGCCTCAGGGTCAAATGTGGTCTAAGAGGAAATAGACTTGTCAAAGGTTTCCAAGCAGAGTAAAAGGCAATGAGGACAGCATGCATGACTTGCTGGGCAGGAGGAGCACTGACTTGGAGAATTCCTCAGCAAACCTTAACCTCAGATAAGACTACAAAATGACAAAACAAAAAAGGTGAATTTAACCATGTGTCACAAGGATACCTAAAAATTAATTTCCTCAATATAAAATCAAATGTTCATTTGGTCAAATGTGTACAAAAGATAGCCTTTGCTTAGGTTATAAGCTGAATTTATCATGGTGACTGGAATTCTTATTTTTAATAGAATATGATACAATCACATGGACACTCAAAGCAAGTTTACAAATAGCAAATTCCTGTTGTGTCTTATTTCCAGACGGCTTCTTGAATATCATCCAATATTTATTAGTTCTGGTGTCAATATCCTTAACTGCTATGAAGAGTAAGTAGTCATACCAGAAAAATATGGATGTCTTTTTAGGGATTCATATTTAAGACAGTTTAGCACCATAGAAAAATAGTGTAAAACATAGTCAGGTGCTTGAGTCACTTAAAAAAAAATCCCAAGTTAACCCACTGAAAGATGTACCTGCCATTATCAGCAGCTATCGATATGATGACAATCATAATATCAGAGACTTGTATGATGATGGAAACACCTTCTTTTTTGAGTTAATTTAGGTTAAATTGAATAAAATCGCTAAGGGGTTTGAAAAATAGGTAAATGAGTCTCTCTTCTCTGCTTAAAAGATTAGCTGTGGAAGGAGATGGGGAAAATTGAGCTAATGACATAATTCATCATCATATATTTCTAGATTGACCCAAAACAAAACCCATGTGAATTTTAAAGGATCACATGCAACATTTACAAATATGAAGCAGATTAAAAATCCATATACGGTTTTTATAAAAATAAGCATGTATTTTTAAGTGGTTTATCACAAAGGTTTATAATTTTGTTTGTATTTTACTTATACACAAAATATAAGCCTCTCTTTAGTTAAGCAAAATAATGTAAATGTGCATTTTTCATGGTGAGTTACTGTCCTAATAAGCAGTGTGTAAAAATATCATCTCCAAACCCATGATTACTACATTTAAAGATATTTTACCTTGTAATGATTTGACAAGTATTCACCTCAATTAGTAACCATATACATATATATCAAATTAATATCATGCTTCCTCAACTGAAATATTGATCCGAAAAAACTAAATAAGGCATCGACCCAAAAGATACAAAAGCACCATCCACAGAGATGTGTGCGCCCCCATGCTTACTGCGGCCCTATTCACAATAGCTAAGAACAGGAAATTACTAAGTAGCCAGTATCAGATGAATGGATAATGTATGTATATGGTACATACATACAATGGAATAGTACACAGCCCTTAGAAGAGATGAAACCCTGTCATTTGAATCAACACAGATGGAACTAGAGGGGATTATGCTAAGTGAGGCAAGTCAAAAGAAGAAAGATACCAGATGACCTCACTCGTAGGTGGAATGTGAATAGACTAAACAAAGGAACAGATGAAACATAACCAAGCCTGAAACATTTGCAACAGAATTGAGGTCACCAAAAGGAAATGGAGTGGGCAGGGGTAAATGGTGGTGGAGCCCACTGGGCAATGGGGAAGAACACTTGGTGATTTGGTGGAGGGCAGGGTGTGTTAAAATACATCTAAGAAATGGGGAAGCTATACATAGGAAATTATTTTAATGTGCAGAATAATTACTACAATCAAAAAGTGAAAAAAATTAAGTACTGTTTTATAATGGAAAGTGTGTCTTCACCCTTTTTACAATTTTTATTATTTATAGAGCCTTATTTTATATTTTGTTTTCATTGTTTTACATCTGTTGTTAATTTTTCCTACATTCATGCTTTAATATTTATTACTCAAACATGAATTTTTAACTTGTTTTTGTTTTTTTCACTCTATTTTTTTAAGTATATTTTATTATTATTGAAGGGATAATGCATTTTGACAATGATTTCTCTTGAGGTACACATAGTGGTATTTTTACATTTACAAGTAGCATAACAGATTTACTAATATTCCCGCCTTTTTTTCTCCCTTTGTTTATGGTTAATTCCCTTCATCCCATTTCCCCCACCTCTCCCCCATCACTTTGGTATCCCTTGATTTGCCTTTTAGTAGTTCATCCTAGTCCAGTTATTTGGAGTAAAGTGTTCTCTGTCCCCTCCCCTCTCTCCTCTCTCTCTCCCTCCCTTCCTCCCTCCTCCCCATTTTTAGTGTTGTTTAATTTATGACATTTATTTGTTTTCTCTTTACCCATCATATGAGTGCTATCATATGATACCTGTCCTTCTCCTTCTGGCTTATCACACTAAGCATAATTTCCATGCTTTTTTGTAAGCAACTGTTGAGGCATTCAAAAATTAAAATTGAAGATATTGAGGCATTCATGGGGGAAAAGTTTAACATACAGTGCAAGGATAAATTGAAGGAAACTAATAGGAGACAACACTCAATTCTCACTAAACTACATTCCAGAGACCATGTCCACACATCAGGGAAAAAATCCATCTTGTATTACTTTGAAAAAGTAAGTACTATAAACACTCGCATTGCTTAGAAAATAGATCTCTTGATAAAATGATCTCATGGCAGATTATATTTGTCTCCCATAAAATTCCATGTGCAAAAATCTTTGTTTAGTTTGGTATGGTAAAACCTCTACTCCTCTATTCAAATAGGATTATGTACTTTATATATTATTAATCCGATTTGCATAATAATGATAAACTCTAAATACCAAAAATGTGCTGTATAATGTAAAATTCTGTGGAAAAATCATAGTTCACATTTTATAATCTGTAAGGACCCTCACAAGCATTTTCAGAAGTAAACCAAGCAGAAACCATATAAGTTCTAAAAATTTTAATCATATGATGCATTGAGAAGGTATACATTGTAATAACTCTTCATGGACAATGTTAAGACAGAAACTTTTCTTTTGGTTTTGTGTTTTATCTCTGTTTTGTAAATATAATTATCATTTTATTAAGTTTATTGAAATTTCATTCTAACATTATATAAGCTCCTTTTATTCTTCTCTCTTCCCATCCTTTTCCTCTTCCATCTACTTATTACTAAATAAAAATTGATTTGACTGAAATGGAAGTCTTTAAATCAAATCTAAAATCAGTCATAAGCAAAATATAAACAAGATTATAAACCTGTATGATAAACCACTTAGATAAATACACGCACTGGCTCCTGGAAAGTCTGTTGATAAGGTGAGATAACCATTTGTCTTAGAAGATCTTCATGCTTGGAGGCAAAGCTCTGATCTTGATAAAAATCTAGATGTGCCTGGAGCCCTAAAGTTCTCTGACTCAGTAAGCCAAACAAATGTCCTCAGACGCTTTAGCCAATTATGTTAAACTTTGAATTCCAGAGAATGTTCACTTTCCAATTTCATACATATATAAACATATAATTGGAAAGGCAGGGTTAATGCCTTTTCAGATAATTTTGGATATTCTTCTGTGATACCACATCATACTTGACAATAATAATTTCATGAAACTGAGATTTAATGTGGGATCTAAAACCATATCCAAGAACTTTTTATACTGTGACCTTAATATCCTCACGAATTAGAAGTATCAACATCGGTCATTTGAAAAATATAGGTTCACTCAGCTACACAAATAACTCTTCCAAAGCTGAAATTTTTCATTATTTAATATTAAAAATTCAGCTTTTGCATTCTCTCTCCCTCTCCCAACATGGCGGCCTTAAGCGAAAAAAAGTACGAAGGGGAAATCTATCTCCTTAACAGACTTTCTGGCTGAAGATGGAGGGACTGGTGGAGTAAGACCCTATGTCCCCAAACCAGTTAGCTGGGCTGATGAAACAGACGACCTGGAAGCAGATGTTTCAAACACTTGGTACAGTAATGATGATGACATGTACAGGGCACCTCCGATTGACCGTTCCATCCTGCCCACTGCTCCATGGGCTGCTCAGGAACTCAACATCAACCGGAGCCATCTCCCCAAATCACCACTCTACGCTGCTTTTCTAGGGAACCTACCCTATGATGTGATAGAAGACTACATTAAGGAATTGTTTAGAGGATCAAGTATCAGTGCAGTGCATTTACCACATGAACTTAGCAATCCAGAGAGGTCATAAGGTTTTGGTTATGCTGAATTTGAGGACCTGGGTTCCTTGTTCAGTGCCCTGAGCCTCAGTGAAGAGTCTCTAGGTAACAGGAGAATTTAAGTGGACGTCACTGATCAAGCATAGGATAAAGACAGGGATGATCATTCTTTTGGCCAAGATAGAAATCAGGATTCTAACGAAACAGATGCAGACTAGAGAGCCCATCCTGCCACAGACAGCTTTGATGACTACCCACCTAGAAGAGGTAACAACAGCTTTGGAGACAAGTACTGAGATCATTATGATTCAGACTGATATCGTGATGGATATCGGGACGGTTATCGTGACAGTCCACACTGGGATAAGGATCGATATGGGGGCCAGGGTCACTATGATGACAGGGGCAGCAGAAACTATGATAGAGGCTACGATTCCAGGATAGGCAGTGGCAGAAGAGCATTTGATAGTGGGTACCTCAGGGATGACGACTACACAGGAGGCAGGGACTGCTACGAAGACAGATATGACAGGTGAGATGATGAGTCATGCAGTTCCAGAGATGATTACTCTTGGTATGATTATAGGTGTGATGATAGAGAGGATCCCCACAAAAGACCCAAAATGAATCTAAAGCCTTGGAGTACTCCTAAGAAAGATGATTCCTCTGTTAGCACCTCCCAGTTCAGCTGAGCAGCCTCTATTTCTGGAGGGGCAAGCCTGTTGGCACAGCTGCTAGAGAACGAGAAGTAGAAGAACGGCTACAGAAGGAGCAGGAGAAACTTCAGCGTCCGCTGGATGAGCCAAAACTAGAAGGAAGACCTCGGGAGAGACACCCAAACTGGCGAAGTGAAGAAACTCAGGAATGAGAATGGTCAAGGATGGGAAGTAAGTCCTCACAGATGGGAACCTTGGTCACATCTGACAGAAATACATGGAGAGAGTGAGAAGTCTCTAGAAAATGAAACACTCAGTAAGGAGGAAGACTGTCACTCTCCAGCATCTAAGCATCCCAAACTTGAACATCCTGTAAAGGTAATGCCAGCCCCTCCACCAAAGGAGAATGCTTGGGTGAAGCGAAGTTCTAACCCTCCTGCTGGCTCTCAAGAGCTCAGACAGAGCAGCAGGCCCCAATAAGTGGTGCGGGGAGCAGTTCCAGCACAGCCATCTGAAGAAGGACCAGCAAGGAGAGATGAAAATAAAACAGATGGAGTGGGTATCCCAAAAGGCCAAAGTGGGAGCTCCAGCCATGGCCCAGGAGATGGAGGGAACAAAGACCACTTGAAGGAGTCAGAGAGGAAAAATGGCAAAAAGGATCAAGACTCCCAATCTGCACCTGAGCCAAAGATGCAAGAAAATCCAGCCTCCAAGTTCAGTTCTGCAGGCAAGTATGCTGCTCTCTCTGTTGATGGTAAAGATGAAAATGAGGAAGATTATACCAAATAGACCTCTACATCCTGTGCTTTCTCCTAGTCTCTCCACCCTGGAACATTCGAGAGCAAATCAAACCTCTAGCCAGGCAAGACAAAATAAAACTCACCATCTCCTGAAGATCTTTCTTAACTTTCTTTTAAAAAAACAAAAGGAAATTCCTTTGCAGACTGCTGCAGCCTTTAAAGCATTGAACTAACTGAATCGCCAATGTAGCCAGAGAAAAGGACACTATAGCTTTTAACAGAAAAGCCGTGGTACATTTTTGTGGCACATGCAGCTTGCCTGTGTGAGTAGTGCCTGGGTCTCCATTTAGCAAAATGGCAATGATAGTGACACAACTTCTGGAGTCTGGATGGACAGTAGGGCAGGTATAAGGAAGAGTGTGACGTTTCTAAACTTCAAATTCTTACTATTATCCTATTGTAGCATATATGACTCCTCAAACATAATCTGAATAAACGTTCCATCCTTGAAAAGGTAGGTTTAGTCTCTGAAGTTGTTTTAGTCTCCAAGAGGCTAACAGCCCCACCTCTTATTAATTCTGAGTTACTGGGGCCTGCCTAGGGTGAATTTCTTCATATTTCCCCCGCAAGGGGGTAGTCAGGAATAAGTCTACAGGACACTAAAAATAGGACTACTTGGTGACCAAAATAAGTGGGAAAATCGTGGTTTAAAATCGTGGTAATGGATTATTTTGCACCAGTAATAGGGGAAAATGGTAAGACCTCCAATACACACAAGAATGGTTAACTTCCTGGACCAGGAAGCACTTAAGGGGTCATGGGAATTCTCAAATTTTTTATGTCCTGGTCTTGCCACTTTTAAAATACTTTCCTTTCTGAATGCTCAACTATATCCACATTTTGTTAATATCTTAAAGCTTTAAAATCTCAACTCTTGTCATCTTCCGTTACTCTTTTCGTCTTACCTCCCCAAAGCAGCTTCTATTTAAGTCATAAGTCTGACTTCCTAGGCATTCTCTATCTCAGTCCAGAATCACTGCTTTTCTCAAGCAAATCTTGACTTCTTCAGGTCTGTTGGCTCTCCTTCCCTCCACCCATTCCTGGTCCTCCTTGCTTTGACCTCTTTTACACTCAGAAAAGTCTAGAATTAATGGTCTTAAGCATACGTGTGGAAAATGGGGACAGTTACATTGGGAGCCTTTCTACAACCTTGATTATTTTTTAAACACGCTTTCTTCTTCACTAAAATTCCACACCAATATTTGAATTATAATGTGACCAAGACCAACAGCAGTGTGTTTTGTTTTGTTTTTAGCCTCCTCTGGGAGAAGAAATGATAGTGGAGAGAGCTCATAACAAGGTCCTGGTTTCTCTTGCAACACAATTGCTTAACCTGCCTGCTTTTACGTACCTTTGTAGTGTCAACTCGTAAGTAGTGCCCTTATGGGCAAAATTGGTACCTGCAGAGAAAGGACATCTTGCTCTCTTGTTTGCAAACCCTTTTCTCACTAGTCCTAGGTTAGATCCTGGCCATCCAAGCAAACGTGTTAGTTTACGAGTGCTGCAGCAGCAGATATAACAAATACTTTCTCTAATGGATATAAAAGATAGACCAGGTAAATTGAAGTAATTGGCTTGGATTGTCTAGTAGCTAGAAATGGCTTTTAGAGATGCAAGGTTGAAAGGGTATTATTAAACCATTTGCTATAGATGATAAGAAGATAGGGTTTTACCCTCCTCATGTCTATTCTTTCCAAATGCATCCAAAACTTTTTCCCACTCCCCTACCCTGCCCGCTCCCCTGTGAAAACAAACAGGGATTTTTGTCCCACTCAATACATGTAAAATTTGTACAAAAATATCTTCTAAGAAAATGATTTGTAACCTATAGACTTAATACCTGGGAGATGTCATGAGATGTAAAATTCCATCCTTTGGATTGTGGGGGGTTTTGTTTTCTCCAAATAAATCTGACCTTTAAAGTTCAAAAACAATGGCCTTCATTCACATTATCTCTGATCCTACTAGAAAAGTCTTCATTGCTCTAAAGTTTGTAGCATTAGATGAATATTTTTGTTTTCACTTCAAAACTCAAAGTTTATCATTAGCGACAAATACAGTTAATTCTCTTCCTTAAAGTAACATTCATTTCCTTCGTTTTCAAGATATTTGTCACATACTGAAGTCTAGTTTTTTTGTCAGTTATTCTTGCATGTAAAAATGCTGTCCAATGACAAGAGTTTGGCTCACAACTCTATCTGAGTGTCACTTTATGGGTGATTTTTGCACTCAGGTAGGCAGCAGAAGAGTGTGGTGCACGTTTCCCACTCCGTCACCCAAAGTGGATAGGACATGTCCTCTGGAGCCATGACCAAACACAATCAGCATTCTTACTGCTTCATCAAGGACTTTCTTAAGTGAAACTACAGTCACAATGACATTCTTGTCAACAATGGGTCAATTAGAAAACAGTGGTCCCAAATTCCTACAGCCTAGTGACATAACAGCCAGTGCCCTACAGCAGCAATATGAATTCCCAGAATCATTGTGACAGTGAAGTGGAGACTGCTGTTTGGAGAATAACAAACACTTAAGACATTCGCGCAATGAAATGGTACCCCTGTCCTTAAGCAACGCATGACTGCAGTTCTCTGTTGTGTGTTTGCTTCTCACTGGACAATGTGCAGGATTACAACATCCAGAAGACTGCATTCTGACCACCACTGCTTTGACACCTAGAGAATAGCAGTGAGGCGACTGAGTGCCCTGGGCCCTAGGTCTGCAGAGCACACTTTGAGAACTACTGCCATTGGGAATCCAGGAGTGGGTTTGAATACACCGAATAATTCGTTCAGGACTCATCTTCTCTTTCATGAGATGGGGAAAATGGGAACAAATTAATCTTGGAGGTCACAAACCTTTGCTTCCTAACCATGGTAAGAATACAACTAGACAAAGTACATAGATCAGCAGACTGCACATTTCTGCCTCACATTTGTCATTTTCTATGCCAGGAAAGTTTCAAAAACAAGAAAGTGAGAATCTGCACTATGGTTTACCTCTCTCTGGAAATTCTGTAATACAGACCTAATCTCCCAAAGTCTTGGATCTGCCCAACACTTGTGAGCATTTCTCATCTGTCAGCAAGAAAAGTAACAGTATTTACCTCCTAGAGACATTATGACAATTTGGTGGAACACTGCATGAAAACATTAACACAACTCCTGGCACATACTAACAAACAGAAGGAAAAATCCACCTGGAAAAAAATATATGCTGATGCCAAAAAATGGAGATACAGACTAGTATTTAATGATGCCCCTATAAACTACCAGACTGTGGTTATGTAAACTCTGCTAATTTATTAGAGAGGGAGTGGCAGAAAAAGGATCAGGGTTAATTTGTTCATGTTTGGGACAAGGAACAAGTCATGATTTTCAAGTCCAACCATGTCAAACCATGACAGTTAAATAGGTGAACATAATGATAATCTCCAAGCACAGGTGGTAAGCAGGAAGGAGGGCTTGGGGGAGCTCAAAGCTTTGGGCTGTTAATATGCAACCATCCCTAAGCCAAATCTCTTTCTACCAACCATCCTCCTCAGACAATCACTAGCCAGCAGCCTGCTCCTGGATGCCACAGGATCTGACCAGGGTGACCCTACTGCATCCTCAAATAAGCACAGTCCACTCCATGTGTATTTCTGTGAACTACTGACAGTCTCACAGATGTTCAGTGATGCAGTAACTGAACATCACAACTGTAAGGGTCTGTCATTTCAAGAATCAACTATGATATCACCTTGCTATTCTCCAGGCATCAGGATTATTATTTTCTTCCCTTTGAAAACACCTATTACGAGAGGCCAATTATTATCAAGGAATGGACAGAAAAACAAAGAAAAGTGAAACTGGCATCAGTCACTTTGTCTGTTACTTGGAAATGCCAAGTATATTTTGGAAGAAATGGAAATAAATGAATGGTTAAAGACTGAGGTAGGGTGCATGTTTATTATCCCTGATTAATTGGCGGGAAAAAACTTGTAGAAAATAAGTCTCTGGTACTCAACATAAGATTAAGAACCTGGTTGTGGAATTAGGCTTAGGCTTGTTATACTTTTTATTTTGCTGATCCATACTCCTATTTTGAGGACTCTCTGTTCGGATAAGCATAATAAATTTTGCTCTGTAGGGCCAAAAATTAGAAAATTAGACTTTTAGCAAAACAGGTGGAGGAATATTATATTTGTTGGAGCTCATCAGTACTAAATATTTAAACAGTGCCTGAGGCAAACAAACAAATACTCCTTCAGCCTTCTAAGAGGTTTCATTAGGGTTTAACATGCAGACAAATACATTCTATGCTCTTAAGTACAGGCTACATTTAATAAAGTTTAAGCTAATTTTCCAAAATGAAGAATAAAGAACAACATGTTCAGAAAGTATTAGAGTAGATGCAAAGTCTTAGACTATAAATGAACATATCATTTTGGGATTAGGAAAGAGTTTCAAAGCTTAGTTTCTCCTACTCATCTAGACAGAAAATCAACAAGGAAATGTCAGTTTTAACACATTAGAACAGCTGGGAGTAAGAGATACAGACAGAACATTTCATCCAAAGGTAGCAAAAGTCACAATCTTCTCCAGAGTACATGAAACACTCTCAAAGACAGACCATATGTTGAGACCCAAAACAAGTCTGAATGAATTTTAAGACTGAAATCTTATTAAGCATATTTTCTGACCACAATGACATAAAGTTGGAAATCAACCACAAGAAGGAAAAAAATTACAAATATGTGGAGATTCAATAACATGCTACTGCACAACTATATGGTCACTAAAGAAAGCAAAAGAGAAAAAAAAAATTTGGAGATAAGTGAAATACTACATACCAAAATACTGAATGCATCAAAAGTGGTGCTAAGAGGGAAGTTTATAGCTTATCTCAAGAAATAATAAAATTCTGAAGTAAACAATCTAAACTTACATCTAAAGGAAATAGGAAAAGATGAACCGATGAAGTTAAAGTCAGCAGAAGGAAACAAATAATTAAAATCAAGTGGAAACAGATGAAAGAGAAACCAAAAAGACAATACAGAAAATCCACAAAACTAAAAGCTAGTTCTTTGGGAAAAAAAAAATGGACAAGCCTTTAGCTAGACTCACTAAGAAGAAGATTCAAACAAAATTATAAATGAAAAAGGATGAATTAAAATGGATGCCACAAAAACAAAAAGGATTCTAAGAGATTACTATGAAAACATGCCAAAAAATTGGACAACAGGAAAATAAATAGAATCTTAGAACATTCCCAAGAATGAACCATGAAGAAACAGGAATTCTGAACAGATGATCACTAATAAGGAAACTGAAATAGTCATCAAAAACCTCAGTGCATACATCCCAAGGACCCTGGTTCACGTCCCAGGATAGACAGGAACAACCAAGATGAACAAATAAGTAAAACAAAATACTTCTTCTTCCTCTCTCTTCCTGCCTGCCTGCCTACTTGCCTTCATTCCTGCACATACCTTTCCTTAAGATTAAAAAAAACCTTCCCCTTCAAAAATTGTCCAGGACCAGATGGCTTCACTGGCAAGTTCTACCAAAACATTCAAGGAAAACTTAATACCTATCCTCAAACTAGTCCAAGAAACGGAAGAGGAGGGGATGATCCCAAGTCATTTTATGAGGCCAGCATTACCCGATACCAAAACTTAATAAGAACCTCACCAAAAAATAAAATTATAGACCTCTGATGAACATACATTAAAAAATAATCAGCAAAATATTAGCAAACTGATTCAACAATACATTAAATGATAATTGCACAGCTAGCATCTTACTCAATGGTGAAAAACCAACTTTTTCCTCTAAGATCAGGAACAAGACAAGGCTGTCCACTCTCACCACTGCTATTTAAAATCATACTGAAGGTTCCACTCAGAGCAATTAGAAGAAATTAAAAGAAATAAAAGGCACTCAAATTGCAAAGGAAAAAGTCAAACTGTAGCTATCCATGGATGACATACTACATGTAGAAAATTCTATAGACTCTAAAAAACTATTTGAAAGAATAAGTGAATACATTAAAGTTGCAAGCTACTAGATCAATATACCAAAATGAGCAGCATTTCTATATACAAACAATAAGCCATCAGAAATAGACATTTTAAAATATTATGTGAAATTGCATCAAAAAGAATAAAACAGGAATAAATATAACTAAGAAAGTAAAAGACCCATATACTGAAAACCATAAGACACTGCCGAAAGAAATTAAAGAAGAGTTGAAAGGATATTCCATGCTCACTCATCAGAATTAACATTGTTAAAAATGGTCATAATACCTAAAGCAATATACAAAATCAACACAATCCCTATCAAAATCTCAGTGACATTCACAAAAATAGAACAAAAATATTGAAATTTGCATGGCACACAAATACTTCAAATCAAAGAAATCATGAGAATAAAGAATAAAAGTGGAGGTATACTTCCTGATTTCTAAGCGTATTATACAGTAATCAAAATAGTATAGTATTGTAATAAAAACAGAACTGTAGGTCAATGGAATCAAAATGAGAAGCCAGAAATAAACTCAGACATATATAGACAACTAATTTATGACAAAATGCTAAGAACAAAAAAAGGAGATGGAAAAGTCTCTTCAAGAAATGGTAGTGGGAAAACTAGATGGCCACATGCAAATGAATGATCACTATCTAATACCAAAAAATAATTCAAAATTAATTAAAGACTTGAATATAAGATGTGAACTCACTAAATATACAGAAGGAAACGAAAGCAATGTGTTCCTTGACACTGGCCTTAGAGAAGTCTTTGTACAGTCACCTCCAACCGTAAGCAAAACAAAAGCAAAAGTAAACAAATGGACCATATCAAACTAAAAAGCACAGCAAAAGAAAACATTGTCAAAATGAAAAGGTAACTGATAGAATTCAAGATGTCTGCAAATCATACATCTAATAAAGGGTCAGTATCCAAAATATGTAAAATACTTATGCAACTCAATAACAAAAAAATACAACCTAATTTAAAAAGTGAGTATGGGACCTAAATAGTCATTTCACCAAGAAGACATACTCTGATGGCCAACAGACACATGAATATATATATATATATGTGTGTATGTGTATACATGTATATGTATATATAATATATATAATACTATTCAGCCATAAAATGAAAGAAATCTTATTTGCGATAACATGAATGGAACTTGATGGGATTATGTCCAGTGAAATAAGTCGGAGAATGATAAACATGATTTCACTCATATCTGGAATACAAAGAAACAAAGTAAATGAACAAAACAAAATGAAAACAACTAAGATTCTTATCATAGGACAGTGGTTACAAGAGGGGAAGTGGGGTAGTGGGGTGGTAAAATAGGTTAAGGGTGTTAATTGCATGGTGTTGAATGGAAATTAGACTTTTGGTGGTGATCACAAAATAGTATATACAGATACTGAGGTAACAAGTTGTACACATAAAACTTATACAAACTTATAAACCAATGTTATCCCTTAAAAATTACAAAGAGGCTGGGTATAGAAGGGTATTACAAAGAGGCTGGGTATAGAAGGGTAAGATCATTCATGGTGACTATAGAGAACGTGCCCTTTCTTGGTTCTGAGTTATTTTGAAAGGCTTTTCTGTCAGAGTCCTTGCCACCTGTAATCTTATCTTGATAAATGGACATAAAACATCTATAGAAACTCCCAGTTAGTGATACACTTTGCAGACTTTAATTTCTCTAGAAAAATCCCCAGTGCAATTGGGACTATCAAACTTCCATCCCAAAAAAACAGACCTTACATTCTGACAAATTTTGTGAATTGTATTACACTTTGAGTCTTGGAAATATAAAACACCGGCTTCCAGTCTAAGGAAGTGTTTGAATGCAACTTTTTGTCCCTGTAGGATTCTTACTAAAAGTAATCAAGCCTTCTCCTTCTGTAGCTAAGGGACAGGTTATGAAAGCTGTGGACCTGAGTTCAAAATCCAAGACTCGGAGGGTAAAACAACAAAAACCAAACGAACGAATCAAGAATTTCTTTAAAAGATGGAAACCCACAAGGATGGGGATAACAGGAAAAGATAAAACATCGTGAAATGCTAGGAGCTGGAAAGAATTTGCAAAAGTGGTAATAAATAATGAACCAGCCCAAGGAAGCCACTTAGTTAGCAGTGGGAAAGGTTAAAACTCAGTCCAGATTTTATCATGAATTCACCAGGGGTTTAGGAACTTTTATAACAAGAACCTTGGACACAGGAAGCTAAAATAAGGAGAAGTGGACACCAACACTGAGAAGCAGTCATTGGTCACCCTTCCCATCAACCTCATGACAGCAGGTGACCAAAGCAGTGAGGGTGACTTTCAGCCAGAGGGAGTCACAAGGGCACTTGAGGGTATGGTTACTGCATGGGCACTCAAAGCCCTGCATGCCATCCTCCACATCCAGAACCCAACATGCCAAATCTGTGGACCTGGTTATTCCATTAGCCACAACTGCCACCCAGTGTGCTACAGCTCTTTAACGCCATCCTTCGTCTGCAATGCTGCCACTCCTTCATTCCCCCCAGGATAGCAGAGGAAACCATCAAACTCCAAGCCAAAACTAAAACTCACTCCAGATGTATTTAGTGTAAGTAAGCAACCTGTTGCTCACTTCTTGGGGTTTGAAAGTTGTTAATGATCTTCTGTTTTTATACTCCTTTGAGTTTTCATGTCATGTTGCTCCAAGAACAAGACATATAAATTTAGGATTAAAGAGGTCACACTTTCACCACCTGCCTCAGTCAGGGGCTACACATCCCAAGTGGAACTTACTCCAGCATTACTTTTTGAAAACCTCTTGTTGCAACCTTAGCATTTTCATAAGCCACAGCCTGATCTCTGTATTGCTTTCTGGGTATTTCTACAAGCCCATCCCCCCTGACTGAATATGTCTTTGGCTGTGAGTCCCTCCTTTTATCTCCTGCAAGTGCCCTTTTAAAATGTGAGCCATCCTGCTCTTCCTGGTGTCCCAACATCTGATTTCCTAGATGCTTCCTCTATTCTGCTGCTGAGATTACATTGTCAGTTTGTTTATAGCCTCCCATCCTTGAGCTGACTCTCCTCCCAGACTATCGTAAGTCAGATCACACATGTTCTCTTCTTTGCACCAGGGTGTCTGGCTATGTTTGGTGCCTTCTGTATCTTCAGTAGAAGAGCTCAGAACAGCCCAGTAATGAGAGAGGACTGAGGCTGCTAAGAGGCCATGTCAGCCTTCCAAAACTTGACCCTGTGGCTGTAGGTTTCTGAAGTGATCTGACATCACTGGACCAGGCCACTACCCCTCCCAACTGTGTCATGTCTGGAGATGGATCAGCAATGTGGTAGAGCTGTGGTCCATTCTGTAAATTCATGAACAAATATCCAGACACAAACACTGGCTGCACTGTCCCTGTCTGTTCTGGTTACCCAATGCCGTAACTACCCAGCAAGTGGTCCTCTCACACAGTTCTGTGGGTGGGCTGACTCAGCAGGCATTTCCCATTTGGAGTCTCCCATGTGGGAACAGGCAGATGTCAGTGAGCACCATGGTCATCTAATGTCTCAACAGGGCAAGGTGTCCAAGGCAGCTCACTGATGGGGCTGGAAGCTGATGCTGTTGGCTGAGAACAAGTAAGGGTCTTGAGATGAAAAGATTATCCTGGATTCCCTGGGTAGGGTTAACTCAGTGACAAGCGTCCTTGCAAGAGGAAGACAGGTGAGTCAGAGAAGAGAGTTGCAGGGACAGAAGCAGTTAATTTTCTTTAGTAATGTACGTATCAAATACTCTTTTTGGCTGGTAGTTCAAGGTGAATCAGTTCAACTTCTTTCTAAATTACTCCATATGCCGACTATAAGGCTTCAGATCACTGACCAATATTTTATAAATACAGATAGCTAACACAATACTATGTACCGAGCCAGAAAATGGCTAATGTGGAAATGAGCTAAATCAACATTGGATATTCTCATCATGAGGAGAAATGATAAGGGAAAAGATGCATTCCAAAGCCCAGACAGACAGCACTGTTAACCACATGGGGAGCTGGGGAGAGATGCATAGACTTACCACTGTCTAGATACAAATGATGATGGCTGACTAATATCAACCTAGTGAGTTTAAGCCACACTCAGATTGTAAGCCTGGCCAAATGTACTGGAATATTTGTCAATGCCTGTAAACCGCCTCTTCTTTCTCAAAGTCTCTGGTATAAAGCCCACTTGGCTTCTACCTCCTAGCCCCTGTCCCTCATGTTTAAGAGCCATGCAAAGTGTCGGTCACAGGGTCGTCTGTTAAGGCACCTTAAAGACATTGTGGAATTACCTCCTCTTTGTTTCCAAATCTTCTCGGCAAGATTTGTGTATTTTTATCTACTTATCTGGCACATGTTGGGTGCTAAATAAATGTTGGCTGACAAAAGACCCTTTGTAAAATCATGAGCAAATGTAAAAATGTAGGAAACAAAGCATGTATTGGAAACCTGTACCATCTTTCTCCTGGAAACCCTGACTCAAGAAAGGAGCGCTGTGCGATCTGACTTTCGGAGGTACTTTTTGTGAATGCAAGGAGAGAAGAGGCAACTCAGCTGAGATGGTAGTGCCCCAGTTATGAGTCTGCTCCAGGTGAGACACAGTGCTCTCTACTTTCGGCAGGACAGCATGACTGGTGGGTGACAGATCTGCAGCTACAAGCCTGCACTGCACAAGCTTGCAGACCTGTTTCTTATGTCAACAGAGAGGCCTGGACCCAGCAAATGATTTGGAATACTTTTCATCCTCCTTGACAATTAAAGCTCAAGTGTGGCATGTTTGTGTTTCAGGTGAAAGGTTTAAGGCACTAAGAGAGAGTCACCTGTTGCATCATCGACAGCTAATTAGCTGGCATCGTTTCCAAAGAGCCTTTGATTAAAACTGTGGAGGCAGTGACAGTAAAGAACAAGGCCCACATCTTTGTTAATCAAACAAAACAAAGGCCATCCAGAACTGTCACTTCTGGGAGCTCCCTGGCAGAAAAGGAGAACCTGCCAAAGACTGGCATCATTCAAGATCTCCTGAGGGCAAACTGGAAAAGTATGCAAAGAGAGGGCATAACAAGATGTCCCAAAGTACTAAAATACAGAGGTTCAGGACTACTTTTCAGAGAGCTGACAAGATGCTCTGCTACTCCTGGATGATAATATCCCTTCAATAATAATAAGGAAGCATGGACTGCTATGCAAGACCAGCTCTCACATCTCTCCTCCGGGGCTGTACTTGTCAGGCAACCACAGCAGCTTGCAAACTGGAATGTGCATGGAGTCGTAGACTCAGCTTCTGACTCTTCAAGGGCTCCCCCACAACCCCCTCCTGGCTTCTCCCCATGTCACCTCGTCACTTCTCCCCTCGCCCATCTTAGTAAGATCAAAGGCTGCAGCTGATGTCAGTAAATTACATCTAATGTAAAAAACATCAGTTATGTTATTGTTTTACCTACATCACCGGGGTTGGGCAACAAGGGAAGGCTTTGTGCCCAGGTGGAGGGAGTGTACAGGGCATCTCTCCAGTGCCCTGTGAATGGAGTCACCCAGTTTTTGCTGGAACCTGTTTGAAAGCATGTGGTTCAGTGAGCATGCAGTGGGTGCCTTCTTTATGTCAGGCACCATGCTCAGCAGTGAGGATAATAAAGGGATAAGATACACACCTCCCGTCAAGTTGCTAGAGGCTTGCTGGGTCTACTTGCGGGGTTACAAGAGTGCTTTTGCTGTGGGAATTCCTGGAAGGGGCAGAGGAAATAGACTCTGCTCTAAGGTTAGTGCCTGTGGAGGGGAGCTTGGCAAGCCTGAACCCATATTCAGGCTTCATTGGCCCACTACGGAGACCCAAAAGTTCCAGAATAAGTGCATCTCTGCCCCCACTCCCTCTCCAGGGCCCAAGGTTCCCTCCTAAACCCAAGTCTCCCTCCTGCCTCTGCCTTCATGCCCACTGAAAATCCAGAGCCTCTTTTCCCTGAATTTGCTTCCAACTTAGATCTTCTTTGGTCTCAAGGAGCAGAAGCCTATCTGTGGATTCAATGGGTTACAAGGAGCTTCTGTAAGCTGGATATATTTCTCAGAGCAGATTTTCTTCCCTAATTTTGTCTCACTCTTATGGGTAAAACAATATGACTCTGTTTATGTTTTCCTGAAATCAAATAACCAACTTTTTTCCAAACGTGTTAGATAATGTTGTTAGGGTCTTAAATGATGCCAAAAATAATTCACCAGGTACACATACTTTACTAGCAAATACACACAATTTGACTGAATGAGCTCAAGCAAATAAAAATAACAGTGACTGGGGTATAAAAGATAGGAAATGGTTCTCCAAACATCACTCATGATGTTAAAATATATTCAACCTGACTCACCCTGGTGCCTCAGGCATTAAGTCTGCAGCTCCAGCATAGTCCACATACAGCCCACAGACCCAGGTTCTTGACACAGGGCCAAGGGAACAACCAAAAATGAACAACTACATGAATTAAAAATGGTTTTTCCCCTCTCCCTTTCTGCCTGCCTGCCTACTTGCCACTATTCCTGTCTGCTTCCTTCCTCAAAAAACAAAAAACAACAACAACTAAATATGACAACATTGATCCCAGACTCATGATTATCTTGACACAGAGAATCATGGTAAACAACACAGGCAGGTGATAAAATCTTGGTACCTGGATGAAGACTTTTTGAGCATTATTTTTTATGGTTGCTCCTATTATTTGTTGGTTGATTGCTACTGAGTTGATAGTGAATTTGCAGTTTAGAGCTGAATTTCATTAACTGCCATTTGTTTATTTTTTCTTTCTTTTCATGTGCATTTTAAAGTCACTGGATTGCTTCTTGTCCACAAATTACTTTCCTCAAAAGCAGCAGTTTTCAATGGCATGTGATTGCAACCCCAAGGTGAAGTCAGGAGACATTTCTGTCTTCATAAATTGGGGGGGACAGAGGAGTAGGAGAGCTACTGGCATCTGGTGGGTAGGATAGGGATGCAGCTAAACATCAGTATGATGCCCAGGACACCCTCACAACAGAATATCACGAGGCCAATACCAGCAGTATCACAGACCAGCCTGTGCTAACAGAACCCACTGTACACACATGGTGTGCTCCTGCCACGCCACGATCCACTTACCTGTCCACAGTTCATCTCTCCCACGTTCCCTGTGCCCCCATTGTCTCCCTCAAGGGGTTACCCACAGGAAGACCATTCTAGCATGCCATATTATGAGTGTGTGCCTCTCGATCTTGTCCTCTACAGGAACATGCCTTTGCCTGGTGAGAAGGACACCAGCACTGGTGGGCAGATTCCCACAAGCCTCACTAGTGCTCTAAGCCCTTGCACCGGTTAGAAGGAAACTTCAACCAGGGTTGGATGAATTTTTTTATTTTTTTAATTTACAGAGGTTCACAGAAATAAGTGAAATAGTTGTGCTGGGTAATACATGCTTGGCTCCATATTGCCATAAAGAACCAGTCATGAGTGTTGAAAAGGGACCCTTCTGAAGATTGCTCCAGTGCGCCACACTCGGGGCCACCTCGAGAGTCTCCTTATGCACAGCCCACCAGGATTGCATGTGGGGGCCTCACTATCCTGGTCACAGTTGACTGGACCAAAGATGTGTGTCTAGTCCAGAGAAAGCCTGAAAGCTGTCTACTCAATATGAGCTTCGAATACAGAGGCTCTATGGGCAGGAACTACTGTGTCTGGGATTGGGGTGTTTGCGCTGCATATAAACAACAAAAAAGACAGCTAAGCAGCATAGTGAATGGAATCTGTGAAGGGGAGGAGATATCAGCAAGAAGAGGCACAATCAGAAAGAGGCAAATCAAATCCAACTATGAATGCTTGTGGATCCCCAACACAGAGAACCGTTCTCGGCTCAGCAGGTAGGTGTTGAATACACACGTTTGAAGGCTGACTGAAGAATACAAGATATGAATCAGGAGTGGCAGAAAACTAAGCAGCAGAGCCATAAAGTTAGCCCTTACAGTATTTGTGACCTTAGCATCCCAGTACAGGAAGCTGAAGGTACCTGCTTCTGAGCAACTGATCAGGCAACGTCACCCCTAGAGGCCTCCCCTTTCCTATACAACATCCCTGTTTCTCCAGGCTCAGCTGGGCCTCTGCAGAGGTTGCTTTCTGCTCTCTCTCTCTCTTACCTATGCAATTGAGAAGTAAAATGACAGTAATTTGGGTAATCTGAGTGTCTCCGGAAACAAAATAAGACCCACAAAAGCTCATCAAAGTGAGAAGGACATAGAGTTCCTGAACCTGGAGGAGTGTTACAGTGAACGGAGGCTCACTGAACCCGGCTGTCTAAGGTGTCCCTCTGCCCCAAGTTTAATATCCAGGACAACCCGACTTTCCTTCCAATTCAAGACTTGGATTAATAATGGGGAAAAAATCTCTTCAATTAGAAGCAACAAATGTATTTTCAGGGCATTTATTCTCTCCCTTGCTCCAGCCACAGTGTGCCTCCTGCGAGATCAACTGATCAGACAGAAGAACTTCTGTATCTCCACCTGGGTGATATAAACAGAACTGATGATCTAAGGAGATCTATCTCAGCTGAGACCTGGGACCAACCACAGGTCTATGCCCAGTCCCAACTTGAATGAGTCAGCACACCTCAATCACCCTATAATCAAAGCATGATTTATTCTAGAGCCTTGCTGTGAACTCACAAAAAAACATTAGATAATAACCCACCTATTAATAAGAGATGAAAGTGTTATTTTTAGATTAGGTTAACCTAGAAAAAAAGTTGGCTCAATTTTGGCTTACTAAGATAACCAAGATTGTACACATGAATAGCTAGCCTATTTACAAGCTTAGCTGTGCTCATATTAACAGACACATATCTACTCTAACTCTGCAGCAACT
Source organism: Solenodon paradoxus (assembly GCA_004363575.1). Taxonomy (NCBI): domain Eukaryota; kingdom Metazoa; phylum Chordata; class Mammalia; order Eulipotyphla; family Solenodontidae; genus Solenodon; species Solenodon paradoxus. The sequence continues at coordinate 534,152 of RJWH01000660.1, forward strand.
AAAATGGATTATTAGTGATCTAGGTAAGAGTTACGACTGTGAATAAATGTACTTCTCTTTCTTCTTGGAAAACATCTTGAAATGTATTCTCAATGATCTGCATACCAAGGTCTATAAAAATATTACGCATTCAAGACAAGTTGTACTTTGATTAGTTTCACACTGAGTTAACACCTGTTCATGTCTCTTTTCAGTTTTCCTTGATGGATAGATAGATGGTAAATACAGGCATGCAGCAGTGTCGGAAAGATTGCTGGGGGTTGTTAGATTTAATTAAGAATTAATTTAATCAAGAATTGCTCAATACAAGAATGTAACGAACATGAGAGAACAAGGAATAATAATAAGTTAAGGGGTATTTTTCGGAAAAATTTCTACTTCTTTTAAATATTTTAATAGCCATGACAATGACATAGATTAGAGAGCATAACCATTTACAGAGGGAGGAACTGCGATTAGAATTTAATTTAATTTAATTTCAGAGTTATGACCAAGGTTGTATATATTTCTAAGTAGAACAAATGAGACTACAGAAAAATGGAACTTCATACACAAAATTATTGACCTAGGACTTTTATTTCTACTTCTAATGGAGTAGCCTGTATTAATCCAATCATCTACAAAACCTGGACAAGACACAAAACAAGGTGCTGAAAGACAAGGGAGGGGCCGTGATCTCATAGGAAAAAAAATAGAGGTGAGTGCAACATTTTTCCCTGCTTTTCTTAAAGAATTCATTATAGCCTACGCACTACTACCGTTCAAGGAGACAGCAAAGGCTGAGGGCTTTATTCGGGAGTTACAGAACAGTGCAGAAAAAATTGGAGTCCCATACTACCATGCAAGAGTGAGCAAGAGTTTTAAAAGGAAAATCAGCTAAGAGGTCACAAAACTTTGCAGAGTTTTCGGAAAACTCATTGGCGTTGGAGAGAAAAGACAGAGACCTGAAATAAGGGGAAACTAGAAATAGGCTAACCCACACAAAGATGGGAATCATCTCAATTCCTGATTAGATCAAGGTGATCAGCCCCTGAAGCAAATTACTTTGTGAGCAAAGATAGTATCATTCAGAAAATCTACAACTTTTATGCACAATGTCCAGCATCCAATCACAAATTATCAGGTCTGTTAATAAAAAGGACCAAATGACTGAAAACCCAGGGAAAAGTTTAGACAAAGACACAGCCGCACAGGTGATCTAGGTATTATATTATCAGATGGAACTAAAAAAATAGTATTAATACAGTCAAAAGAATAGAAAACATGGAGAACTTTGTTTTAAAGTATCTATATAGAAATTAAAAAAATGTAATCATGAGATTTAAAAATTCAAAGATGTGGTCAACAATGAATGAAAGAGAGCTGCAGAGAACTGGTGAGCTGGAAAGCAGGCTTAGACTGAAGGAAGAAAGGACAAATAATGGAAAATAGACAAGAGTGCTTATAAGACATGAGACACAGTGAAAAGGTCTAACAGACATGTAATAGGAGTTCCAGGAGTAGAATATGAGATAAAAGAACAGAAGCAATCCTTTAAGAGGAACTGGCCAAGAATTTTCTTCAATGGCAAAAACATGAATCTATTTTTAAGAAGCTCTACAAAACTGATGCAGGATAAACACAGAGCGGGAAAAACACATTGAGATCATCAGAGTTAAATCATGCTGAAAATACATAGGTCAATATGCCGAAAATCAAAGAGAAATAACAGAATGATCCGGGAGTGAAGACTGGGAGTAGAAGTGTGCATCACATTCAGAGGAAAAATTATTTTATTCATAGCTGGCTTCTGAAAGGAAACAATGAAATCCAGAAGATGACAGAAGGACATCTTCAAAATACTGAAAGAAAGCAGTTGCCAAGTTCTAAACTTGGAAAAATATTTTTTAAATGAAAGTCAAATAAAGCATTTTGTTGAATCAACTGATATGTATACTACATAGAGCTGTAAATATATGCTTAGAATATTGCCTGTGCAATGTATTTTCTGCTAACATATATTATCTGCCACGTTACAGGCTACAGATCTCATGGAGACAGACAAGTTAGGAAACCACAGATTATTTTTAAGAGCAATCAATTAATGAATCTCCTGTTTTTTCTTGCTCCAATTTACAACTTTCAACCAACTTTTACTTTTGTCTATTTTCAAATAAACAATTCTATGCCTAGGAAACTATGTGTCTATGTAAGGAAATTTCTTTGCTAATTCAAAAACATGAGAAAAATGAATTTAAATATTTTAGTTGGCACCACACAATAGTTGAGGAGAGGGAAGTAACTTGCCTCTCCTTCTGCATTAATTTCGTGATGTTTCTGCCCTGGACAGAATTTGCCCAGGGGTAAGGTGTGGAGCTAAATAGATGCCTAAATAAATTTTCTAAAGATGTATTGCCTGAAGAGAGGAATGTTGAGACTAGGGCACTTTTCCTTGATCAAGTCCACAGAGTAAAGGAAAAGTCACAGGCTTTGACATAAAAAGATCTTTCAGACAATTTTACATATCCATCACTTTCCAGTGAAATGACTTGACCAAAGTACTTAACCCCTTTGAATGCAGGTTCTTCCATCTTTTAAACAAGAATATTAAGATAAAGTAAAATAATGAGTATGAGATTCCTAGTACAGTATAATGACTCATAGTTGACACCCAAAAATAACAGGTCTTGTTTTCATTATATAGGCATATCATCTACCAGGTAGGAGAAAAGAATGGCTAAGTGCTAAGTGAGAAAAAATAAAAAGTAAGTCCAATGTCACTGGAGAATGATGAAGAATGGGGCTGGATACGAAAAGAAGCAACGTGAGATTTGTGCATGCTGATTTCCCTTTCTGCAAGCTGTGAAATTTGGTTGCCTTAGAGATAGGGTAGCTATTAGCCACCAGTAAAAATAAGCACACTGCTGAGAATTTATAGGAAAATGCATTTAATTAAGTGCCATCTGAGCCACCCACACTGTGAACAAGGATTCTGGCAACAACGGGGTTATTGTTGCCAAGTTCCTGCCAAATGTTATTTTCCTAAGTTAGTGTATTGGTGTTTCTGATTTTTGTACCCCCCCGCTGGCAGAGGCCTGAACAAAGAGTTCCAGATGGCAACGTGGAGCAAGAAAGCCCTATCACCACTGACCATGAGTCTCCCAAAGTCCAAAGAACACTGGAAAAACCTTGAAAAAATACTCCCCACTGGACGAAGGAAGTACAAGTGTAAAGTAGGAAATAATGGTGACTGAACTTCAAGATGAGTTCTCTGAGGGGTTTTTCATCTCTGACTGTACCCCAGTGTGGGGCCTATGCACAGTACAAGATGGCCACTCCATGTTGGTAGGACTGAACCAGACTAGCTCATCGCTGGGGAAGACAGTACGTACCTCCAACAACATAAACAACAGCCAACACATGGTGAGCACTGCAGGCTTCAGACACTGTCCTAAGCACTTAGTGTATATTACAGTTAATCCTTAAAACAACTCTACAACAGGTGCATCCTTAGTTTTTAGATGCAGAAACCCCATCTCAGAGGTTAAAGAGTTTACCTATTCTCATAGCAACAGCTCAAAAACAAGGTCTGTCTGACTTCCAAGGTCATATTCTATCTCTGCACAGAGCAACTTGGGCAAAGTTCTAAAAATTCCACCTTTACAGGAACAGGTAACTGAAAAAATCAATGTATAAGATTAAGCTAAGCCAATAGGGGGATAATGGCCAATATGACAATATTGATCAAGAAACTCAAAGATACCTGCTGAGTTGGGAAATCACAGGGCATTTTGTATAACAAAGAAGTTCAGCGTCACAGAATTAAAAGTAAAAACATTCCCATAAATCACTGAGGGCCAAGGGTTTCCACCAGAGAAGCAGAGTTTGCATGTAATATATAGTCTTAAGGCTTCATGCAACCTTATGCAGAGTTGTAATTGTAGACCTTTTTCTCTCCTTGGCGAGGAGGAAAATGTGAATATGCACATTTAAGCGTGGAAATTGTTTTAATTCACTGTTAAATTTTCTCCTAGGTCTCAGGCATATGACACAGAGAAAATGATAGAGTTCTTGTTTTCATGACTCTTTAAAATAAAAATGGAGTATAGCTGTAGAACATATTTACAGGCTGCATCTGCAGTTTGGTCTCATGCCTCCACTCCAAGTTCTCCCTCATGACCTGTCATCTACAAAGTGGAGATCATTAGATCGTCCTCAAATACTGATCTGCAAAGCCACATATCCAACTCTCTTCCAGACAACTCCAGTTATATGTCACAAACAGGGCAATATGTTCAAAATTGAGTTCATCATGCCACAGTTCAGATATTATGTTCTTCCTTTGGTAACCCCTATAACAGCAGAGTCAGGAATTCTCATGGTCACTAGAGCTAGAGACCTAAGGGTCACCTTTGATGCCTTCTCTCTTTCTCCCTCTACATTCATTTGACTACTGCATTGTCAGTTCCATAATCTCTCCCTCTCTCCATCACTTCCTCTCTCCATTCCCAGTACCACTCTTAATCCATTATTATTTTTTCATTTGAAACCAGCTAAGTCTCTTCATCATTCCCCCTAAAATCCTGTTCCAAAATGATCCACTCTCTAAACTGCATCTAGAGTGAACTTTACTGAATTTTATCTGATTCTATCATCTCCTTTGCAAAAATCTTTAATTTCTTCTCCAAACACTTCTGTATAAAATACAAAAGTCTTCACATCACATGTCATATAAGATCTTCTTACCTCTATTTTTGATCCATATCATTCCTACCTTGTCCTTGTATAATCTGGTCAAAGCAAATGCCATGTGATGCTTTAGTTAAAAAAAATCCCTGTCAGTTTCTCATCTCTATGATTTTTCTAAAGGCAATGATTTTATTTTATTTATATTTTTATAGAGGTAACAATGGTTTATAATACTACATGTGTTTTAGGAATATAGGTCCACACTTCAAATATATGATACCTCACCATGTCCACCACCAAAATTTAAAAAATCCTTTACCACAGCCAAATTGTCCCTCTACTCTTTGCTCCCACTTCCACTTCCTAGGGGAAATCATGTAACAAACAAACAAAAACCAATAGAAATAACTTTGATACTTGTTGCCTGCTAGTCCCTTCCTATTCTTATCTCTGGTAAGGTCTCTAGGAAATTTGGACTTGGGATACATCTTCAGTCTTCTCTTGGTACCCTGTGCTTACCTCTATCATGAGAATGTACATATTTTGTTATATGAATTTCCTAACGAGTGTGTAAACTTGTAAAAAACAGGAATGTATTATATTCATTTTTGTATCTCTACCACCTAGGATAACTTATAAACAAAGAGGTGGCCAATACAAGTTTGGGGAATAAATTGATTTGGAAAAGGAAGGAGAAAAAGCTCCATATGTCAGATGCAGCTTATTTTCAGATATGTTTTAGCAATTGAAAGGGGAAGAATGGAGGGAGGAAGGGAGGGAGGCTGCAAAGGGGAGGAAGGGGAGGAAGTGAAGGAAGGAAGGAAGCAGAGACACTCCAATAGAGGAGCACCCTGCAACAAATATAGGCAAGAAGTTTGGAGACTGGAAAGGTGAAAGCCAATGGACTGCCAGAAAGTCAGTGTATCTCTGAAAAGAAAGTTATGGCCTATCCCATAGATGGTGAAGTCTGTGGAAGACCAACTCTCTGGTATAAAATCTGGGAAGGGTGAGAAAACAAACAAGATCTAAACAAGTGAAGAGAAGAATAGAGGGTAGGAAGCATGAGACTACAGGGCAACAGCCGCAGAGCAAAAAAGAAAAAGTACCTTCACACTGGAATTGGAGAAGAGAATGCATCAGCAATAAAGATGTGCAAGTGGAAACAACCCTAAATTCAGAAGTTACACTTCTAGTTGTCATGGAGTAACAGAGACTAGATTCATCCTCCTGTCTTCAACAACAGCAACAAAAGTAAAATATTTTCTCAGACACTGGACAACAGGCAGCACAAGACACTGAGGGAATTCCCAAGAGAAGAGAAACCTACAGATGAGATATGAGATGTTCCAGTTTATTGACTTGAGAGAGTTTTCCATTAAATAATAGGAAGAGATAACCTAACCAAAGCCTGGGAGTCTTCCCAGGTCTAACACAGAAAGCTGAGAATACGGGGATGTCATGGTGGCTAAATTTTCAGAATAGAGCAATGGAGAAGAAACAGCTTTGAGAAGGGAAACCTACACAGATGAAAAGCACAAGGGATCTGAAGGGAATTCCCTTCTACTCTTCAGGGAATACTGATCAGTGCATGGATGTGAAGAAACTACTTGAGGAGACACAGGGAGAAGCACCAGAAACAGATAGAATAATGAACAGTCCCAGAACTTATATGAGGGAAGGAACAGTTGATGTTCCCACAACAAAATAAAGAAACCCTATATACATTGGGTACAGGGAAACTAAGAAGGGGAAAAATATCCCTACACCAAAGCTTACTCTGGTCCCATAAGAGCAGCTTCAAAAGTAACTTAACTGCGACCCAGAACAAAACCCAAGAAGATTTAAAAGAATGCAAAAATATCCAATATCAAAAAGACAAAATTTTAAATGTCTGATATCCATTCAAAAATTATCAGACATAGAAGTAGCAGGAAACTGTACCCATAATGAGGGAAAAATTAATCAATGTAAACAAATGTAGAAATATTACAAATGAAAGAACAGATAAGACATTAAGACAGTTCTCACTATAGTCCATGCATTCAAGAACATAAAGAAAACTATGATTAAATTAAAGGGACATGTGGATTCACACTTAATCTATCTTTGCTTCTATAAATTTGGGAGAAGAGTGCCTCAAAACTTGAGATCTCTCTAAATGTAGGAATATAGAGTAGAAAGCAACAATATATAGCATTATCTAGAATGAGCATACCATTTATTGTCCAAACAAATCCACTTTCCAGAGTGAAAGGGAACAATTAATAATTACTTTGGGATCATAATCATAAACTGAGGCTCAAGGTTAAATGTGATCCATGATGAGGCAAGGATTCTCTCCCAAAGCTTGGCAAGGTTAAATGAAGGGCAAGAAAATATACAGTGCATGACCTTTGAAAACAATTGACAATATAAAGTTCTAGTACTTAAAGGGAAGAACTTCAGCTTATAGAAACTTTCAGCCATCCAAACTAATGTATGCCATAAATTTGTCTGAAATTGGTCTGTCTCCCACAGCCCTTCTCCCTTGCTCCAGGACCAACTTTGACTTCCCTCTACTGTGTTGCATCTGGCTCTCCCAATGAGAGTCCTAGGCTCAAATTCTGTAATTGTTCTCGGCTCAAATTTTGCTCACCCAAGTCTCTGCCCGCAAAGAACCCTGCTGTCTGCTACTCAACAGGAGCGAAGATAGGAAGGTTATGAATGAATGCACTCATTGGCAAGACAGTTTTATATTAAGCATTACCTCCTGAAGGTAACGCTTTACACTAGAGATTTCAAGAATGAAGATGTCAGAAACACCCAGAGGGCAGGTGAAACTGGACTTTGGGAACAGCTTTAAGTTATGAAGCTCTGCTAACTTTCTTTATGCCTAAGCACTGGCAAATCCCCTAGCTGGTAGAATTCATTAATACCCAAAATTATCTGCCCAAGCCAAAAGATTAATGGTTGTCAAAGAAAAAGATAACCTCTCCCTAGGTAAGAATCAAGTTTCATGAAATCTTGAAGTTTCAACCCAATGATGAGAAACTTTAATCCAAGGGCATAGCGTGAAGAGACACTGGCATGTTGGTGACTAGCATGTCTCCCTTTATTTCAATGAGCCTCTGTTACTGTGAATAGTTAGATTATCACAGATGCTGACTTCATGTTATGACCTGATGGAAATCCGGACCTAAAACCATCCTAGAGCATGAGATAAACCAGCTGAGCCTGGAGCTCAGTTGTCACCACCTTTTCAAATACAGGCATCTTAATTAAAAAATTATAAACTAGGTTTTGCCAATGATTCAGATAAAACATCAAAAGTGGGGAGGGAGGAAAGGTGTCTTTCAGTTAAAGGGCAGGTCTGAGGTTAGGGATGAGCTGTAAATTCACTCAGAGGAGGATCCTGGGACCTGGGACAAAGACTGACCCAGCATGACCACGTCCCTGGCCAGCAGAGCTGCCCGATCTTGGCAAGAGACTGCACAGCACTGAGAACCATGTGTAAAAGTAAGCCTCTTCCCTCCACTCCTAAAGCTGGTCTCTGACAACAGGCCTGCCCCAGCATGTGGGAAAAACATACAAAGCATGTTGAGCTCAGATATCAATCTGAATGCTATGGAAAAGAGCCAAAGAAGTGGCATCTCATCAGCCGCTGACAATACTTTAGATCCCACTGTTCCTTTCAGGTAAATGAGAACTAGAATTCAGTCTTGGCTCCCAGCAGAAAACAATTTAACCCAGGGGATGTCTATGCTCATGATAATGTTCAAGTACCTGGTAATAACAGATGCAGAGAAAAAAATATCTGAAAATCAGTTTTGTTAGTGTCAGATGTAGTCTTTGGATGACACCGCTGATAAACATCAACCTTGAAGCCAAGAGAAAAACATTCCTTCTTCAGTAATATACTGACAGTGACCTCACAGCCCTCAAGCTTTTGGGTATGTAAGTAAGGAGATTTTTGTAAAATATCTAATTAACAGCTCAAGGTTGTCAACGAAGTTTAGAATACAGCGATGACCAAGGACTGAATTATGTTTATCTTCAATGCTCTCAATTTTCACTTAATCTATCTTTGCCTCTAAAATGACCACATTTGGGGAACTTAAAGGAACCTAAACAGAACCAAGAACACCCAGCAGATGATATTTGAAAAGGACTATCAGCCCAAACTCCCTTCACCTGGGTATTTTCAAAGATTTAGACACATTTATTTCTCTAGTTAGAGTGGGCTTTTTCCCCTGGAGATAACCGAGTTATACCGGGATATTTAAATCTATAACATAAACCTAAAACATCTTTTCCAGGGTGACAGTTTCATGAGAAGACTGAGGGGAAGGGAGAGTTAAGAATGTTCCTTCTGGTTTAAGAGAAAGTCCAAGGTTTCTCATATTAAAGTATAGATGATTTATAGGGCTATAAGTAATTTGCTAAAATTTGAATAAAAAGCATGAGATTCTAAAGCATTTTACTTTGTGGTGATCTTTAGGAGCCTCATCTCCATCCCTCCTGTCATCCTAGCCCTGCCTTTCCATATCAATCTAGAAATCTGAAACACGTTACTGTAGCCCTGGAGAGCATGCCCCTCCTGTTCTTGGTCCATGCTCATTTTTCCTCATAAAAGACAGAGAACACAGCATCATCGACAATGGCTTAATGGGGACAATTGTGGCTATCGGCACAGGATTGACTTCCTACCACCAGATGTTCGTTATTGTATGGCGATGTCTCAACAGCAAAGTAAGATCAGGTAGGCAAGGCCCTGGATGCCCACCAGTTGCCACACTTGATCACTGATAAGGTGCAGAGAAAGGTGGAAGAGAACAAGTCAGTTGAGGACTTTTGTCCAGTGATTTCCGAGGCCAACTGGTAGCAGCACCAGCAGGTACAGCAGAGTGACCACTGTCTGGGTGCTTCCCAGGACACACAGCAAGTGTGACAGCCTTGGGAGACTGGCCAAATGCTAAGCAGGACCCAAGACGCCCCAGTTACTCCATACTCTCTATGGTACACTCCTGCTCCCCTGGCCCCACAGCCTTGTCTATCTGGGACCACATTTCCTGACCCAGGAGGGCAGGAGAGGGTCACTCTTGCTCACACCTCCTTCCCCCTCTTCTCTACCTCCCCAGGTAGACTTGACTTCCTCCCAGAATTTGTTTCTTTGGGTATAAATTCAAAAAGAAAAAATGGTATCATGTAACTAGAAAATCAACATTAGGCTAAAGGAGAGAGACTGAAGAGTTTCATTTTTCTATCTCCCAGTATTAGGTGCACACATTTACACATGTGTGCAATTTCCCCATACGGCTATTGTAAATACTGTGTTTATGTGCAAAGCAGTTATTAATCTCTACATGTTATTCTTCCTTATTTCTTTTAGAGAAAGAAATGTAGATGTTCTTCAATACCCTTCAATACACACTCGCTTGCTCTGTGTGTAATGCAGTCTCTTGGTCAGGTTCTGCATATAGTCACAGCTAACTCCTCATCTTTTTCAAGTCTTTGCTCAAGTATCAGTTTTTCACAATTCCACTCAACTTTTGCTATAACATTGCTCCTCTTCTAAGGTACAATAACATGCATTCATTTCATTTGTCCATTGTTTAAGTCCCATCGCTGGAAGTCATGACCCATGAGGGATCTTTCTTTTGTTATTAAGCTCATCAGCCCCAAGTACACCAGTTTTTTTACCACACCCTCTTCTAAGCACCTTAGAACAGGGTCTACCTCACAGGAGATGCTTAGAAAACTTCACTGGAAAAAAATTAGTTATATATGTTACTTTCCCAAATATGGTTTCCTAATTATCATCTCTGACTGAATCCTAATTATCATCTCTAGCTGGGGAGGGAAACGAAACCCAATCATCTCTTCAATTATTCTACCTAAAAAAAGAAAATGTATAAGGAATGAGGAGTATGAACAGCTAGTTTTCAGTACGGAAATGAGCATGTTTTTGAGATTATCGATGAGTTTGCAGAAGTCCTGTACCTCTTTGGGTTATTAGCATCTTGACATTGGCTCCCAGAGGCAAAGGCTTGTTGTCCTCTTAGGAAGCCTCCACCCTTTTTATTAGCTTTGTAGTAACATCATCAGTACAGCAACCACACATTTCCTTTCATCCAGTCCCAATGAGATAGTTTCCCATCTACCTGAACCAGGAGCTTAGCTGAAAGTAAACTGGCTGAGATTCAATCAAGATAAAATTAACATGTATGTTTGAGCAGAAGGAAACACCTGAGGAGTCCTGGGTGCAATCTTTTCCATATGCTGATGGGATGTACTTAACCTTTGCCATTGAGAGTAATAATCCAGGTCAGGAAAGCAGCAAGTCCCACAGAGAGGACACTGAACCAAAACCAGGACTTGGGGTTGGGGGCGGGGGGGGGGGGTGGTCCCAGGGCTGGCTCACTCTCTAACCACCTGGGAGCTGTGAGGAGGGTTAGAGAGGGGCTGCACTGGGCAGGCCTCAATCTCCTCATCTGTAAAATGACAGGGTTGGAACAGATCATCTTCTAAGGTCCTTTCAGCTTTAATTCAGTGTTGCTCCAGGCATATCTGGGAATTTTTGAAGTGACCTGGACACCACCTGTGCTGATGTGGAGATTGCTAACTCTGGTAAGAAGGGCTTGTCAAAAGTAAAATAACAGTTGGATTACAATCACTGCCGGGTAACAAAGTGAGACTGAGTGCTCAGAGCAGCTGCCAAAAAAGCAAGATATAGCCACTCTCATCTGCTATGAAATCCCCTACTTGCTTTCCAGTGCTCAGAAACTTTGGGAGCATGCTGTCAAGGAGGGGCTGGGTAAGACTCTCTACTGGAGGGTTCTGCTATTCTATCAGCAAGGAATAGGAAACCACAGGTATTTCTTAAAACACAACTCAAAGGACTCTGATTGGCCAACTAAATTCCAAACAATGTGTTTATGAGTGGGGAATGTACAATACAACTAGCCGGAATCTTGGAAAACCCCATTCAATGAGCCTGATTAAAGACCATCTGGAACAATACCAAGAACAATTTGACAAGATTCCAACACAGGGCATGAAGAGGCAATAATGAAGACAATGTAATACTGAAGAACCAAAGACAAGTCCATTGGACAGAATTTCAAAGTATGATATGATTTATATATACAGAAATAAATACATACACCCGAATATACACATATGGTAGTTTCACATATAATATTGAGTTTTAAAATCAGAAGGGAAAACAGATTATTTAGTAAAAGGCTCTTTCCTAACTCACATATACACCAAAATAAATTTCAAATGGATTACTGAATTACATACTGAAAATTAACAGTTAAAAAAAACCCTAGAAAGCAATATAACTAGCTATCTTATCTCTAGTAGAGATAAGATGTTCCTAAACAGATGCACTAAAGCAAATTTAATATGAAGAACAATATGAAAATCTGAAATTATCTACAGAAAGCATCAATGAAATTAAAACCTGAATAATAAAGCAGGAGAGAAGTTAAGACAATATGACAGATAAATGGCTAGAACTCTAAATAACATTCTTAATAAATCAGTCTGTATGTATTACTGTGAATTTGATGGACCATTTAACTTTCATAAACTTGTTTCATTTTAATGGGGATAATAACTGAATATATCTCCTAGGATTGTGGGGATTAAAAATGATAATGGCAGCATTTGAACAGTGAAAGGCACATAATAAAGACTTACTAAATATCTGCAGTTATTACACTATTATTGCTTATTATAATAAATATTTATTCAAAATAAGTTATTGTAAAATACCTCAACAGAATTAAAGATATGAAAAGGCAATTGAAATCACAGAATTCCAAATGATGTGGACCCTACTCACCCGCTATCAAAACAATCATATCAAGCAATATTACATGCTTAGAAAAGGCAAATAGTGAAAATGGCTGCAAGACCTCGCTCCCCGCACACAGACACAGCGACCCTGCACCACGGCAGAGCCACCGCCTTGGAGAGGAGCCGGGAGCAGCGTTTCCAGAGGAGAAGGGACAGATGACAGAAGACGGGGCAGGAAAAGCTGAGACACCGTCTGGGCACGAATGACCGGAAACCACGCTGTGTGGTCGGAGGGACGGAGACCTGAGCCTCTTCCCGGGCGGAAGACCCCGTGGGTGCCCCACACGGGCGCTGCCCACCGAGCAACAGCCTGGTGGACACAGAGGGGCTTCCCCCGCGACAACGGGACTCGGGCGGGGCGGACACGGAGGAGAGCAGGGAGGACCGAGGAGGTGACACAGACCTGAGCACGGGGCGTCCACGTGCTGAAGCCGCTTCTACCTGTGGATGAGACGGCAAGAGGCCTCCGGGGACGGGGCCGCCGCGGGGCCACACTGCAGCCCGGGCTCCTTCCGCGCTGCGGAGGCGTCTTCTGTTCTCCACAGACAGTCTCGGGTCACGTTGTCGGGTCACGTTCTGGGGTCCCGTTCTCGGGTCACGTTCTCTCAGTAAAGTTCTCGCGCCAGATTTCACAGTGGTTCTCGCGGTGTTTTCTAGTGGTTCTCGTGCCTGTGGTTTCATGGCTGTGGCGCGCAAGGGTACACGTGTTGCCGCTAGGGTATCCCGAGGTGAAGGGTCTCAGGGTTACCGTCTCTCAGTCACCCTTTTCGAGGTTTAGGTTCTCATGGCTGTGATTCTCAGGGCTGCCTGGGCTGTGTGCACATAGGCAGCCGAGCCCCAACCCACACAAGGAGCAGAGCGCTCTCCTTCGAAACTTTGTCGGTGTTGTCTTCTCCCAGGTAGGGTCACCAGAGAGGCTCCAGGATCCTGCCTCCTACGCCAGCTGCTTAACAGCCTGCCCAGCTCACCTGACTGCTGATTAACCCGAAAGCAGCTGCGCTCCCACCCGGAGCCTGGGGCTTGGGATGGTTGTGCACCGGCCCAAGCTACTGCCCAGCAGGAGAACTGACAAGTTAGCCGTGTGCATGCTTTGTCTCCACTCCCTCCAGAGGATCCTGGGAAACTCCAAACCCTGCTTACCAGAGGCCCTGTTGCACTGTGGCCTGCCCCGGGCCTGAGCTCCTTTAATAGATTTTTACTTGAAGATATTAAGATCACTTCCAGCTGTAGCTGAACAATTCCAGCCTAAGTCTACAGGGAAAGGTCTGAGGAGACCTCTTTGCCTCCACCACCCCAGCTTCAGCCCTGAAGCTGGACTCCACCGGGTGATGGCTCCAGAGTCTAACCATTCTGATTGATGCACAGGCTGCAGTCTACACAACAGAGTGTCTAATATCACTGACCCAGGCCCAGGCCTACGCTTTGCAACCTTATACCCTCTCACAAGGCCATTACATAAGGCCAGGGCAAGAAAGCTGTTTAGCCTAACCTGTAGAAAAAAAACACAGAGTACCAAACAAAAGGAAGAAAAAAGAGAAACATACTCTAATTGCTGGACTAAAACAATACCCAGGACAATCCCAAATGCAATGAAACTAAACTACCTAAAAGGATTTCAAAGCAAAAGTCATAACGATGCTGAAATCAGATCAATGGAAGAACAAAAGAGAACTTCAACAAAGACACAGAAAATATGGGAAAGTTCCAAATAGAATTCATGGAGCTAAAGGACACAATAGTTGAACTAACAAAATAGAGGATCGCAATAGTAAACGGGAAGAAGTCTCCAATCAAATCAGGAAACCGAAAGATAGGGCAGTAGAATACACTCAAGGAGACCAACCAAAAAAAGAATAAACAAAAACAGCATACACGATTTATGGGACAACATCAAGAGGTAAAAACATTTTCATCATAGGGATCCCAGAAGGAGAATTGAGAGAGAAAAAGGGTTATAAACTTTATTTGAAGAAATAAAAGTGAAATCTTCCCTGACCTGGAGAAGGAAACAGACATCCAAATTTAGGAAGTTCAAAGAGTTCCAAACAAAAGAAACTTTAATAGACACACACCAAGACAAATTGTAATTACAATGACAAAAATCAAAGATACAGCATTTTTAAAGCAACTGGAGAAAAATGAGTTGTGCATAACAAAAGCCCCATAAGACAGTGAATTTCCTAGCAAAATCTTTATAAACCACCAGGGGAAGGCATTTCAGACGCAAAATTTTGAAAGAAAAGAATTTCCAACTAAGAATACTCTATTACGTTAGGTTATTGTTTGTATTGAATGAGCGATAAAAAGCTTTACATACAAACAAAAGTCTTAAAATATTCACCACAGCAAAACCAGCATTAGAAGAAATACTAAAGGAAGTTCTATAAAGTTAAAAGAAGCAGCTGCACATGAAAAATATAAAATGTGGAGAGCAGAAGAGTAAAAAATGTAGGCTGTTAGAATGAGCTAAAGATTACCTTGCTTTCAAGTTATAAAAAGATTATAAACACAGAAACTTAACTTCAAAACTAAATACATAAAAAACAAAGAAGAAAATTGAAACCAAACAATAGTAAACTTTTAAGCACAAGAGAACAGAATAAGAGAACAAATGTACAGTGACACTGCAAAAACAACCAAAAAACCAATAACAAAATGGCAATACTCAATAGTCATCCTTAATGTCAATAGGTTGAATTCACCAATCAAAAGGCTTTGAGTAGCTGAGTGGATTTAAAAACAGACCCAACTTTTTTTGCTGCAAATAAACCCATCTAAGTGATAAGGATAAACAGGCAAAGAAGTCAGAGTTTGGAAGACAATCCTGCAATTAAAGGGTAACCTCAAAATGTCAGGGACAACCATACTTATATCAGATAGAATAGACTTTCAACTAAAGAAGTTATTGATACTCAGGGATGGATAGTATATAATGATTAAGAGGTCAATTAAACAAGAAGTCATAACATTTACTAACATGTATGCATCAAATGAGGAAGCATCAAAATACATCAAGCAATTTTAACAGAAATAGAGACTGACTGCTGACCGAATAACAGTAGCAAACTTCAACATTCCACTTACTAAGTGGACAAATTAACCAGGCAGAAATTTAACAAAAAGAACAAAATTAAGTTTTAAATGATGAGTTACACCATGTGAGTTTAGTAGACCTTTATAGAACACTTCACCCATAAACATTAGAAATAAAATTCTTCCCAATTACTCATGGAACATTCTCAAGGGTTGTCCCTATATTAGGATGTAAAATGAGTATCAACACACATACAAAGATTGAAACCATACGAAATATCTTTTCTAACTACAGTGGCATAAAACTAGAAGTCAACCACAAAAAAAAAGCTGGAAGTTTCCAAACTGTGGAATCTAAGCAACATGCTTCTGAATGACTATTGGGTAAAAGAGAAAAGCAAAGCATACATTTTTAAAAGTACTGGAAAAAAATGATTATAAAAACATGAAGATCAAGACATATGGGATGCAGCAAAAACAATATTAGGAAAATTTACAGCGATAAAGGCCTACATCAAGCTATAAGAAAAATCTCAAATAAATAATTTAACCCTACAGCCAAAGGAATCAGAAAAAGAAGAACAAATTAAACAATAGAAGGAAGGAAATAATAAAAATTAGAGCAAAAATAAATGAAATTGAAATCAGATAATTCAGAAGACCAATGAAACCAAAAGCTGGTTCTTTGAAAACTTTAATAAGTACAATCAGAAATGAACATGGAAAATTTGCAACTAACACCTCAGAAATATAAAGTATTATAATAAAATTTATGTGAATAAACTGGACAACCCAGAGAACATGGATACATTCTTAGAATCATACCGGCTACATAGACTGAATCAGGAAGAAATGGAGAACCTGAGCAGACCTAACACAAGCAAGAAAATGAAAGAACTAATCAAAAGTCTTCTCTCTCCCAAAAAGCCAAGGACTTCACTAGTGAGCTTTACCGAAGCAACAGAGAATAATTAATAAATATTCTTCTCAAATACTTCAAAAATTGAAGAACAGGGAACACTTCCAAACACATTCTATGAAGCCAACATTACTCTGCCAACAAAAGCATACGAAAGCATCACAATAAAGAAAAATATAGACCATTATCTCTGATGAACATAAATGCAAAAATCCTCAACAATTTATTAGCCAACAAAATTTAACAATATATTAAAGGGCTCAGCCATCATGACCATGGAGGATTTATTCCAAGAATGCAAGGATGTTTCAGTATACACAAAATATATGTATATACATATAAACATATAATACAACACATCAACAAAATAGATAAAAATCATGTGATCATTACAATAGATGTAGAGAAAGCATTTGACAAGATTCAACATCGTTTTATGATAAAAAAAAAATCTCACTAAAATGAACAAAGGAATAAAAGGAACAAATCTTGACATTTGTTTTTTTAAGGCCCTATATATTATACTCACAACTAAAATCATACTCAATTGTGAAAAGTTGAAAGGGTTCCCTCTTAGATCAGAAACAAGAAATGATATCCACTTTTATCACTGCTATTCACATAATATTGGAAATCCTAGCCAGAGCAATTAAGCAAAAATAAATAAAAGCAATCCACATTAGAAAAGAAGTAAAACTAACACTATTTGCAGATGATGTGATAGCATTTGTAGAAAAGCCTACAAATGCCACCACAAATTATAGTTATAAATTGATATATCAAAATGGCAGGCTATAAAATTCATATACAAAGTCTGTTGCACTTTTACATGCAAACAATGAAATTGAAGAAAAAGAAAACAAGAAAACAATTCCCATTTACAATAAAAAAAAAAGGAATACCTTAGAATAAACTTAACAAAGAAGGCAACAGTCCTGTACAATAACCATCTTACCTCTAGCAATGTACAGATTTAATGCAACTCCTATCAAAATTCCATTGGTATTTTTCAAGGAAATAGAACAATTTTAAAAAATTTGCATGAAATCAGAAAAGACTGAATAGCCAATCATTAGAAAACAGAACAAACATGAAAGTATCACACTCTGGACTTCAAACTATAATACAAACAATAATAATCAAATAGTTTGGTGCTAGAATAAAAGCAGACACAAAGATCGGTGGGATAGGACTGAGTCCCCAGAAATAGGCACATGCACGTGCTCTCTCGCGCACTGGAGCTCTCTCTCTCCTCTCTCTCTCTCTCTCTCTCTCTCTCTCTCTCTCTCTCTCTCTCCCCCCCCCCCCGCTCCCCTTCTCCCTCTCCCTTACACATACGTACATATTTACATATATATATATGTATGTATGGTCAATTGACAACAAAGAAACAAAGCACATACAATGGAGAAATAAATTTTTCAAGAAATATTTCAAGAAATAGTGTTAGGAAAACTTGACAGCCACATGACAAAGAATGAAACTAGACCACTCTCTAACACCATACATAAAAATTAATTCAAAAGGGATTAGAGACTTGAGTATTAGATCTGAAATCATAAAATATATAGAAGAAAACATACACAATACATTCCATGGCATTCATTTTAGAAAGGTCTTTAGGGATTCAACTTCAATGGCAAGGAAAATAAATGGGACTGACTACAGCAACTAAAAAGCTTCTGCACAGCAAAAGAAACTACATCAGAAAAAAAAGGCAACAAATAGGAGATGATATTTTCACATCATACACTTGACAAGGGGTTAATATCCAAGGTATATTAAAAAATCATAAAACTCAACAACAAAAAA
Source organism: Solenodon paradoxus (assembly GCA_004363575.1). NCBI lineage: Eukaryota > Metazoa > Chordata > Mammalia > Eulipotyphla > Solenodontidae > Solenodon > Solenodon paradoxus. The sequence goes on from RJWH01000660.1 coordinate 552,429, forward strand.
ACAAACCAATCAAAACATGGGCAGAAGATCTGAATTGACATTTTTCCAAACCGGACATGCAGATGGCCAAGAGGCCCATGAAAAAAAATTTCATCATCACCTACTAATAAGGAAATCAAATCAAAACCATAATGAGATATCACCTCAAACCTGTGAGAATGACCTGTATCAAAAAGGATACAAACAGTGTGGGTGAGAGTCTGGAGAAAAGGGAATGCTTATACACTGTTGGTGGGAGTGTAAATTAATGCAGTTACTTGGAAAAACTCTATGGCTGTTCCTCAAAAAATTAAAAATGTAACTCCTTATAATCCTGCAGTTCAACTTCTAGGTATGTATATGAATAATATGCAAATATAAATTCAAAAAGATGTATGTATCTCTAAGTTCATTGCAGCACTATTTACAATAGCCAAGAAAATAGAAATAAACTAAGTATCCGTGGATAAATAGTGGAGAAAGAGGATGTGGTATATATACACAATGGCATATTAGATGAGCTATTAAAAAATAAAACAAACATGGAATTCTGTGACAACACAGAAGAGGGGGTTATGCTAAGTGAAATCAGTCAGAAGGAGAAATAAATATCAAATTATCTCACTCAAATGTGGAATAGAAAGAAAGAAAAAGAAAATGACTAAACAAAACAGAAAATTAGCCCTTGGACATTGACAACACAACTAAGGTTATCAGACAGAAAGGGCTTGGATGGTGGGAGCAAAGGGTCATGAGGTTCACTGGATAGTGGTGGAGACTTAGAAATGTGCTGGTGAGTGTGATGTAGTATCATGTATTTGGTGAAGAGTGAACCTGTGCATCTAAAACTCTGTATTGTAAATCAAAGTTGCCTCAAGAAAAACACCAGTAATATGTTTAAACAATAATTTATGGAGCATGGGGAGATTTCTCATACCTTGCTTGTGAAAGTGAAAATTGTTTTAATATTCCTGAAGGGCAATTAATTTTTCAAAATGTATCAAAACATTATATTGATATAAGGCAAAGTCCATATCATTTGATCTAATAGTTCTACTTCTAGGAATTTTATATAAGGAAATCATTAGATATATGCAAAAGAAAAAAGCATGTAAAGCTATTTCATCATAATAGCAAATTCAGAAATAATTTAAGGTTCAACAAAGGGATGTTTGTTCTGTCCATATAATGAAATTCTGTAGAAGCATTGAAAATCAAATTGTAGAAAATTTTAAGCATGGAAATATGTTCATACTATTTGTTCTGTGAAAAAAAGGAAGTTATAACTCTATTCTTTTATCTCAACTTTGTAAAATAAAGTATACATTCATAAAGATCCATATAAATAAATGTACAAATATACCTTTGAAACAGAAATAAATACACTGTTTACATCTGAGTGGTATAAATGCTAGTGATCTTCTTTTATATGTATTTTCTTCATGCCTTCTCTCTTTTCCAAAGTGTCTGCTATTTATGAGTATCACTTTTTACTTTTTTCTTATTAGAATAAGATGCAACAAATATTTTAACATTTTCTGAGATTGCTTTTATTCTTATCTCCTGTTATACTTTCCAAGCTAATATTTTGCGTTTCAAATCAGAAATCAAGAAAGTCAATCACTCAGTTGAGGGACTTATTTCTACCCAATCTATGGTGGGAGTGCCTCTCTATAGAGTTTATCTTAGTGTCTTGACCAACACAATTGATTCCACTTCCTCTTCCCCCTTTGAAATAGAGGCATTTGTGAAGACCTCAGGGAATAGAAACCTAGCTTCCTAGGTCCCTTGACCTTGGGATCAATGTTGTGAATGACACGTTGCTTGGAAGAACCCCAAAAATTTTCATACAAGACAGAGAAAAGCTTATGTGTAAAGTCAATATAAAAATGTGCATTTTTTTCTCAATCAGTGGAAGCTAAAGAAAGCTTTTCAATCAGGAAAGGAAAATGGTCATTTGATACTTAGCAAAGTCTCCCTAGCAGCAATGTGAAAGAAACACAGAAAGTGGGAGAAACTAATGTCTCTTGAATAGTTCAGGAAAAATGAAGATGGATTAATCCAAGGCCCATAATTGAAGGGGAGATGCTAGATCTGTGAGTGTATATATGAGTGGCTGCTTGGATGCTTGGTATCTGTTAAGTGCTAACTTGGTCATCATTAACTAATTTGACAAATACAGGAAGTAGGGCAAATTTTAAATATTTAGTATTTAGAGATTCAAAGTTAGATTTATGCTAGGCTGTATTTGAGATACCTATTTAATATCTTATTAGAGTTATCCAGAAAGTAGTTGGAAATATAAAGTATTTATTCCAATTGAAGCCCTAAATATGATCACATCTGTTAGAGATTGTCCTTAAAATATGAGTCAATATGTATAAGCAGATGGGATAAAAGATGGGAAAGCGAATATAGTTAGAGCAAAGAACATAAGGAAAAGTGAAAAGGCATGATGGAGAATGACCCATTTGGGAGTCTGCCAGTAGTTGGACACGCATAGAGCACAGGACGCAGGAGGAAGGAGAAAATAAGCGAAGATGCGAACAGGCAAGGTAGCACAAACCAGATCAATAAGTCTTCTTTGCCATGATAAGGAGTCTGAGATCTTTGTAGATCCAATAGATCTTTGGAGTCTCAAAATTTTAAGCAAAGAATGATGAGCACGTTTGTTTTCTAGAAAACTGACTTTGTTGACATCTGTGGAGAACAGAATGTAGGAAAAATGGAATCCAAGACCCATAATTGTCAGGGAGATGCTAGATCTTTGAGTATATGTATGAGTGACAAGAAGAGGAAAGGAAGGGATGATTAATTGAGGTATGCCTGAGTAGTTAGAGGTTGAGCCCAGTTTGGACTGGGGAGTGGGTACTGCAAGGGACAGAACTGTTGAGGCTAACTTCACATTATCCAGCTTAGGCAACAGAAGAGATGGTATGCAAATCAGTGAAATTAGGAAAGTAGGAAAAGGTTTTGTAGGAGAAAAAGATAATGAATATTCTTTGGAACATGATCAGATGCTTCTTTCCTCTTTTAGCACCAACTACCTGCATTTATCACAATAATATTTAATAAGGAGACCTCGCTGATTACACCTTGCCACTGACCCTCTCCCCAGACCAACGCCCACCTCTTCCTATCTACTGTTCTCTTTGGACCCAGAAATCTACTAAGTTGAAATGAAATAATTGAATACATGACTCCAGGCAACATATCTAGGTGGTATCACCCAGATAACGTAGAAGCATTTTTAACAGAGGACTTGTTAAGAAATGAGTAAGTTAAACAAAGTTAGTTTGGTTTAGCTAATTGACGGCTACTAATTATTTTTCTAAGTTCATTTGAATTAATATTTTATATAATAAAAATCTTTTTTAAAAACTTTATAGCAAATATGTAGAGAAAAAATCTGTATATAAATTTTTTTTTAAGATTTCTGAAGGTGAAACTTTCAGAAGCCATGTGGGAGGTATTTAGGACTATGAAGACACAGATTACTCCCTCTGCTGCCTCATATCCAAAATCAAAGAGCGAAAGCCAGACACCCTAAAATGTAATGAAAGTAACAGCATTTCTCTGGGCTCAGAACATACCTAGGCCTACGTCCCTGCACTCCTGACTCCATAGATGCTTTTGTTTCATTGAGTCTAGGCTTCCTTATCAACACAGTCATAGGTTCTACCTCACTGGGTTGTTAAGATTAAATGAGATGACATGTAAAGTACCTGATAATATTGAGAAAGGTTAGCACTATGTAGTAAGAAGGTTTCTGGGGAGTGTCTGTGCATTTTGACCATTCACTGGAGCTATTGTGGTCAATTTCCTCATGCGATTATCGGCTGATGACGATCATCTTTCTTTGTTCCGTCCTCAAAGGGTTGGAGACAGAGCAGGTGCTGAGTGCACCATGCCATCCCTAAGGAGCAGGAATAAACAGCGTGAAACACAAATAGAGTCAAACACCACGTCAACAACTGCACGAAGCCCTCAGAGCCCTTGGTGATCCTCGTAAAGACAAGAGGAACAATTATGACAGTGAAGCAACAATTATGGCAATTACGTTTAATAGAGGTAATTAAACCAACTTAAATAAATGAGCATTCTTTAGATATCTGGCTACTTCTCCCATTTAATGTTCTTAGGATTCAAAAAGTGGAACAAACATGGACCCCAACTCTCTCCCTCCAGAAGTTTGAGGGAGAAATGAGCAAAGCTTACCTCCTGCATTTAGTTAGGCTCCTTTCCCTGGGGTGAGGTGGGTGCAGAGCTTAGGATGAGGGTACTTGAAGAACTGCAACCTGCTTGCTTGTGTGGGGCCCCAGGGAAGGGACAGGCACCTCTAAAAGGTTTCCTGCTTTTTGTGGAACTGGGAAGCCGAATAAAGATTTATAGACCTGAGAAGTTGAATAAGGATAAGGACAATAGTCCCCGCCTGTGATGGCAACCAGCGCATATTCCCCCTCTCCTCACAGGTTTTCTGTGCAGCTCAGCCTCCCCTAAAAGCACCCTAAGGAGCACAGAAGGACACTTTACTCTTTACATCCAGGAGAAAGAAAACTGAGACTAACCTTTCTCAAAGAGTAAGCAAGCTTATACTGGGTGGGGCTTAGAGGAAATTCGCATGTAAAAGGAAGGAAGGAAAAGGTATCTGTGAGCTTAAACATGACGCAGCCCACCTCCACAGAGTCCTTTAGGTGTCTGAAGACAGTCCAGCAGGAGCCTCCTGTACAGTAAGAGGGTGGTGGTAACAGCAAGGTCTCGCTTCTTGGCTACTTACCTGGCCGCGTGGTCTTCATCAAGTTTTGAAACTTTTCTTTGTTTCCTTTTCCTAATCTCTAATATGGAGATAATTAATGTACTACTTTATAAGGGCATCTGGAGAATCATGTTAAGTCAATCAACATAAAGTGCCTAGAATAATTCCTGACATGCAAAGCAGTCTGTGCAGGTACAGAACCCACACGCATTAACTTCACAGTCAACTATGAGCTTATTCCAGCCTTTATGACCAAATTATAGCCTTCCGTGGGAATTTCTGAGAGCATATGCATTTGTGTTATTGCTGCCTTAGGGAAGAAATGGGAGGTCTTTTAAACCAGACTCATCAAACAGATTATATTTAAACTAGCAAATTCTCTTAGATCACAGAATCTGTTTGAGATTCCAGCATGTTTGCTTTTAATTATTTGAATGCACATTATCTCTTAGCCTACCCTTCAGCCAGGTCCACCTTTTCCAAACTGTGCCTGCTGGTCTCCCCTGAGCTTTCATGTGTATGTTTAACCAGGAACCAAACTCCCACTCCCTTTTGAGAGCCAATGTCCCAAGGACACCTTCATGTTTCTGCCTGGTCAGAGTTGTTTGAGGAAAAATGACAAGGGACCTGAGTCAAAGAATGAGTAGAAGGCATACAAATGTTGGAAGTTAAAGACTGAGACTTCTGGAGAGGATCAGAGTCCTATCCTGCAGACATCTGCTTGAACCCAGGGTGATTAACCTAGAGACCTTTCAGCGCCAATCTCTCCATACATCTCTCTCACTCTTTTTAACCCCCTCTATCCCCCTGATCTACCAGATGTACCAGAAATTCCTATATAAGTTCCAAGTTTCATAATTTTAAGCCCCATGGGCACGGACACATCTGGTGGTTCTCACCGCCTCACCCTGCAGTGCACTGAGATTTGGGGAACTGACACAAAAGCCTTGTGTTCATAGACGCCGATCAGTCCTAAAGGATGGATAGCTTGACTGACATGAGGGTTTATGCATGCACATATGTACCCCTCTAGCCAGGCACCACACCTGTACCCCCCGACCATACAAACATGTGTGTGCCCATCCATCCACACATGTGTACGTACATGCATGTACACAGCTACATGATGGCAGGCTTACCGCACCTATCTAAACACAAGTATAATAATAGCACATCAGATCCTTACCAGTTTCAAGAGCAAATCTTCCTGTACATCAGTACTCGTCTCGTCTCCAAAATTCACCTTCTATGTGAAGCCCTCATTGGATAAAATTATGAATTCCTAAAGGACTAGCTCCATTCTTTTATTTTCCCAGAACTTGGTACTGCCATTTTTCAACAAAGCAGAAATCCCTAAAGGAGTTTTAAAAGCAAAGCACATTATATACTAAGTGATAAAGCCTAAATTTCTTGGTTCTGTACCTCTAAAACAATCAGGTTCTTTCATCTTGCACTCTACCTGAAGAATTTTTTATTTATGTGGCCATACCTAATTACAATTATGAAAATTTAAAAATCCATTCTGAATATTATAAGACTCAGGAAATCAGTCTGGTGTTGCATTGGCTTCTAGATGGTGTCAACCTTTAGTCCAGGTGTCGTTGTCCTTCTGGTGTCAATGGCTCCTTTCAAAGCCACTCTCCTCTTCCATTCTTCGTGTGGGGTGGGGAAAGCATGGAGCTCACACTCAGACATCTCCAAAATGTATCGACTTTAAAAATGGCTTTGTAAGAGGGCCTGATTTACATTGCTTTGTCTTCATTTTCTGCCTTAAATTCACAACAGTGGCAGCTGTTGTATTTGAACAATAGACCAGGTTAAAAGGGTAGTTCCAGGGGCAGAGGGACAGCCCAAAGACAGAGACGTTATTTTCTACCCTACGCCCATGAGGGCCTATCCTGAGCTGTTCTTGTCCTGGCTGAGAGCTGAAAGTAAGTTGGTAGACATGTTGACAGATGGGCCCTAGAAACTTCCATTCAGTTGTGTATGGAGACTGGATGCACATGCGCACACACAGTTTCCTGTCATCTGCAGGACTTGGTTCTCTCCACTGCCTGCTCTCAGCCATCAGCTAAAAGGTTACTTAAGAATATGCTGTCACTGCCTAGCTCCTCTACATCGAATACCACGCAATACAGCTGATGTACAAGTTACAGGACTTCGTGACATGCATCTCAGGGTGGGAATGAAAAGTCTGACATAAAAAGAAAGAAAGTGTTCTCTAGTTCAGAGGCGTGGATGTCAGAGGAAGCAGGTAAGGTTGAGGGTGGTATCTTCTGCACTTTAAACATGAAGTTCCAGAACAGGAGAGAATTAACTAGCAGTAAAAATTACAATCCATTGAGGGGTCTTGAAACAACTGGCATGATTTATATAAATGCACATCACTCATTTACTTCTTGCAAAGGGAGGTAAAGAAGTGAACATTCGGAGAAGCTGTGTAACAACCTGGGGCTGTGTCAGCAAGCAGGAGATGAGGTGCTCGCAGTTTTAAAGTTGACACCAACATGCTGCATGGCTCTGCTGCCAGTCACAGTGAGTCTGGAAGAGAGTACCGAGTGGCTGAAATGATACTTTTAGGATGGGTGGTCATGTCCAGAGGAAAGCAAGCCCAGACTGGCCCAGTACCCCACCCCCAGCTGGTGCTAGCATGTAGCTAAAGGGCGAAAAGGAGAAGCATCTGATCCTCAGGTCAGGTGCCCGGGCCCCACATCACTGCTTCTGAGATATCCTGAGGTCAGAGAGGCTGGCCATGTTTCCTTGAGACAAAAACGGAACACAGGGATGGCAAAAACAGGACCAGGTTATGCACTGTCGATTAAGGAGAGAAGAGGTGGAGAAGAGCAGCTGGACCAGCAATAAGTAAGAACTATGTGATGTCCATCAGTGATTGCATAGTAATGACATGTGATCTGGTGGGACTTCACACAGTCAGGGCCAGTGCAAGAAATTTTGAGACCTTAACTGAAAAACAAATTTGGCACCCCTATGAGCCCTGCTCTAAATGTGCTGTCGAAAACACATGCTGCTTTAACCATCCCAGTGCCAGAAATGCCCAATAACCCCCACAGTGCCAGTGATAACCCCCATGATAGTTACCTGCAAATCAACCATGCTGAGGTGTTCTGCTCCCTTTAAAGAAACAGGCTCCTATGGGTTGGAGGGAATCCTCTTCCCTCAGGGCTCCTGTTTCCTCACAGAGGCAGGGACAGCGGTAGTAGCCACAATGCACCACAGTCAGTGTAGGCAAGGGCTATCTTCAACATGGAGTAAAAGGGGCAGCTGCTTTTCGCCCCCCCTCAACAGACTGGGTCGGAGGCAACTCAACTGTTCCTTTCACTCTGCACTAAAGCCAGCCCTGGTGGAGCAGCAGTTAGGTCAATCACCTCCACAGGAGTGAGTCACATATTCCTGGGTTTGAATCCCAGGTCTAGAGGAAAGCGACCAGCTGAACAACTAAATGAAAATAAAGTAAAAGATGCTTCCTCTCCTTTTCTCTTCTTGCCTGCCTACTTGCCTTCATTCCTGCCTGTACCTTTCCTGAAAAAAACAATGGCCAGGTTTCTTATAAATGGGACAAAATTGACATTTATATTAAAATGATGGGGTGGTCCATAAATATGAAAACAAACAGGACTGTCCTATTTAAATGGCACATGTGGTCAGACTGCTTTCACAACCTCAGACTAGCATAAGGCCTTACTCGAAGGGTGACTGTCCTGGCATTTCCAGTTAACATTACTCTTGGAAATGTCCTCCTCTCTCTGAGAAAATGCTGCCTGAGAGCCTGGACAGGTGACAGCTTCTCCTGACCCTCTGAGGACAGACCCTTCCCTCCCAGGTCACACCTGCAACCCTACGGGAAACACAGGCAGATCTCATTGCTCCTCCCCATCTGGATTTGGGATCAGAGCCACAGAGAACAAGATGTCGCCATGTAGGACTTTTAAGAGTAAAGAGAGAAAAAAAGTCAAGTCATGTGTGTAAGGGGATGTGATCATTCTCAGTAACAACGATAACGATAATACTCGAAATAACAGTCTACTGCAGGTCAGTCTTCTGTCCCTTTGAAGGGTTGGTGCTCACTAGACCCTGATTGCATATGCCCTTTACATCTCCAGTGGTTAGTTGTTGCTTCCAAATGTATCTTTCGTGTTATTTCATAATTGTTGGCCTATTTAGCAGCCAGAAAAAGAGAGATGGACAACTGACACCAATTGCATGTCCTTGCTAGTCCTCAAGACGCCCTCGCTCTCCCTCCCAGCCTCCCGGTGAGGCTCATCGCCTCTCTCACCTTAGTTTGTGTGCAGATTGGCCTCCCCATGTCACTGTCAATGTCAGTAGACCAGGATAGTAGCCCTGTTAGCACTTTGATCACTTAACATCAGTGGTGCTCCCTCAGAAACATACATTCATTCCTCATCTGGCTCCCAGATCCCATCCAATTTCCTCACACATCTCCTCCAACAGCTCAGACTTCCCCCCGACAAGCGCCTTCTCCATTCAGCACCTTCTCTCACCTTTCTTGGTGAAGACTGTGCTTCTAGCCCAAGGTACCCATTCCAGATCCTGTGGTTCTAGCTTTAGGGACCCATTCTGCATCCTGTGTTCTAGTCCGTGGTACCCATTCCATATCCTGCGATCTAACCCTGGCAACCCACTCCCGATCCTGTAGTCCCAGCCCACATCACACTGCTTAACTGAATAACACATCTCGGGAGACGGTATCTGGATTTCAGAGGACTTCCCCAGTGACACAGAGCTCAGGCGGGGTGACACCCACACCCAGAACCTTCTAGAACACTCAGGCACTCCTTTCCCAGTCTTGCCCTCCCCCAAGCCCTTGTGCTTTGGGCCTCCTTGCACACAGTAGGGAAACTTGTTGGCATGTGCCATGGCCTTCTCAGGGTCAGCGCACACTGGCTTCATCTGCATCTGACCAATTCCCTTATCAGACTGGGAAATCCTGCGGCAGGGTTTGCCCTCATTTCCACAGCCCTCAAGTCCTCAGACTGGAGAAGGTCCTCAAAATGTCTGTTCAGTCATGTGTGAAGACTGGATGTACACACACACAAACAGGCACATACACACAGACACACAGAGAGACACAGAAACACTGATACATGGAAACACAGACAGACAGACAGACATGATTACATACACATGGAAAGTTTCCCGCCATCTGCAGGACCTGTTTCTCTCCACTGCTAACAGGCATCAGCTAAAACATTATTTCCAAATTTGTGGTCACTGACTCGTTCCTCTACATAGAATGTCATGCAATGCACACCAATGCTGATGTACAAGTCAGAGAGCTTCATGACGTGCATCTTAGTGTGGGAGTGGAAAGTCCGACATAAAAAGGAAGCATTCCTTATTTCAGAGGCGTGGTTGTGAGAGGAAGAGATGCATGTTCTTTGAGCAGAGAACAGGCCAGCAAGGGCTCCACACAGCATTCAGGACTTTGATTCTCATTCCCATCAGGAGCACTGAAGGTGCTCCATTGTGCATCTTAGGAGATGCCTTGAGGAATGACTTCCCCGAAGGAAGACAGGAGGGAGGGCGGGGAGGATGCTGTCACAGGTACAAAGTCTGCTGGAACTGGGGTCAAGGCAAGGAGATACAGCGAAGCAATACAGCTCTCAGGAGAGCCTGATTCACTGTTGGGCACCAAGAAGGAAGACTCAGACTGACTCATGACACAGGCCCAGTCAGCTGTCTAGCTGATGATGTGACACACGGAAATGGGGACTCAGCAGATTCAGTGGTGGGTTATCATTCAGGCCTCTGGAACCTCAGATGCAGATGTCCAGCAGGTGATGATGCCTGACTCCAGAGCTAATGGCTGTGTCAAGACGGTGCTCAAATGTAGAAGTCATGATCAGCAGAAGCCAAAGAATGGGGGTGCCACAGGGGTGAGAAGGAGCTGTGTCCCTCCTCTGAGGACTACAAGATAACCTCGTGTGCTTTGAAACAAAGAAGGGCCACAGCCAGAACTGAAATCAATCAGATGAAAGTCTACAAGGAGATGCCCATGGGCGATCATGAATATCTGGTAACATTTAGGAACTAGGTCAATGCTAAGACTGACAACATTCTAGATCTTAAAGATCCAAGAAGCAGTGATTTTCTTTGGCACTGCTATTGAAATGTTCATGTTGATCTTGATGGTATTTGCAAAGCTAATTAGGAGAGAGCTTTGCATCAAACTAGGTAAGAGTGATAGTTTTGAGAACAGGTTATAAAAACAAGTGAATAAATCCATGCATTGTCCTTTGCCTAAGATAGCTCCTAGCATTTTTAATGTATGAGGCACCATGATGAGCCCTGCACCTTATTAGCTCATTTAGCCCCAGGTCCCCAACAATACTAGGAGGTAGGCTCATTTTATTTGTTCATGTTTGATGAGTTAAGATGCAAGTCCAGGTGAGCCAGACTTCTAAATCCCAGTGCTTAACCTCTGTGCTTATTGGCTTCCTGCTGCCAGTTGCCAAAAAGAAAGTTCTGTTCACCAAACAAAACTTGGTGGTTAGAAACTTGAAACTCTATATACCCCCTAAACCCCAGCCCCCGGTCTTGAACCCAGGTTCATGGCCTTCATAGCTACAGCAAGACATGCCTGGATATACATTTAATGAGAGAAAGCGAGAACAAGGGTAAACTAGCTTGTCACCATGCCCGATTCAAGTCTTCCAATGACTTCTCTTTACTGTGAGATTGGTTTCTAATTCCTCAGCAGAGCAAACTAACTGCCTTTCTCCACGACTTTCTGGCCACTTCCAGCAAACAGCCTCTTCTCTGTTCTCAGATGCCTCCAGGCACACACATACTTTGCATAGGCTGTTCCTGCTCCCTGTCACTTTTCCCTGACCTGAGGCTTCCAGTGCTAACACCTATCTCTTCCATTCTCAAATTAGGTTACAAACCTTCCTGATGCCCCCCCACCCCCACTAGGGTAGGTTTTCCAGGATAAAGATGATCAATTTCATAATCAAATCTGTCTTGTCTTCCCTCTGCTGGGCTCTCACAGTATGAAGATAGGGAACTATTCTATTGTATCTCCTGGCACAGTGCCTGGCCCTGCTGGAGGAAGGGCAGGCAGCCCTCTGCCTCTACAGCGTCCTTTTAAATAACATGCTGGAGCTAACAGTGGCAGCATCAGACCCCAGCCACAGGCTGGGCCCAGCCAAGGCCCTGAGGGTGAGTAGAGCAGAAATACAAGTGGCTCCCAATCTAATTTGAAGTCAAAGCCAGCTCAGTCATTGGTGGCCTGATTAACCATCAACCACAGACCAGACACCACAATTATTGCTCTAAGATCTGTTATTTCATCTTCACCATGACCTCATGACTTAGGTCTGATTGGACCATTTTATAGGGGGCTTCAAGGAGATGAACTTGCCTGAAATGTTCCTGGCCACATTCAAATTCTAGTGTGTTCCCCATTCACATTTAGGTTGCCAGCTAAAAATACAGAAACACCCATTTTAATTTTCAGATATGTACAATGAGTCCATTTATAGTATAAGTATATCCTAAATGTTGCGGGGGATATACTTATACTTCCTAAACACACACACGCGCGCATGCGTGCACACACAAACACACACACACACACACACACAGTTATTTAATCTGAATTTCAAATGGAACAGAGAAGTCCTGTATTTTTATTGGTTGAATCTGCTGGCACTATCTGTCCAAACACACTGCTGCATTAGGGAGTCTGAACATTCAGTTCACTTGACCGTGGTCAACATTCCTCATCATTCACTTTCCCCATCGGAGACTCCAAAGACATCCAGACCTGTGGTCAGCCAGCTGTGTAGGCGACCTTATTTCCTCTGGAAACTCAAGTATTTCCTTCCCCTGGGAGGCTTCACACCATCTCCTACGACCCTGGTCCCTTCCCACAGCCCCCTCCTCATTCCACAGCCCCATCCCCGTTCCTCCATTGGCCGCTGTGCCCACTGCTTCACTGCCCTCAGCTCTGGGATGCCTGTAATGTTCCCTCAGAGACACTTGCAAATACCTGGACACATCCCTTCCTGAGAGAGTGGGGGTATCAGATAAGAGGAATAATTTGTTTGTTCATTTGTTTATTTCCTCCCACTCTGCATTTTAATCACCTTTTTAATATCAGCCTAGCATTTCATCTGTCTTCTTTAATATCTTGAAATCTCACACCATTAGAAGCCCAGCAGACATTTGTTCTATTATCATCTTTTATTCTGTATATATACACATATATATATATATACACATATATATGTATATTATACAAGTTCTTTGCTCTTACTCGTAGTGAAAGAAAATTAATATTCAAACCAAACAAATACACAAAACAAGCCCAAGTCAGGGTCCTGGGCCTGAGACTGATGTGTGACTCCTAGACTAGCCTGTTTTCAGGTGTCCCTGGTGAGTGGGTCCGAACTTCCTGTGTCAGGAGAGCAGAAACATGCCTGGGGAAAGTATTATCTGACCCTGACATTCCATCTGAGGAGGGAATCAATGGGGAGAAATAGTCTAAGGAAGAGGAGAAATGCCTTAGTATAAACAGTTAAATAAGCTTTTGTTCAATTCTTGGCTAAGTTATGAAAGACAGTTTTTTAAATTTATAAAGTGCCTCTTTTAATTAAAGGGGTTTGAATAAAACACATGCCCATACTGTTATTCTATCTCCAAAACACTGGAATTTCAGTGACTCTTCTATGGAGCAGAGTGGCCGGTGGTCCACCAACCTTAAGGATGGGGCCCAAGCTGCCTTCTCTGCGGCCTCCATTCAAATGTTGCTGGTCCAGAGAACAGGACCCCTTCCCCTAACCCTCCTGGAGTCATTGTTTTTGTTCTGTATCCTAACACGGGTGCAACTGGAGCTCCAACTCACTACTGGTGACATCTCCGACTGATGTAGAACAGAGTGCAGCAGTTAATTGCAAAAGTAAGGGTCACACTATGGCTCAACCAGTTACTGGCTGTAGACCCGCCTGGGCAATTGTTTTACTGTGCTTCGCCTCATATAATAAAAAGGAAAATGGAAGTGCTAGGGAGTGGTCAATGAGAGACAGAGTGCTTGGCATAGGGGGACCTTAATAAGTGTTCATCTAAACTCATATCTTAGAAGAAGCTCATGCAAATCCTGTTTTCTTTACAATGTGATTCAAACTTTGCAGAAAGATATTTAAAGCTAACTTTCTAGGTGAATATTTCCTACTTTGATGATGGTGGTTTTTCCCTACTTGGGAGAGAAAGTTAAATCTTACAAAGATTTCTAAAGATTGTGGAAGGAACCAAACAGATTCAAGATAAGCATGTCCCCAGTTCCAAGTCTGATAACAACTGTCTGTCCTGAGTAACCTGCTTCATCCCCTTAGCACTCTCCTTAACTATACAAATACAGAATGGAGTTTAAATCCCCCTTACTGTTCTGTCCAGCACTGAAATGTAAATTCAAGACCGTACAGGCTATAACTACACTAGATTTGCTAAGAAGAGTTTGTCATTAATGCAAAGAATGCACACTAAAGAGATTACCTACTTCAAGACCACATTGTTTTTAAAAATCAAAACAAAATCCTGTAATTAGAAACTTAAAGTAGAGACTAAATTGTTAAAAACAACTAGCAAACCACAGGAATGCGCCTGTGGAACTGGTCCATCTTGTAGTTGGTATTATTTTCATGCTCACATCCAATAATGCCCACTCACCAGTGAGGCGGCTGCAGGAATCTGGGCTCCTTCCTGAATTGTCTCCTGTGGAATGAAACATGGGAATTTCCCTCCAGGCAGCCTGTTTCCAGATCTGTGCTCAAGACACCACCGGAGCTTGAAGTTGAGCAGTATTGACATCATGGAAATTGGCCAAAAAGACAACCTCCCGATGCCACTCCAACTGGCTGTTAAACATTTACTGGTACACCTTATTAGATGTTTAATTTGGTCTAACTAAATCACAACATTTCAAAGCCCAAACCAGAACCTATCCTGAATCAGTCTTCTTATTCCTTGGCTCCTTGACAGAGAATATCCACTAATGTGAAGTAGAATTTATTTTACTTTATATTTTTTAGAATATGTATATGTGTATATATACGCATATGTGTATATATACTCTAAAATATAAAAGTAAAAAAATATGCATGATACAGACATATATTGAAGTTAATAAATATTTTATGGGTGAACAGAGCATATTCAATTATCCTCCTTATTATAAGCCCTGCCTTTTGTTTAACTCTCTAAGTTTCTTTTTAATATTCATTAATTAATGTTTGAACTCTCATCCCCTTCCTATTCTGGGAAGAATTTATTATCTGTATTGCCCTGTTGTATTGTTATAACATTCGTGCATGAGAATAGTCTTTGAAATGGACAGACTACATGGGTAAAGAGAGAACAGGGGTAGAGAAAGAGATATTCAACAAAGACAAACAAGATGAAAGCAAAAGTCACAATATTAATATCAAAAGTATATAAATTTAAAGGTATTTAAAGATTTCTCTAAAGCACTGAGCAAGATAAAGAATATTTAATGTAATAAACAGGTTTTTACCAAAACCAGTTATAGCACAATTTGTTAATATACTTCTCTTAGAATTAGACAGCTCTAGCAGAAAAAGAGTAAGTGGGGATATTCTGACCATAACCAATAAAATTAGAATATCATAAAAAGGGAAACAAAAGTCATGTAGCTGTTCAGAAACTAAAATATGTCTTTCTAAGTAATCCATTGAATAAAACTGAAAATCAAATTTAAAATTAAATCTATCTAAAAAGCAATCAAATAAGACTTTATACCCAAACAGAGCTATGGCTAAAGCTGAACTAAAATTCATTCTTAAGAGAGTTAAAAACAAGTCTAAGAGAATACATTTTGAAATATTAGGAAGATTCAATAAAGACAAATTGAAATTGATATTAAAAAGCAAACGAGAAACAAAATAGTAGAAAAAACACAAATAATATAACAGTTATTTGGAAAGAATATTAAAACAGATAAACCCTTCAAGGGCCTATTTAAGAAAAAAAAGAGAATAAAAAAAACAGAAAATCAGGAAAGAAAAGGGTAAAGATATAGAAGTGATGGCAAAATAATAGGTAAATCATATGTGTACCTGTCACAACAAAGTGGAAATCTAGAAAACATTTAGTGACTTTTCTAACAAATATAAAAAGCCAACATTTCCCCATAATGAAGAAACAGTTAAATATACTCAAAGGGAGGTGAAGGGGTTACCGTTAATGAAGAATGAAGGACAAACTGGCTTCAAAGCTGAGTCTTAGCTAATACTTCTTTAAAGTTAATGTTAGTATTATATACATTTGGATATGGAATAAAAAAAGATGGAAATCTCCCTAATTCATTCTCTTAAACTAGTATATCCTCAATAACAAAACTTGATACTTAAAAAAACTGATAAATATCATTTCTGTAGCCTAGTGGGTTAGTTCACCAGAGGTGCAGTCCACATACATTCTAAGGGAAACGACCAGTGTGAGCAACTAAATAAAATAAATAAATAAAAATGCTTCTTCCGCCTTTCTCTTCCTACCTGCCTACTCACCTTCACTCCTGCCTGTGCCTTCTCTTTTAAAAAAATCAAATTTCTGAATAAAATATTTTTAATTTTGAGTAGGAGATAAACAAACGAAATCAACAAGTATCTCAAACAAACAACAGGGTGCAATCAAGTTTAATCCAAGAATGAACATGCATTTACTCTTCGGAAGCACAGCTGCATATTGTCAATACAGTCACAAGAAGACAGGCTGATACTGAAATGACCTTCTGTAAAAATTCAACACCTGCCCCAACCAAAAGCTTGGTTAAATAGGAAGAGAA
The DNA here is from genome assembly GCA_004363575.1 of Solenodon paradoxus. Lineage (NCBI taxonomy): Eukaryota > Metazoa > Chordata > Mammalia > Eulipotyphla > Solenodontidae > Solenodon > Solenodon paradoxus. The sequence continues at coordinate 569,006 of RJWH01000660.1, forward strand.
ATGGAATACCTAATATGTAATAGAGTATCCTTCCCCAAATTCAACAATGAAAACCACTGTAAATGGGAAAAATGCTAAAGGCATCTCATACCATGAGAAAGAAGCAATATCCACTATCCCCGATATTATTCAACATAGCTTAGACATGTAGCAAATGAAATCAAACAGCCCATTACACATTACAAGAACAGAGATCAATTTTCTTTTCTTGCTGGAGATAGGATTCTACATATAAAATTCAAGACGCTTTGAGAAAAAAATCCTTAGAATTAATTAAAAAGTTTGGTGAGGTACCCATATACAAGAAAAGCATACAAAAATCTACAACTCTTTTCTATACTGGCATTAAATAGCTAAAAATTAATATTGGGGAAATGTTTAAAAATAGGGATATGTTTATAAAAATCATCCTATAGAAATATCGTTCAGGCTACATGAAAAAAACTATAAAATCTGATTATGAGGCATAAAACAAGGTCTGAACAAAGAAAATACATATCATGTTCTTAGATGAAAAGATTTAATATAATGAATTGTCAAACATATCCTAAAATTAATAAGTAATACATTATTCATTGCAATTAAAATCCTATCGGATTTGGGGACAATGTGGGTTGAATAAAGTTATCTTAAAGTTCATGTGAAAAGGTAATGACCAAAGATAGCAAAGGTTTTAAATATGTGGTGGGTAGGAGCACTTGCCTTATCACCTAATGCATAACATAAAATCACTGTAATAGTATAATCAAAAGAAAGTGATATTAGCATAGAGAAAGACAAATAGGTTAATGAAACAAATTAGAGAACTCTAGAAACAGGTCTTGATTTACGTGAGAATGTAACAAATGGCACACTTGATATTTCAGTTTGGTGGGTAGTGTTTAGTCTATTAAATAAATGAGACTGGGACAAATGACTGTATATCTGGAAGAGAGAAAAGTAGAATACCACCTCACATTATGTATAAAAATAAAACTAAAGTAAAGCTTTCAATATAAAAAATAATAATGATACCAATTTAGTGGAGTACTTAGGAACATACAAATGACCTAGAGCACATAGATAGATTTTTTTAGCAAACAGAAAAAGGTGGGAGGGGAAGGAGGACTTAGAATGTACACAGAAGACAGGATGGATAGATAGATAGACAGATGGTAGATGAATGAGTGGATGTGTGGATGTGCAGGTGGGTGGGTAGATGGATGGATGAATGTATGGATGTTTTCAATATATATAGAGAGAGTTGAGTGGGTGGGTGAGTGAATGGAGAAAGAGAAAAATAGGAGGAGATATGACAGAGAGTGATGGGTGCATGGATGGATGGAAGGATACATTAAATATATAGGTATAGGCATATTTTGATGGAGTAGTGGTTAGGTCACCACCTCTGAAGGAGTGCAGGCCATGTATATGCCAAGGATGCAATTTCACATGCCTGTTTGGGAGGAACAATCAATATGAGCAACTAAATAAAATAAAATAAAATTCTTCTCCTGCCTCACCTGCTTACTTTTCATTCCTGCCTGCACTTTTTCTTTAAAAAGAAAAAAAGCAAACACAAAATATATAGCTACAAACGATAGGTATATTTATGTATCAATAGATTCGGTAAATAGGTAGAGAGAGAGATGAGTGGGTGGGTGGTGACTGGAGAGAGAAGGAGGGAGGGGGAAGAGAAAGAGGGGTGAATGGGTAGGTGAAAGGATGGATGGATGAACGGATGGTTGGATAGATGGACAGATGAATGGATGCATATATGCATAGATGGATAAATTAGACTAGGTAGATAAATAATAGAATTGACTACAGGAAAAAAATTAATATGAAAGTCATAATGTAGTATAAATAATATTAAAAATCAAATAATACACTGGGTCAAATATCTGTGATGCATGTAATAAAAAGAATTACCTGTCAATAAAGGCAATTAATTATCCATGATACACACAGCATTTTCACAAATTAAGATTAAAAAGACATACAGCCCCAAAGTAAAGTTGGCAAAGGAATTGAGGTGATTTACAGAGCATCCTCAAAGGGCCAGCACACTGTGGTAGTCAGGAAAATGAAAGAAAGTAATAAGGCATCACTCTCAGGTAGGAAAAACATTTTGAAAATGGTAAGGCCCCACCAGCAGGGAAGTTGGTAAATAATACAGCCTTTCTCCGAAACAGTTTGATGCTATCTGTTTAAAAAGTATAATTAAGTACATGTCCTTCAACCCAGCAATTCCTTTCCAGGAATCTAGGTGGTAAGAGTAAAAGCATCAGTAGATTAAAGATTTTTAAATCAATCATAGCAATGTTGATAGTAGGGGAAAGAAAGATAAAGAGAGAGAGAGAGAGAACTAAATAGCTACTAAAAGAGAACAATTTGGATAAAAGTTGCAAATGTTTGCAATGAAATATTAGTCACAAAGAAGAATGAGTAGCATGGCAGCTTTTTATAAAATAGCCCCCAAATGGAAAGAGCCCAGATGTTGGTCAATAAGAAACTGAACACACTGAGTGGTATATTCATAAAATCGAAAGAAGCTGAGGACAGAGAAAGGGGAGGGTAGACAAACATTTGTTAGTATAATAACCTGGATGGATTTCCAAAACAGCATGCCCTGTGAAAGAAGCCATAAATAAAGGTCCATACTATATGCCCCCATATGCATATAAAGTTTGAGAGGAGGCAAAAATAACCTATAGGTCTACAGTGGGAAAAATCAGAACAGAGGTGTCTCTGGAAATTGACTGGGATGGAATTTGGATTACATAGGTGTAGGCGGTTGTCAAAACTCAGTCAAAAGATACACTCAAGGCTACTGCTTTAGACTATATGCATGTTTTGCCTCAAAAGAAAAATACTGGACACTAGCTAATAATGTACACGCGAAATGTTTAGGGAGAAACACACCGACATATGCAACTTGCTTTGAAAAAAAACAGGTAAAGTAAAATCAAATGAAGAATAGTTATAAAGATGGGTAGATGGAAAATCAATGTTCACCATTAAAATCTTAATGAAATTGTGCCATTTGCAACAATCTGGATGGACTTCGAAGAGCTCATGTTAAGTGAGATAGGTGAGAAAGAAATGGAGAAATACAGGATGGTTTCACTGATATGTGGAATATAATTAAATGAAACAAATAAATAGATAAACCCCAGCAAAAACTCACAGGACACAAGATGATGGCTGTCAGATGCAGTGAGGTGGGAGGGAAGGAAAGAGGGGAAAAGGTGGTGGCAAAGCACACGGGAACTCTGGTGGTGGGTGTGGTGTGAAATAGAGACTGAAATGCAAAGTCGATATTCAAAAATGAATATAGCATTGTGAACAAAAGAGATAATAAATATAAACAATAAAAAATGGGGAAATTACCATTAAAGATGCGTATTTGGAAAAAAAAAAAAGCAAGCTTGGGCACATGAATTACTATGAAGATGTGAAGAAAGTAAAAGAAACCATATCCTTTTTATTATGAGCATTTTAAAGTAGCAGTAAGCTCAATAGACTGTCCTCCAAACTGAAATCAAGTGACTAAATTTTTTGAGAGTAAACAGAGAGTGATGCCATTAAGGTAATAAATTAAGCCCAAGATTAGCTAGTCAGTCAGCTTTCAAATTGGAAGTAACATACGTCTCTTTAGGTAGGAAAAAATATTTTTTAAAAGAGGACATGGAAAAGGGAATGAAACAACAGCAATGCTACATCAAGTATTTTAGTAAACATATTTCTTCTCTGAATAAATAAAGCTTTAGGTGGAACGCGAAGACACAAAACAAAGGAACAGACTAAACAAAACCAGCCCCTGGACATTGAGAACAGAACTGAGCTACCAGAAGGGGCAAGTGGTGATGGCGTCCACTGGGCAAGGGTGAAGAACTGGCAGTTTGATGGTGTGTTGATATATATTTGAGGAATGGGGAATATGTACTTATGGGTTTATATTGTAAAGTAAATTTACCCCAATGAATTTTTTTTTTAAACAAAAAAATTTTAAAGGTGTAATACATGACCTCAAAAACACAAAATGTATGTGTGTGGGGGCAGAGCTTTAGAAAACGTAACTTAAAAAACTTAAGTTGCTATCAATTTAAAATAGACCATTGTGAATGTTTTTACATGAAAGCATCATGGTAACCACGTCAGTGTGGTTTTGCTTACATGACTTCTAATGATATTTTTGCCATAGGTCTCATCCTTGTTCCTCTGTAACGAATGCGTTTTTATTTTTGATTGTCCTCCAGATTTTCTCTTCAGCTTTGGTTTTCAACAGTTAAATATGACATGTATCCATGAAATTTATTTTTGTTCATGCTGCTTGATGCTAGGCGAACTTCTTGGATCTTTGGTTAAGTATCAATCATTAATTTTAGAAAAAGCTCAAATAGTATGTCTCCAAATACTCTTCTGTCTTTTTCTTTCTTCTCCTTTTAGGGTTTCAAGGAAGCATATATGAAATTATTTCCTATGGGAAAAAAATTAAAAAAGCTTAATGGTAAAATCTAGGTAGCGAGTAAAAGGGAGTTTTCTGTAAAATCCTTTACATTTTTCTGTATATTTAAAATGTTTCCTAAAACAATACTGGGCAGGGGTGGGTGGGAGAGAGTTCGCTCTAAGACAAATGGTTGACAGGGTTTCTCCAGAGAAGTCAACAAATTATAGGAAAAGTGGTCATAATAAGAATCTATTTTTGTAAGACAAACAATGTCAAGCATGCATTCATGCACATGTGAGTAACTGCCTAAGTACTCACACACAGAGGTGGAGGCATGTGAGACACCAAGGTGGGGTGGAACGTGGAAGGGAGAGGGGAGAGCACTTCTGCATATAAATGCAGACGGAAGGGCACATACACCAATGTTAGCTTAGGATGGCAGAAGGCCGGGTGGTTTTAGTTTTCTTACAACATTCCGTACTGTTTAAAAGGTTCTCCATACTCACTGATCATTTATTAATAATTTGAAAGCTGTTTTTAGTTTGGAAAATCCTAAGACTCAACAAACAAGAATAGTTTGTGTTTGGCTCTTAGAGGGGAAGTCATCTTAGGCCCAGGACCCATAGAAAATGGGGCCTGCTGCCTGAGGACTTTACAGTCTTGTCTCAGCTCTGCCCTTCAACCAACCAGCATGAGGGACACTAGGAGACTCATCGGCCACCTCCACAGTCTGCTTCCCTGTCTCCTGCCAGCCAGAAGGCAGTAGCCAGGAGCCCTCTGGAATCCTGCTCCTAACACCTTACCAGGGTCACCTGTGCCTGTCCCCACTGCATCTCAAGGGTCATTGCAGGCAGAAGAAGGGCACAGAAGTGCAGTCCCCAGAGGAGAGCTGTGGACTCAGTGGTGGGGTGGGGTGCTCCTTTGGGCACAGGATTCTCTGCTGCCACCCTGGAGACCTGGGGCAGGGCACGCATATCCTACAGTCAACCAAGGTAGAGATGTTATCGGAAAAAAACCTTCCAGATCTGCACTAAAGAAGCAGCCCCTTGTGGACCTCACATCACAGTCATCTCAGTATTTCCCTCCCCGTGCCACCGGGTGCCCAGGCCCTGCTGGAGAAGGCTGGAGGGTAGCTCGAGGGTGCTGGGGAGAGATGCTCCCCTTCGCACCATCATTCAGAATCCACAACAGTGCGTGTCTGCACATCACACACCCACAAGAGCAACTCTGAGAAGCTGAGACTGCTCTTCCCCCGAAGGGCTTGGGGCCTGGGGTCTAGAGTCAGACACCCTCACTCTCACATGTCTGCCTCTAAATCCAGCTCCTCTGAAGTGTCCCAGTGGGTTGGGGGAAGGGGTACAACTGGGAACAAAAGGAGGCCTCTCCCTGCTCACTCTGGCCCTGTCAATGTATAACAGCATGGGAGGTACTGGGGAGAGGGATGCTCACTCCACCTGTGAGCAATGTCCTTGAAGACAGGAGATGCCCTAAAACTCAGTCTACTGTGACAATTGGCTCTTAAATGGCTTTTCTGTGATAGCATTGTACTGCGTTTCACCTGGGCCATCTGAGTCCTGGGCCAGTAGCTTAATTGTTTTGAGCCACAGCCTTATCCACAAACTAGAGATGAGGCAGAGCTGGCCTCAGAGGGGTGGTGGGATAGTTTAAATGAGATAATGCAAACAGCGTCTCACACACAGTGAGGAATTAACCAAGGTTAGTGATTTTATTGTTGTTGTTGATTGTACATATATTCAAAATGTTTTAATAATGTTTCTAAACTATAAACTGCTTCTCAGAGACTATGCATCCACCCCAATTAATTGCTAGTACTGCTGGAAGTAACTTTGGCCCATTGGATAGGAGGTTTTCAGGTCTGATGGGAGAAAAAAACAAGCCATGACTATAGCAAACAACACACTCATCCATGATTTTTCTCCAGGAACAATTTAAAATTTCTTAACAAGAAAATGGTGTTTGTAACAACTCAGTTTGGTTGCTGCTGTTGCTTCCACAGAGCAGTGGCTAATTAACTGCCCTGTTGATCTACATGTGCGCTGCCTGTGGACTGGGACCGCTATCAGTGGAAGAGGCTATCAGCTCCTGTGGCAGGCCCATGCCACTGTACCTGTCCTATATCTCCACAGCTGGCAGGGCTCCTGACACAGGAAATATTTGCAAAGTTTAAACAAACCTCCTTACTATTCCGGGACTGACTCTCCCCAGCCTCCTGGAACACGAAGCGTCTGAGACCTGCCCCGTGTAGGACACCCCTTGTCAGCTCTGAAGAGGCCGAGCATTCTCTTAGATGCTGGACAAACACCACATGACATACACCTGTTAAACTAGAGTGTCGGCTTGGACCACAAAGCCTGGTGTGTCACTCTCAAAGGGCCAGAACGTGGCCCTTCGGCTGGAGGGGTAGGAGAGGTACTGATGGCATCAGGCAAACTGCCCCATAGGCAGAACACAGGCTGGTCGTCAGTACAGCAGAGTGAGACCTGCTGCCTCTGGTCAACACAGTTGACACACACCCCAAGGACTTGGGTTTGCAACCCGGGGCCGGAGTTGCAGGTGGAGGAGTGTCAAGATGAGAAACTAATTAAAATAAAATAAAATGCTGCTTCTTCTCTCTCTTCCTGTGTTTGCCTGTTCACCTTCATTTCTGCCTGCACCTTTCCTTTACCCAGTCTGCTTCCCCGTCTCCTGTCAGCCAGAGGGCAGCAGCCAGGAGGCCTCCAGTAGCCTGCTCCTGCCACCTTACCAGGGTCACCTGTGCCTGTGCCTGCCTTACCAGAGCCAGCCGTGCCTGTAAAGCTCCAATCCTCAAGCTACCTGGGTTCTAGAAAGAGTCTAAAGGTGAGAGCAGGTACAGCAGTTAACACCCAAACCATCATTAGAACTGGAATCGGTCTGCTTCTCAGAACTGGTGCATAGGGTCGCATCTGCCGCCTCAAGTGTTATTCAATGTCCTGTGACAGAGTGCTGACCTCAGTTTATATTTTGTCAGACACCCCAAAGAGGCCCTTTAAATTTGATCAAAAGCTACTCAACCAATTTTTGCATGATGTAATAATAGAGGAAAAGTCATTTTCATTGAAAAGACTAGTAATTTGCAAATTACATTGTGCTGGGCAATTGATAATGTCACTTGACTTATCTCTGCAAACAAAGACATATTAATACCCACATAAAGAATTAGAATGCGGTGGAGATAAACCACTCACTCAGCTTTCATCTGTTTCCATATCTGTGTTCTTATCCTCTGACCCAGCTCTTCCATTCAAGCACTTCTTTTTCTACTTACATTGCATTCTCCAAGAGGGCAGAACCATATGTTAGATTGAATAGCACCCCTTATAGTTTCCAGCCCAGCTTGGACCATAAAGTAGGTTTAATGAATGCAGTCTAATGAACTAATATATGGGTCAATGGCCACTAGTTGGAGGGACTGCAATTCCTTGTGAGCCGACAAGGGGCAGGATCTGCTCTGATTCCATCTAAGAAACAAAATGCTGCTCAAATTCTGGGAGCAGCTTCCCAAACCAACGCTTGAGGTGCTCCGAGCATACACAGTTCCACATTCACGGTCCACTAGCCACTAGGTAGCTGTAGGTCCGCAGGCCGATTTCTCAGAGGGAGTAGCCTGCGTAACCACTCGAGGAGATACCAGCTGGCAGCAACTGGACTGCATGGAACGGAGTCTCAGCTTGTGGTTCCTGACCCCAACTCTTCCCCAGGGCCTGCCCCGCCCTGCCCCCACTATCAGTTAACTGGGAACGTTGGTGCAGTGTTCTGGACATGATGTCACAGGCTTAGGAAAGATTTCACTTTCCACTTACAGCAGTGTGATGAGATAGGATTTGAACACACTACTCTTGCTCTAAAAATGAGAATATAAATCTTAGGGAATTGCTAAAATGTGATGCCGAGAACAAGCAAAGTTGACTTTGAACCCAAAAAGGCTGTCTGCACTCTGTGTAGCATTTATGAATAAGATGTCTTACAGTTCCCCTGGGCAAAGCACTTTCGTTGATGTCACTTAATTCCTTATTATATTAAATCCTCTAACCAGAAGTCACAGATAAGGGATATTATAATTGCCTGATTTCTACAGCTTGTTTTTTTAATTAAGTATACAATGCATGCTGAATATTATAGAATTACCCACAGAATACTTAATAATTTGGAAACACATTGAGAACACATTTTAAAATGAAATAGTATATATTTTCAATACTTTATACTCGAATTTATAAAGCAATGTTGGGAATAGGAATTTTTATGGAGCAATGTTAGAGATAAGAAAGAGCAGTGGGTCTCAAAGGAAGAAGATTTAGCCTCTGAGAGAGCATGTGATGATATCTGAAGGCACGAATGTCACAAATGAGGAGAAGGATGCCACTAGCATCTAGCGATAGTGACCGGTAGTGCTTCTAACTAAGCGTTTTTATGCATAGGACTCCCCACACAGCAAAGAATTATTTAGTCCAAAATGTCAATAGTCCTAAAGTTGGGAAACCCTGTGAGTGAGACGAAAATATAAGTAGGTTGGTCCATAGGCACATACATACATATGTATATAGGTAGGTGGAAGGATGGATGGTTGGATGTTTGGGTGAATGGTTGGAGGGATGGATGGATGGATAGATGGATAGATGGATGAATGAAAAGATGGGCAAGTGGATGGATAGGCAGGTAGATGGATGGATGGATAGGTAAGTGGATGGGTCGATGAAAGGGATAGATAGATGATGAAAATTGTGCCCAGAAATTACTTGTCAATCAAAGTCTGATTTAAAGTATCATGATTATCCTTCCAGTTTTGTTCTGATCGTCTCCTATGGCTACTGATCAATCATACACATTTACACATCTTTCTAGACAGGCAACAATGCGGTCAGTCATATTTAGGAATAGCTTATCAGTTATATTGAGGAGTAATGTAGAATCTTACAGAAATGACAGGTACTTATCATCTAAGATACAGTTCTGTGAGAAGAAAAGCAAAGAAAATTAAAAAGATTATTTCAAGATTCTGAAACAATCAGAAAAGTAATGGAAATAAAGGACATGAAAGCCAATTTGCTATTGTGACTTTGGACATGTTGAGTTTGAGATACATCCAAGCAAAGATACTTAGAAAACAAACAATGACATGGGGCTAGAAGAAAAATAGACTAATAACAGCAGAATAGAACTGGAGATGAATCCCAGCTGAAGTCATGAGACAAAGATTGTTTAGCAAAGGCAAGAAGTGGTATCATTGATTGGAGAGACCCCCAGGGAAGAGCCAAGGAAGTCAGTAAGGAGACAGACCACTAAGCAGCTTTGATATCACAAAGGCCCAGGGAGCAGAGCTTAAAAAACAAAGGTGTGGTCTTCAGCACCAAAGACTACAGAAGATCAAGACAAAGAAGTGGAAGAAAGACTAGATAATTTGAAAACTGACTGGCAACCTCGAAAGTATATTAAGGAATACACAAGTCATTAAGAAATAGACAACTTTTAAAAGAGACATGCTCAATTGTTTGAGAAGTAGAACAGTGAAGGAAAGTCAGTTTGAATGAAACCTAGGCATAGGACGTTTGAGCAAAAGCTTTTTTTTTACTGAAATAACAGCTATTTACATATGTTATGGAAAAAGAAGTAGGGAGAAATAGTTGTTAAAGAAAAGGTGATCTCAGTCGAATCAATAACTCTTTTATAAATAGAAGGGGAAAGAATGATTATAACTATTTAAAATAGTAAAATAAAAAGTAAACTTTACCAATATTCATTAACCAAGAAGAATCAAACACTTACATGTCCTTTCTAATATGACTGAAATGATCAGAATCTTTCCGGCCTATTTTCAATTACAAAAGTAAAGAAATAAATGGCTACGAAGATACCTGGATGGCCCCAAAGACAGTTATCCCAGTGTGTTATATACTGATATCTCTAGAACTTGTTCCTTTTCCTATTCAGGCTAGATTTCACAGATTCTAGCAGAAACTTACAGAGGATATTTGGCAGAAACTTGCCAATCAATGTTTACATTTTGAGTAAGAGTAGTGTATTAGCTTAGTAAATTTGCTTTAATGCCAACAGAGAAAATGACAGCACTGACCTGAAATCATTCCAGTGACTGATCATCTTTGTGAAAGAGAAGGGAAGCAATCTGGAGCGACAAGGACTATTGGTGATAAGAATAGCAGAGCAACTTGTTTGCTCCTCGGGCAAGTCTGGGCCCTGAGACCAATTACATTTGTAAAACTTGTTTCAGAGTCAAGAAACGCAGATGTAACCACTGTAACTGCAAAAGTATTTTCCACATTCTTAGCAAAATTCAGAAATCTGGGTCAAGGAAAATTATCATCCAAATTTATTCTGTCTACTTGAAATAAAACTTTGTTTCGGTCCACTTATTTATACCCACCTTGTGCCAAAAAAGAATTCGGTGTTAAATTTGTCTGATTTATGAATATATAACCTGTTTTAAAACTCATGATATAACATATGACTAAAATATGAGCATGGCTAAAAAAAAAAAGGAACACTAAAACTTTCAAAGACACAGTCTCTTTGGGGAAGAATATATATGGAAGATAGATGCCATTTTTTTCTAACAAGATGAGAATGTAGAGATCACTGAATTTAATTAACACTTCCCCACCCTAATTTGTATAAAATTATAAACTGAGGTCAAAGTCATGAAGCGAATTGCCTAAAATATTTCTATACTTCTGAGTTTAAAAACCTAGGACCCAAGTGGCAGTTACTTAATCTTCAATAGAATCCCTCTGAATTATCCCTATGGATGGCATAGATTCTTTTAATAGTAACACATACCAACAATTATTATTGTTGCTGGAATTGTTATTGTTTGCCTCCAATCATTTTTGAGAAAAAGGGTAACAATTTCCAAAACTTTTGATTTTTTTCATTGATTCCTCAGAGTAAGAACAAGCATATTCATGCTCCCTTACTGGGCTGGGGATAGAAAGGGGACCCTGCATCTCAGGGCTCTGGGCAAGCCCAGGCTGGGGTGAGAGCACAGGCAGAAAGATTGCCTGCCAACCTCCAGCCTGTGAGGTTGGTGAGCAGTGGTGGGCACAGCGGCCCCACTGAGTTGAGCCCTGGTGAGTAGCAGTGAAGGGACATGGGCTTGGTTGGGCTGGGCCCCCACCACCCAGGTAACCACACAAAACTCTGAAGAGGACTAGGCTGCAGTGTGCCCACCCACAGGGCAACACAGGCTCAGCTAGAAATTCTGGGTCCTAATTGTGTGTAACCTAAACTTCGAGACCAGGCAGCTCAGGGAAGTCCCCAGCCCCACCACTGGAGTCTCAAGCTGAAGGTATGGCATTTGTCCTCCTGCTCTTTAAAGAGACATTCCAGATTGAGTGGGGAGCCCTCCGAGAACTGGGCTGCACACCAAGTAAGTCTTCTGAATCCCTTACATAATAAACTTTGAGCCAAGGCAAGACAACAAAAGCATCAGACCTCTGGCTATCGCTGAATCAGATGACATCACCAGCAAATAATCCCCTAAAACCACAAGACGTTTTACTTCCTTTCATCCAAGTTTCTCATCTTTGGGGTTTGAATATCAAATGACAGTGAATTCCAACATATAGAATGACCTTCTCTTTTATTTTTTTCCAGTCAAGGACTGAAAAGATAAATGGCGTTCTCTGCCATATTCAAATTGTCTTAACACTAGAAAGTTATTAATGAACCTTTGTTAAAGTGATGACAATACAGTAAGATTGGCCTCTATCCAGTGATTATATGATGCTGGGTGTTGGGCAAGAGTCTGTCATGCAGAAGAGGGTTCTTAAAAAAAGAAAAAAAAGAGCAAAGACTATGAACAAAATATTCAAATCATTCTGGATTCAGATAGTCAGAGCTCTGACATTCATTCATGCAGCGAATACAGAAAATAAGTTATGTCCTTCCCAACTGATTCACTATATCAAGTGATTTATAGTCCTTAATATAAATCACTGGTCGATTAAGAAAGGGTAGCATGAGGAAGAGAGAGGAATATGTTGAGTTATCAACTGCATTTGCTATAAAGCTGCTTATGCTCAAGAAAAATGCATTAGCTTGACCTAGGTCAACTCTATCTGTGCCTTATTGTTAAATCAAGAAGTGAAAATGTGTTAATGAATGGATAAGGGTTAAAATCACTTTATAAATCGCTGGAAAGCAAACAATTTCTTCCAAAGAGCCCTTTTCAAACCAGAATGAGAATGTCCAAGGGAAACTAGAGATAGAGTTAGTGTTTGAAGAGAAACAGGCTTTAGCAGTCAGACAGCATATTTTGTAGTCTTCTCTGAGAGATTTCTATGACACAGTCACATGTTGAGAATCTATTTGACCACAGAACCCCACTAAGACTCCAGGGGCTCTGAGTTGTCCTGGGCTCCAATTGTGAAACATTATTCTGAGGTCTCTGGAAAAGTACATGCTTCTCCGTGGCTTGAAGAGTCCACTGTGATTTGTTTTCACTAATGCTTTGCTTGGTAAATTCTTTCCTCATAAATAATCCCAAAGTCCTACCAGCTCTCTGCTGAGCATTAGAAGGCCATCGCGAGCAGGCTGAACACAAAAGGACTTGAAGACATGAGGACACCTCTCGGCAGCAGTGTGGAAATACCCCAAGCACTCCCAGAGGCAATTTCTCCATGAACACACCTAATGACCTTCCTCATCTGCCCCACAAATGCCAGCACCGCTTGCCATCTGCATGTTTGTGAGTTCCAGGGGAGTGATCAATATTCATTATGCCAGCTCGTATGAGCACAAAATATGGTCAGGAATGGGACATAGAAAATTGTCTGATGAATATGGTGAGAAATGGAAACAGCCCTACTGTTTGTGATCTTTGCTATGAAGGGAGAGAGATGCAGGGTGACAGCCACGGCTGGTGGGACAAGGGGAGGATTTTTACTTAGAAAAGCATCTGGAATGTTCGTTGCTCTTTTGGATGGCCCCAAAGGGGAGGGGAAACTTCTGATGCCAGAGAAAGAGGAATTCACTGTAGATGTGCCCACCTTAGGAGGTGAACACAGAGGAGATCATGCTGGGAGGGGGAGATCACTCACCAGAACCAGAGGGAAGAACGCAGAGAAGGTGGGAGTGAGTACTGTGACTGATTGTGTTTTCTCCCTTAAAGAAGCCAGGTCCCCTGCTGAGAGTAGGTGAGGAGGGACTTTGTACTTTAGAAGAGAGGAAAGGCTTGAAGCCAATGTCTGAAAAGCAGGAGATGATGCACTCACAGAGCACTCTGGACGCACAGACAGAGGTGGCGCCTGCTTGGGTGCAGGTAGAGAAGGGTGAGCCTGGGCTGCAGCAGAATCGAGGGTTAGCCCGGGGCATGGAGGGTGCATACACGGGAGGGATGAGAGTGGGGCTCTTGGGTCCAAGTCAGGTAGGTGGGGTTAGGACACATGGGTTCAGTGTTGGGGACTTAGGACAGAAGGACACAGAGGAGGAGTGTGAGCAGCTGCAGAGACAGGCAGGACCAGAGAGGGACCATGAAGAAGACACAGATGATGGCAAGTTTAAGGATGACATGCAAACAGATGACAGGAATGAGCTGGGTGGAAGGTAAAAGTGCAAATACCCAAGTACGGAGAAGCCAGCGTGTGAAAACAATCACCCCTGGGGATCTGAACTGGCCAAGACTGAGGGCAAGAGTCGAGGTGAAGAGTCAGGTAATTGTGCAAACCTTGAGTGCCATGAGAGCACCAGCTGTGCCATAGAAAAAGCTGCACACAGAGACCAGGAGCTCTGCGGTCGGGGCTGTGCATTCACAGGGCACACGGGAGACACGGCGGGGAGGCAGCAAGGTGCCTGTCTCATTTCCCCTCCAGGCCGAATGTCTTGCGAGGCTTGGAGGAGAGGAAACAGCTACTGAGTCTGAAGGGTAGGTGATGTCGCCCAGGGTTTTAGGCTTCAGTTAGAGTGAAAAGCACAGTGATGATGTGTTTCAGAGCATTTCTCTGGGGGTTTTGGTACTACTGACATCTGCGTCCTGTGTGCTGTGGGGAGAGTCATAGCATCCCGATGCTTCTACCCACTAAAACCAGTTGCATGTGCGCCTCTAACTTTGACATCTCAAGATATCTCCAGACAAATGTCCCCGAGGGACACGCTCACCCCTCTGCCCTAGCCCAGCAACCATGGTGCCTTTCCTCTCTGACCTTGTGAAGTACTAATCTGAGCCACGGAAGAGAAAGAATGCTTGGAGGGCTTCTTCTAAGAACATGTACCGTTGCTCTTAGTCTGTAGTCTCCATTTCAGAAGCAACCTCAGGAAACCACTATCTGTCCCAGAGACGCCACCTGAACACTGGTGTAGGCCAGTTTACAGCAGACCTCACTGGGATAGTCTGCAGTCACAGCTAACAATTCCCAGGTGCAAGACCTAAGTCACAGCAATCCATACGCAAATCTCTACAAGGTCACATGAGAACCTGGCACTGGGTTCCTAGAAAGGATCCCCAAATTACTCAGCAGATTCTGCATGGAGCAACCTGTCTCATTACCACATTCAGCAGGCTTATGAAAAAAATGCAATTGAACGAGTTCACAGATCTCTGTGGACAGTGCACCGGGCCTCGGCAGGCAGGGTGCCCAAAGTCGGCACCGCTACAGCACGGGCATTGTGGGACCCAACCCTCCCTCTGTCGGCGGTGAGTCCAACCCAGAACCTCCACTTTCCAAATAACAATGCAATCACCCTGTAATCTGTGTGTTTGAAAAAGAAGAAGCCACACACATCCAAATACAATCACACACCATTTCCTTGAAGTAACCAGAATGGCAGCATCTGAAACAAAGAGTCTCCTCTGGGAAGTTCATTTGATCAAAGTTAAACATTGACAGGCCAGGGTGGTCCCCTCACTCTGCGGTTGTCAGATCCAAACTAAGAATGGAAGTCCCATCAGGAATCTGTCTCAAAGATAGTGTTCCTCGGGACCTACTCAAAAAGCACCATTTCCTGGAGTGCTATCGACTGGAGATGAAAACTGAGGCGTGGGTAACCCCCATTTAATGGAGCAACTCTACTCCTGCTCTTCTCAATGCCCAGAGTTCATTTTGTCCTCCAGATGTCACGTGAGCTCACACTCCTAACACTTCTAGATAAAAGTCCGCAAAGATGATTATCAAGGGAACCCGGATATCCAGCAAATGCATCCTTTCCTCGTCTCACACCTTTATCTGGTAGTTAGTTGGATGGTCATTGGAACCCATCTCCTTGAAAGATTGGGCAAGAGAAAATAAGACTGACACCAAAGAAGCCTACTGTTAATGAACCGCTCTTCAAAGAAGTGTGTGGGAGGTGGAATCCAAGGCTGGAGCAACATCTAGGAAGGTCGGTGACCTTTACAGAGCTGTGCTTTTCCGTCCTCTATGATTACATGGTTTTCTGAATATTTCCAGCCTGGAATCTCCCAACTTTCTCAAGGAGGGCAGAGCCCTCGAGACAATTGCAGGGCACACAGCAGGAATATTTGCATCATCTCCTATTTCAAGAGGCATACTTTCCAGATGAGCCCAGTAGCCATGCTTATCCAAACACGATTCCCTTGAGGGCAAGGGAGGGGTGCTCCTCAGCTGTTCCTCTTTACTTAGCCGCCCAAGTACCACCCCCATCCTCACCCCTTTTTATGTCTTTCTCTTGGTGGAACACAGGAGACTGAAAAGGAGAAAATGCTTTCTATGCAAAATAATTCTGAGCAAAAAGAGGAACTTCGTCATCTGAGATTAGCATTGACCTGAAAGAAGCTAATTTGATCAGAGAGCTAAACGTGTATCCAGAATTCCCAGCAGGGGACTTGAGATAGTAGGTGGGCTCCTCTAGGGGTCACCAAATTAAAAGCAAAGGTATTTCTTCTTTCCACTCATATCTTCAATTCAATCATTTATCAACAAGTGGTATTGGTACCTGCAGAATCTAATTCTGTATCATGGATTTCAAATAGGAGCCAAAATCAAAGGAAGACATTTGTTATTTTAACAAGATTTCAAGATTTATTCAGATCTACAGTGCATCGTGATGCACCCCACAGGCCCCTAGGACTCAGTCACAGCTCCTGAGCCAGGTGTATAGCAAGCTGACTAGCAAAGGTGTAGGGTAGACCAGAACTTCTCAGCCTCTGCACTAGTGGCGGTGGGGCTGTCCTGTGTATTCTAAGATGTGCAGTGCACTGACCTCTACTCACTGGAGCTGAAGACCCTTCCCCCAAGATATGATGACCAAAAACACCCCCAGACACTGTCGATTTTTTTCCGGAGAAAAATGTGCTGCCCCTACCCTACTGACATAGACATTTTTTTTGCAATACAGCATAATAACTCAGGGAGTAGAGTTACAGACAAAACATGCTGTTACACAAGAGAATCTAGGCATACACTGGTGGTTCAGGCACTAAGTCTGTGGCCTCCAGCCAAGCACAGTCAACAGATATCCCAAGGACCTGAGTTTGTATTCCAGGGCCAGAGGAAACAACCAAAGTGAACAACTGAAAACAAACAACAAAAAAGTCCTTCCTCCTCCTCTCCCAGTCTGTTTGCCTACTCCCATTCATTCCTGGCTGCATCTTTTCTTTGAGAAAAAAAAAAAAAAGCGTCTAAATATCATTGTCTAGGTAAGAACTTCAAGGATGTGAAGCCACAATGGGACTTGAAAAAAAGAAGGAATTCAATGGGTAGACAAGTGAGAACAGAGGTGGGGTGTGTATCCCAGGCAAACAAAACAAAACAATGCAAAAAATAAAAAAGACAAAAACCTACCAGGAGCTGCAGTGCAAACCTGAGGGTCTGCCGGAGGCCAGAGCAAGCGGAACCCAGGAGGGAAGCAGCAGCCTGGTGACTGAAGGCCTGCGTGACCAAAGCAAGAGTGTGGCCTCTCTTCGTCTGAAAAGATGGACACAGGCAAAATGTGTGAGCAGTGGCATGACATGGATTTTATTTTTTTATCCTGCTGACCTAATGACATTGCTGTTGGTATAAAGCAAATGGAAATCTAGTATGTACAAAAGACACAAGGAACCATCATTAACCAGCTAACACACTGTGTACAGAGAGAATAAAGAGAAAAGGAGAAAAGAGTTTGTAAAAATTGCAGTTCTCATTAATAATAATGCCATTGTTTGCATTATTATTTTTAGTAAATGTCTGGCAATTCTTTCGCCTGGAACCCAGCAGCCTGTGATTTTTTCAAAGTCAGGGGCAGATTTCAGGTCTAACTCTGTGCCAGGACACCCCTCAGGGAGCCTGGTCTGTCACAGAGTCTCTGCATCATTGGGTGGATAATGTTCTAGACTAGCAGTCTGCAAACTTTTCTTTGTCAAGGCCAATTAGGAGAATAACTTTGGCTTTGAAGGCAGAGCAGTCCCTGTCCCAACCACTCTGCTCTGACCTAGTGCAAACGCAGCCACGGGCCTTGTGCAAAAGAATGAGCAAGACCCTGTTCCAATAAACCTTTATTTATAAAAAGACAGCAGGCCGGATTTGGTCTCAGGGCCATTGTTGGCTGACTACTGATGCAGACAAATGTGTTCTACTGTATTGAAGAGGGGCAGTGACTAGAGAACATTTTTCCCAAAGTAAACATCCCACAAATAAAACGGCAACCTCTTGTTTGTGAGTTCTAGGAATTTATCTACTCTTCCAGACACACCCTCTTGCTCCAATAAGCTCAAAATGAGAGAGTGCCAGAAGCAGACCAGATCTAGGTTAATGCATCCCTTTTACTGGTAAGGAGGAGAAGTCCTGGTAATTTGGAGAGATTGGCCAAAAATGTTCTGATATGTCCTATGCTGGGGTTGCCAAGGGATTCAAATCCGGGTGTATCTAAGTGAAGAATCTCCATTACACCTACTGCCTCGTTTTTGTGGAAAGGGAGCCAGCCTTTCACCTTGGAAGAGAAATACTCCAGGATTAGAAAGGCATATGTGGAGTCAAGCAAAGACGAGAGCGTGGCAAGAACTTTCTGCCCTGCGTCACTGCAAGGCCAGCAGGGCAGCAGAACTGATACTGTACACTCAACACCAAAGCCAGGGTCACACCAGGGTCCCAAAGATACCAAGGGAAAAGGAACATCTTCCCCTAACTCAGTGCACAAAGTTAGCAAGTCCATTGAGCTAGAGAGACAGCATCATCTCAAGAAGGGTGCTCCTTTCAATAATACCACATCCCAACACCCAAAAAGGCGACCTTGAAGGAACTACTTCCTATAGATTTGGGAGACATGCCCCATGGAAGCTTATTTGCTTCCCGGCATTCCAAATCTCTGAGGTACTTAGGGCTTTCCATTTTCTTTCTCCTGTGGAAGAACAGGCTCTGAATTTCTCTTGTTGTGGTGATGAGAAGTCAAGGGAAATGGAGCTCACCCGGATCCTCCCACTTGCCCTGGAGTCAGGCTGTGCTTGCCTCCCTGGGCCTGTCACTGCAGGAATTAGGGACGTTTTTGTGGTCGGAGAAACGTGTTCTTTACTGATTGCATTTTTGTTGTTATCTTTAGAGTGCTTTGCATTCAAAGGTTCCCAAGTAACTGGAAATACAACTTGCAAAACAGCATGTCAAGTGGAATATACAGTAGAAATACAGGAATCCAGGGTCAAATGTTTCCTTGAACGGTTATGGAGTCAGAAAGCAAGAGTTAGAAAGTGCTGTGGAGGTAAAATCCCAAGCGCTTTTCCCAGCAGGATCATGGTATAAAATACTATCATCCCCTCTCCCTCTTCCCCAGCTCCAGGTTGGCTGAAAAGACCCCGCCCCTTTCTTAATGCCTTGGTAAAACCAGGTTAGCAAACCTATACACCCATCTTACATAAACTGATTTATTTTAGCCCACACCCTGAACTTACACTAAAGAGAGAAAATGCATTAGAAATTTAAAACAAATGGACATGATGATCCTCTTTTTCACTCAAAATACTTTTCAGGGTCAGATGGCGTCATCAAAATAGGATGGAAATGATACCACATAAGACCCCCAAAGCAGCTGCTGAAGGTACTTGAAATATGGATTTTTCTTAGATACTTTAGGACAAGCATGCCTATTATTTATTAAATGCGAAGATGTTCATTATTTTAACCTCGAGAGCTACAGCTATATTTTATTTTAGGACCTATTTGAAAACATGAACACCAAGAGCACATTGTTTTACTCTAATGCTACATCAAACTGAATTATATGACTGTCTGGGCAAGTCTGTGGAGGGCCTGGACAGCTCCAGTTGGGGCTTTATTCAAAAGTCTGTGGGCCGCAGCCAACTTCCAGGAGAGGTCAAGCCATGGGCCGGCCTTTCTTTCAGAGGATGATTGGAGACAGGTGAGAAAGAGGTTGAAGGGAGATGGCATGCTGCATACCCCATACCCAGCTCTGGCCTACACCCCAGGCTCCTTCCCCACACTGTCTGCATAGACCTCATGCCTCTTCCTCAGAATCTCGAAATAAAGACCCGTGATTCTGCTTAGAAGGGGGTCCGACCTGGTCTGCTTGCCTGTGGTCAAAGGAGCAAACTGAGAGATGCTCACGAAAGCAGGGCCCTGGCTACACAGACCCATGGACACTGGGGAGCTGCCCACTCTTATCCCCTGATGGCCTCTGGGTCCCCTAGCAGCAGTCCTGAGCCCACAAGAGCTCTTAATGTGCCCAGAGTTGGTGAGGCCCTGGGGAGTCAGAGACTAGAGAATAAAGAACACCAGCACCTCAAGCAGGCAAGAGGCCATGGAACTTCCAGAATATCAGGGTGCCACCTTAGCATTCCTACACAGCATTCCCAATAACACTGAAGTAGCAGACAAATGGTGAGAGACTGACAAGGTTGCCCTCAGCCCCTTGGATAGGTAAACATCAAAATCCCCACAAGGTCTATCTAGCCAGTGGTACACAAACTACCTTCTGAAAAGTTCTGCAGAGCAGAACCTGTGTGATGAGACCTCAAACATCGCAGAGCATCCATGGGTGCAGCGGTGAAAGTCACCCTGCACATTGTCTGTCCTGAGACCCCTCTTCGTCACCCTCCTCCTGCCCTCTGAGCCCCTTGGGGACAGAGAAGTCTGAGTCAGACTCACCCTTAACGTCCCCCCCTTTCAACTCTCCCCCCACAGACGCTTCACCTCCAGCGACTTCCTGTCTTCCCCCTTCCACAGCATTTCAGTTCCCCACTTCTATGTGTTCCCTTAAGAAATTACATGTGTGTTTCTCCCCTCACTCTCTCATGCCTTGGCCCTGTTCCTCATTCAGGCTGCATCACGTGAGGAGCCCCTGTTTCAGGGCTCCGCCCGGGGTTAGAACAAAGAAGGATTAGGGAGCAGGCCCTGTAAGCACCGTCTGAACAGAAATCTGACAGGTAAGTGGTGGAACGGGTGCATCAGTCTTCTCCCAGGCCTAGTAAACAACTGGAAGTTCAAATCTTAGGATGTGATGGTCCAGAAGATTGGCCGTCCACCCAAGACAAAGGCATACCTTCATTTTGGTTACAATCTGCATGTAGAAAATCTTTGCCTACATTAAAAGAGCACTTATCCCATAAAAAGAAAAAAAAAAAGGGACAGTTGAGCATAACTGAGGATAAAGATCCATGCTGCCCAGAGCACAAAAGGGAGGGTTGCTGATTAAGGCCTTAAGGGAACAGCAGGAGGCGGGTGGGTCTCAGAGAGGAAGGAGCTGGATGGTCACTCCACATGCACAGGAAACTGTAGGTGGGGGACCTTGCTGGAGTCCCAGGATGAAGGCAGAGGGGCCTGGAGGAGGCAGGCTCAGGCAGGGTCTTGGTCAGCCCACAAGGATTCCTTGTGCTTACAATATAGATGATGCCATGGGTGATGGGCTTGACCCATAGTGAGTGTGTCTAGAGCTTCTTGGAAATATACTCAGGCCACTGATGCACAAGCCAAGAATCAGACCTTGATGAGAAGATGGGCCAGGATATTTGTGAGAGAAATCACACCTTTTGCTGCATGCACTTTGCCTGCACTTTCCTTTGCTGACCTGAATTTTTGTTAGGGCCTATTTCACCAGCTAGAGATAAGCCCAAAAGAAGACAGACTTTACTCTGCATTTCTGTGCCTGCTCCCTGGCAGGCACAGAAGGGGCATAATAATGGAGGGGCATGTTGATGCTGTCGGGTTGATGCTGTTGGTAAGGGACTCTGTGTACCATTATCCAAGGTCTCCCATGAATGGATATGACCTTCTGAGGTTCCAACACACTATGGGGAAGTAAATCAGGCAATAGGGAGAAACCAGTGCATTGGTAATGGATTAGCTCTCTCAGTAGTAGGGTTTCTGGTTCTCTGGATTGCTAGAAGTCAAACCTGATGCAAAAGTAGCAGCTCTCAGAGGTTGTGTTCAGTGGAGGAACACACCAAAAGCTTGTTATGAAGTCACAACGAGCCATCACAGACTTCTGCATCTTTTAAGACTTCCCATCAATACCTTTTAAATGTGTTTTTCCTTAAAAGAATCTGATTCAAGCAGCATTTATTAAACTGAGTGAAATGTCCTAAGCCTTGTTCCAGGTGGACTGTCATTTTGTGATCAGATTCTTCAGAGTTTTGGCAAAACTGGATATGTTTTACTGATTTGCTTTTGCAGATTTAACTCCAGCCAATAAATATAAAGCTATAAAATAAAGTGCACAAACCTAACGACAGGAGCTGCTCTGCTACAGTTAAACAGGTAACTAGTAAGTGCTGAATTGAATGCACTTTGGGAAACTGAACTTAAACTTTGCTCCAGTTTTTGTAAGTTAGGCATCATTAGACACGTTTAGAAAGAGAAAACAAGGTGATAGTAGGAAACACTTGCCCCAGGTCACACAACCAGCAAACGGAGCAGGATTAGAACCCTGCTTGGTGTGGCTTGAAGTCTTGTCTTGACTGCCTTCCAGTAGCTGACCAAAAAGAACACCAGCACTCTCACCTGAGTGTATCCTTGGTCTTCAAGTGAACCCTCGGACAGAGCTGGAAAGTGTCTCTGCACATAGATCACACCCTGTAAACTCAGCCCTGATGGCATGCATGAGACCACGTGAGGCTTCTCCTCCTTCCAGAACTGAGGCCTTACACACTAGGTGCTGCTATGTCATGAAGAAGAACACAGCCTCTCAAGGAGACTGAAACTCTGATGGAGGACAACTGGGCAGGGATTTGTGTTCACCTTCCAAAGAGATTCCTCCAAGAAGCAGACAAAAGGCAAACACAACTCCAGGGGACTTCTGGTCTACCCCACCTTCACCCAGCTACATGCCACATGCATCGTGCAATTTACAAATAAATATGACCCTGGCATATTCATAAAATAAAGGTACTACAAACAATGCCAGCAAAGACCATGTCCATCCTGCACTACACTCCAAATTCAGGCCTGCCATGATTCCTTGGGTGAGGAGACCTTGGATGAGGACAACCATACATCTAGAAACAACCTTCATAATGCTGCCCCAAATAGAAGTAATTTCTAAAAGACAGCAATTGTTTTCAATAAAATCCATATATATTACATCCATTGTAAACAGTCTCATTATTTTCAAAACAAACGTTTCATGTTTAAGGAAACAGCAGATGCTGAGCTTTAGACTGGACTCTTGATTGGGAAAATCTGAATTCACATATAAAGAAGGTTATTACCCTAATGTGAGTGATTCACTTATTAAGAAGCAGGAAGCTTGTTCTTAAGAGGATAACATCTATTCATTGCTCACTGACTTAATATTGGCGGTATTATTCCTTAGAGTTCTACAATTAACCTTTAGTCATACCATTTTTCTTACATAAGAGTTGCCGAGAATGTATATAAAACTTGTGTATATATGCATGGCCTTTGATCTAGTGCTTCCAACCACACAGGACTAATAACATACGATTGTGAAATTCTTAGGAGGGCTGAAACGCTCTGTGATGTTGGAGACATGAAAATCATTAAATTCTGCTGTTGTTACTCTGAGTGGTAGTGCTTTCAGTTTAATTATTGGTGGTAAATCTCTTAGCTGAGGGATTCTTTTAAGGATGACTGTTATATTAAGACAAATGGATGTGTTCCTCGGCCTGGCAAGCACAGCGCATAAAAGGTCTGAACACTTGATCAAATTGTATGGTTAATCCTCTAATTGCCCATTGAGAAACTGTTTTAAGAATAATTACAGTACCTGGTACTATTCATATGTATTGCTAATTTTTTTTTAAATGTTATGAAGCTATTTGGCCCAACAATACTTGGAGGCTGATGTTGTCATAGGTTTGATAGACATTTTGCTTTAAAATACTGCCCTGGATACGGGGACACACACATACACACACACACACACACACACACACACACACACATACACACACACATAAATTAAATGTTTCAAAGTGCCCCTTGCATTTGAAGTCACCAAATCCTTTGCTGGGGGTGAGGGGTGAGCATTAGCGGAAATCAGAGAGATTGAGGAAAGCACACTTTGGCCTGGACTCTGGACCTGACAAACTCCCATGTACCCTAAAACTTGAGTCTTAAATATCAGCACCTCCACCAAGTCTCTGCTGAAGATCAAGTTGAGGTCAGACATCTCTTCTTTGGGCAGAACGAGGTGCCGGTGTTTCGGAGAATGAAGAAGTCACCATTGCTATGCGGGGACCAGGTAGTAATACGAAGCAAAGAGCCTGTGCTGGTTGGGGCTCAGTTGAGAGAAATCTGGGCAGGCTTCCAGGAAAGGATGAGCAAAAGCAGGAATCAGTTTGGTCACCTTCCAAAGACTATCCCATGTACCACTCGCCAGAACAGGCAGCCTATGGCAGTTATTGTATTAAATCAGTGGATCCAGTCCTCGAACAAAGAAGGATGGAGGGTAAATGACATGACTCTTGAACAGAAATAAATGTCTGACCTGAAGGTTGGAAGGAGGGAACCTGTGCCCCACTGCCCCTGGGATTCACCTGGAGGACAGCAGGCCGGGCCATAGTTCAGGGTGGGTTCTAGCGTAGGTCCCATGGTGTCTCCAGCACATGCCTGCTTCTACTTTCCTGTTACATGTGTGCAAATGCATGTACCTACCAGGCCTGCGGGGGGCCTGTATGACTGGTTCTCTCTCCCTAGCTCCTTCTTCTCCCAAACACCGTGTGTGCCTACCCTTTCAGAATCCTTGGCCCACCCGCCTAGCAGCTGTGGAGCCCAGTGAGCTTGCATCAGTTAAGACCTGGATCAAGAACAGCAAGTCACCCCAGACAGAGTGGGGAGGAGAGAGGTCAGAACCTGATTTCAGGTTTTAAAGACTGAAAGTCAGCATGTCAGGGAGAGGGGAGCTGTGCTTATATAACAGTGTCCAGGGCACCAGGGAAGAAGTCATTCTTTGTCCTGTTGACATAAGCCAATAAAGGGCAGAGGAGAACTATAATCTAGCATCTAATGCAGACTCTGTAAAGCACATATTAATTGCAGTCTCATGGAAAATTGATCGTTTCTTATGGATAATTATCCTAAGCACAACAGCTATTAGCTATGACAGTACATGTCACATTAAATTTGTTTTAACATTTATTTTAATACAATGTTAAGCCTTGTTCTTGTTTGTTCAAGTCTCTATTGTTCTTTAATGTGCTTAACTGTTCATAATTCTAAAACTTGGAGGTAGAGTCAGTTCATAACCAGATTATTCCACTACCTCCCAGATAGATGTTGTTCCTCTCTCTCATCTCCATCTCTACATGAAACTGTTTTAGAGAATAATAGTGTGTGTAATGGATAGAATCCTAGGGTAAATTAAAAATGTGTTATACAAAAAACACTGCAAGTCTATGTCATGTATAAACATTAAGGAAAGTTGAATTAGAAACTATGCAACAGAAGTCTAATCCGCATAAATGACCCTTTTAACATCTCTCATAATATTGAAAAATAAAATCCTCAAAATTACCACTCCACTAACTGAATGATGCTGAAGCACCAACATGAACCCCATGATGTGTTTGCAAAGGATGCTGATAGTGAAAGTCACTCCATTGTTTTACTTCCATCAAATGACTGACTATCGTGTTTCTTCTAACCCAGTATTTGATGCTGGATGCTGCTGAGGGTGAGTCGGGAGTGTCCCAAGGATCCTTAGGAGGGCATAAGATGGCGTATGGAGAGGTGCTGGCATCACATTCCAGTTTCCAAATCACACGTCACTTCTTTCACTACAAAAAAACAAAACAAAACAAAAATACCCCACAATGATAGTTCTGGCACCAAACACAGTCATGACAATTTAATGGAACAGATGGACCTGGCTCTAATGAGATACAAGAGGGCTGATATGTGACTTTTATCCATTGTCAAACATCCAGTACCCATGCTTCCAAACGAGTAGACCTCATTGTACCCTAAAGACCTCCTATCCAGTCATTTAAAGGGGAGATTCCTACAAAGGAACCACTAACCCATGCGCTGCCTGTGGGAGGAAGGTCATGTGTGTCTATCTGAGGAGACAGCTGTGGTGAAAGGAGGTTAATAGCTTTGGATCCTGAAATCCTCAGCTGATTCTCAGCTCTGCTTCCTTACTGACTTCATGACCTTGGGCATATTAGTCAGCCTCAATCTACTCACCTGTAAAACCGGGATAATCACCATGTAATGCCCTGCAAGTTTGTTGTGAGAATTTCCACCTGAAGTGATATTTGGTGAGTGGGATATTTTTCCTTACTCAAAATTCAGGTAAGTCACTCCTTCTCTTTTAACTTTTCTTGTTTTTGTAAGAGTATCAGTAACAACTGTTGCCATGTTCTGCCCATAGGTTCTATGAAGACCCACCATAGGGTAATGTCTGTAATCTATAAAATGTTTATCTTCTCAGAATGAGTAGTTATATATAAGCATGTGACAATACCCCACAAAAAATAAAACCTTATTATTCTACCTATAATTATCTTGTAGCAATAATGTAACATTGTTTCAGTCATGTTGCTGGATAAAGCATTCCTATTTAAAACTAATGTAGTAGGGAAACATGCTTCCATATTCGGTGAAATTACCAAAACTCTCAGTTCTATTGTCGGAACTTACCTGTGGTAGCCGCCTCCAAGATGGTGCCTGAGGGCCCCCCCAACCACCACCAGACACACCCTATCTAGTCCCTTCCCAGCTGACTTAGTCTGTATAACAACAGAATATGGCGGAAGTGATGGTAAAGCTCCTGGCTTCTGCCTAGGGCTCTCTGTATAGAATCACTAGCCTTAGGGAAGAAGCTGTCCATTCTGGGGAGATTCAGGCTGCCTTTGGAGATGTCCAGCCAATCATCTATTAACAGCACAAAGCAGACTCTCCTTCATTTGAGCCTTTAGGTAACTACGGCCCTGACCAACTTTTTGCCAGAAAAGAATCTGAGCTAGGATCACATAGTTAAACACACTTGAATCTCTGACCCACAGAAACTGTGATCTAATAAGCGCTTGTTGTTTTAAGTTCCTAAGTTTGGGATAATTTGAGTACCTATGACTCAGTAATAGGTAACTAATACATTGCCTAGTCAATATATACAATCAACACATACATGTGCACATAAATAGTCATGAAGAAATCCTTGGTGTACTATTTCAACCTGATACCCATATATCTTTGTCCTGAAAGTTGTGCAGACAGAGGCATTATCCTAGCACGAGGCCCTTTTGTTCTTCAATTGGGTAACGTCATTCCCTGGCATCCAAGAGATACTAATCTCACATTCAATTCTATCATTAATCTCACATCCAATTCCATCATATATCAAAAAGTATATTCTAGTTTGAAAACTAAGACACCCTTTTGGCTCCCAGATCTTTATCAAAGAAGAACAGACATAAATGAGAGTGTTTGCCCTCCTAAGGAGAATAGATCTTATTAGACCCCTCCTATCAGATGAAAGAAGAATCCAATTTTGTGACCTGTTGAAAATCTGCTAAGCAGAGCAAGGAATCCATGAGTATTTGTCCATTATCTTTGAAGAGATTATTCTGAAGCAATTATAATATTGATTATTATCAAAAATACATCAAAGAACTAAATGAATGGACAATTTATACATACATTAATTCTCATGCTTTGAAGTATATGGGAGATTTCATAAGAATCTAACTGCTCGGTATTTATGTAAAACACAGTAGATAAGTACTTTTATAAATGTTTAAAAGATTATGCCTCAGATCTGTCATGACCTATTAAATTCTACATCCATCACTGAGTTAATCCCTAAATTCTCTGCCATCATCATAAGACAAAACATCCTTGATCAACAAAATGATTTGTTTATTTACATAAAGTGAATCATGAAATAAAACCTTATTTCTGGTTTAGATTATAAAATCCAACAACTGGTAGTGTGCTAGTGAAATTCAGCACTCTGAATACTAATAGTGATAATACTGACTAAAAATACTGAGATAAAAAAAGGGAAATAAGCAAACCAAACCTAGAATATGTAGATGTATCATAACTTATTTAATTTTGGAGAGGTGAAATGCCATTGTGTTACTAAAATTGTTTTCAAAAAAGTTTGACATGTTTTGTTCCTGACTTTAGTCTATTACATAATGAAAATCTCCATCATAATGCTATTCAGAAAGTAAAAGGATTGCCTGTGGGCCTTGAAATGGAGACTGAAGAAAACCTAAGTTAAATGATATAAAATTAACCAAGTACTAATAACTGCTGTATGAAGATCTTTCTGTAGTCTCCTCTATTTAACTCATACTTAGAAATTTCCTAAAATCTCACTTCCTTGTTAATTTAGACTTGAATCCTCAGAATCCAATAAAGAGAATACATTTTAAAACATCTAAATGGTCAGAAACACAAACAAATTAAAACTCAAAATATATGATATTAAATATATACACAAATATGTACACCAAAAGCATTTACCAAATTTAACAACCATTAATAATTTTAAAAAAAACAGCTCACAGCAAACTAGGTATAGACTGGAATTTCTTTAAACTGATAGAGAGAATCTATAAACAAAGACTTAAATGAAATATTGAATTTACTTTCCCTAGGGTATAAAATAAAGCAAAGATGTCTACTTTCACCATTCCAATCAAAATTGTACTGGAAGTCCTAGCCTTTGTAATAAGGTAAGAAAAGAAATAAAAAGATAGTAGTATTAGAAAGGGCTAAAGAAAGTATTATTTAGATGGTTTATTTAGGAAATTTTATAAAATATATAAAAGAAGTACTAAAACTTCTATGAGTATTCATAAAGTTCTCAAGATACAAGATTAATATACAAAAGTCAAATTTATTTTTGTTACTAGGACAATTGGAAAAAGAGATTTTTAAAATATATTTGGAACAATGTGGTTATATGTCTACTTCTTCTAGAAAAAAGGAAAAATAATTCCATTTTAGTAGTATCAAAAGATATATATATGTAATACTTATGAATACATTTAGCAAAAGAAAACTGTAACATATCACTGAGAAAAATTAAAGAAAACCTAAATAAAGGAAGAAACATAAACCATGTTCATGGATTACAAGACTCAGTATTGTTTGTAAGGTGCCAATTCTGCCCAAATTGAGCTATAGTTTCAATGCAACAGCCCCAGCAGGTTTTCTGTAGACATTAACACATTGGTGCTAAAATTTTCATAGAAATTCAAACAGAAGACCCATAATAAAAGCAAATTTTAAAAGAAGCACCAAGTTGAAGGCCATATACTATCTGACTTCAAGATGCACTACAGAACTTTAGTAATAAAAAGCCTGTGAGATTGGCATAAGGATTAATGGCAGCTGAATAGAAAATAATAGAGAGCCTCAAACAGACCCACACTTAGAAGATCATTTTTTGTTTTTGTTTTTGTTTTCCAAAAGGGCCACAGCAATCCAATGTGGAAAGAATAATGATTGTGTGGGGAAAAATGCACTTTGACTCTTATTTTATACCATACAAAAAAATTAATTTGAGATAGTTCAAAAACTAAAAGCTAAGACCATAAAGGTTTTAAATAACACAGGAATATCTTTGTGACTTTAGGAAAACAGGTTTTTCAGATATGACATGAAAAATGATAATCCTAAAATTTTTTTAAAAGGCGTTATCAAAATTTAAATCTCTGTTCATCAAAAGTTACCATTAAGAAAATTAATAGGCAGGACACAGACTGGGAGAAAATACTTACAAAACATATATTCAGGTTAGCTAAAGAACTCCAAAAACTTAATTAAAAGGAAAATAAAAGCCAGCAGCAAGTGTCAGCACTTCATTAAAAAAAAGAATGTACGTGCAGCAATGTTCAACATATCTAGTGATGACTACAGGAAATGCAAATCAAAACTACGGTGAGATAATAGCAAGCACCAACTGGAAGATAGTAAACTCAGAAGGACTGACAGCACCAAACTTTGGTGAGGATCTGAAGCAATCAGCTGGGAATATACAAGAGTACAATCACTGCGGAAAAGATCCTGTAGTTTCTTTAAAATTAAACATACACCTACTCTACAGCTAAGTAATTTCACTTGTAGGTATTTGCCTCGGAAAAATGTAAACATGTTTCTACAAAAAGATCTGTACAAGAATACCTATCATTGCTCTATTTACAAAATATCCCAGGCATCCATCTGCAGAAGAATGGATAAACTAACCATAGTGTGCTCACCCTGGGGATGGCTATTTATATAGGGACACACTTGAATCTTAAAAAAGATTTTACTGAGAGAAAGGTTTACGTAAAGAGAACATGATGCAGGATTCTAGTTAGATAAATCTCTTCAACAAAAACAGTCTGGGCTGTTGCGGGCAGAGCTTGGTGGGCATGATGCATCTTTGTGGGGAGTAATGGTAATGTTCTACAGTTTGATAGGGGTATGTGTTAGACACACATTTCTGTCAAAACCTAGAGAATGGTACCCTTAAGGTTTGCATTTCACTTCAGATACATTATGCCTCAAAAGAGAAAAATTATAAAGAAATATACACTCTTGAAATACATGAAGATATAAGATGGCTTGACAGAGGGACTGGGGAATAGCTAGATGATCGCCACAACGTAAGGCAAAAATGTAAGTAAGTTTGCTTCCCTGGGTGTGGACGCTGTGGTGAGTCTCTGGATCTTCTTTGTAAAAATTATCTGAGTTCTTAGTTTTAAATTAAAAAAATAATGTACTGGGGAAAAAATTCCTCCAAGGCCGTAAGTTCCTAATAACTACATTTTTTTGGCCTCAGACTTTCATACAGGGTTGTATTTCTTCCTTCTTCTGTCCAGTGGTTCAAAACAGAGTGAGAGCCAGACAGGGCCTAACCCTGTGTGTCAGAGGCAGCTGGACAGTCCAGCGAGATCACGATGCCTAGAGCTGGTGAGACTCAGTCTCAGAAATCTTTCTGTTAAACATGAAGAAATAAGTTGCCAAATATGACCTGTACTTTACAGAGAGGAGATATAGGAGAGTCCACAGAATTTACAATTTAAAGGTCAAACATAATTAGTAAACTACTGGAAGCCAAGTTTTAACTGAGATTAAAAAAAAAACTATGAAATTAAGGCAATCAGCAAAACTTTATTACAGATATGAGTGAGTCAACCAAAAAATTTTATAACCAACATTTTAAAATTCTTCTAAGTGTGCGAGTTCAGTTGAGGAGGCAAAGGAAGCAAAAAGTTTGCTTTCCTTTGCAAAGAACATATGATTTGGTAACAGAAACAAAATAAAATCATACAAAGCAATTGACCTTGAAATGTTAAGCCGTGAGGCTTGATTCGGAATTCTGAAAGACAGGAAACCTCAGTCTGCACGCAGAAGTGGGGTGTAGGCTTAATAGCTTACTTATTGTGCACAGTTCTTTCAGGTTTTCTAAGTGCATTTCAAGGTTTTCTCTTGACTCTTTAAATTGCTGTGAGATGAGCAGGACTTCCTAAGGTCTCTATTTTAGGGAAGAGCCGGAGCTCCGACAGCTGCGAGGTAGTAGGGTAGAGCCATACTCAGAAGCTCCATCTCTAGGTCCTCCAGGCAGGAGGGAGGTAGGGAGAGAGGGCAGAGGCAGATATGTGGGGAATAGGATGGGGTGTAGGGGGCGCAGATGTTGTAGAAGGTGAACAATGTTGGACCAGGAAATCAAAGGATGCATCAGGCGCAGCTGGTGCTAACAATCCCAGGAAAGGTCAGGTTCTCCTTAATGAGCAGAGGCACTGCATGGTA
This sequence comes from Solenodon paradoxus, assembly GCA_004363575.1. Classification (NCBI taxonomy): domain Eukaryota; kingdom Metazoa; phylum Chordata; class Mammalia; order Eulipotyphla; family Solenodontidae; genus Solenodon; species Solenodon paradoxus. Next base: position 600,584 of record RJWH01000660.1, read on the forward strand.
GAGGGCCCAGATTTGTGTCATGCTCACTGTATGGCCTCGTGCAAGCCACAGCATCTCATCCTTTTCCCTGGAGAGGGCTCCCTAAAGACTGAGGTTCCAGCCCAGGGAACCGGTCTTCCTCTGCATTCCACAATGTCAGACACCCTGGTTTTGTAACATAGAGCATAGGATCTTGTCCCTCGGGAAGGGTCACAAGGGGGATATTTGGGAAGGATCCCAGAGCCAGCCATAAGCGTCCAGGTTCTGTTGCCTTCCCAAACCCAAGAACATTTGCAGGTAATAACAGCAATAACAAATACTTAAAGAATTGTACAGACTACACCAGTACTTAGATGCTCTTAAAGGGATGAAAATGCTGAAGTTTTGGGTGCCTAGGATCCCCTGAATTTAAACAAGTTTCACCATGTACCCGATCTACAAGACGCATGCGCCTTTGCCCTTCTATCTGTGAGGCAGCTGCCGGAGCGCCATATTTCAAATGGTTTCAGGAATGCTGTTCTTCTCAGGATAGACCAGCCATCTGACCCGAGACCGGACCTAGAAGCAAGTCAGGTGGTGGCTCTGCTCACAGCACTGGTCACTACTCACTGAAAACTAGCCTTTCCGAAACTCCAGGCTTCATGCACGGGTGGCCAGATTAACACTGCTAGCTGAAGCATCCAACCTGGAGTCCATGGTCTGAGCTCCAGGGTGCCAACTTGAAATGTGATAGAATCATAGACTACAGGAGCCCCAGGAACAGAGAGCACTCTCTAAGCCAGTCCACTGTTTGAGAATTTATATACCATGGCAGGTAGTGGAAAACCAGAAATCCACCATGGAAGGAGAGGGCCCTCCCATCTCTGATTCTCAGACACCAGGGTCTTGGGAATTCGTCCATTGTCTCTGTTCCCAGGGACCAGAAAAGGCCGTCCTCACTGCACACCTGTACCTCTCAGAATGACCAGGGCTCAGAACCAACTGGAAATGCCATTGGGAAAGCCAGTTTTCCATTTCATGACCCACATTGACCAAGGGGACATTCCCTGAGATCCAGGCTTCTTTATCAGGAAGGGTGAGTGGCAGGGAAGAAGTGATTGTTTATGTAGATTCCAGTTTAGAACAACTATGTACAATCAGACTGGTGATTGCACGGGTGAGGAAGGTCAAAACAATAATAAAACACCCTTCATTTGAAATCATAGCAATTGCTTAATTACACCGTATGCCATGTTATTGCATTGCTGGGGTTTCCAGCCTCCTATAACACTGTTGAACCACAGCTCTGTGTTCTGGGTGTGGCTGCCAGAAACCTGCCACTGGTTGAATGGTTTCCCTGTGGATTCCGGGTCTCCAGCCGTGGGAATGGGGTGACCACACAGTCAAGCTGGGAGAAGCTGGGGGGGCACCCAGAATTCAGGTTAGAATCAAGAAATGCCCTTCATTTGGCGGGAGATGAGGGGCGTAGTCTCCCTGTCTGTAAATTGTCACTATCTTTATTTTCTTTCTAAACAAAAATGATTTCTTCTGTGTTACTTGGTCATGCAACAAGGAAAAAGGAACTGTTTCTATTCTTTATTGTTTGCTATTTATTTAGTGCACAGAGGTAGAGCCCAATGACTGTGGAACATCCTGTGTATAAACTGGAAAGTCTGGCTTCTTAAAGAATCAGTTTGTGCCATTTTATTTTGGGATATGTAGATCTGTTTTCACCAAGTCTCAAAAGAAAGTTTGATACTGCCAAGGGCTTTTAGTTAGTTGGTTTTCTATCTTTGTGTTGCATTAGAGCAGTAAGATTATGGTAATTTTTTAATTTTCTTTTTTCTTTTTGTTTCCTTTACTTTAAAAAAGAATAAAACATGCTGAAGGAAAAACTCAATGTAAGAACTTTAAATAAAAATATTATTAGTGGAGTTTGGTGGTTTGGGACAAAGTTGTCTAGTGTGAAAAAAGAAAATAAAGAACAGAGGAGTGGTAGCTCCAAAGTTTGATTGTAAAATTGATCCTAGACTTTTTTTTATAAGTAATGCATAAATAAATTTTTTCAGGTAACTTTGGTTTACAAAACAAGTTTATATATGCACAGGCTCACTCTACATCAGATATATTCTAATACACCATGCCTGCCACCACGTTTCTGTGCCTCCACCTCTGTCCTAGACTTTTTGATCCACATCCTCTAGAATGCTTACCTATAGTAAGGAGTAAAATCCTCTGTATGTTTGCACTCATGGATGAAGACTGAGAGGATAAAAAGAAATAAAAGAAAAATGGAAACATCCCTAAATTAATATATTTGCAGTGTCCTCTTGTTGATCTTACTGTTCCCATAGGCCTTTCCAAAAATGTTAAAGTTACCATGTCCAGAGAGAACCACTGAGACTGAGGGTGGTAGGTGCCATAATTCACGCACAAGGTCCTCAAAACTCACGTGCACACACACCCTCACTGGAAGGGAGCCCTGTTCCCCAACCTCCCCCCAGACTCCTGCATCCTGACCAGGTTCACAACACCCTCTTTTGTTTCACCCTGCAGTGTGTCTCTCTGGCCCCTCCCCAGGGCCATAGCCAGTGGCCGATTGTCACAGGAAAGCTGATGGGACAAGGGGCCAGGAGACCAATCGAATAGGCAATCAGACATGGATTTAAAAAAAAAAACAGATTTATAATCAGAAGCTCTACTTATGGTTTGGTCAGCGGAATTGTGTCTTCCCAAATTTCATACCTTGGAGTCTTATACCTCGGATTGTGACCTTATTTGGAGATGTGTGTTTTAAAGAGATGATTAAATTAAAATGTGGCCCCTGGGATGGACCCTAATCAACAGTGACTGGTATCCTTTTAAGAGGAGATGAGATGTGTCCTGGGGGAGCAGTGGTTAGGACAATCACCTTCAAGGAGCACATGTACCCCTGGGTTTAAGTCCCAGACCCAGGGGGAGCAACCAGTGTGAAAAACTAAATAAAAAATAAAGTGCTTCTGCCTCCTCTCTCTTCCTGCCTGGCTGCCTATTCACCTTCATTCCTGCCTGCACCTTTCCATGAAGAAAAATCAAAAACAAAAAACAATAAAAGACAAGGACACAGACATGCACAGAGGGATGACCCTGTGAGGACACAGGAAGAAGGTGGCATCTATAAGCCAAGGAAAGAGCCCTCAGAAGGAAACCAGCCCTTCTAACACCCTGACAGCCTGACCCTGAGTGCCATCCTCCAGGACTGTGAGACAAAATAGGCTTCAGTTGTTTCAGCCATCCAGTCTGTAGTACTTAGTCATAGTGATCCTGGCACATTAATACTTACAAATAATTATATCTCTTTAACTAGACTGGAAGTTAAGCTACCGAGGGACATTTTGAAGGTTCCAGGATTCTCCCAGCTCCCTGGGCAATGAATTCATCTGATGCTCTCCTAACACCAAAGGAATGTCTGTCCAGGGACAGCTCTCATGGTGCCTGAGTCCAGACTGGGAGCTAACCAGCTGGTCAGCGGCTGGGCTGCTGGTTCAAAGACAGGGCAAAAATAGTGGAGTTGTTTTTAAGACAGTTTTCCATAATGAGACTAGGAAGTGATTGGTGCTCAATAAAAACTTGTGTGATGAGCTAGGAAGCCTTTCGAGCCAGATACATCCCCAGCTCCAGGATGGGGCTCTATCTCCCCTAAGAACCTGTGATAGCCCATGTCCCTACTGCTTTCCCATAGCTACATCTCTCCTCCAACCTTTGACCTCTAAAACCACAACGCTGCTCGCAACATTCTTCTGAGGGACATCTCCCTTCTCTTCTCAGTAAGAAAATCCCATAAATTGTGCTCCAAAGGGCCTCCTAGGTTTGCTCTAGGGAGGTTTCTGGCTGATAGAATCTTCTAGCCATTGCTACTACTAGACAAAAAGCCGTCTTCTTGGAAATCTTTTTCACTTGTTTCCCAAGATCAGTTTTCCCCTCCAAGGACAACAACATTAGCTGCCAAGAGCACCATGTTTTGCGATTTAGAAAGCATATAAATGTGCATTATCTCATTTAATCTTCACAATCACCCCGGAAGGAAAATTTTATGGGTAAAGATGCACCCTGGAAAGAGTGCACCCTGAGAAGGCACGTGACCTTGGTATGCAGAGGTTGTATCTACTGATGTGCTCATGCAGCCCCTATCACCATTCTATTTGTGAAATGGTCCAAATTACTGAAAATGAAAAATTGCAAAATGATTAAATGTATTTTCAGAACCTCATGTTGCTGGTAAGAAAACTGACTTTGTCTTGATGATCTGGGAATAGGAATGGTGCATGTGCGGCACGAATTCAACAGTCTCCCCTTGCACCCACAAAAGACATTGCTATCATATACCCTTTTCCAGCTGGACAGGGTACCCCCTCTCCCACATGGAGTTTGCAAAGGATTATTCTGTTTACCTAAATCAATGTGTGTGCAAGAGTCTGCCTGGCTCAGATCAATTGTTAATAAAGTTTTTGCTGATGCTGATGTCTGATAATTAGACTTAAAAGTGTGTTCACGAATACCCTGAGGGTTTGCCATTAAGTTTTCTTTTTCTGGAGAGGTTCAAGGTCAATGGGCCTTTCTCTTCATAAATGTCCAAAAGAATTCTGACCAAACTAAACCAAACTGATGCATGGGACAAAACAAAGAACCTCCAAAAGTACTGGACTCTGATATGATCTCAAGCTGGAAGCAGAGAAGGAGACCAGCTGTGAGCTCTCCTGTTGATGCACTGCCTCTCCCCACGGGGTCCACACGTCCAGGTCCTCACAGAATGGCACACAGACGTCTTGGAGAGATGACGATTTATTCTTCCATTTCTAAGCATACATCACAGAATACAAAAAGCACCACCAGCGCAGGCACCATATGTGAGTCCTTCGTCTTGGAGCTCCATGCTGAGCTGCAGCTCCTTTGGCAGCTTCTAGGGAGCTGTGGATCGGCTCCTGTGAGCTCTCTTGAAAATACAGGCTTTGAGAGATGGCTCTCACAGAGCAGTCAGGACCAGGAGGCAGAGAATATAAATGTATCATGCTG